>JAGMWT010000008.1:1200000-1909262 GCA_020744415.1 Dendryphion nanum
TTCTAAGATGTTTCTGTGTCCTTGCATGCCTGTCCTAATACCGAAACGTAAGACTTCATCACAGGACAAGTATTCGGAGATTTCTACCAATTTCATGCATTTGCTATTTGACTTCATCTGGTTACTTAAGATGTGCCCTCGAGCTATGTATATGCATCAAGAGCTACAATTGGTGTCAACGGTCCTAACCGTTTATTCCAGTCGAGCTCGCTTTGCTTGGACCCCATCTTCACTGCCGTTATCAGCATTGTTGTTGGAGCTTTTGCTAGTGCTTTCGTCGCTGCTGTCGTCATCACTATCCTCATTGTCGCTGTCTGTGTCCTCTGGGTCTCGATAATAAAGCGCAGAAAGTGATAGCAGACGCCTCAATACCCAGTTTTTCTCATATTTGAACATTTCAAGTATTTCGAAAGCCCTGATTTGCTGTTCTGCACCCAAAATGCACTCGTTGAGTATTTCTGAACGATGTGCTTGATGTTTGATATCGTTTCTCAAAGACTCCACAAGCTCTGATAGCTCCTTTTTCTCTGCATCCTCGTTGTTCTCGTTGTCGTGATCGTTGGATTTGACAGAGGCGTTTGATATTCTCTTGGCTTTGTCAGACTTGAGGCCCTGTGTAATCATAAGCGCTAGGAAAATAGAATCAGAGCTTGAAGATCATACTTTGCTCTCTGCAGTCTTGCCTTCTTCGATAGAGTGCTCTTCAATGTTCTGGTTATCCTGATGTATTGTTAGTTAAGTACAGAATGTAAGTCAAACCCTGAAGATCATACGCTCTTGCTTTTGCTGTTTAGCTTTTTAGCAATTTTTGGTGTGGATGCAGCATTATTGCCGAGTAGCTTTTCGTTATCCTGCAATTTAATTATTATTAGAGAATACTGCCCTAGCATAGTTGACCCAAATTGCTAAAATCTAAACACCAACTTACCTGTGGCATTTTGGGTTGCAGTAACGAATTGATTTTTGGTGGGATTTGTTTGTTGTGGGTAGAAGTGAGTTACCCAGCGGTTTCAGTGTTGGCAACCGTTTGCTCCGAGGTAGTCTGTGTTTGGCTGACACTCTCAGCCTGGATAGTGTGGTCTAATTTGACTTGTGATCAAGGCTTGTTAGCACGCAAAGAGGCAATGATAGCTTTGATAGTATTTTAATTGCGTATGCATAGATGGTAGTGTCGGTTTGATTGATTGCAATAAGAAGAAGAGCGAGACAAGGTGAACCTTAGAAAGAAGTAGAAGAAAAACGTTAGAGAGGTGAAAGAGAGGTGAGTGAGAAGTAAAAGAGAGGTGAGTGAGAAGTAAAAGAGAGGTGAGAGAAGTAAAAGAGAATGGTGAGAGAGAGGCTAGAGAGAGGTAAATGAGAGAGGTAACAAAGAGGCAAATAAATAAAATCTTCAAAAATAAGCAATGGACAGGAATTTGGAGCCTAATAGGAAATATTAGCTAGAGAAATTCGATTAACATGCACGTAGGCCATTGTTGGACAGGGTGTGCGTTCCTTCGACATCAGACACTTCCAACCTTTCCTATCTCCTACCGCTTTTTCCTACTTATTTTACCTCAAAGATAAAAACAGTTGAAGCTATAAATCCGTTTTCTTATTGTTTTGGCTGCTACTTTGACCGCTGATTTCTCTAACTTAAGTTAGGCACCTGTTATCCGTCTTTAAAAACAACCCCATCCGAGCTTTCTTCTTCCTCTCTTCACTTTTCTCTTCTCGAAACCAACCTGTCCTGAACTCTTACTGTTTGGATTGTCATCACTCAAAAGGCAGCAAAAGAGTGGCCTTTCCTATCCTGATCAACATAAGGCATACGTCAATACGTGATAATGGTAAGTCATACCCTATAACAATTAATACCAGCATTGACGTTGTCCATAGACTCAGGAGATCGAATACAACAAAAATACCCACCAGGTGCTAGTCAAGCCATGTGGGGGCATCAAGCGCAGCCAGGAACCAAGCGTCGAGACAGGCAAAATAGTCAAATCAGAGCCAACCAATCATGAGCAAAAGCAGGACATGACATTGAATCAGAGCTTGAAGCTATACATAAAGGTCAATCAACCCATGACAGACAAGCATCTATCAAAGATGGGAAAACAGATCCAGACGAAGCTTAACCTCAAAAAAAGTCCTTCTGTTGATTTGCTCCAGAATATGAGAAGAACAACAAGGGCGTTGTTAACAACTCCAGCATTGCACTTTTACACTCCGTTCAAGCTTGCGCTTTGGGCCATATTCCTCGAGCAAAACCAACAGGGCGAAGCTAAACAAATGGATGTGGCAATAGATCCGAAGCTCAACAACGCAGAAAAGGTCGCTAGTGGTTCTAGTCCCCCAGAACTCAAGTCAACCACTGAGTCGGATGTACTGATCAAGAGAAAGAATGGTGCTGAGCAAGACGCTGATGAATCTCTGGATTATCTGTTTGATCGAATCAGGGCCAGACAAGAGAAACGGCGTATGAAACAACTCAAGCGCCAGTCCCTCAGAGATAGTAGAAGAGGGGCCCCACGTGACCCAAAGAAAGTGTGAGGAGTTGGAAGAATCATTGAGGATGGACAAGCGTTCGATCTCAAAGAGGGCCGAGACTCATATGGTTTGGCGTCTGGCGTCTAGTGTGTGGTTTTCTTTTTCTCCTTGCATCTAGCCAAGGTCTTAACTGGATAATCGTTATGAATTTAGAGGAGAAATTGATTTTGATTTACTGAAATTTACCCAAGCATCGATAGGGGCAGGAGGTTGTGACTCAGCACCTCTGGAGTCTAGTATTCTTTGGCTTTTGGTAAGGGGCACATTGGTCAACCTACATGGTTTTGGGGTAGGGATCAGTGACTGCGGTTATCTTTGATAAGACACTGTTATAGTTGGTTGGGCACAAACGCATCTGCTATTTTACTAGCAAGGCTGATCAAAATATACCTTTTTAGGATATCGTCAGTCATGCGGATGAGGTGAGAGAGAAGGACTGGGATGCGGATCTGCATCTGTGGGATGATATCCCACACTGCAATCATTTGAAGAGTCATAGCGAGGAGTATGTGAAAGCTTTGAGAGATATGTGGATGCCGCTGAGTGAGGAGTTGGGAATAAGAGTCCGATCAAGACTGTGATCAGAGCCAATATGTGACAACTGCTTCTAATTATCTAGGCATGTATGGTTAGAATAGAGCGAGTGACACAAAATCATATGTACTGTAGCGGCAAGAAGCTTTCCGATTCGAAGCTATAAAGTGACGCGACCTTGGGATATAGCTGGACAAAAATTGCCTCATATACAGATGTTGATGTTTTTAGAGAAAGAAAAGGGCTAATGATAAATAAGAAAACACCTGCAAAAGGCCTTTGATGTAAATGGACAGTGACGATCTAAAGTTAGAGATGACCTAGAGGAACGAGAAACCCCAAGTCAACCTTCATACAATGGCTCATGTTTATTGAGTTTCTGATCATCCTTGCACAGTTCTAAAATATATTTATTAAAATTATCCAGCCTTGTTGTGTCATATAATCGGCCTGCTTTTTAAAGGGCGTTCGGATCTATTCTTGATTGGCTAGATTTGCAAAGCCTTACCCTCTTTGCCCCGATTTCACAGCCACAATACTCTCACTGCCTGATGCCCCAACCCTTTCGAAGTCCCGCACTCCAACATCACAGAATTGAATGTAACAGTACCGAAATTCCATAGTGCCACAAATCACAGCGCACCAAGGTTCTTAAATCAATGAGTTCGCCTCAGTCTATTGCCGAAGACTGGATTCGCCATGAAGGCGTCCATGAGGAGCAGGTCGTGAGGATGAAGCCCCGCACTACGTCAACTGAAAGATCGAGCTGTTCGATCGAGTCAGCACCAGAGATACCACGACATGAGTCGGAATTATACATCTACGATCCGCTAAAGCTACCGACATTGATACGGCTCCTTGAGCTTTGTCCGGGCCAGAGAGATGATGAAATCCACTGCAGTCTCCGTGATGTCGAGCTCGACGATACCCTGCACTATCATGCTTTATCATATGTATGGGGCTCTCCCAAGGACAAAACTCACGTGTTCTGTCATGGGAAGAAGGTCAAAGTTCCATCAAATCTCTGCGATTTTTTGCGACAGCTCAGGAATGCTGAAAACGTGCGATATTTTTGGGCAGACTCCATTTGCATAAATCAGTCTGATCTAAAAGAGAGAAGCCAACAGGTTAAATTAATGACTTTGATATATACCAGAGCACAGGATGTTCTCATATGGCTAGGCAAAGACGACCCATTCAGGGACTTGTTGACTCGCGAAGATGTATGCGAGGCAGCCGAACGCTTACTTAGGTTCCATGGATCCATCAGCGCAATTGGTGCATCAAAGTCCGATTCCGATGATACGGAAGCTAGATTTGACAATTGGGTCTATTCATTCTGGACTGCGTATGGGAAATTGACCCAAAGAGATTGGTTTTCTCGCCTCTGGGTTGTTCAAGAGGCTGGCCTCGCAAGAACAGCATCAATCTTTGTTGGGTCTAGAATTATTGATTTTCAAAGGTTCTTGGACACTAATGTTGAAATCTTCGCATACCATACATATTTGGCAGCGCGGTTCCTCATTTTTTTCCCTTGTGATACATTTTTTGTATTTCAAGAAAGAGGCCCGGGATCCTTTGGAAATGGCGCTGCTGATTTTCTGACCTTATTGGCGAGAACTGAAAAGCAAGATTCATCTGATCCACGAGATCATATATTTGCGCTCCTCGGTCACCCAAGTGCAAGATTGAACGGTAAATATATCATTGAACCGGATTATGAACGTCCTTATACAGACATATTTCACGAGGTCACGATCAAAATCCTGCAAGAAACCAGAAACCTCAGAATACTTTCTGCCGGAAACCTGTCAAAAATCTCTGATCAAGACACAAGCCTGCCCTCATGGGTTCCCCGGTGGGGCAATTTCCAGGGGAGATGTTGGGGCCTATATCAACACTTACGTGAATGCTTCTATGCAGATGCTGACATTTCTGCGGAATTCTCCTTCGCTGTTTCAAACACTGTACTCAAAGTCCGTGGATTTACCTTCGACATTGTTCAGGATCATGTTGGTCCTTTCAAATTGACTCCTGTCGACACTGTCAACATGACCGTAGATAATTGGCTGAAAGATATCATTGGTTTCAACCAAACACTGGGAGTTCCTATTCGCGAGGAATTGAAAAGTCTTAGCGAGTGTATTTGCGCATTCGCCAACGGTACCCCTGCAGAGCGCGAACAGAGCCAGCGTGATTTCGCCACATTCCGGCTGAAACTATTCCAAGAACTGGATGAATCAAGGCGCACGGAATGGATGCAACTATTAATTCCGGAAGGGCTAGAAGCCGCCAAGAAAGAAGCACGAGGTGTGGCATCAAACTTCAATTTGTCGGCGGCAATTCAGTTGTACGAACGAAAATTGTTTAATACAAAGAATGGCTCTCTTGGAAATGGTCCTCTAGCGCTACAAACCGGAGATGTATGTTGTGTTCTATTTGAAAATAGTGTTCCGAAAATCTTGAGGCCTGAGGGTCCACGATACCGGCTAGTTGGAGAAGCTTATGTCAATGAGATTATGCAAGGACAAGCGGTGGTCGATCTAATATTGAACGACAAATATGCCGAACAAATTTTTGAGATAATTTAGCCATATCAGTGGCTTCAATAGGGAGAGTCTACATCCTAGAATTTCTTCCATGCTACTTTTCCTTGTGTACCAATTTCGATACTATCCAATATCGCACTTATAGGAAATTTTTGAACGAATGATTGATAATCAAGGGCTATCACAAGCCCACATATTAGTATTTGCAAAGCAGAATTGACCATAATGAGCAATGTAATTCTTTCTATTTTAAATTCTACAAATTGCCATCTCTAGTCTACGAACAAGTCTAAAATGCAATGAGCCAAAGAAATGAATACTTTACTGATCTTCGTAATATGTTTCCCGCAGAAACGTTAGGAGGTAGTTAAACCGCTAGATAGATGGACAAGGCTAATTCCCCCTCTTTACAAGCACAACAGAAACTCCAACCAATCACACCATTGAACGCGAACTATGTTGTCTCGACTGTTTTCCCCTAACAGTCTCCGTTCTCCGCGACTCCTCAGAAGTGGACTGCTCTGTTATAAAACCCCTCTTATCTGCCAACCTCTGCTGACCCCTCTTCTCTGGTACCTTGAAACTGTCGGACGAAGTCAAGGATCTCAATAGCGTGCTTAGGGGCGTGATCAAGGTGGCCTACAATGAGACTCCTGGAAAGAGTGCAATGTACGAGGGGTATTCAAGCTGAGATAATGATCCGCCAACACGACAGCACCATCAATTTCTTGAGGCAACGCGTGCAGAACGTGGAGATGAGGGCAAACACCAATCGTGACTCATTATTCAGACTTCTTGACCAATACATCGCCAGCTGCCGAGATCTTGTCGCTAGAGGAAAGGTCGTGGAGAGATATGCCTTACTCCTTGGTGCCATGTCTAACCATCAAGCCGATCTACTGGACTCTACAGCCAGACTTGTGGAACATAACGAGGACCTCAAGCAGCGAAATAAGGTTCTGGAAAAGCAGGTCAACGAGAGTCGCAAGGAAGCAAATTGCGAGAAAGAATCTCAAGTTGCTATTGAGAAGAAAGAGGCCACCTTTGCCCGAGACTTTAAAGCATTGTCTTTAGAGCTGAACGAGGCCACCAAGGATAAGATGAGGTTGGACAATGAACGGGAACAACTTTTCAACCAAGCGAAAGATCAACAGATGGAAATCGATTACGAACGAACGACCTTCAGGACGGGATTGGTGAATATTCTCTCTTTTACTCTTGCTGCAGCTCGGCAAGATTTCAACTCAGAGCTTTCTGCAAAGATTGAATCCATGTGAAACCGGTGTAGGAGCCAGCACCTCGCCATCCTCTCAAAGACTCATGTTGATTATGGCTGAGAGATGTCTAGATCGCTTGCACAGATTCTGGGCCGTATCACTGTCCACATGCGAGAGAATTTCTTGAAAGAGAAACAGGCCGAGACTGACAATTGCGCTACTAACACCTCTCCGTAGTTTCAAGGACAAAGTGACAGCGCACAATGTGACGAAGAACGTGGACGATCCATAAATAATATCATTATCCAAAAAGGGGCTCACTTTTGTAAGACGAAAATTTGCGGCGATTGGCTAATGATTGCATCTGGGTCGAGTCCTCCGTCGCACAACATCTCTTAGTCCCGGATCTGGATCTGCGTATTCCGCCCGAGTCATGTGGCAGCTGGCGACCAGGACTGTCCTCTGCGGACAACTGTCGTTATGTACCTTTGTGTGAAGTGTCAATACACGTGACAGGGAGTGAGACAGTGGGAGTCGTCTAGATCGGATGAGCTGATAAATTTCGATGTCAGAGTCAGACTGTCGCTGTTCGGCGGGGCTATCCGTTGTTGGAGATCCACTTGCACGCCAGACCGGACATCGAATGATTGATGGCGAATAACAATCGACATTTAGAGTTTTGCATTGATGATCTTCTGGGGCGAAGTTCGAGATGATGTTGCGAGTGCGAGGCTGAAGGATTATACCGTGTTCGGCCAAACGAACCGGCCTTGGTCCTTGCGACACGGCCCGCCTCCGGGGAGCGTGACGAAATAGATGGGGCCAACTCGTCTTCCTATCTATATGCCATCCACCCTCTTCGAAGGATAATGCACGAGAGAATGCGCCTCCGGCGGTAAGATCCGTGTCACCCTACGATTGCGCGCCGAGGGGGTCTGAAAACGCTCGCTGTGCCGCAGAGCAATATCATGAACGTCCACATTGCTACCGATTAGAAGATGCAGCTGAATTCGTCGTGTGGCTTGTCGCGGGGGTAGAGAAATCCCACATCATTACGTCCTTTCTGCCCAAAGGGTTGCCCTCCCGACCATTTGACGCCCAACTCTCTTTTCTTAAAGGCCCTCTTGGTCCTTTGCACGAGAGTCCATTGTCGTACGTACTCTGCTGTGTTCTGCGTGTTGTGTCGCCCTTTCGCCCCCGGCCCACACTCTCCCAGCATCGCCCATTCGTCCTGCGAGCCCCGCCTGTCACACCGCCAACTCTTCATCCAATTTGCCCTCAATGCGTGTTGGATGTCTAATGGAGCAGGAGAAGCCCGTTGCCTCGCTGCACAATGGAAAGGAATACCCTTGGAGAAGACCAACCTCCTATTGGCTTCAAAGCCACGGCCCTGTTTCTTAAGCTTCAACTGACCGGAAAAGGTGAACAGCGCATAAGTCCTCCTGATTACACGCTTCGAATCTTCCCTAGAAGCCGTCACGCCGGCTCCAAGCCCACCACAGCACCGTTGTCAACGTACGTGACGCCCCTCGACGCCATCCTAGCTCTATCCACTCCACATTGGCGATCGGCAGCCAGTGACAACGACAAACCCGTTTGAACACGTTGCAGGCAGGACGAAGGGGCTTGCGATGTTGGCATAATGCAGAGCGCATCAATTCGTGAGGCTTCGTGATGGATTTGACCGGTGACCTTGAGTCCATGATCGGAGTTTATGATGATCTTGATGCTATTCGCACATCAGAAGAGCTCCTGAATGTAACTAATCTTCCTGGAATGTTAGTACACGCCACGACACTTGTCGGAGGACTGTTTCTGCCTGGCGGTTCCATAGTCCTCATTTGATTGATCAGTAGGAGGCGAGCTTCGATCGATAATATCCATCACTCTGCGCCGGCCCCTTCCACCCTTTTTACTCGATTCCATCAGAGTCGGTACAGGGAAACTCCCAACTTCTGCTTGCCTCGGATCAACTGTCACATCCCATCCATCAATATCTTGAAACATCGAGTTTGCCAGGAGGTGAGTAGAGCGCAAGGATATCCAACTACAACGAGAGACGTGGGCTTAGATCTGGCAATGGAGCTGACTGAAATGAAGCAGGATGAGTTCCAGTCACACTCCCAGTACTGGTGGTTCAGGTCGACGATCAAGGGCACCGAACGGAGAGGGTGAGGATCAAAGTCGCAGGGCGAACCCTCATAATTCTTTCCAAGCTGGCGGTTTAGCTCGACAGTCGACCGCGCCCAACGAGGAGACTTGGGGCCATTCACCAAATGTACCTTCATCGTCCGCCCCTTATCAACCTCCTCCGAATAACTCTTTCCCGGATAACGCGTATTCCTCGTCAGGTGTCCATCACTATTCTGATTCGTCTATACGCCAACGTATCCCCCTCACTCCCACGGAAAGATACCAGCAGGCGCAGTACGTCCATAGCATGCCGAATCAGAACCCACCAAGCAACCGTGTGCACCAATATCACTCACATCAATATTCTAATCCAGTTTCAAACAATCTACAGTCGCCTCCGCTGGATGCATCGTATAACATGCCGTATAGACGTGAGCGTCCGCCAGAAGCGACCAATATACAAAGAGAAACTTTCGATCCTCCCACTGGCTCCAGGTTGGTATCGATGAACCAAGTCCCAGCCTACAACACGGTGGCTGCTGCGAGTCATTATGAAATGCGTGCATCGAGGGAACAAGTAACGGATTCTTTCCAGCCTAGCCAACCATGGAGTGCTGTTCACCAACCCGAGAGTACTGGCCATCATTACATCCCACGATCATCTGCTTCAATGTCAACTCTTTCTTCATTAACACCGTCACCTCCAAGACAGAGCTACCAACAGCCCCTAGGCGAAGACTACACCCACCAGCCCGTCTCTCCTCGCCAATACAGACAGCCAAGCTTACAGGATGCCGAAAATTTTGAAGAGGTATCAGGCTCGAATACGAGAGTATTAGCGTGCCTGTATTGTCCCAGCACATTTACCGGAATTTGGGCTCCCGGAAATTTGGCCAGGTACGTCCGAGGTATTATTGATTGGTACTATTTGGAACTCCAGCGAAGACCTCCTGATACGATCCTAACGAGCATTTGGATATCGAATTCAAGGTTGTATCCTTTTATGCATGACTAACTTAATCCTTAGACATGTAAACCACAAGCACCCTGGTGGAAGCATCGATGCTGATGGTGCTTTGTACTACTGTGACGCAACCGGATGCGACTCGAAGTTCTCCCGAAACGACGCACTTTTGAAGCACGTACGCGACAAGCATCCGCAGCTTGGTGTTAAGCCAGCCATCAAGAGGAAGCTATCCGGAAGCCCGCCCTCTACGACCGAATGAGATGACGTCAGCAGCCGTTGATTCAAGCCCGAGCCACGATTGAAGGTCCGACTCAATCGTTGGTCAAGTCAAGTAGTGCTCTTGTAGGCGAGGGTTAAGGAGCTATGGTGGAGAGAAGTAGGAAGTAGGTGGTATGGTTGCTGAGCTGATGATGTATTCTCCAAACGCGCCATGCCTGAACTGGAAGTTACCCCCCTATGAATTAGACCAAGCCATTGTTTCATGGGTCTTCGGATAGTGAGAGATACAGGTAGGTGAAACCTCTTGGTATGACTTGCCATGCGGTTTTATGGCATTTTTCTTTTGGTCTTTACTCCTTACGAACATGTTTCAATCTTTTGATTTCTTCTCTCCTTCTTGCGAAGATCTTCCTTGCTCACGCGCTCTGTACGTCTTGTCAACTACATGTTTTCAGTCTTTGCGTTTGCTTTTCTTGATATTAGGTGTTATTGACCTCCATTCATTTCTTTTCATCTATGTCGCAATAGCATTCCACTTTGAAGTTCTTCTCTGATGTCGTGATGTTGGATTAAGAGTTGGCGTGACGCTGTGACCATGGTTCGGAACCGTTTGTGATCGCCACCAGTCCACTTCGAGACTCCCATTGGAGATGATAAACCTGCTCACGCGATTTTCGGCATGCCATACGTGACACAGGGATCTCGATTTTTACTGGACGAACGTCAATGTCCGATTGAAGGCCTTAAGCCTGTCCGTTGGGTTCATGACAAGAGCGCACTCTCTATTCTAATACACACCATCATCGCTCTCACCGCCCAACGCATCGCTCAAACTCTGACTCTTGTTTTCACGCCCAAAGCAAAAATCGTGTAGCAGACATGCAGGAGAATTTCCCGCTCCAACCACACGCCACCACGCGTCCTTAGGCCCTTAGACTATATTCGGGCCGCAAGGCCGCCATAATCGATCCAATCGCGGGCAACTATGTTAACCACAAACGCACAAATTGAACCTCGACGAGGAATGGATATAGTGAACGGTATGATTTTTCGGGTCTCCATACCATCGGGTATCAAAGTTTGGCCCTGCGATGAGATTGATGAACTGGTATTCGGGCATCGATTTCCAGTGTAACAGATAGGTCCGCCAATCTCTGGGTGATGTATGTAAGTGTAGCCCAAGGAAATGACAGCGCACCGAAGAAACAACGCCCTATTGCAAGGTTGAACACTTCAGCGTACATGCCCAAGTCCATAGTAGACGTAGAAACCAATACAAGTCAAGGAGCTTCCAGAAGCCAATGGATAGGGAGTAGCATATTGATACCTATCACGAGTTAAAAGTCTCGGAATAAACGTCGAAGCAACAGCATACGCAGATACCTCAGAACTTATAGCAAATCAAAAATCCTAAAGCTTATAATCATCACAACAACAACTCTAGGTATCTAGAACATGTCAGGGGTCGCTCAAGAGCCACAACAAACACAATCCTCTACAACAATCAAATCATCCCCACAACTCCTCCGCCCTATAACCTCACAATCCCAACCTCACAATCCACATTAAATATCCTCAATATCCCTGCTCTCTCCAGAAAAAACCATAACTCCGCCCAGCTGAATCCAAACCCCAAGCCAAAAGAACACCCCAGCCACAATCTCACCATACCTCTCCAATAAGCATCCATCCCTCCAAGTCCCCTAAACCCAACTTCATAAGCACAGCATAGCCCAACCATTACACCCAAACCCTCCCTCCTCTCCCAATATAGCCCCACCAATCAATAAAACATCCAAAACACACATCAAAGCGCCTCAATATTCTCAACCTCATCCTCTCCCAAATGGGACCAACATCAATTCGATCCATGCGCAGGCACAGTCATTCGAAAAGGCCAATCCCCAAAGTCCTCCAAAACCGGGCGATTACTCCCAGATCGGGGTTCATCGTACTTTATTGGAGAAAAGAAGGCTATACACGAAGGTGGCATGGCATACTAAGTAACTCGTGCCACCTTATGCCTTTCATTCGCCATACGTGTAGGGCGTTTCATGGACCATTTGCGCCTCCTGTTTCAGGCTAGGGCTGGGTGCATGCGCTGCATACACATGTACATATCAGAACTTCAACAATCAATCATATACGAGAACTGACAACGGACATAATGAGCGAGTTGGGGGCCATTCCATCTCGGACCATGCGGCTCTGCTTGAACACGTGTATTTTTCGCTTTTGATGGACTCTCCTCATGAACACGTGGTTTTTCTTTTCTGTCGAGTCTGCTAGAGAGGCGAACGGCTGTGGGGCGTCATGTACATGTGTGGCCTGGGCGAGACTTCGGGAGGGAGGACAAGTGACATAATCAATGTAAATGTCCGTCATCTTGACTGCTTTAGTGGAATGGGGGCAGTTTCATGTTGAAAGATTTTTGCACAACACCTGAAAACTGGCCTTGGGGATAGATACTACGTGGTCATTCTGGGATGTTACAGACTATTACTGATCCGGGATAGGAATGAGAAAAGCCAGAGTTCGGATTAACGAAATATTTGCAGGGAAACTCCTCTCGCTATACTTGGACTCCTGTTAGATTTTGGCTGCCATGTTAACTTGTTTCCTTCAGTTACACAAACCGATAACATCTGCGGAAGATTAATACGCATGCACGTATCTGATCGGCGGATTAACCGGTCGGTGGTCAGCATACGGCCGCATAACAACACCAACTCCTTCCGATATCGTAGATCAACGAGTGTTGCTATCAAGTGCCAATCAAGAATGGCGCTAGACCGACCGCGTCTGTCCACCAATTTCTCTCGCCAAATCATCAAAAGACACACTGTCTCACCGATTTCCGACGGGCTGGATCAACAAGCCTCCGCCACCTACGACTGCTACGTTATAGCCACGGTGGAAGTAACAGCACAAACCCACAAGAAAACGAAACTATGCCATCTATAGAAGCATTTGCAAGGCTGTGTTTAAGGATATGAACACTAATGCATTGTCTTCTTCCACGTGGCAGTGCCGCTATCTCCAGTTGATATTGGCATGAAGGACGAAGGTAGGCGTTGACAGTCGCAGCAGTGTCAGTCGCTTTGACCGAGGACGATGCATGTGAAGGAGCCGGCAGCAATCATACATGCCCAGGTGCTTCTAGAAGGGCCAATGCAGGTGATGAAAGTCATGTGAGGTCACAACGACGCATGTAGGCCAATTCACATCAACCTAACTCATATCAACTCAAACTACCTTAGCAGGTCAACTTCAGCCGTACAACTAAACCGAATGCGAAGCTGGCATGCGCGCGCAATTGAACCGCATGTGGGTGTCCGGCAATCATAGCAGTCCTCCAGCCGCCAGAGAAAGTGCCGCATATGGGCCCAGGACAGCTACGACTCGTGCCTATCGAGCACGTTCTTTCCTTTCCCGCGTGTCCGTTTGGATGTCGACTTCGGTATTGGCTCGGGAGAACAGACATCGATTGGACAATTCAGACTTGGCGGGTGTTGGTATCACAACCTTGTCATGCACTGCTTCTGTGAATCCTGTGAGCTCAGGTGTGGACGAGGGCCAGGTGGTTTGGGCGGTGGATAAGCTCAACAGCCCTATGCCTTATGGCCCACAGCGTCAGACAGCGTCTATGAGTGCCCCACTGAGGATGTGGAGCTGGGATAGAGCTAGGATGAAGGGGCGAAGTCTTGCGGCGTAGCTCGACTCTGATCCAACGTGTCGAGAACGCCTCTTTTGCAAGCGCCGGGCGACGGAAAGGGCGGAGGGGCGGAGGGGGCGGAAGATCATCCGGAGTACACAGTTCTGAATGAGGGGAGTAGAGGTGTGGTGTGCATCTGTGTTATGAGATTCGAGCAAAATTCCGAGTCGTTTGTGGGGAATAAACGTTAGAATCTTACCTATTAGTGTTTAGGAAATACGAGGTGTAGTACGTACCATGTCAGGGTGTGGTTCTAAATGATCCTTATAGGATTTCCTTATGCTTAGGAGATGCTCGACCTTTGAGATGCGCGGTAAGGTTATGTCATGATACTCTCACGTCGTACCAGAAAGATCTGCGCCGCATAATGTGGCGTAGGAGGAACGTCGGAACGAGGAATACCAAGCCTTTCTTCTGAAGTGTGCAGGGTTGACAAGGCACGACCAATAATGTTGCCTCTAGATTTGAGATTTCCTAAGCCAACAACATCGTTCTGCAGAGTGGTATTGGGGCCCCAAGAAGGGAAGGCCGCTGCGTATTGTTTCACCCAGCAGAGCTGTCGAAATTTCTGGATATCTGGGCGGGCATTGGGTTTTGATGGCAGGAGATGCAGGGGTGGGGCGAGACTCATAGCCGCCGAAACGCAGCAGAGCGCTTCCTGATGCTGTGCCACCTGCAAAACATCGTCAAGAATCACAATGTGTTTTGCTCTGATTGACGCAGGTGTAAATCAGTTGAGCGTTTCGGCGTACATTTCTGAAATTGAGGAATTTTTCATGGAGATGGTGGAGGAGGAGTAGGAGCGTGAAGGCGGACCGTTAGAGGTTCGGAACGTAGCGAAAGGAACCCGAGCCGATCTGTCCAGGACATCCTCCATGCTGTGCCGTGTGCAGGCCGGAAACAAAATCGGGTTGACTCCTGTAGACCGCTGCATGCAAGGCTCAGAGCTTCTTCGTGTATTCATGGCTGAACAACACCGACAGACGAAGAGAAAAATAACGTTACGATACAACCCATCAGCAAAGACCAGGTGTGCCCTATACCGAGCCGTAGACCGAGCCGTATACCGACGAGTGCTTCGCTGCTCGATTCGAATGCCAGGATCTGACAGGCGGCGCGTGCATGCGGCGACGTTTCTTCCCCTCCAGAAAGCCATCTCTCATTAGCATTCAATTTATCAACGCCGCATGCCCAAAATGATGTTGTGCACGGAGCGGTAGTTTTCAGATAGAGGGTATGGTTCGAAACATAGCCCGAAGGCAGACTTCTCGCACTGTCCGTTGTTGTGTTCTTAGAGTAATTTCCACGGGCATGTGCAGATAACCCAGATACGTACAAATGGCACGAAGCCTTTGTCCGAATCTGGAAATTGAGATTGCCATTGCGATGATATCGGTATGAAGTCGATCTGAGTGTCAGGCTGACGGAAAAAAGAAACGTGCCTTCGTCCACGTACAGTGTGGGCTTGTTAACTTGTCACTGCTTGAGCGCAGTGCATTCTGTGAAGGCAGTGGCTCACTGCGCAGCCAGCTGTGCCAGTGCGGCAACCGCTCCCGTCTCGCATGTCTTGTTGCATCCCCAGACATCCGCTATAGGATCGCCTTGTCTCAGCACGTAATTTAGCTCGCTGTTGTATCTACCCACCACCCTGGAACCGCGAGGCCAACGCTCCACGCACAGACGCGCCTATGGAGCTGAACGAAATGGACGAAGGGTAGGCTTTAGCTGGAACTAAAACGCTCATACATATTAGGCATTATGGAGGGCCTCCTGGTACGGCACTTTTCTCCAAACCTGGGCCCGAATCACGAGTCGAGGCAGACAGCGCCCCCCCCGAGCCTTGCATTGTTCTCGCCTCTTCACATCTTCTTCTTAAGACTCTGTCTATATCCACCCCACATCGGACATATTCATGTTACTCCAACACAAATCTGCTCGACCGTGTTATCGTACTAAACAATAATTGACCAAACGTGGCGGCTTGCTGTGAGTGCTGTCGTTGTCCTGTCGCTTAGTCCTAATCTAATGGTGCCTAGAGATCGGATAGCCTCGTCTAATTCGATTTTCCGTGGCCATTTCTAGTTTCCACACCTATCTGTTCCACACACTCATATCTCTTCCTTGGAACCCTTCTTTCACGGACTAACCCATTGACTGGAGCGGTACCATCGGATCCAGCAGCGCTGCCTCGAATTACTGGGAGCTTCTAACGGTTGGGTCCAGGAATTTCAACATAGTTTACAGACGTATCGCGAACAAGTTGTAACGTCGAGTCTCATTACAGAGCGAGGCCTAGCACGGCGAACGTAGTAGTTGACTTAGACGTCCATCCACAAAGGTACCATGGACTCGCGCAGCGGTTCCCGCCATCGTGGTGAGGACTGGGGTAACAGCTGGCCTATGACCTCCGAGGGCGTCTCATCGAGTATACCAGGCTACGCATGGGATTGTAGACATTCAGGACCGTATACGACATCTCATCCTGGCACTCCAGATCTAGGAACATACGTGGATGGATCCATTTCGCACCATGATCATCTTAGCCCACCTATGAGGCCATTGCAGCCCTATAGAGAGGTAATTGGACACATGAACACACCAGCTCACAACCAAGGATATGGCCCAAATCCAAGATGGTACAATCCGACTGATTTCGGCCAATTTCCAGAAGACGTCGTAGATGGGATACAAGTGACCCTGGGTTACGAACAAACACCAATGGGATACTTCCACCAGTGAGTGTAATTTGCGATGATGGTGAAAGGGTTGCAAAGCTGATTGGACGTCTAGGCCAGATCCAATGTTTCAGCCCGACTACAACATACGACGAGACAAATCACCTACCCTATACGCCCCGAGTCCAGGTCATGAGTTCGCGGTGAGGCCCGATTTGGCCCCCATGTGAGAAACCTTGTCCAGACGTTAATGTAAGGCTGCTGACGACGACAGAGCACATCCGCGACGGAAAAACAATTCATATGCGAGATCAACTTCGCCTCCGGACATGGCCTCAGAGTCGACCGATGACCGCCAATCAGCATCGCCAGCGTCGCAAAGCTCGACGTATACTGTAACCTGCGAATATTGCGGATTCGTGCTGACTGGAGCGCACGCCAAGGGAAACCTCAAGCGGCATCAAGCTGGCGATAGCTGTACCTCGTTGGCACATCGTAAGCTATACCCTTGTATCAACTGTCCGGACAAAGTGTACAAGAGATCAGATGCGTTACGCAATCATCAGCGAAGAAAAGGTTGCACCCCCCTATGACAAGGCAGATCCAGAACTCCATCCGGAGACGTGTTGTGCCTTGACACTACGAATGGTGACTGGCGTTCCTGGACCCCAGTACATCATGACTTTCAAGAGTGGAGGCAAAGTGGAACGATCAATCTTGCCCAGCCTCGATAGCCGCCGACCTCGACTGCGGTTGGGGTGTGATGAGGAAACGGGCGGCTATAAATCCAGTCGGCAACGCAAGACCGAACTGACCCCCGTCCGAACTGTTTAAATATGTGTGCGATAATTGGGATAGAAGGATATTAACGACGTCGATAATTGTGGGTTGGACGTAATAATGAAGCGTGGCTAATTGCCTGTTCGTGTCTCCTTCTCTTCTCTTCTCTTCTCTTCCTTCTCCTGCCTTAGAGCATCTCTCTCTTCCTCTTGCGTATCGTCTTTCTTATGATGCTCAACTCCAGAAGCCTTCACCACTTTTGCAGACCGACATTGTCTTGATTCTTGCTGCCGTTGTTAAAGACTATCATCGACACTGGCTGACATTGCCTCTAGCGTTTACAAGTCCCTAGGGCTGAAACGGGCATCTTTGCGCTTACAGGCGACGAAGATGGGGCAACGCTGGAGGCAGCTGCATGGAAGGTCACGTCAGCTGTAGCTGGTGGGATATGCGGCGTACATGAAGGCATGCCATGAAATGGACACAGCGAGGTGAGGTTAGAGGACGAGAGAAGAGAAGTGTCGACACGGGCGCCGGAGCGAGAACGGAGGCTAGCCCCGTTTGAAGAAGCCAGCATGCCCCAGAACCAAGGCAGGAACGACCCAGTAGACAGCTCTGGCGGAACACGCTCAGGGTCCGTTGACTCTACGGCTGGCGAAGAACAAGAACCGAGTCGAATAGTTTGAAGTCGCGCTTGGTTGGCAACAGGGCACTCACCACCGTTGTAGAGTATCTGGGATTGACTGTGGATTGCGTGGTGAAGCCTGAAGCGAAGCGTCGACTATTTAATGGCGACCAGGCCCTCGAGGCGTCCCAGGCCACCAACTGCTGTGCTCCATCATCCAACAATCACCGCAGACGATTCGCACGAGAGACAACCACCGAGGCGTTTGCAAGACGCGATTCGCGCGTTGGACACCCCCTTAGCGCATAGATCACCCAAGCAGGCGTGTATTTTACCTGGGCGACTACCGCGGAAACAGAGTGCTGGCCCACATTTGCTTAAACTTCCCTTCTGCTAAAGCGAAACCGGGTTCCCTGTCATATATCTCTGTGTATTGTATGTATGTAATATACGAGATGCGGAGACCAAGTGCCATCTCAGCCGCAACGCTCAACACATCCTATTTCACACATGGTCACCCAAGCTTTGCCGAAGACAAACTGCGAGAACTATATGAGATTATGTAAATGGCTGGTCTAAAACTCGGCCGCTGTGTTTCATGAGAGCCATCATTAAGTATTTACATGAAGTAATGCCTGTGCGTTTCGTAGCTTGGAGGAGTAGTATCATATCGCCACCGTGCACCCTCCAAGCATGAGCATGTATGTTGTCGTGTCCGAACGTCCGAGAATTATTGAGAAAACGAAAGATCATGTAGTGTTTGGCATGCCGCTTGTGGGCAGAAAGAACATCCCACAACTCCTGTTACTTGAAATGACCACCGAAAAAGGAAAAGACATGCGTGTCGCCTGTAAAGCAATCATTAGTCCGTACGGATAGATAAATCAAATACTCGTCACCCGTGCGCCAGGGGCGCTCATACGCTGGGGCCGCAAGTTGATCACAGACTCCAGCTCTTTTAGCATGTTGTTGCTTGCATCTCTTTGCTCTCTCAGACTCGCCTGTCTAGCGCGATCTTCTTGAATCTTGTGCATACGTTCTTCTCTTGTCATCGTCAAGCGTGTCTTGGGAATAGCAATGGCTTCGAAAATTTCGTCATCTGAGTTGTTGCTGTCGGCGCTGGACGATGCAGATGCTCGAGGACTTAGACCGTTGAGGGCACGGAGAGCATCAGAGGGACTACCTTCGTCAACGGCTGTCAGACCACCTAGGCTGGGGACCGGCGATCGCAAACCACTTGAAGCTTGGGATATGCGCCGCTCATGCCTGTCAATGTTGACCGCGAGGGCGTTCTTGCCGGTCTCCCATGCTTGCACCAGACTTTTGAGATCAGCACCTATAGATTCGTACTGAGACATCAAATGAGATCCCAATTCCGTCACATCCTCTGACTCTTCCAAGGTTTTGCTGGACTCCTCTCGCAATATCTGCATCTTGGCCTGGAGTCCGCGGATGCCCTGCGAAAGCGAGCTGAGTTTGCGCACAGAATTTCGAAGGCGTTCGCGGTCGGGCGTTGGTTGCGTTTTCAAGGGTGAGGGCAGAACAAAGTTTTGTTCTTCTCCTAGGATCCGATTGATTCTTTCGCTCCATTCTCCAGTGGAGAGGGCAAGTTTGAGTACCGAGTCTAGAGTGGTGCTCCATCTAACAAAGTCCGGTTTGCCGCCGTCCGCTTCCAAGGAGAGAAGCGAACACAAGTACACGCGCCGCAGCGTGGAAGATCTGTACTGCAGGATACGGAGGGCCTTGAGAGTTTCTGCATCTTCAAACTCTGATTCGGAGAACCCTTGAGCTGCCTCTACTAGATCTGCGTTGCTGATGTCGTACACGTCAAAATACCGTTCTAGATCATCATCTTTTATGAGCGGCTTGAGGATTCCACACTGCTCGGAAAAGACCGGTATGGCTTCTGCGAAAATGCCACGTAGGCTTCGTCGGAGACGATGACAGCGGCGCGCCTGGCCCTTCTCTTCGAGTCGGGAGATAGGGGGCAGGGGACTGCTTCTGTGTGGAGTGTTAGCAATCGTTCGTCCTTAGGCTGCGGGGAACTTGCAGTCGGTATCCTCTTGAAACAAGCTCCACCTCCTGGATCAATGCGATCGCAGATGACGTCGATGTTTCGAAGGCTTGCAGGTTTGTGACCAAGGTAGATACAGCTTCCACGGCTTGGTGGCGAAGATATTGTAGCCATTGTCGTCGCACGTATGCATAGCAGGAAGTGGCCACGGCAGCAAATGCGACCAGGACGACCAGAAATCTGGACTTGCTAAACCCGGATGCGCGCGCGCGCGACCAATGTATGAGCCATACAAGGAAGAATGCCGTAGAACCTGTGAGGCCGGCACCTGTCAGGCTGATGGTGGCAACGGTGAGATCTTGCGGTTGCGAGCGCTCGCCGGAGACAAAGTGTGGGACCGCAGCGGCCCGCAGACCACCTTGTTGGCTGAGAAGCTGGGAGGCGACAATGAGGTACCTAAAGTGCTCGATGAATCGCTGGTTGTCCACACGTCCGAGTCGTGAGTTCACCGCTCTCTGTCAGGGTTATCAGCGTTCGCTCGTGGGATAGGAACATGGGGGTCTAGGCGAGTCCAAGACGGCCAAATTGACGTACCGAACACGCACTGTGTATTCTCGCCACCGAGCCATTCCCACGACTGTGTATACGCAGTGGATGCGGCAGCTTCTCCCGGATGCGGGACTGCAAGGTCGAGGGCCCTCGAGGAGCGAAGTTGTGGTTGTCGGGTGGCGACGTTTGTGAGGCGGTCGGCGACGGAGGGGTGCTGCTACGTCCTTGTCCTTCACCTAGCATGGTCGTCAGCGCGGGATGATTCCTAATCGTAACAGGGGAAGGGCGTACCTTCTAGAAATTCCGCCAAAGGAGAGTCTTCGAATATAATGTTCTCCATCCGCGCCCATGGTGTGATCCCGAGGATCGTGGCGTGGACAGGTGTTTTGTTTGAGAGGAGAGGCACGCGCCCGCGGCGTTAGCTCAGACGTAAGAGTTTCAGATGCGCAGTCGAGAGGCGCTTGAGGCTGGTGGGTTCGCAGCAGAGCAGTTGAATTGTGAGAGAGGAGGAGAGGAGGAGGGTGAGGAGAGGAATAGCAGATACTGGGTGGTTCGTCCTCAATGGGGTCAGTTGGGGAATGCAATCATGCGCATTCAATCTCCCCGGTTAGTTTAGGGGACAGCAGTGGACCTCCAGGGTGCCCAAGCAAACGCAGGCACGCAGGGCATGGGATGGACTGGATTAAGATTAGCACGTGACGGCTCAAGCTTGGTGTAACGGTCGCTCGCTCAGGGTGCATATAATTAGGTGCATGCCCAGCACTGGAGGTCTGGTCAACTGGGGCAGGTCGGTGGCCTGGCCAGGCACGCAAAGACGCACACACGCAAACACCGCCAGCCGCGGAGATTGGGACGGAGCCGATGCCGATACCCTTCCCCTTAGTCAGCCCCACCTTTTACACCTGCCAGTCCGCCAAGCCCCTTACCCATGTATTGTATGTACAGGTAGACGCCAGAGACGAACGGGTAGTGGTCCGAGCGCTCACTCCCCACGTTCACTTGCGGATTTGCCAAAACACATCGTCACATCTCAACCCGCTCCAGATGTCCCGACGTCAACCTACAGCAGCCACATCGACGCTTCAGTCTCTGACAAATGCACCCAACCTTGTACTAGTCATCCATCGTCGCGTCGCGCTCTCCTATTCTGTAAAGAGTAGCAGGCGTTGTACCTGCAGCCTGATTACGCGTGTTGAAGAACCCTGCTTCATCGTCATTCCTGCTTGTAGCCATCCATCCCACCAAAAGCGCTCATATTTACCGGTAACTCGGCTTTTGGGGCGCACATTGCTGGTTGTCCACAAGAGGAATACAAAAGATATCGTAGGGTAGGAGCCTCTTGCGGCAACAGTACTTTCGGACCGATGTAATCAAGAGTTTTTCACCCTCCCTCTAGCGAGTCACACAACCTCTTTTACGCCGTGTAGAAAAAAGTATTAGGCCAGCGGATCGTTGAGACTCCGGAAAACAGGCCTACACAGTGTGAGATAGCGTTCTCGTGATTTCGGCTCATTTCCAAGGTCCACACAGCCCTACGAGCATACGCCTTCCACTAGCGCTCGGACCGTATCAACGTCGAACCAGAAGGCTGCACCTAGCCTACCTTTTGCCAACCACTAGACAACCACCATCCTGTAACAGACATTGTTTCCGGGACATTCAACCTTGCTTACGTTAACTTCAGCAGAATGTAGAGGAAATCTCTTGGCTGCATCCCGCATAGCCCTAATGCCTCTTCACTCATCCAACCATGAGGACTAATGGCTGCTCTAGTACAACTCGGGGAACCAGTCTTCTGGGTTGCCACCCACACGGTCCTTCCGTATCACTGCGTTATGCAGTAGGCGATTTTCTGTATATGTCGCCAGAAGCATCATGGACATAGCTTCTCCATACTATCTGCCCTGTTCATTGGGCGTGGCGACCACCATATTGGACCAGTCAGAACGCACATCTAGACGGCCAATATCCGGGCCTCGACATCTCACTGCAAGTCATTGGTGTCGGATGTATGCTATCACATTTTTCACCGCCTGGGTGCTCCGTGATTCCATGCTATCCTCCCATCCATCCCAGTCTCTTTTCATCATATTAGATCGGACCACTGAGGTGGCTTCATCGGACCTGGAGATCCTGGTGCCTGAATGAAGCTCCCATTACTCTAGGCTCTTTAAAAGAAAAGCTGTCCTTGTTGTTCTATAGAGCCGCACGATCAGGTCAGCATTGTCTCCTGCTACAACTCTGATATCCCTTTGTCAGCCATTTACTTTCTGTGCTGTATGTTCTGTCAGAAGCCCATCGACCCGATTTCCATCTTTAGTTGTCCTGCTATTATGGACCAAAATACGACCGCAAGCCTTATATCAACAGCCAATCTCATCTCCGCCACACTCGATACCGATCCGGATGCATGGAGAGACCGGCTGCAGATTATTAGAGATATAACAGCATCGCTAGAGATCTTGGATACTGTTCCTGACCAAACACGGAAACAGTGGCAGCTTCCGCTCATTGCCGCATTTCAACGAGTGGCTTTTGCTGATGCAGACAGTGGAGGGGTACTGGATATTGCCAACTGGTGCTTGAGGCAAGAACTGGCGATGCATGCACTCTACCCTGACGACGTCGATTTGCTTGCATGTTGGTAGAACCTGCAGACCTATAACATTATGGAAATTGACGAAACTTTAGTGACTGGCCAGAACTGGCTTCAAAGAGCCCAAAAATCATTAGCAAAGATACACGCCACTGAACGACACTCGTCCAGTAGTGGTGGGAGTGCAGATGTTCCTCTCTCACGGAGCGAGGAAGTTCAGCGTCGAATTAGAGCTGCTATCGAGGCAGAAGATCGGTTGAGCACTGCTGATTATGTGGAGGCTCGTGGTATTCTACTGCCCGCTACGGAATATCTTAAACG
Source organism: Dendryphion nanum (assembly GCA_020744415.1). Lineage (NCBI taxonomy): Eukaryota > Fungi > Ascomycota > Dothideomycetes > Pleosporales > Torulaceae > Dendryphion > Dendryphion nanum. The sequence goes on from JAGMWT010000008.1 coordinate 1,223,427, forward strand.
TGCAGTAGTTGCCGCACGTACTCAGGGGGCCGTGACGGGAAATCTTCTTTCCATGGTGAGTGGAGCCGACTGAATACAAATTGAGGATACTGATAAAGTAAAGGCTGCTGAAGCGTACATGAGTCTCGGTAATGTATCATCATCTCGAGTCAATGAGCCGTATTTCATAGAAGCTCGGGCATATCTCAGAGAAGCAAGTGCAATTCATGGGTATTCTCTCGCACTTCATCTGGACCAGTGAGTTGATTCATAAAAAATACCCAATGAAGGTTGCTCATTTTCTATCAGGTATCTCGAAGAATATGGCGTTATGGATTAGAAACTTGAACTATTAGTGTTTCGATTGTTCTTTGAGGGCTGCCTCCCAGCGTACAGCAAGATACCCTACCCTGGCCTGGAGCCTGCGTTTTGAATGGCAAATGTGTTTGTTAGTCATAGACTATCTGCTTGGATCATTTTCACTCGTTTATTATCAACCATGCAAATCCTCACCTCCTTGTGCACTTTTCTCAACTGTTGCAGCGGGTGAATGCGTGGATGCCTGTGTGAAAGGCGTTAAATCAGTTCGGCCATACGGACGTATGATAAAACCAGGCTCAGTCCCAGCACACTTCAGAAGAATGGAGATACTGATGGGCTCTGGGTGGACTTAGAAAGTCATAGAACCGGCAAATACAGCCAAGGTTCGTAAATACGATTTGATGAGTGACGTTGAAATGCACCCGCACGGTTGCTGGTCCGAAAAGGTCCGTGCTGAGCTCTCGGCCTTCACGGACGACATCGAAGCGCACCCCGATTCTTGTGTGTTGCCATCAACAGCCATCACGATCCGAGTTACGAGTAATCTCACCTTCCCATACCCCATACCTTCCGAGCATTCCGAAGGCTTCGCATCTATCCCATTTTTATCGCGATCTCATCGGACCTATCTGGGTTATTGTTTCCCAAGCATTGCGTCAACCCCCAGTGTCTAATTCGGCCGACTGAGAAGCCTCTCTCACTGAGATCCCTCAAGCCACGGAATCATCAATTACTATACGACAACTACCAAGCCGTATAACCGATCACAATCCCCGCCATGAACGATGAACGTGAGCTCGCGATCAACCCCATCGTGCAGAGCAGCGTGCAACACAATACACAGGTCAGATCTTACCCAGGGGCTCGTTAATCCCATTTGACCGAGCTGAAGCATTGCTTAACCTTTGCCACAGGCCGTCTCGAACATTCGCAACCTCACCGCATCCCTCTTCGGAGTCGCCGCCGGTACCCTTGGATTGGAGTCTTACCCAGGCTTCATCTTCTACCTTGTCGGAACGCTGATCGTCTCCGCGTTAATATTCGTTTTCAGAACAGAGGGAAAGGCTGCCGACTTCTTCCACAGTCCTCTTGGAGATCTCTGGGGTGGAGAGGTGTTTGGGGGGCTGAGTAGCTTCGTGCTGACGTGGACACTCTTCTACGGGTTGGTGAGAGCATGATGGTTGGTGGTGGTATATGTGCATAAAAGTTTTAAAGGAGGACTGGCGGATGGGGGAAGGCAGCTGGTGGCAAGGTACGGTAGTTCCACCTCGTTGGGATGCGATATGAGCAGGAGGCATACATTATGAGTATCTCTGCTGCCTTGCTCTAGCTTTGACCTTATGCTGTCCACTTGGATTTTATCCATTGGCGGGACGAATGTGGAGGGTGGATATCTATGAGGGTGTAATGGCCGTCACCCATGATGTACTGGATGGAAGATACGGGCCCATGAAGATGGCGCTCATACCCTCAGATGCCAAGCGCATATGCAAGAGATACCCTAGTAGTCCAAAACGACTACTCAGCCCCTTTCCGTCCGTTTTCTGCCCTCAATGGAATAGTTGGTATACAGCACCCAGGCTTTCCTGTCCACTACTCTTCCATGAATGACCAATGTTTAATTTGACATGCACCGAATCAAATTCCATCGAATCAAAGGCCTTAAAACGCTTCATCTAATCTTTTCAGGTTTATTTAGTCCCTCATCGTTTAGACTCTTCTCAGCTTTGTATGACTTGAGATTGGAATTTGATATGGCCCGTGCTCTCGCGGTTTCTCTTAATTGATTCGGTTAGTCAGCACGCGACGCGTTGTGGGAGCCGCGTTCTTTCGCGACCTCCTCCCCCCACTGATTGACTTCTGATCCTGTTGCTGCCTTCAAACCTCACCACCAGAATTGATCATCGTACCCTCCACACCACAATTTAATCACCTTTAATTTCCATTCGCGCATCTAATACTCATCAGTATGTACTTGAGAAGCATGTACCTGCACCGCATCAACCTAACAATTTACAGTGCTTGAAGCACGCCTCGAACAAGCTGCGACGTTCAAGTCGGTAAATTACACCTCTCCCTTTACCACGATGCCCTCCTAACCCTACTAGGTCGTCGAAGCTATCAAAGATCTGGTCCAGGACTGCAACTTCGATTGCAATGACTCCGGTTTCGCACTACAGGCTATGGACAATTCTCATGTCGCCCTAGTGTCAATGATGCTCAAATCAGAAGCCTTCTCCCCGTACCGATGCGATCGCAACATTGCTCTAGGCATAAACCTCGGTTCTCTGACGAAAGTCCTCCGCGCCGCAGGGAAGGATGACAACCTGACCATCAAGGCTGAAGATGCCCCAGATGTTGTAAACCTAGTCTTCGAAGCCAAAGACGTGGACAGGATTAGCGAGTATGATATCAAGCTCATGGATATCGACCAGGAGCATTTGGGTATCCCAGAAACGGAATATGCGGCGACCATCACCCTTCCCTCATCCGAGTTCCAAAGGATTTGCAGAGATCTCTCTGCTCTTTCTGAGTCTGGTCAGTGTGTGTTCACCCCTAATGCGTATAATATTAATGCTTTCACATAGTTTCAATCGAATGTTCAAAGGACGGCGTCAAGTTTACCTGTAACGGCGACATTGGATCTGGTTCTATCCAACTGAGAGCCCGCACAGAGATTGACAAGCCCGATAACAACATCGAAATCGATATGACTGAGCCCGTCTCGCTTACGTTCTCACTCAAGTACCTCGTCAACTTTTGCAAGGCTAGCGGCTTGTCCGACAAGGTCAAGTTGTGCCTGTCTAACGAGGTCCCGCTCTTAGTCGAGTACGGCCTAGTGAGCAATAGCTACCTGAGGTTTTACCTCGCCCCTAAGGTATGACGAACTTGATATTACTATGTAGCATGACTAACACAAATCAGATTGGAGACGAAGAATGAACAATGTTCTCAAGTGTGGAGCGAGCTAGGTGTTTTCAGGATACAAATGGGAGCGTAATGGCAATGCATAATGCTATGGATGAGCAGCATGTACGGGTTCATAAGGTGGTCATTAGATAAGCGAAAGGGTGCTTTTTGAAGTGCATTCTAGTCCCGTAGTGGGGGACAGAAGCGACCGGGATGCCCCACCGACGTCAGCGCGTCGGGACGATCAGATAACGGAAAAATCAACAACACACTTCATATCTACAACACCCCATCGCGTGCCCGCTCCAGCTCTCTACAACTCGCTCGATTGACCCTGTTAGCATTTTCTAACCCTGTCGCGAGCATGAGCAACGACCTAATACCTGAGACGCGAGTCCTCGCGATCGCGAGCCATGTAAGAGTCATGCGACACATTCGCATTGGATCATGGCAAGCTAATTCGTGACAGGTTGTTCATGGGTAGGTCTTGGAACTGATTCTCGAGCTGTATGGCTGACGTCTGATCCAGTTACGTTGGGAACAAGATGGCTACGTTTGTCATGCAGTCTCTAGGTTGCGATGTCTCTGCGATCAACACAGTACATTACAGTAAGCATACCTCAGCATTTCCCAAAAGGTCCAGAATTCCTTAAACGGGGTTCTAATACGAGCAACAGGCAATCACACTGCATACAAACAGATCAAGGGCACGAAAACTACGGCAGAGGAGATCGCGGACTTGTACGAAGGATTGCGCCAGAGCAACCTGAATCGATTCGACTTGCTATTGACCGGATACATGCCAAGTGCGGCGGCAGTGGAGCAGATAGGCAGGATCGCAAGGGATTTGAAGTACAATGCTGTCACTAAGCCTGGGAGCTTCTTTTGGGGTGAGCAAGTTTTTTTTCAAGAGGATGCATTGGAATGCTAATGGTAGCGCAGTCCTTGACCCAGTCATGGGAGACAATGGGAAGCTCTACATTCCAGAGGACGAGGTTCCCCAGTATAAATCACTTCTACGGGAGGCAGACTTGATATTGCCCAATCAATTCGAGGCCGAGTGAGTATGCAAGACAGCGACTACAATCTTGATTGACACTGACTGTTTAGACTTCTTTCCGAAACTACCATCACCGATCTCGATTCACTCGCAGCCGCAATACAAGTTCTCCACACAACGTACCAGGTTCCACACGTCATTATAACATCACTCCGCCTTACGCGCGACAACCAAACCTTGCCGTCCCGCGCCCCCTCGAAAGCGCCCTCAGCTGCCGTGTCGGGCACCCACACACCTACAGAGTCTCAAGACAAGAATGCAGAGACATCGCATCCATCTACGTGGCCAAGCTCGGCGCCACTGAAACCTCAATCACCCGTTTCATCCGACCATGTGGAGAATCTCACGATAATAGGCTCTACGGCAACGTCAGACCACAAGCCAAGGCTTTTCCGCATCGACACCCCTCAACTCCCTCTGTTTTTCTCGGGAACTGGAGACATGTTTGCAGCACTAACAATACCCCGCCTCATTGAAGCCGTACACTCGTCTTCCACCCCAGATCTCTCGTCTAAACCCAGCTGGAAATCTCCGGATGAGGTTCCTGCGGAAGAGCTCCCCTTGGCGAAAGCATGCCAAAAAGTGCTAGCGAGTATGCAAGCCATTCTTACTCACACAACAGAAAAATGCCAGGCGGAGATGGAAAAGTATGATGCGCTGGCTGAGAAGCAAGGATGTGGGTTAGGCGAAGAGGCAGAGGAAGAGAGGCAGAAGAAAAGGCACTTGGCACTGATGAATGCGAGTGAGGTGAAGGTTGTGCGGTTCATCAAGGAGCTTGCTGATCCGCCGAATCTGGAGCGCTTCAAGCCGAGAGCGGTGGACGAGGTGGATAGGGAGAAAGTAGAAAAGAAGGTTTTGAGGAAGGAACCTGATCAATTTGGAGTGCTGCCGTTGGGATTGGGTGGAAATGACGCGGATGGTGGGATACAGGTTGTGGGTGAGACTCAGGGGCATAGTAGTAAAGAGGAGGATGCGCCTTTGACTGAGGCGAAGGCTGAGCTTCCGGGGAATCCTTGGGTGGATGAGAGTGGGAAATCGTGACATCAAGTGACAGATCATGATGTTAGAGGGGAAGGGGTAATTATAGATAGGTGGGCATTCGGTTTTGTAAATATGGAAGCATGATTGATGCTTAATTAGACTTTCTATTGTTCGACCATAGCAACTACTCTATCGCCCTTTCATCGTAGTCGAAGCGGCAAATCATAATTCTAGAACTTTTGCACTTATCCCCCCGTCTCGTAATATCCATCCAAGAGGTAACTGTATATGAAATTCTCGGGATCTAAACACCCTACGCAGTAGCCGCACCAAACCCTCCTGTGCTCCCGAAACCGCCAGCGCCCCGCACACTCTCGTCTAGCTTTTCAACCACTACGACTTCAGGCATAACGATCCTCTCTACAATGAGCTGAGCAATCCGATCTCCAACCTTGATCTCGAAATCCGCATCGGACAAATTCGCCAGTATAACCCCGACCTGACCACGGTAATCCGCATCGATAACGCCCGCAAGTGTATCGATACCGTGTTTCGCCGCGAGTCCCGATCGAGGAGCAATTCGACCATCTATACATCATAGTCAGCCTCGTGATCTCCCATGGATTCAACCTCGAATTGAAAAGAAAGAGTAAACCTACACGTCCCCGCGGGCACTGCAATCGAAATATCTGTATCGACCCTCGCTCTTCCGCGCGCCGGAATCACTACATCCCTCGCACTATACAAATCATGGCCCGCCGCAAACGCACTTCCCTTGGTCGGGGCCTTCGCAGCGCCACTCAGCAGCTGTACCTGCAGACTCGTTTCGGCAGCGGAGATCGGGGCTGCGGGTTGCAGGGCGCTGCTGCTGCCGATGGGATGGATCGGATGCGGGTGCGACATGTTGGCGAGGGGAGTGGGAGTTGCAGTACCGGAATCGAGACCGCTGTGGGGGAGGGTGGAGTGGGCGTGGAGGGGTGTGGGATCGATTACTTTGGTGCGTTTGGGGACTGGGGGAGAAGGTTAGTGAGGGTTGGGTTTTGTGGGTTGGGTTCAATTGGGGGGTTAGAGGCTTACGGGGTGATGCGGGGAGAGAGGGCGGTTCGTGGATGTGGGCGGCGGGGGTGGAGGTTGTTTCGTCGGACATTGTGTGGTAGGTAGAGAAATGTATGCTGGAGTTGTGAATTGACGAAGTCGCGGTGAAGACGCGTGTGGTGGTGGGGTTGAGGCTGGGGACGCGTCTGATTGGTTGGGGAAGGTTGGGGAAGGAGCCTCGAGTGGGTGAGTTTGCTTTTTTCGGATGGTGGATATGGAAATTCAAACGCAACGACAACTTCACATCGTCTGTCTCAACTTTGGGATCGAAGCGTTAATGATCTTTCAATCTACTTTATTTTACTCTCTATATCATATCTGTGCACAATCAATATTGACATCGGTTTCGTTCTTGATCTCCGAAAACCATGGTCCGCTGCCGATTGATCTTAGGCTCAAATGGTGGTGCTGGTATTTCTTCGCACAAGACGACCACCTCTTATTCACGAAGATAACACATGCGATAATGAGCTTGAGAACCCTGACAGCTGTAACGGCGGCATAGGGCTCACACGTGTGCAGTCTTCCGCAAAAGTCAAATACTCGTTCGACACTGCTTCTGTCTGGACATCAACACCCGTCGAGGAACGCCTGCATCTACAAGCTTCGTACATGATCACAGGAATATTATACCATTCAGCATGTAACCGAACATACATGATCTCGACCGCTCTCAATCAGCCATAAGGCTTGTAGGCGCTCAACAAGATCCGCGGAGGGACCGGAACCTAACGAACGACTCTGACAATTGAAAGACGTCGGAGGCGCCTCCAGCCTGCATTGCATTGCAGGAAGAGCCTCGCGTCCTTCCCCGTGGAGACTCCAACGGCAAGACGCCAGTCATTTTTACCTTGGGCTCGTGACCTTAGTGACAGCAGAGCCTCCTCGTCTCCACTCAAAACGAGGAGACGCCGACATTTGGCCTAGTTAGATGGCATTAGTCGATACCAGGACCCAGATCCCATTGCCCACTTTCGGGTTTTCTTCGCTAGCAAGCAAAAACCCCCCGGAATTCTCCCCACTTCCTCGGTGACAGTGGTTTCAATACGGTAGTAGCGTGCATTTGCGCTAGGTCGTGGTCGAGAACGAGCCTAGACTGACACCAAAACAAGACCTGCCGCGCAAAGCTTTGCACTCTTCTTTCCGCTTGCTGGAGCTTGGGAGATGGAGCCTCCAACTAGAGTGAGGCATGCGATAGGATGAAGAGCAAAATTTATGGATCCTGTGCCCCTATCCCACCTCTCCACGCCCTCCGCCATTTCCGCTGTCGGCGACCTGGGGCAGATTGCGTACTGTGCGACCACGCTGTTGTTCTGGAAAACTTCGAACGCCTTTCCCAGTGCAGATGTCGTCCGAACTCCTCAAGTGGCGTGCGTAGAGGGTAATCAACTCACTGCGGAGTGGGCGAGGTTGTCCCATGACACAACCGACTGCCAAAGCTAATAATGGTGGATGATTTGAACTGCGATTTGCATTATTGTCGTTTTGTTGAAGAGCGTCAAAACGATCCAAACGCAAATCGCGTGAAGCCACCTCAAAAATGTTCGGTAAGTGAGCTGGCTATCGTTCACACAATGCTCGGGCTATGGACTGATGGTGTGACTGAAATTCGATTGGCCAAAAAGATCAACGGTTCATATGTCGCTGACGAGCTAGCAGAATCCCCACATACCCAAAAGACATCATGCACGCTAAGCTTACCGTCAAGACTTTAGCGTCCGAACATCATGTCTTGTTTCCGCCACACACCGCGTCCCGAATTGCTCTATCGTCATTGTCTCGTCGGTGTGTCTGCTGCCGTGGCCGTAGGTTTGACCTTTTGGTTGAAATTTTTGTTGATCTTCGAAGACTGCAACATGACGTAACAACATCCTCGAAGGCCAGTCAAGGGATTCGTACGGCATTGGCAACGCGAAAGGGGCATGACAACGAACATTTGAACTCATCTGAGCTGCTGCAACCATATAGCGCTCATTTCAGTTTGTGAATGAACCAACCAAGCATCCCGTACTGTCCGATGGGGCTTGCATGGGGTGCCCCTCATCATCGAATTCTAGTCCTAGCTAGCTTTGCTGTTGCCCGCATGGTCGTGGACTCCCTAGTGCTGGTCCACCATCTGTCAGCCAATAAAATTGTCGAACCGATTACTGATGCATCTGGCCTCTGGACCACGAAACAAAAATCCGGGACATGGAGAAGCTGCGTTTCCATACTTGGTCGTATCTACTTAAACCACCGTGTGCCCCTCTCTCAAATCGTCACTCCATTACTCGTTTCTTCGGTCTTAGAGGTACCACTTATCCACATATTCACAGGATAACGATCTCATCATGGGTGTGTTGATCAAGAAGCCCGAGGGCACACAGGGGTCGGCACTCCCTGCCATCCTCATTGGACTATTCGTCGCCTTTGGAGGTGTCCTTTTCGGGTATGTGTTTTTCGACAATTTTCCAGAGCTTTGCTAACGGGATACAGCTACGACACCGGAACGATTGGCGGAATCTTGGGCATGAACGTAAATACAAATCATTCATAGGTCTCTGGTTATAAAGCTTACCTTCTGTAGTACTGGCGCAAGGAATTCTCTACCGGATACACCAACAAGGAAGACGGGCTCCCAGACGTCACTGCGGCCCAAACTTCTGAAATTGTATCAATTCTCTCTGCTGGTACCTTCTTCGGTGCTTTGACTGCCGCGCCTGTCGCAGATTTGATTGGACGTCGTCTTGGCTTAGTCGCTTGCAATGTTGTCTTCTGCTTTGGCGTCATCCTCCAGACCGCCGCAACTGCTATCCCTATGTTTGTGGCAGGCCGTTTCTTTGCTGGCTTCGGAGTGGGCATGATTTCAGCTACTATTCCCCTCTATCAGTCGGAAACATCTCCCAAATGGATCCGCGGAGCTGTGGTTGGAGCTTACCAATTGGTATGTTCCTCAATGGAAATAATTGCACGGGCCAAAATGTGACTAACGGCTCAATTATAGGCCATCACGATCGGTCTGCTACTTGCTGCCATTGTAGATAACGCAACAAAACACAGAGATGACACCGGTTCTTACCGTATTCCCATTGCGGTCCAATTTGCATGGGCAATCATTTTGGTAAGAATTCTTTGCAGTCGTTACACTACATGTCACTAATTCCTTATCAGTTCACTGGATGCATCTTCCTCCCTGAGACACCTCGTTTCGAAATCAAGAGGGGACGTCCCGAGCAGGCTGCGAAGTCTCTCTCCAAACTTCGACGACTTGATGTCGAACACCCAGCCCTCCTTGAAGAACTAGCCGAGATCACTGCCAACCACGAATACGAACTTTCCCTTGGTAAAGCCACTTATCTTGATTGCTTCAGGGGCAACTTGGGCAAACGTCTGTTCACAGGATGTGCGCTCCAGGCTCTCCAGCAGCTCACCGGTGTCAACTTCATTTGTACGTTTCCCATTCCGATATTTTAGGGCTGTGCATCTACTAACGAACACGCAGTCTACTATGGTACATCCTTTTTCCAGAACTCCGGCATTGACAACCCTTTCCTCATCTCCATGATTACGTCGGCAATCAACGTCGCCTCTACATTCCCTGGACTGTACCTCGTTGAGAAGTGGGGACGCCGCAATCTTCTTCTATTCGGCGCTATCGGGATGGCAGTTTGCCAATTCATCGTTGCTATCACTGGTACCGTTGCTGGTGTAGACAACCAGTCAGCTCAAAAGGCACTGATTGCTTTTGTTTGCATCTACATCTTCTTCTTTGCCTGCTCTTGGGGACCAGTTGCCTGGGTCGTTACTGGCGAAATTTTCCCTCTCAAAGTCCGAGCCAAGTCTCTTTCCATGACTACTGCATCAAATTGGTTGCTCAATTGGGCCATCGGATAGTAAGAAACGTCTACTCGTAACATCCCAGTATCCTGCTAACATTTGACTAGCGCAACACCCTATCTCGTCAACTCCGGACCAGGCAATGCTAACCTCGGCGCCAAGGTCTTCTTCATCTGGGGCGGCTGCTGCTTTGTTTGTATTTTCTTCGTCTGGTCCATGATCTACGAAACAAAGGGTCTCGCGCTTGAGCAAGTTGATGAGCTCTATGCCAAAGTTGACAAGGCTTGGAATTCCCCTGGCTTTGTTCCTACAGTCTCCTTCCAGGATGTCCAGGACACACAGGCGGATAACAGGCACATGAGCTTGACTGAAGTTGAGGCGGAGGCCGTCAGGAAGAGGAGTGTTGCCTATGACGAGAACACTGGCCCGATGAATGAGAAGAATGCATACTCACACGCTTGAGGATTGGACGAGGGGTCAGGGCTGAGTAGCAGCTACAAAACGCTGCGAGTCTGAATAGGATTGGTTTTGTATACTTGTTGGGTGGACTGGAATATTGGTTATTATGAAAGCGCCTTCCTACGTTCTTGGATACAAATGTCAAATTATTACTTCAATCCCTACTTTCTTTTTGAAGCCTTGCTTTCAATAATCGCAAACCAATTTGATCGTGTAATATTGCGACGAACTATGACCAAAGATCAAGAGGCGTGTGAAAGGGGTACAACATCAAAAATATTATGAAGCATTACATCGAAAATACATACAAAACCTGAGACTGATAGGGAAAACGATTCTCCGAACAAGTCGCATACCCTCAAATTCTAGACCCCGTCTCGGGGTGTGACTCCACTAAGCATCGACCTTGCAACTTGTCTCACCACGATTTAAACAATCCACACAACAATCGTCACGACTGCCCACGAATCACAGTGATTCATGCTCGCAAGCTGCAAAAACTCCGTTCTCCAAGTTAGTTTTCCCCGATCCACTAAAATAAATAGAACTGAAAGAAAAGCCTTACTCCCCCAAAGAATCCAATTCGATATAAACGTTCCCATCGCTACCACAAGCGGTACAGCTAATCTCTTCTCCGTCGTAAACCCTCCCAGTACGATCTTTGCTGCTTCGGCATTTGTTGGGGTCATGAGTGGTGTTGGTTTTGGAGGTGGAGTTTGTGGTGAGCGATGCGTTGCGGACGTGGAGGAAGTCGGGGTTTGCGAGGATGGGGTTAAGAAATGTGAAAAGAAGTGTGGGTACAAATGAACGTGAACAACATTATGGAGAACTACGGAAAATGAGATAAGAGATAGAGCTGAAAGAGTGGCTATTCAAATGACCCGAGTGTGAGAATCTTAGTCCTGAGACTAGGGCGATCGACTCCATAAGTAGTGGTTATCATCTTTACCAAAGAACGACATGCCCCTGAGTATCAACTTACACATTGTAGTACGTGTGTATCTCAATCCAGTACATGCGCCGAACGAACAAACTCAAAAATCAACACCATGGACCTGTTCGACTGACTGTCTGCAATATACGATAGAAATAATATTCACAGATAACGGTCGCCGCGTTTTCAGAGCAACCGATTGTCGTTCCCCTCTAAGCTCTAAGATTGAATACACTGTGATTATTTTTGTCTACATTGTACCCAGGATCTGGTCAGCATGGAAGTCTTGAGGCGTTGAGAATGCATATATCATTTCCGTACGGAAGTGCGATGTAGTGGTTTATGAAGTGGAAAGAAATACGGAAAACAAAGTGGTGAATGGTTTATAAAATTAATCCAAATCTCGAGATCCCTGTATTCTTGATTAGTTTTGATCATGCCCGCGGCGAGAAAAATGAAGAAGGAGAAGAGGACATGGGGGGGGAGTGATATTGTGGATAGGCGCTAGTACGTAGTAAGAATAGTCAGTTTTGTCCAGAGGTCGCTCTTATGCTCTGAACCAATCGATGAACGAAACAAAACTCTTCGAAAGAACAATTCATTTTGAGCTTTGATTAGATGTGTACGTCAGGGGAAGAAGGAAAATTAGAATACGAAGCAAGTCTCCGCCTCAATTGGACATCTAACAACACCCGCCGGAAACTCAAGAACGACATGTAAATAAAATGCGTACGGATTGTCTCAAATGTTGATTGGATCACTCGGCACTCCGACAGTGAAAGTACGCAGGTGTTCATCTCGTAGGTGCGCCAGGGCAGAGAGCTCATGTCCAAGTCGCGGTATACTATTCAGACATTGCAGAAGAGTACCGTAGAGTGTAACATACAGCTTGGATAATCTTGTTGAGACGAACAGTATCCTCCAAGTAGCTACTACTAGCGCTATAAAAATCAACAAAACAAGTCTCATTCAAACCAAACTCTTTAACATGAGGCATGATGGCATGATTCGACAGATAGACAGAATCTATCTCTTCTCAGTACATAATACAAAATCTAAGCAGAACAACACTATCATTCCTCACAACTTCGCTTTTACGTCTTCCGGCGTTGCGACTTCGACCATCAGTTTTCCCGTATTCGTCCCCTTGAACAAGCCAACGAGAGCTTGCTCCGCCTTTACAAGTCCCCCCTTGACAATAGTCTCTTTCCGCTTGATCTTGCCTTCCGAGATCCATTGAGCGAGCTCTTTCCTGGCCTCGGAGAATTGCTCAGCATAATCCAAAACAATGAAGCCTTCGAGACGAATCCGCATTGAGATGATCATGAGGTAGTTCTTTGGGCCTTGAGGTGACGCATTGTTGTACTCGCTGATGGCTCCGCACATAACAAAGCGCGCATGGGGTTTTGCTCTTGAAAGTGCTAGGTCGAGGATCTCGCCGCCGACATTATCGAAGTACACGTCGATAAATCCCTTGGTTGCTTCTCGGAACTTCTTCTTGAAATCCGGGTCCTTGTAGTTGAGCGCCTCATCGAATCCAAGGTCTTCTTTCAGCCATTGCACCTTGTCATCGCCACCCGCAAGGCCGAGCACCCTGGCTCCCTTCAGTTTCGCGATTTGACCCACAACACTACCAGTTGCACCCGCTGCTCCGGATACGACCACAAAATCTCCCTTCTTAACTTTTCCAACATCCAGGATACCAAAGTAGGCAGTAAGACCAGGTGTACCAAGAACGCCAAGAGTGTCCGTCGGAATAGCACCCTCGGGAAGGTCTAGTTGCTCGAGGTGCTTCTCCTTCATCACTACAAACTCATTCCATCCACAGGTTCCGCTGGCATATGTACCGACTGGGAACTTTTGTGATTTCGATGCTTTGACGATGCCGATTCCGTATCCGCGCATTACCTCGCCTATACCGACAGGTGGGATGTACGAACGTGTTGGATTGAGCCAGCCGCGCATTGCAGGATCCAAAGAGAGATAAAGGATTTGGAGAATAACTTCGCCATCTTTCAGGCTGGAGGCTTGTGGAAGAGGATGCTGTTTAATGGTGAAGGTTTTCCCGGGAACGATATCGCCTTTTGGCCGTTCGGCGAGATGAACTGATGTGTATGAAGGCATAATTATTAGAAAGAGAAATGAAAGAAACAGATTTTAAATCAGAGGTAGATCAAATTCACCGTTCTGAGAAAGGTTTGAGAGAGGATAGAAGAAACGTGTGGGCTCAACGTCGGTGAGAGGTCTGTGATGGAGGTAGAGTGCCAATGTGTGTCGAGATGCTTTGCGACAGGGTCTCCGCGTGCTTTTAATGATCCCTCGGACCTTTTTCTGCACAGATTGCTCAACCTACCGTGCCTCAACGACGGCATTGGCAAGCCTAGAAAGTGTGGGGTTCAGACTTGGAGAAGGAGAAAGTTACCGAGGCACGGCGAAGCCGACGCTAAGGTGCTCTAATGTTGATTAGTCATTAGCGGATGTGAAAACATGCAATGCCTCTTTCACGTGTTGAGAAGATGTATCTTTGTATTAATTCTAATAAAGGCTGTATTGTGTCAAGAGGTCCTGGTATTCATACAACATGTTACAGTGTTACAGCGTGTACCAGATCCACTATATTTAGCCGATATTCTCAAGGTCTCTAAATGTTAACATTGGAAGATGAACGAAACGCTAAATTGTATGAACTTCCTGCACGCCCATATGAATGGATATAGATTAGTGTTAACAGTTGAGAACGTTGAAATAAAAACACGATACAAGACTAGCCGAGAAAACCATTCCTTCCAAGCCACTTAATCGCATCGAGTGCAAGTCGATCGGATTTTACCAACTGCTGCTCAATCATTCGATCGTATAATCCAATACGAGGATGCTGGAATGAACAACCATCACCTCTGGGGCATGCTCCTTTCTCTTTCCACGCATCACAAACACCGCGACTCGGTCTCTTCAAAGCGCGTTCGATTGGGGCTGGGCGTGGCGGCGGCGGTGCGATTGGAAGTGCTGAGGGTTGTGCTTTGGAAGACTGGGCTTCAGGTGGGGCGTCGCTGTCACTGTCGTCCGCATCAGGTTCTGAATCCGAGTGTGCTTCAGAAACTTCATCCGCAGACTCCTCAGAGCTTGATAGTACTGACGAATCTGAAAGTACTGAGCTCGCATCATCCCCTGAGTCAGAGTCACTACCATAACCTAAGCCCAAGTCCAGAGTTTGCAGCGTTGTTTTATCGGATACAGATGCCGCATCTTTCTTTGCCAACATGCTCTCATGAAGCTTTTTCCGTAACGACTCTAACTCCGCGCGAGCCTTCTCCTTCGCAGCGTTTCTCGCCGCATCCAATATTTTGTCTGGTTTCTTTCTAGGATGCTTCGCGGGTTCTTTTATTCGTTGTTTCTTCCCTTTCACCCTTGACAGAAACTCTAATTCGGCACCTCTCCTCTCTTGTTCCTCTTTAGTTCTCTGCTGAATCCTCTCTTGGGTTGGGAAGTGCTTTCTCCTGTCCTTGATCCATGATGCAACTTCCGCTGCTGTCTGCAACGACACTGTCTGGCCTTCATGCTCAAACACCATTCTTTTGGAGGCTGGCAACAAAGCATACTGAGCTTCCTCGTCGATATCGCTATTCTCTGTCTCGCTCTCGCTTTCAATGTGTTCTGTATCCTGCTGTATGAGTCCTAGTTGAACTTTCCGATTTCTGGGAGCTTGCAACTTCGTAGACTTCGATACAGGTGACGCGGGTGTCTTAAGGGGAGTGGGTGCTATGAATCCGAAACCGGGTACAGCTGGTGGAGCTTTGGCGAATTGTCTCGGAGGTTTTGGCTTTGGTGATGATTGTGCCTGTGAGCCGGTTCCATTTCCATGTTGTTCATCCCGTTTCCGTTTGTTGTTGTTATGCGATTGAGCCTGATTGGACCCTGGAGGAGTAACAGATGGCTGTCCGATTTGCGCCATATGCTGTGAGAATGCTGCCATGCTTTGAGCGCCTGCAGGTGTCGACATAAACGACATAGCCTGTTCCATAGTCGTAACGTTAGGCTGGGGCGGCGGGTGAGTAGGCGTATTTTGATGAGAGCCATCTTTTCCATGCGAATGACCTCCCCTTGAACCTCCACGCGCCTGTCCGTTGCCATTTAAGTGATTGGCGTTATGTGCGAATCCTCCCCTGGAGCCTCCCCTAGAATTGTGTCCACGCCCTCTCCCCTGGGTTCCACGCCCTCTCCCTCCTCTTCCTCCTCCGCCTCCACGCTGGCTCAAGTACGGGTCTTGCGCATCGTTCGCGGTCGCTTTCGGTGGTGGAGGCGGCGGCGGCGGGAATTTGAACGACGTCATATTTGTGTAACCGATAGTAGGGAAGAAATCGGGGTTAAGCGCGCGTGCATCGTCGATGCGATACAGGCTTAGAGGGTTTAAATGTGTCGAGGTGTTCGTTGCGTTGAGAGGATCTAGTGTCAAAGGCTTGATGTCGCCCGGGTAGCTCCAAAAATTAAATATCTTATCGATAAGCTTTCGTAGCGCGATTTGGTGCCAAGACCTGATGACATGCACCTTCTCCAGCCCAAGTGAACGCCCCCAACTTTTTCTTTCGTATGGAACTATATTTCGGAGGAGCTGCAGCCCATTCTTAGGTCTTGATCTACTATTAGAGCATGAAATCCTACCCGTCACAACCATGTTCATCCTTGTACGCTGATTCACAATCTCAGAACTTTTCCCCGCTAACAATTTTGCAGACCACTATTCAAGATCTGATTCCAATCAAACCACAGGAGTTAAAGCGGGCCAGCAAACATGCGATCGAGGATGCGATCAATACGAAGTATGCCAACAGAGTCATTCAAAACGTCGGTCTATGTATCGCTTTGTGGGATATTGTAGACACCACAGAGGGTCTCATTGGTCACGGGGATGGATTGGTAAATGTGAATGGTACGAAGTCTCTCCTTTTTTTCCACCTCGCCAACGGCTACTTCTGTCATTACATCACCCAGTTATGGTCCTTCAAACCCCAATCCTGTCACCTCATCGTCTGGCTCTTTCCTTGCTAGCCTGTCTTTTGTCGAGTATTTCCAATGCTTCTTCAAAATATTTGCTGAACAATATTTCTAGTGGAGTTTCGCATGGTAATATTCCGGCCCTTCCGTGGTGAGATCATCGCCGCCCGCATCAAGTACGCCACCGAGGAGGGCATTACTCTAGATGTCAATTTCACTTCGGAGATTTTCGTACCACATCAACATTTATTCCCGAATTCCGTTTTTGACCGAGCCGAGGGCGTCTACATTTGGAAAACCGACGAGGGGCATGAGCTTTTCTTCGACAAGGGTGAACCAGTATTGTTCCGTGTAGAAGCCGAGGAGTGGATTGATACGCAACCCACAGTGATACAGAAAGATGAGAACGGAGACATTATCGAGCAGCGCGATACGAGTTGGAGGGTTATTGTGGGTTATCCAAGTCCATTTGTATCAAACAAAGCTAACTCTAAACACAGGGCTCTATGAATCAAGAGGGTCTTGGCCCGTCGTTATGGTGGGGTGACCAAGGAGGCGAGATAGAAGAAGGGGACGAGGAAGGCGAAGAGGCATAGAGGAGATGAAAAAGATACACCATTTTTTTGATATGTTCTTGCATGGGCGGCGTTATGGAGTCTACGGACTGGACACAAAAATCCATCCTCTCTCTTTACTATCTTATCGGCAAATACGGATTGCGAAATTTTCAGACTTGAGAATTCAAATCTTAATCACGACTTTACCAACATGCTGTCCAGTCTCCAAATACTCGAACGCTGCAACGGAGTCCTCGAACGCGAATACTCGGTCAATAAGTGGCTCAAGGCTCACTAATTTCTCGTCCAAGAATCTGTTCAGATCCTCAAAATCCTTCCTTGAGCCACTTAAGATACCCCTAAAACTCCCGTAAGTATCGTTGCAACTGCAGGTACCGGTACAACTTACTGGACTTTGACAGCCTTTACTATAAGTGTCAGAAAAACATTAGAGTCCCACTTTGCTTCGAATCCTTCCAAGAAACCCACAAGTGAGAGGGTACCGCGTTTCGTGCGTAGAGTTTTCAGGTCGGATGGTACAGAATTCCCACCAGTATTGTTGATGAGGTAATCTACGCCTTTTCCATCAGTTAGACGTAACGCTTCTGCTGCAACATCGGGATGCGTCTTATAATTGATTCCTTCAATCTCGGGGCTGATTTTCTTTACTCTATCGAGCTTTTCGTTGGACGAAGATGTAATTATAGGTTTGATGCCAGCCGCAAGAGCTATCAGTAGGGCAAACATGCTAACACCACCAGTTCCTAGTTGAGATTAGCGATTGCAAAAATAATTAACTGAGGCTCTATATTTTACCCTGAAACAGAGCAGTAGTTCCCTTGGTAGGATCTCTCAATGCACCCAATGCCACCCAAGCTGTAATGCCTGCACAAGTAATCGTCGACGCCTCTTCCCACGACAGATGTGCCGGCAATTTTACCAACACCTTCTCTTCAAAAACCGCATATTCCGCCAGCACACCAGGACCATTTCCTCCAGCAGCGATATCTTCCAGGTCCCTTTCCTCAGGTGTATCTAAAAGATGGGCATGGTTGATAGTTGGAGAAACATGATCTCCTATTGCGAACTTCGTTACTGCGTTTCCAATCGCAACTACTTCTGCTGCACAATCAGATGCAGGGATTCCATTTGGATCGACTGGGACGGGGTATCGCCCTTCTTTTAGCATGGCAAAATCTCTGTAGTTGAGGGCTACGGCGCGTATGCGGATAACAACATCGTGTTCGGCCAGAGTCTCAGGTAACTTTTCGGTCGAGGGAACAATGGACCACGGATAGGTTGGTCCAGTTCGGCGGTATGAGCGGTAGGTTTTGGGATATGACATGTTGGACTTTTGAACAGGTTTAGGACCTATTTCTTCATCTTCTGAGATGCTTTCTCCTTTTATACTATTTCAGAACAATGGATTGCTCTTCTTGGTAGTTGTCGCTTAGCTATGTCGTGCTTTCGGTGACCTTATCGAGTGGACGTCGATATGCTGACAAATATTCGCAATGGTTTTGCACTTTAGTAATGCCAGTCATGTAGCAATCCGCGGAAGAAATTTCATGGGTCTAAAAGGGTTCTAAGATACTAAATCAGGACATTGGCGAGAGAGCTTTATCGCTTTTTCCCATCTATTCCGGATGACAACACGGGAAACATGAATCCTGACCAAATAATAATTGCCGACTTCAAACATACCAATGCATTTTTAGAATCTGTTCCCCGTCAATAGGATACGGTAAACAATATACCAGTGGCATTTAGCATTTACAGAGCCAATGTAGATGTGTGTGCAATTTGTCGCATCATTCGATTTCAGTCTAAACCAAGAAAGGCAATCTGCTTAGCGGAGTTCCGCTAACATTTGTAACCCTATTTTCTCGGACGAACTTGGACAAAAAAAATTGTGGTCCGCCGTTACAATGTTCTGCATCCATTCATACAAGAAGATTGATATACAATGTTGCGGAACTACTTTTAGGCATTTTATCTATTTCTATGTGCCCAAACTTGAAGGTGAGTCCTTGTAGATTTCCATGTGATTCCTCGAGCGAGAAGTATATGTCACTCAAGATGTGTTTCGGCGAAAGAATGGATTCATCAAAGGCTAACATAGCCTTGGACTCTCGTCCCTATCTGCTCAACATCTTACCGCTGGGAAACACATTTATTTTCTCCAATAAGTCGCCAGTGTCAGCAAAAGTCATTTTCATTAACAACCACCTATACTTCACGACTCTGACGTAAATGATTTATTTACAGGCGTGATGATAATCCTCCGGTACGTTATCAGCGGTGGGGAGCCTGTATCCTGGACTTCAAGAATAACATGAGACGGCGAACCTCGTTCCAACAACTTCGGAGGATGCGACTGAGCTGCACGCAACTTTGGGGGCAGAGCCAAAGCTACGCATGATTCCTCCCGCGGCGCTACCAAGACTGTACACACCTTTCCATCTTCTGATGTTTCAAGCTTCAGTGGAGCGACTTCCCAGTTCTTGCATATCTTAACGGCACTCGGCTCAACATACTGCCACCATCTGAATGACAACGAGTCGCCGTCAGGATCGTAACTGTTGGATGCATCGAAAGATATGGATGAGCCAGCGTCTGCGTCGATATATATTGGTGCAAGTCCTCTGTCCCCGTTGACGTCCGCAATAGGTGCATGATTGACTTTACTGAAGTCCGCTGTCAAAGTCCACTGCATCCTCGCTGCAAAATCCTGCTGGAACGCATTTCTCCATCGCCATATGGTCGCCCTGTTATTTCGGAACAACTGGCCATTCACTCCAACCACATCATCTGTGCAATCTCCGAAATGTCCCCTCGGAAATCCCCTCGAAGAACTGATATTGATGGGTACGTAGCGACCTCCCCAGCTTCCCCAACTTGGCTCTTCCGGTACTCCTAGCCCATTCTGAATGAGATATAAGAAAGTTGGTGTGTCACCTTCCATTGCAAACATAACGTCGGGGTATTTCGATCCCAGCGGCCCGATTTGCAAGTTTTCTTTGATCCACTCATTGCTCAGCATCTTTCGATCTCCGCCACCACGATCTTCGAGTATATCGCCGGAAATTCCAAGCCATGTCGCGAGATTGTATTGATTCCAACCATGAGCTGAGCATATGTAGAACAAGTCGGGCCACTGCTGACGCATCCACGCACCAGTGTCGTCTTGGTCGGATATGGTGTAGACGCGTAATTTTGAGCGCAGTTGTGCTGCATCAGGACGATCGCGAATCCTATAAAGTACAGAAGCCAATACGTTGGAGCCGCCCCATACAAGAACCCACAGTGGGCGGGGATCGTCGGCTTCCACTCGCCTTAGCAGTAACTCCGCACCTGGACTGAGTGGAATGTCGTCGCCCACAGCCTCCATGCCATATAGCGGTGCGCCATGGTGAATCAGACTGCGAATATGATTGGCCGTTGGGTACGGGCTGTCGGGGTGTGTGTGAGAATTGAGATTGTCCACCACCTGGGCATAACCGTCCACGATGTTGTGAAGTTCGGCAGGTGCGATCTTGTCCTTCAGCCAGACTGATGTGGTAGGAACAACCCCTTCAGTGTCAAACTGATTTGAGTATGTCAGATAGCGGCAAAACGATTGTGCGTCGTCCGGCTCATTGGTAATATCCGTCAAGATGAGCACGCGCGGCTTTGTAGGGTACGAATTGAGGGTGTGTGCCATCGCGATGGAAACGGGATGGATAGCTATTGCGAGGTAAGGACAAAACCGTGGTCGAAGAGATCAGCTGTAGAAGTATCTCGATGTTTTATCTACCCGGGCGGTAATGGGCCGTCATCAAGATTCCTACGGGAACTAATTAGGTGTTCAGTAGCGCACTTGTGTGGCTGCATTCTGTATAGGGTATTGTCAGGCTACGATTGCCCTGGTTTTGCTCCTGTAAACCTGCAACCTTTAACCGAATTGAATGGCACCTGAGTAGAAACCTAAGTGCCTAATGTTTCTCGATTTGGAGTTCTTGTACCACCAAATACCAGAGCCAAGGCAAAATGCAATAGCGTTGTTCCTGTGATAGATCCCAATCAGGCATCAAATCATACTTTCCCATGCGATGACTCGTTGACATGGTCGAATGTTGATCTTAGGCGAAGCACTTTCAGGTACTTATAACACACCTCAAAATCAATTGGTGGAAGTTGAAGTTTTAGGATTCTCGGCTCGTAAAGGGATTCCGGGGTCCCCACCAAATCTGAGGCCACTAACCGTCCCAGGCATTGATCAGCACAACGTCTGGTGCCGGGTATTATTTGCCATTCCAACGAGTGTCTAGAAAGCAGACCTCGGGAGCCCCCAACATCACCCCAGTTTCCCCAAATGGCAATCCTCAGCGCTGCATCGGTCCACGAGCACTTCCCCAGATTCTTCTGGCCGAAAGGGAAATACGTAGCACCACCACATCAATTATGAAATCCTCAAATACCTCCCCCAGATGGAGTAGTCCCATACTCGACAGTTCTGCACAGTTCTGCAGAGGTCTCTCCTGCATTGACGCATCTTCTACAAGCCAACATGTCTACCTTGGCGGAAAAGAAATCGAGACCCTCCGTCGAACACATTGAGCCTGGTCATGATTCCCAGCAGCTGGCAGCGCATGCGAGTGATTTCGAAGACCATGACTTGACCATCTGGCACACTGTCAAACGGAACCCATGGGCGTGTTTTTGGTGCGTCTACGCATTGTGGACTATTACTCTCGTTGCGTTCGAAACCCAGGCGGCCAACGCTGTCGTTGGTATTCCACGATTTCGGAAAGACTTTGGATTCGAATACCCCGTAGGAAGCGGAAAACATGTCATTCCAGCAAAATGGCAGAGTGCATTCAACGGCGCTCCACAAGCAGCGTAAGTGCGTTATGAACCGTGTGTCAAGAACAGGACTGAAAATAAAACAGGAAGGTCATAGCCGTACTAGTAACGGGTCAAATAGCCGACATGATCGGTCGTAGATACACGATACTTCTCTCGTTGGTCATATCGTTTGTTGCAATTGGGATTGAGTTTATGGCAACGACTAACGCCGTCTTTTTCGCGGGCAAGTTCACCAACGGGCTGTCCATTGGCATAATCGCGGTCGCCATGGTTTCTTATATTGGCGAGATTGCTCCACTTAAGCTCCGAGGAATCTTTGGGTGCTGCATTGGCGTATCCTATGGAGTCGGTCCGCTCGTCGCTTTCATCATTGTGAAGTACAGTGGAGGAGTAGATACGCGGTGGGCATATCGGACGATATTCTGTGCGCAATGGGGATTCGCTGCTGTTGCATTGCTGTTATGGCCGTGGATGCCAGAGTAAGCTATTTCCACGCTCGGAAAATCATTGTCCTGACTAATGTCATATAGATCGCCATGGTGGTTAGTTTCGAAGGGCAAGAACGAAAAAGCACTCAAGAGTCTGAACCGTCTTGGGTACAAGGGAGATCGTGGTCAACAACGCCTTTCTCTTGTCCAAGTGACGCTTGAGCAACATAAACAAGAAACGGAAGGAGTAACCTACGCTGAGTGCTTCCGTCGTTCTAATCGCCGCCGCACTATCATCAGTCTCATGCCACCATGTATCCAAGCTTTGTCCGGTATCCAATTTGTCGCCGGATACTTTACCTACTATCTCCAACTCGCCGGCTACTCAACAGACGAGAGTTTCAAAGTACAGATTGCACAGCCTACCTTATCGATTGTCGGCAACCTGACAGCCGCAGCGTGCATTGACAGAGTTGGACGACGCAACCTGACATACTATGGCTTAATCATCCTCACAGCATTCCTTTTGATCACGGGGGGTCTCGGAACGCAAACCAAAAACCCCGCCTTCGTCAAAGGAACCGTATCCTTCATCCTCATCTACAGCTACTGGTACAACGTCTCAATCGGTTCCACCGCCTTCGCGCTCATGTCCGAAATCTCAACTCCTCGTCTCCGCTACAAGACCGTCGCCATCAGCCTTGCCCTGAACAGCTCTATCAACGTGATGTGGCAGTTCGTTCTGCCATTTCTGTTTAATCCGGACCAGTTGAATATGGGTGCCAAGGTTGCGTTCATCTTTGGGGGATTGTGCTTCTTTTGTATTATTTATTTGTTTTATTATCAGCCGGAGACAAGTGGGAGGAGTTTCCAGGAGCTGGATGAGATGTTTTCGAAGGGCGTGCCGGCGAGGGAGTTTAAAAGGTATAAGACGAATGCGCAGGAGGAGAATGATATTGCTGGGGGGTTGATGAAGGGGAAGGAGGTTTGAAGGAAAGCGCGAGTAAGAATGTGGGGAAATGTATGGTCAGATGAAATAAATCGTACATTGCATACGGAATCTCATTGGAAGTTTACTTCTTTATTCTTTTATGCACATTCAGTCTGGTGACCTAATATTTCATGGGCTTCATTTGGGAGCCTCTAATTAATATTTTTCGTCTTGAGCTTTCGTACTTGATTTTTTTTTTTTCATTTTATCGTATCGAATTCATGCATCGTCATTTAGAACAAGGTACGATTTTGGAAAATGAACCCAATAAGATTGTAAGCTGTTCATGGAAAAGGTGTCTAATGATATGTTTAGTGATTTTGATGTTGTCTTATCGTAATTCTTCTATTGGGCTCGGACTGACGTCGATATAGAATTACGGCCCAATCGGCTAATTTTTGGTGGACTGGGTGGAGGCCAACGAGCTTATTTCCAAGGCAGAGCTTGATCTTCCCATGTCGACTGATTGAGAGATTGAACGATCAGAAAGGATCTAGCAGAGGCTGCATGGTATGAGCAAAGAGATGAAAAAGCATTAGAAAAATTTACAGATGGTGTCAAAACCTGTTTTCACGCACCGTGAGCACTAACAATCCCAAAACAGAAAGTCCATGTTGGAGTCACGTGGAAAACATCTGGTCTCGTGATTGGACGCGCGGAACATCGGCCGTCTAGACAAGGATCATGCAGTGGAGATAGACTAGCCCCGCGCTCGACATCAAAAGGACTCCAGACCGCATGTCTGCCTTTCACCACAAAACACTCAGATGTCGCGCCCAGGAGTAGTCGAGGATGCTGGAAATGCGGCCGTGGGGGTTCAGCATGACCAGCGTCAGCCTGCTAAGGAGAATACGCGTGACGGCCCCAAGGTCCCCGACGAACACGAGCACGAACCGCAAAAGCCGGAACGAGATGAGGAGCAGGCAGCCCAACTCATACAGCGCAACTATCGCGGGTATAGAACACGCCGTCAGCTCCAAGGTATGGGTCTAGATGCAAGTGCAAGGTGGGCTGAGGTATGCATTCCAATTCCCATGTTCTTACCTGTAGACTACTTTCACTTCCTGCCTATATCGCACATCCGTGAACCCGACTAACTCAGTGCAGGCTGTTAAAGAGGGTCAGCTTCCCTTGCTCTAGCATACATAGTACATACTAAATGTCCAAAGCCAAGTGGCGCAACGCAACCCGTCCCCTCTCTCGCTCCGAACGATCCCAACAGCTCCCAGCCCAATCCCCCGAAGAACGATCACGAGCCGGTTCCGAAGCTGCCCGTAGACAATGGAAACGAGTCGGAGAGATAGCAAGACGGGCTGGTGGCGACGACCCTGCGGACCCTTCAACGGACGAGGATGAAATGAGCTCGGAAGAGCGTAGGGAACACCGGCGGAAGAAGGCACAGCTCAAGGTGGAGCGTGAGAAGACTGCCAAGATGATGGACCTTCAGTACTTCCTGGAGATGGTAGATGTCAAGCATAGATATGGGAGTAATCTGCGCGCCTATCATGACCATTGGAAGAAGCTAGACACGCATGAGAATTTCTTCCACTGGCTAGATCAAGGAGATGGGAGGACGTTTGAGCATCCGACAGTCTCACGGGAACGATTGGATAAAGAGCAGGTGCGATATCTGACCCGAGAAGAGCGCATGCAGTACCTGGTGACGATCGACGACGAAGGCCGATTGTGCTGGGCGAAGAATGGCGAGCGGCTTAATACAACTACCGAATACAAGGACAGTGTAAACGGAATCGTAAAAAAAGACGATAGCACTCCTGCTTATGGACCCTATGGCCGTATTGACGGCACTAGTTCTCGCAGGAGTTCAACGTCATCCTCCAGCTCGAGTTCCTCAGAATCCGGCGAACACAGCGATGTTGAGGGCGAGCATTACGTTAACCATGATCTTGACAAAGCGAAAGGGTTGTCTAAGATCAAGTACGTGTCCGCAGCTGCCGTTCTTAACCACCTTCTTCGAGGGTCTGTAAAACCCAACTCTTGGATATTTGTAAGTGTATTTTGAAAATTACTGTAGGATCTTACTCAAACTCTATAGGTTGCGGACACGTCGTTTCGCCTATACGTAGGTATCAAACAGTCGGGCGCTTTTCAACATAGCTCGTTCCTACATGGGGCTCGGATATCGGCAGCCGGACTGATCAGAATAAAAAATGGACAGCTTCGGCGATTGTCACCGCTTTCTGGACACTACCGACCGCCTACGAAGAATTTCCGTGCATTTGTCCACTCGTTGCAAAATAGTGGTGTCGACATGTCTCGGGTGTCGATATCGAGATCCTATGCGGTGTTGGTGGGACTGGAAGCATACGTCAAGACACGACGAAAGTTTAAGCACGGCGTCCAACATGTGTCGAATGCAGAAACGAAGATCATGCACCCAGAAGAGCATAAAAAGAAAAAGGAAGAAGAGATTGACAATAGCAAAAGCGCTCAGAGAGAACGTCAATTACTTGCAGCAAATGCCGAGAAGGAAGAGGCAGAGCGTAAGGAGAACTCTTTTCTGCGGAAGATGTTCCGGAAGATACGCGTTGGATCCATCTCATCCAAAGACGACATCAAGCCTGCAAGTGACAAAAAGCATAGGAAAATCCTCAGTCGGACCGGTGAGGATGTAGAGAGTGCGATACCGCCATCTGGCAGACGCGACAAGATCGGGACTTAAGATACCCTCTGCCATGTGCGGTGGAGTGGCCTGCAGAGAGCATTGACCCACCATTGAAGTTATTGTTTCCTTTTTTGAATTCTGATACCTGCAACTTGCCTGACTGGCAATACCTATTACTCCACAAAGCACGTCAATAATGAATTATTGCTACCGGTACAAAGGTACATCCGAGCATGCATGAAGTGATGGACAGGAGAGGGATTGGAATCGCGAGGAAGCCGACGGTTGCACACACCACGCGTCGTCCGCTTACACCTTCCCCTCTGACATCATAAGCCACGGTACGCTACGGTGGTCGCTTGGAAGCCTTGACGTTGCTTTTGAACTCTATTCAAACACCAGGCTCCAGTGCTCCACAGTTGCGTGCCATCTCTTCGGCCTGCTCCGAGTCAAGTCGGTGGGCAGGACGACAGTGTACAAGAGTGATGGCTTTGTGATTTCAACGGTCCGTCTACCTGTGGGTTTTGTGGCGGGACAGCGGGATCTCATGTTATCTCGCTACAGTACTTAGCACGGTTCCTTGGGGACTCAGGAACAGGATTTATGGTGAAACATTAACGAGCCGCTCTGTTCCTCGTAGTTGGCCTAGGCGTGCAATTTAGGCAGGCGGCACGAACTGTTCGATCGTGATGGATGCTAGATATTGCACCTCGTCGTGCCTGTTGGGTAGGTGGTAGGTAAGAACTCAATGCAGGGACGGGCGAGCTTCGCACATTTATCCATGTCTGCCATTTTTCTTTTATGCGGAGTGCGGTAGCAGGTACAGTGCAAAGGGGAAGCATGGTTGCGGGAGGACAAAAAAGTGGTTCATGATGGTGCATCTGGGTCCGAAGAGCAGTGAAGGGGATCGGCCAGTGCTGCTCTGGACGATGCGCCAGTCCCACTTGGGGCGGACGTTGACATGGGGCTTCCCGGCGCGCCTGCATCAAATCGACGTCATCCCAACCTCACCTCTCCTCTCTAGCCAGCTCTCTGCCAGCTTTTTCGTAACCATCCCACCCCCCCCTCCTCAGACTTTCACCCCTCCATCACGCCTGGCGCCACGGAGATAATCACCACATCGTTGCCTCAGACATTTTGATTGGCAAGCTGCACTCCTACCCCCCAGGGATGTTGAATTCGATGCACGCTGCGTGTGGGGACGCGGAACTACAGTGCTGTCGATCGGGTCTGGACTTCGACCAATCTCCTGGATGATGGCTTTTCGCTACTTCCACTGCGGATGGTGTTGCCGTTGACGGGTCAGAAAGAGGCGAAAGAGGCGAAAGAGGCGAAAGACTCGAGTTCAACGAGAGCTCATCAAGTTCACTGGAAAGGGCTGGCGTGTTTGGAACCGCTGGTCACCATCCCCATATGAGGAGAATATCGAGACACATCAAGGAGCTTCACCACGGGACTCGACGGACGGAACAGCTGTCATACCATCATCCAACTATGCAGTTCCAGCGGAATGCCATGTCTGTTTCAGCATATGCAGCTTGTCCCCGCCTCCTGCATCGTCGATTTAGTACCCATCCCAGTTCAGCCACAGCTCGCCAGCGGCAGACATCCGCTCGTGTCACCCTAACTTGCTCCAAACCCTCCCGCGATGGAGCTGACGCCCCGCTCCACACTAGACAAGTGACGCAATGCGATAGGTCTACGTCGCAGCTTCGTAGTACATGGCCGTCTATCAGACCGTCAAAACAAGTTTCGCCCATCAAGCAGCCATCATTGCGGCGCGAGCTCCCCTGGTCGCCCCTCGAAGAGCTCCATCAGATACGTCATAACAGTGCAAGCTGCAAGTCTCATTCAAGCTGCCATAAAACCACAGCCTTCCGTGCCTCCATTACTGCTTTCTTCTCTATTCCCCCCATAAGACGAACATCCGTCAATTGATTTATGACCGAAAACTCATCCAATTCCTACACGTACTACTCATTTCCCCCAACCCCTAATCGAAATTCCCCCCGCTCAATACGATCACGATCAATCTCAAGCAACACTTCAGCTACCTCCCAACGAACACTTAAAACTACCCGAATCCCCCCCAAAGACGACGACAGCATGCCTTCCCCAGCCGCAGGAAAGAGTGATACCCCCCGCACTCCTACCAAGCTCGGCAGGAAGCCCCAGCAGTCGGCTCCCAAGCTAGGCAAGAAGCAAGAGCAAGTTCCAGAGACGGAGACCCCCGATCCGTCCCAGGAAGTATCAGACGAGAAGCTCCAGGAGAAGACCGAAGAGTCAACAGAGAAGGTTGAAGACACTAAGAGCCAGGCCAAGGATGCCGCAGAAGACACAACCGGCAAGGTATCACAAGCAGGCGATGAGCTTGAGCAGCAAGAGCCAAAGCCAATAGATGATGACGAAGAGGATGTGACTGCTGGCGCCGAGGAAGATGCCGAGGAGACTGGCGACGACGCAACCCAGAAAGCTGGAGACGAGGGCGAGACTAACGAAAACACCGAGGATGACACCGAGGATGCCGCTAGCAAAGCTACTGAGAGTGGCAAGGAACAGTCAAAGGGTGCCTTGAGCGGTGCTCGAGGCCTCGCCGGTCGAGCATCAAATCTAGCCAACAAGGGCGGTCAGGAAGCTCAGAAGCCACTTAGTGATGATGCTGAGGAAGAGGAAGAGGAAGAGGAAGAAGAGGGTGTCGATGCTCAGAAGCAGCTCGGCGATGCCGCTGACGGTGCCAAGAGTACTGCTGGTGATGCCACTGAGAAGGCCAAGAGTACTGCTGGAGATGCTGCTGAGAAGACTAAGGACACTGTTGGTGATGCTGCTGAGGACGCGGAGGATGCCGCCGAAGACGCCACTGAGGGCGCAGAGGATGCCACCAATGGTGTCAAAGAGTCTGTTGAAGATACCACCGGCCAGGAACTCCCAGATACCCCCGATCTGTCAGTGCTCAAGGGCCTCGAGGTCGATGACGAAGGTTTCATCAAGGACAAGAGCGGCAAAGCCATTGGCCACCTTGTCGAAGGTGATGCCGAAGACCTTGCTGGTTACGAGATTGGGGACGAGGGAGAGATCCTCGACGACGACGGTGACCTTGTTGGCCGATGCGAACTTCTCCCCGAAGTTGCGAAGGAACAACTTGAAAAGGCCAAGGACGGTTCTGATGATGCGAAGCTCCCCCCTCTTAGCATCCTCAAGGGCCTCACTGCCGACAAAACTGGTCAAATCCTTAACGAGGATGGTGACTTTGTCGGTCATCTAATCGAAGGTGATCCATCGAAGATCGAGGGCCGTGAGTTCAATGAGAACGGCGAGATCTTGGACGACGATGGAAATGTAATCGCTCGTGCCGAACTTCACCCTGATGCTGCCGACCTAGTTGATCAGGATGATGACCAGGAAGGTGAGGACGAAGACCAAGAGGAGGGCGAGGCAGGTGAGGCTGCAGGTGCCGTAGACGGAATCAAACAACAAGCCGGCGAGGCTGGCGAAGCTGCTGCGGACCGCGCTGAAGACGCTGCTGAGCAGGCTGAAGATGCTGCCGAAGATATTGAGGACGAACTTCCCGGTGTAGAAGCCCTCGAGGGCATGCAAGTCAACTCCGAAGGCGAAATTGTCAATGACGACGGCGAAGTCGTCGGTCAACTCGCCGAGGGTGAAATCGACGATGTCAAAGGCCTCACCGTCAACGACAAGGGCGAGGTTGTTGATTCCGAGGGTAATGTCCTTGGCAAGGTTGAACTTGCTGAGGGTGCTGCCGACAAGCTCAAGGAGGCTGCCGCCGGTGCACTTGACATCCGCATCCTTGAAGGCTTGAAGGTCAATAAGAAGGGCAAAGTGCTCGATGCCGAAGGCGAGGAAATTGGCGAGTTGAAGGAGGGTGATCCCAAGGCCTGTGCCGGTAAGACCATCAATGAGAAGGGTGAAGTTCTTGACAAGGATGGCAACCCTATCGGCAGGGTTGAGGTTGTCTCTGGTGAGGCTGCTTTCGAAGCTCAGAAAGAACTTAAGGAGCGTCTTGGCGAGGTCGAGCCTGAGGTTGAGGAAGTTGAAATCACTCCTGACCTCGACATCCTTGACGGACTCAAGGTCAACAAGAAGGGTCAGGTCCTCAATGAGGATGGTGAGCCTATTGGTGAGCTTGCTGAGGGCGATATCAAGGATTGTGCCGGCAAGAAGATCAACGAAAAGGGTGAAGTTCTCGACAAGGACGGTAAGGTTATCGGCAAGGTCAAGACTCTTCCCCAGATCATCGAGCAGAAGGTCGGCGAGGCAGAAGATGCTGCTGAGGAGGCCGGAGAACAAGCTGATGATGCTGAGGAGCAAGCCGAGGCCGCACAGGATGCTGCCGAGGATGCTGAAGACGCTGCCGAAGATGCTGCCGAAGAAGGAGAGTCCAACCTTCCTCCCCTATCTCTCCTCGAGGGTCTCAAGGTCAACAAATCCGGCAAGCTCATTGACAATGAAGGCAATATCGTTGGTGAGCTCGTCGAGGGTGATGCCAAGAAGCTTTCGAAATCTGGCCTCACTGCCGATGCCGAAGGTCAGTTCTGGGACAACAAGGGCCACGTTATCGGACGTGCTCAGACTGTGCCTCAGGAAGAGAAGGACGAGGAAGCACCTTTCGCCGGTCTCGAGGGTCTCCTTGTCGTCAAGGGCGGCTGGGTTGACGATGAGAACGGCAACCGTGTTGGTCAAGTCGTCGAGGGTGACGCCAAGAAGCTCGTTGGCCGAGCTGTCGACGAGGACGGTGATATCCTCGATAAGAAAGGCTCAGTTGTCGGACACGCCGAACGCTGGGAAGAACCTGATGAGGAGCCAGAACCTGAGGCCGAGGCCATTGACCTGTCCAGCCTCGAAGGCAAGACAGTTAACAAGCAGGGCAACGTCATCGGTGATGAGGGCGTCCCCGTTGCTCGTCTGGTCGAGGGTAACGCCAAAGAACTCGCTGGCCGCAAGCTCGATGGTGAAGGTCAGATCTGGAATGACTCGGGCAAGGTTATTGGTCGCGTCGAGCTCATTCCATCTGAGGAGCGTGAGGCTAAGCCTGAGGGACCCTTTGCTGGTCTCCAAGGTCTCCGCGTCATTCAGGACGGTCAAGTTGCCGATGAGGACGACAACGTTGTCGGCACTGTTGTTGAAGGCAATGCTAAGCGTCTTGTTGGCCTTGCTGTTGATGAGGATGGTGATATTCTCGACAAATATGGTAACGTCAAGGGCCATGCCGAACCTCTTGAGGATGAAGAGGAGGCCACTCCTGATGACCTCTCTATTCTCGAGGGACTTTCTCTCAACAAGGAGGGTTATCTCGTCGACAGCAACGGCATTCCAGTCGGTCGCTTGGTTGAGGGTAACCTGAAGGACCTAGCTGGTCGCAAGTCTGATGGCGAGGGCTTGATCCACAACGACACTGGCAAGGTTGTTGGCCGATGTGAACTTATCCCTGAGAGCGAGCGTGTAACCAAACAGGAAGGTCCATTTGCTGGACTTGAGGGCCTCCGTGTTGTCAAGGACGGATTTGTTGAGGACAATGATGGCAACCGCGTTGGGCAGCTCACCGAGGGCGATCCCAAGAAGCTCGTCGGCAATAAGGTCGACGAGGACGGTGACATTATCGACAAATACGGTAACGTCAAGGGTCATGCTGAGCCATGGTCTGAGGAGGAGCCAGAAGCGCCGGAAGAGGTCGATCTTAGTGCACTTGCTGGCTGCACTGTCAACAAGGCTGGCAACGTTGTCGATTCATCTGGAACCATTCTCGGCCGTGTTGCTGAGGGTGATCCATCAACAATGATTGGCAAGAAGGTTGACGGCAAGGGCCAGATCTGGGACAATGCAGGAAACGTCATTGGACGCGCTGAGCTCACCCAAGGCGTTTCTTCTGGACCAGAAGGACCTTTCGCTGGCTTCGATGAAAACACTGTTGCCAAGGACGGAACCGTTCAGACCGCGGCTGGCGACATCATTGGCCGCGTCATCGAGGGAGACATCAAGAAACTCGTTGGTCACAAGGTCGACGAGGATGGTGACATCAACGACAAGAACGGCAATGTTATTGGCAAGGCTGAGCGCTGGGAGCCAGAGGAGAAGGAACGTCGCATCAACCCCATGGCTGGTATGCATGTTAACAAGGAGGGTGAGGTTCGTGATGAGAATGGCGACATCATTGGTCGTCTCACAGCTGGTGACCTTGGTCACTGCGCTGGGCTTGAGATTGACGATAACGGTTATGTTATTGACAATGACGGCAACAAGGTTGGCGAGGTTACTCTTTTGGAGAACATCCAAGAGGAAGAAATACCCGAAGATGAGACCGAAGACGAGAAGAAGAGGCGCGAGGATGCTGAGCTCGCTGATAAGATGGCAAACATCTGCCAGCAGACACTCGAGCGCATTCAGCCCGTATTGAAACAAATCACTGAGGTATGTTTTTTATGTATGCAGCATTTTCTTGTACATTCACTAACTTAAATTCCAGCACATCGAGAAGGCTGACCGCACACCGCGTGACGAGCTTGACGAGGAGGAGCTTGTCAATAACGTCAAGCCCCTTATCGAAGAGGGTGGTCGCATCCTCCAAGAATGCAATGGCTCCCTTAGGGGCCTTGATCCAGATGGTCGTATCGCCGCACAAGCCAAGGGACGCTCTGAGACTCGCGAAGCTACACCCGAAGAGTATCGTCTGGCGGATCTTCTCAAGGAGATTACAACAACCGTTGTTACTACCATCGATAACGCCAAGAAGAAGATTGCGGACATGCCCCATGCCAAGAAGAAGCTCAACCCTCTCTGGTCTCTCCTCACCGAGCCTCTCTTCCAGATTATCGCCGCTGTCGGTCTCTTGCTCACCGGTGTTCTCAACTTAGTCGGCCGCCTCCTCAATGGTCTTGGCCTCGGCGGTCTCGTAAATGGCTTGCTCGGTGGTTTAGGCATCAATAAACTTCTCGGTGGCCTTGGTCTCGGAAGCGTTTCTGAGATGCTAGGTGGCGGGAACAAAAAGAAGAAGAGCGGTGGAGGTGTGAGCAACATCCCCGTTGTCGGTGGC
Source organism: Dendryphion nanum (assembly GCA_020744415.1). NCBI lineage: Eukaryota > Fungi > Ascomycota > Dothideomycetes > Pleosporales > Torulaceae > Dendryphion > Dendryphion nanum. Next base: position 1,256,469 of record JAGMWT010000008.1, read on the forward strand.
CTGTTGGGAAAGAAGTAAATTCTACTTGAGCATTGCTTGAGTTGATCGTGTTGTATTTCCGTCGGATCGAAAATGAGTAATGACTCTCTTCTCTTGTATTGTATGATTCACCAGCAGCATGCATCCTTTCGCCGCAACCAATCCATTCCAGCAAGAAAGAAACAGGAGGATAGAAAGATTTTGTTTTTCGGCGCCGGCTAGCCTGAGGATCGGGGGGTCTGACGACTTGGTCTTGTTGATTTAACATCTTTTTTTCTTTTTCTTATTTTCTTTTCTTTTTGGTTTGGGAAGGTGTGTGTGATGAGGTTGTGCATATCGCTGGATTTCATCTCCTTCAAAAAGGGTTTTTCTGGTATCGGTTTTATTATCTCCCTTGTCGGCTCGTCAGCCCCCATCATATCTATTTCCTTTGTCACACACCGGAAGTTTTGTTTCAGTAATTAGGGGTTTTTCCTTATGAGCTGGCCAGCTTGGGAGTTTGTGGGATTTTTGGTTTGCCGGAAGCGAGCGGGAGAGGAGGAATATGTGTATGATTAGGATTAGTAATAATTGGATGTTCCATAACTTTATGTTGATATCCGTATGAACGAACGAGTGAATGTGTGAGTTGGCAGATTTTACAGCATACTTTTAAGAGGCTAACATAATTAGTAATAAATTTCAAGGAGTCAGTAAAGATGTCGTGCTTCTTAATACGATAGTGATTACATATTGAGTGTGATGGGGTTTACAATCCGATGGTTGGGTGCGGGATTCGGGGTTTGTCAGGAATAGTCCGACATATGTCAATCATTTCTCTAAGATACTACCTGCTGGTCTATTATCTCTGCACCTTTGATACAACACAAACTTTAATCTCGCTCAAACACTCAGTCTTCGACAACCGCTTGGTCACGTTTTCTGATCTCAGCTGGAAGACTCAGGAACGGCGATGCCTTCTGGTTGCGGCGGGGTTGATATGAAGGACTTATAGGGCAATCCAAGTGTTCGAGAGCTTGACCATGAAGCTTGTGTCAGTTATCACGTAGTTCGTTCTAGAATTGGCATAAGTGTCGGCGGTGTTCTTGTTGACCTCCGTGTCGCGCAGCACCGATTTTGCGAAGTGCCGAGTGGTGGGTTTGTGGGTTTGTTGAGAGAGCGACCGAAGTGACGGAAGATTTATGTAGAGTTTACAGCTTATTCACTCCCTGGTTTCTCCGGCGTGCGGAACGGTTCTGGCGAAATTGAGGCCACGCTGGAGGAAACTGAATGAGGTAAAGAAAATAGGGAGTTGGGTGTGTGGATTCGTTGTTGTGGCTAGATACCGCCCGGGCTCCGTTCACTGGGTTTTTTGAGCTATGGCCGGTTTGGAAAACGGCTTGGTAGGACTACATACGAGGCTGACCTACCCACTTCTTCATGCTAGTCCAGCGTTATATACTGTTTTGCACATGGTTGTGGAATGTTTTGTGGCAGGATATGGATTCGTGGATTCTAAGTGGATTCGTGGATTCTAAGTGAATGGCCTAGTGGGCAGAGCAGCGACTTGTTGTTAGCAACACGCGATGAGTCAGTCTCGGACTAAGGATGACAGTGTAGCCAACGTAAGGAAATCATGAGTATGAAATTGTGGGAAGTCCTTGATACGGAAAATTATTAGAGAACTGAATTGCATGAGAGGTTGAACGTGGTTCCCAAACGCCGCTCATTTGACCAGAGGCGCACTGTAGCATATGTCCTGTTTCACTCTCTCTCTACAGAAATTTCTTGCTCCGCCTTTCAGCTGGCGTGCTCTCGGGATCAAAACTCCAAATGCCGAAAATCAAAGAACATAAAACAATTCCCTTTCCTTGCAAGTACAGATATGTGAGCACTCGGTGAATGCGGCCTGTGTGGTGAAAGCAAAATGTGAGGCCATCCAAACTAGGACCTTCCAGACCTCCAACAGCCAGAAAAAATGAGTGCTAATTCCGGGGGAATCGGATCGTCTCTCTCGATTTCCACCGTTAGTTCAGGTCGACCAGATGTTTTGCGCAGCAATTTCGTGATCTCAGTCAGTCGCCCAGAGCCCAATGTCATGTTCGGTGTCCCACTGATTCTGATATAGTTCAACCCGGCAAACAAAGACAGCTCCAGGCGGCCATGAAGACATTCCATCCAGTCGAGCTTGATACACCCAATGGCATCTACCTGAAACCGTGATAGCTGGTTAGACCACGGTCGCATCTGGTGTGGAAGAACGCGGAACGTATTGAGGGCGAATGGAAGCCGTTTTGTCTCTTTGTAGATTTTTTTGCAGACACCTAGGAGAGCGAGGTTGATCCAACCCAACTTGTGGTTGCGGATACAGGTGTATTCCTTCTTGAGATGGATTTTGTATTCTTGACCGCCCAGAATGAAGCGGTAGATAACGCTGCGAAGTTCTTCCGGAAGCCTGAGAAGTGGTGGTTGAGGTGAGGCTTTGACTTTTCTGGCTGTGGTTCGCTTCGTTACTCGATATGTCGCAGTTATGAGCTTATTCCGCGTATTTTGTTTGGGACTCGGCATTGTTGGCGCCATCCTGAGGTGGATAGATGTGAGCTTGAGACAGATGATTTTCGCAATGTAAGTTTAGTTTTCGGCTATAGAAGTGACTGAATGAGAGAGCTGTGGAATCTTAGAAGATGATAGGAAAAGAGCACTCATTCAGTGAATTCGGTGGAGGTGAAAGTCCATTGTGAGGCGGCGAAGAAGATAGTGAGAGGGACTCATCCCGACTGAACGACGTTCACCCGCTATACTTGAATCTTTGAATTGAAGGCCGCTTTCACCTATACCTATGTATGCTATGCAAATACTCCATCTTGTTTGAAAGATGTGCAATATTTCGTAGCATGTTCGGTCATCTGTCCTGGGATCATTCAGCCTTATTCGTCGCGACTTGCGTAATTTTTTTAACTGGAAGGGGCATACCTGGATGTGGATAAACTCGGTACGCGCTCCTTTTTCGAAGGCGCCCGATCTGGTATTGGTTTTTCATTGTCTATGAAAAGTAGATTCTTTCATGACATTACTTAAAAATGTTTCAACTGGAAGCAGGTGCGAAGTGTTGCAAACTTTCTGCCTATGACGTTCGTCGACATTCTGACCGCTTTAAAGTTTCGCCGAGCCATACCGAACAACTCAATAATAGCAGCTTCGCTTGAAACCGCTCTGCAGTCTGTGCCTAAGGTGAAGCTCTTGGAAGACAAATTAAGCCACGTGAGCATAGAAGCAGGTGACCCACAGTTGGCGATGTAAGCGGCTATCATTTCGGAAACGCCGCCTGATTTCGTTTTCGGTGACTGACAATCACAGTACCATCCGCAACACCGAGCAATCTCACTTTCTGAGACTTCGAACCGAGCTAGATCCCAGGCTAGTCGTAGATAACAATCATATCCATGTCACTCAGCAGCCTCTCAACATCAATAACGACCCGCCTGCTCTACCTCAAAAATCTGTAGTCTCCAGTTGGTCCCAAAAACGTCCCATGCGCTACTATAACCATGTCTATCCGCTCCAGTGGCTCGGCTTATACTGCACACATCCTGTGATCGAAAACAAGGATACGGATAGCTTGGGTGAAAAGACCTTTGAAAATCGCATCGCCATCAACACTGATAGCTACATGTCTAACCTTGGTTCTGTGTGTCGTCAGCTGTAGCACTAAATTGATCTTTGTCTTTGCTCTCAGAACGAGTATTCCTTCGGCAGCCCCTACATGAAGATGATGACGTGAATATCATTATAGAAGCAGAGCAAAACATGTCTATCGTAGGCTGGCTTGAAGAAAGCCTTTCTAGTGCAACCCATAATTCTTCGCAATATGGCGGCTTACAGGTGTATTAGTTGGAAGATCTTGATCCCTATCACGATTCTAAGGCTGGTTATCGAATAGAGTTCTTACGCGAGTGTTGTGGGCTTCCTGGTGATGATGAGTCGGGAGTGGGCATGTGCAACGTCGGCTTCTGTGGTTCGGAGTGAACACAGGTTCCGGCGGTTTCAAACAACCAGACAGCTCTAGTTAGCCATTCCTTCTAATATGGAGACTGGGCGTGAGTTTTGTCTCATCATGGTGATGTGTGTATGTACGGAGTTGAGAGTACAGCGTCTTTACAGTAGTAGCATCAAAGAACCTTTGCTGAAATTCTATTTGTTTATATCTCAAAAATTCAATGTGATATTTCAGTGTAGTCTTAGTCTAGGATATTAGATTTGGATGCAGCTATTTCGCTTGCAAGACTCATGTGGTTTACGTAGTAAGAACAGTCGCCTGTTTCGCATGACTTGCTTGAAATGGGCCTTTCACGCACTGGAAGACGCTTACTCAGATTTATAAGCTTCCCTATGATTCTTAGTCTGCGTAAAAATATCTGAAGCATCATCTCTTCGAGAAAAAGCCAAGTGATGCAATAACAATCATACGATGCACGAAATGGAAAAAAGAAACAAACCCACACCTGCCCAGAACTGAACCCACGGCCAAAGAACTTCCCAAAAAAAAAACGGTGGCTTCTCTATGATTGAGCGTGTCATCCTTAGTGCAGGGGCCATGCTAATCTTCTCTGTATATTTTCAAATTGACCAAATGCCCGAAGGCGAAGGTTTTGATAATTCATTAACATATATAGTTAAGAGAAATGTTTTGGAAGTGAAGATGGGTGCGAGGGTTGGGGCCTGGAGGGAGGTGAGTGTGAGTGCAAACAAACATGGGAACGATTGGGCCGAGCGGGATTTGAGCATGATGGTAACGAGACTAAAGTGTGACATAGAAAGAGATGCGATTGTTGGATAGGCTATTGTACAGGTATATGAATAGAGTACGATCACTCTTTCTTGGTTTCGTCGGCGGAGTTCAAATATCGCAGGCAGGTTTTCGTCTGATAAGCACAGGAGTAAAGCGAGTATAATAATGCATTGCTGGTCTCTAAATTGAGAACTGTCACCATTTCGCTGGACAATCGTGTTCTATATATTATTCTTGTAGACTTATTCTGGTCTTGTGCTATTCGAGGAGTCGAACAGAATCCTGTTAGTGTAAGAACACATAAAAGGTCAATGCTGCAATCACAGAGTGCGGTATTTGCCTCGAATTTCTCAAAGACATCCTTACACCCAACAAACATCATCAAATCGCGCAGTTCCGTCAATCTAGCCGAGTAATTATGATTGCTAGAGTCACAAAAGAAAGGAGAAAGCTGATCATTAATAATGAAAACGGGGGCATTCAGAAGGTATTGACATCACAATGGGCGCACTGAAGAGAACAAAAAAGGGCAAGCACGAAAAATATGACTGACCCTGGACCTGTCGAGTTCTCACGGGCATCGAAATCCGACCAATGACATTCAATCGTTTACGAAAGCAACGCGAAGGAGACTTTCTTATAGAGCGTGTATTTCATGTTTCACATACGCCATAATCAGTATTAAAGTCGCTTCAAATGGTTGGGGTTGCATCTTGTGCGTGAACATTCAAAGCTCATGTGAACAATCCTCGGAGCTTATCCCACCATAGAAAAAATGAAGCCACGACCACGCATGTGATCTCAATGAAATGGGATTCAGATACCGTAGTATTGAATAATCAAGGTAGATATCTAAATTTATAAGTTGCGAAATTTGAATCGTGTTGCCTTAACCAATGACGGGCTGGTGTGAAATACCAATTATGTGGGTTGTTTCCTATCCCCAAATCCCGACATCCTCTTGCGGGCCATTAAATCCCAACCTCTTTCGCCAACAAATCTATCTCGCGCGACTATCATCAGGAAAGCAATTATCCAATAAACAGACGCCAGAGGTTTCCAAATACGACAAGGAAACCATTGCATGTCTATTTCCTCTTGGCAGAGCTTAGATCCCTCCATCGTAGATTTGTTGATTAAGTACACTATCAACAATGACAAATTCCGGGGTAAACGAGGCTGCATACTTAGATTGAGCACACGACCCTAAGAAGAACCCCAAAAAAAACATCAGTCCATTCCCGCAGCAATTATCCACGACTTTGCCACTTTTTTTCCAAATGGAGAGAATCGGGCTGATATTCTAATCGGGCCACGTTTTTGCCAATGCCTATCCGGATGCAGAATAATTCCATGGAAAAAACTTGGAAAACTTGAAAAATGGCGACATTATGTTGCGAAGTTTACGCGGCGCTACAACGGTCGGTGGGAACAATAGGATTGATCGCACGATCAGATCAGGAAAAATACAATGCAATGCACGGCAGTAAATACCGACTGACATGTTTTTGCCATTGAAAACAACTAGGGAACGCAAACGCTCTCTTTCCAAGTACGCATTCGCAAAAAAATCAATATCGGGGAAAATGCCGTTTATACACCAACGACGTGCAGATCCATCCCGCGCCTGCGTCATTGGAATTTATTGTATTTGCAAATAGTGAGCTATAGGCTTGTTCCCTTCCCAACTTCCTCGTTTGATAATTCTAATGCAGGGCGACCTGATTTCGCACGCGCCACACATGTCGAGGGGTTCCCGGCTGAATGCAACAACGATCACTTTTACATGCGCGAATGCCGCCAAATACCCGGTAGACGCGTGCGAATGGAGAAATTCGAATTCGTCTTCGGTTGGGCCAATAGACACGGCTCGTGTTGCATGTATGTAGGGTTATATTACTTGCGTTAATGGCCGGCCGGCGGATCGACGCAAGGGACGTGCTTGCATTCCGGTATTTCCTGATTACGCGAACCAGGCGACGACCCGGAAACCGCTGTACGCTGTGCAACCATGGACGTTAAACTTCAGGTGGTGTTTCTTGACTTCGAGGAACGATAGGAGACCAGGATGGTGCGCAGGGCTTGTTGCTAACGATCGTTGGGGAGGGTAGACGATGTCCGGTTTCAGAAGGTAGAGAGCAATATACGTGAAGAGATGAAGGAAAGTTTCATGAGACGACGTGCCGAGGTGTAACGGCTCTCTAAACCTGGGAGACCATATATATCATGGCTAGAATTTCAAGTGTTGTTTACCCGGGCGCCGCACAGTGCAATGCCAATCTCGTAGACCTAAGGCAAAGCCCTAGAATGCATGGATATGTATGAGAAAGACCATCAGTTGGGGTGTGTCGTTGAATTCTACTCGCAAGTGGAGAGCATCTTCCGTATGACGCCCATGAGGGTGCCATTTTCCAAAGCAGCTGCAACACGCTCCTTGTCGCCGAGTTGCTTGTTCACCGCTTCGTCGGTACTATGCGTTCCCTTCTTGATACGGACATCAACCCGGAAGCGTGGAGGTAGGGCTTGCTCGAGGCGCACCCTTACTCCGAGACCGATGACGGTGGCTAGCGAGCAATGCGTGATGGTAGGGGTGATTTCTACGAGTACTGTACTGATAGAAGAAAGGGGCGACGTGGGTGGCCGGATGTGAATGTCAGGCAAGTTCACGACGGCCAACGAGCCAAGCGATAGGGGATGCTCAGGGTCAGAGATGGACGAGATGAGATCTGAGCATGCAGCAAGTCAGCCGAGTGTTCGTTCCCCCTGGTGACATGTAGGGAGCTATGGGATGGCGCGCATAATGCTGGGCGCGGGGCGGAACTCACCGTAGATTTCCTGCTCGTCAATGTCTTCAATGGAGTCGTCTTCGGAGTCACTTGATGAGACTGGGCCGTCAAAAGGATCGCTCAGGTAGTTGTATGCTGGGATAAGGTTGTCGAAGAGCCCCGAGCCACCATCGTCGCGCTTCTTGATAGTGGACTCTCTGTGACGAGAAGGTAGATCAGAAGGGTTGAGGATGGTGGGGTTGGCATTGTCCTTATCGTCCATAGTGACAGTGGTGACGGTAGCAGTGCACAATAGCTTCTAGCTCCTAATTCCCAACTTCTAGTTCCTAGTTCCTAATTCCTAGTTGCTTGGTTGACAGGTTGTCGTTCGTACACAGTAGTTCGTATTCGCCTGTAGGAAGTCTGGAGATAGTGGCGCTAGGAAACCTGAGATGGCTGTATGCGGTAGGTAGGAGGTAGGGGTGGGATCCGTGCAGATAGCAGACGGCAGACGGCTGACGGCAGAAAGAGGGGCCAGGGGGGTTGGAAGAAGACAAAGTAGAGTGAATGCGTCTGTGTGTCTATGTGTCTGTGTGAGTCGTCGTCAAAACCGATGGTGGTGTGGTGTGTTCGGTGTAAGGTTGAGACTTTTTCCCCTCCTGGGCTCGCCTCCACACCATGCCCAGCAATGCCAAGGAAACCCCCACCATCTCATCATGACCAAACCTCATCCAGCCATCGGAATTACACAGCATTCGACCACTTTCCGCCCCCCCAATCCCCCCGAACTCCCCCGGCAAGGCGCCGACGGGCCCTGAGAATTGCTTACAAAGGGCTTGCAAATGCAGCCAGCGATAGCAAACATTTACACAACCTCAATACTCTCGGCGGGCATCCTTCGCTCACAACGCTATCAGATCTTCTCTGGGGCGACCACCAGCGGCTGAGGCGGGCTCCACTACCAACTCTATTCCATCATCCACGCGCTGTCAAACGTTGCTCGCAGAAACGCCACCCAAATAAGGACGCCTAATGCACGTACACGCACTATACAACGCCAGCTGTGGATACATAGACGGTATACATTCCCTTGTCATGTAGGTGGAGGTGGTGTGCACACTCAAAACTTGTCTCCCTCAAACCACGTCTCTCGTCGCTCGCCAAACGGCACAACGGTGTCACCATTGTGCGACGGACGAACAGATTTTGTATCGAAAGCGTTGCCAAGGATGCCATCATGCGTCGCTCAGAGTGCTTGTGTCTTGTTTAAGGACTAGCCTGACAAGTAGGCTTGTGAGCTAAGCAGACGTCAAAGCATGGAAGCATGCATGGGCTTCGAGCATGCTTCCAGCGTGCTTCCAGAGATCCCGCCGAAGGCTGAGGAACCTTGGAAGGGAGTTTGCTCAAGAGCAGAGGGCTGAGGGAAGGACGAAGCGAGGCCCCCCTCCCCTCACTGCTGATCACTTCAGCCCTCACCCTTGTGCACCAGGGCTCCTGGACCTCAGGGCTCGCTCAGGCACGCGGCGTGACCGAACGGCCCTGGTCAATCCTCGATGGGAGGAACCAAGGACTTGGGATCCTGCAGCCAGTCGCATGGTTGATTGTTCCTCTGTGCCGAAAGGAGCTCGACTCTGTCCTGTCCTTCTGCGGGAGCATCCGATCACGATTTGCAGGCAGGCCGCAAGCAAAACACTCCCAGATATACGAGCGCCCGACCGGACGCCTAAACAGCAAGTCTCAACTTGCCCTGGAAAGGTACTACGCGTACGAGCATGCGCTGACGCTGGTTTCATGGCTCCCAGAGACATACCACACACAACAACTTCCGCAAAGAATTCTGACATGACCATGCTTCATACCGCTGCCCTTGAACACCTGATCGCGAGCTGCTACTCGCCCAAAAGCAAAACCTTCCAGGGCACACAGTTCGCCGGACAAATAAATACTGTATTGACAATCTCACCCGACTTGGCAGGACATGGACTCAATATTGTCCTGATCAACATCTACCGTACCGTGTCGTCGCGTGCTGTAGTCGAATGACGTTCCCCTGGGAGCCAGGGAGTTGGGTCGTCGAACTTGTGTCCGCCGACGGCGCGTGTACCAGAAACTTGGAGCCACGAACGTTGTACGTCGCCCTACGGACCAAGAGTCGTCTCCTGTCAATGCAATAACGCTCTGGTGGAAATCGACACGTACTCCCGCCTATTAGCCCAGGAGGTGGTGGAAATACGGTGAAATATTGTTTCATGCGAGCGATGATGGGTGGTGTTGCGCTATATTCAAATGCCCGGCTTCCGACCAACCACAACTCTGTCTTTCGCCGAGGCTCTCTGGAAGGTCGCCGGGGTGAATGGCAGGCCATCGAGCGACGAGCCCTGATGATCGTCTCCCGCCAGGCTTTCATGCCCAACCGAACAAAGGGAGGGCTGCAAAACATTCTCGAAAACGGGCGTCGAATCTGCGCACCAGGAAGATGCGCCGGTGACCATGATGCGAGATTCCAAGGACGCGGATGATCCAAATAGCGAGCTGAACGTCCCCGCATTCAGTCTCCTTCCTTTCTCAGCCCGGTCGGTACTTGGATGGTGAGGGCAATAGTACATTGGCCCACCAGCTTGTGACAATGTCGTCAAAGTAATTGTCTGGGACAGGAACAGAACCCCTTTGTGATGTTCGTGAGCATTCGTGAGCATACGAAATGACCCATCTGTGGTTCAGTGCTCTATTATATGCCAAGGGGAGACATATTGCGTCGTCATCGAAGAGCAGACAGGGTCTCAGGTAGTAATCAGAACCACAGGCCCACTCGTCTCCTGGGAAGGTGTGCATTGGAGACACTGGTGGAGACACTTGGAGGAGAATTAAGGAGAGGGGGCGCTAGTCAAGGCTCGCTGCCTCAGGAAACACTCGAGGTGTGTGAGAGTTGGAGGAGTAGGGCAGGTCCTTACAATCTGTAGACGGCAGCAGTCAAGCGCACAGTAGCCGTCCTATCACGACTAGGACGGCAGGCATGGCGTGTATGAGACGTTGTAACGGGCGGCAGATGGGGTACTTGATTTGCTTTTCGCCGTCTGCAGCATCCAACCTTGAATCTTGAATGCACCCGCCACCACCTACCAGTCTTTGGATGACACCGACGAAGAAGGAGGACAGATCCTTTTTTGCCATTGGGATGACTGCAGAAGGCGGTGCGACGCTGAGCCTTGAGGAAGCCGGCCCTTCCTAGCACAGTGGCAATCAGAACACGACAGCCCCTATTCTTTTTCTTTTCTTCTGCCATCTGTGGTAGAGACCTGGCAGAAGGCAATTCTGTAAGCAACAGGGAGGGCTATGAGGGGGTCTGGTACACCGTACTCAGTACAGGGAGAAGACGACGATGACCACCACCACCAACATCACCCAGGACAGTTCAGTCAAGACTCCCCTAGCTAGCAGGATAGTCTACCCCTGCAAGCCTCGTCGAGACAAGACAGACAAGCAGATTTCAGACGCCCCCACAGCTCAACGGCAGTTCCCATCGTCCGCTGCAAGCCAGGAGGTTGTCAACAGCGCATGCGCTTGCGCTTACGAACGACTATTTGTGCGCAAGACGCAAACCTGACTCTTGCAGCAAGAGTAGCGCCCCCCTCGTCACGGCGCGGTCTCTGATCTGTCTGCCATCCTTCTGCCGCCGCTGCCAAACCCCCTTGAAGCCTTTACACACCACACACGCCGCCGCCCAGTTCAAGGAACTCCAGTCCTGCCAGTCGTGCCCGTCCACCCCAAGCCCTTCAAGCCCCTTCAAGAACCTGGCAGACGAGAAGGACGAAGACACTTGCACAGGGCACGCCACCATCTGGGCAAGCTGCACGCGGGAGCCACGCTCAGAACCCGCTCCCTTGAAACCTTGACATGCTATACGTCGACTCCACTGCTTGTCTCTATGCGCCCTGATCTACGGGAGTATAACCTAGCATCACCCGGCGTTGCGGAGATTTCTCTCCCGCTGTAAACTTGTACATTAGAACTGCGCGGCCTCGATATCAAAGTCTGAAAGACTTTTTGGGCACTCTGCGACGAATTTCCCGACCGCCAGCGGGCACGCGGTCCAGAAGTCTTTCGAAAATCCCCAATTTCCCGCCTTCGCTGCCGTCGATTGGCTGACGCGAACCACCGGCACACCACCATCTTGACCCGACGAGGGAAAGGCACTGGGACGACCCCGCTGCTGTTTGGCGCACCACCACTACAATACACCTCTACCCTCGTACATTTACCTACCTACTTACCTACACATCCGCCCCCATCGCGCACGCCCAGATATCCGCTCTCCTCGTTCCCCGACTTCTCCTCTCCCTCTCCCCTTGCCGTCGTCTTGCATCGTCTACCACCTCACGATGCCCGGCGAGACCACCGGCCGTCCGCTACTGCCCCAGACCGCCCAGATGCAGAGCTTCACTTTTGCGCCGCCGACGCTGGCGCCGCGGGAGAACCAGCGTAGTGAGTTGCATCCGCATCCGCATGCATGTGTGCCCTCGCGGGGGGTCGCGCACCATCAAGAGAATACGAAGAGAACCCACACAACTGACTTCCCTCTCCAGATTATGTCTTCGTGGACGAGCACAACAGGCACAAACGCCTCAAAGGTGCGGCACCCACCCACCCATCTAATAACGCGATCATCCTCGTGGGGAAATTCAATTACTGATTCTAGACAGTCATGAGAGCATGTGAGGGTTGCAGAAGGCGCAAGATCAAATGCGATGCTGCAACCACCAATGCATGGCCATGCGCCGCCTGTATTCGCCTGAAGCTCAACTGTGTGCCGCCTACTGTCAGCTACGACAAAGACTACAATTCAACCACCCAGACCTTCGAACTTGAGACCAAACCCGTCGAGTATGCTCCCCCTCCAATGGATGGCCCGCACCAGTACCAGCGTCATAGCATCAGTGCCATCCCACATGGACATCCCCATCAGCAAATGTCTGGCCCGCTTTCTACCCCCGTCACTGCGTCTTATCATCCCGATGGCCGAATGTACCAAACTTCACCCTACGTAGATCAACAAACACAGGACCAGCTCCAATATTCGACCATGCCTCAGCACCAACACCAACATCCGCACCAGGTTGCCCAGCAAAACATGAGCTATACGCCGCAGCAAATGTACTCTGACGCTCCCGCTAGCGCCCCAGCCGTGACGATGACTCCACCAGAAACAGAAGGTGGATGGAGGAATGACACATCTTCCAGCCTTGCTGATGCGCTCGGAGAGCTGAAGATTGATCACACAGCCATTGGTGAGATTTGCGCCTTTTTGCGGTGCCCGATATTGTATGCTGACTGTGCTAGCACCCTACATCATGAATCAGAAGAAGGTCCTGGCAGAAACTCCAGCCCAAGAGGAATACGAAGTCCAGTTGCCTCTATCCGTGGGATTGGACCATACTGTGCGCATTCCGCCTGAGATGATGCCTTCTGAAGAACAAGCGCTGCACTACTTTGACTATTTCTTCAACAACATACATCCGTACTGCCCAGTGGTCAACAAGGCATACTTTTATCAGCAATGGCAATCTGCGCGCGACTCTATATCGCCCCTCATGTTGGAGGCTATCTTTGCATGCGCTTCGTTGATGATGGAGCCTGTCTCGGAAGGAAACAAGTGGCTCGCCCTGGCATCCAGTCAGTGTGTCGAATCTCTTTCTATACTTAGCTAACCATTGTATCAGAACACGAGGAGAGCTTCAAGGATGTCCCCCGATTGAGCACAATGCAGGCCATGATCTTGCTCATGAAAGCCAGAGAAGCCTCACCGAAACGAGGCTATTTCTGGCGGTCATGGATGACTGTTGTCTCGCTTGTAGCGATGGCGAAAGACCTTGAATTGGATGAGCATTATGAAATGCATCAACTGGGCAAGCCATGCGGGTCGTCATTGTCCCATGACTGCATTGCCAAAACTCGAGTTTGGCAAACACTTTTTATTTTCGAGGTGATGGTGGGAGGCCCTCAAGGTACGTCGAATTTACAGCATTCATGGTTTGTTTTCTAATATGATCAAGGGCGTTATGATTTCGGTGTTTCACTGGAAACCGTCGACTTTGAACTGCCCAGACCTAGTCCGGCGCTCGACAGTTCCGAATTCCAGGTTTCACGCCAGTTTGCCCAATATATTCGGATCGTCAGGAATATCCAGCAGACCACATTAATGTACGGGAAACTGAGGAAGAAGACGAGTGATTGGGCTCTTGACCCCAGTTTTGTTGGCCACAATGCAGACTTTCCCGTCTGGCTGAGGGAACTTCCAGATGATATGCAAATCATCTACCCACAAGATAATTCGCCGCCCTGGATCCCGTCTCATTACATTGCCAATATGCACTCGTATCACCACCTTGGAGTCATTATGCACATTCGCCCACAACTCCACGCTGTTTCGGACTCTTATGACGGGATATGGAAGCAACACATGATTACTTGCTACACCGCAGCGAAGAATATGTGTAAGCTCCAAGAAGCAGTCTTAAAGACGTACGGCCTTCCCGGCCTACTCTGCATGTTGAGAGGAATCAACTTCACCATGTATTCCGTGCTTACCTGCACGATGCTTCACTTAGTAAGTTGGTCTTTACTCACTGTTGTGTAGTTTTCTGACCAAACAGGTCGCGATTACCTGCCCCGATCCTGATCTAAACAACGACGCACGAGAATTCTTTGTACGGCATATGCGTATTCTGGAGACGTGCAAGCACGCATGGCCCATGCCAGAGATGCAACAACAAGTGGATAATCTTCGCCAGGCCTTCTCCGCCGACATCACCAAGCCCTTTGAGCTAAAACCAACTTTCCCATTCGGAAGCCCCCAAGTCACTACACAAGGCAGTCCCATGAGCAACCAAGGGTCCTACCGTTCCCGTCTCCCAAGCCAACAATCACCTTTAGAACAACCAGGTCAGGTCAACTATCATACACACCCCATTACTCCACCAATATCGGCTTCCGACCACGACCCCAAGGCTGACTCTCCCGTAGCTCAGTCCCTGGTTATGATGGCAGCAGGACAGCGTGCGCCTCAACCTTCTCCAGGCATGCAAATGCAAGAACCAGCGCAATGGAACCCTCAGCGAATATTTGAGTAAGCTAGTAATGTTGTGTCTACGCTTAGAGCTTGAACTAACGCACGTAATAGTCAGTGGAATGTTGCCTTTGGTACGCCCCCTAGCACTACGTCCCAGTCGTCCCCGCCCCTAAGAGCCCCTCCTACAGGCACCTACGATGTCCGGACACCCCAAGAGACCAACCAGCCAACTTACCAACTCCCAAATGCATCACCGCAATCAGGCGATCTCCAGGGTCAGCCTAATCAGCTTCCACCTTCGACCAGTTACGCCACTCCAAACGTTCCTTATGTCACACCAACTATGTGGCAGGAGGTAGTTGCTAGTTCTTTCCCCGATGGATTGAAGCGAAGATGGGATCCCTCGAGCGCCGGAATGGTCGATCAATCTATGTACAAGCGTGCTAGATGAGTCGCATTCACACATAACCGTACCGGCTACCCGGAGTTGACCAATACTACCGGTAATTACAACAACGCTCTCGAGTGTTGACCTTTACGACATGGAACCCCTAAAAGCAGGACCAATACGACTTGAATTCATCACACAAGGTGTGACATGCGTCAATTCCCGCTGTCGCGTTTGAATCCCCACATCCCGAGGCTAAATATTGCCGGCAGACAACAACACCTAACGAAGTGTCACCTTGCACCATGCGAGCGAAAAACAACTTTGCGATGGTGCGGATATTAACTGCATTCGAAGAGACTAACGGCCTATCAAGTGCTGTGCTACAAGACACAACTGTGCACTCAAAAGTAATGTTTGCTTTCTGCATACCCGGACGACTCTTGATGATCAATCATCAATCAGTACTGTCATTTTCATCAATAGGAGCGTTGAATGTCTGATTTTCGGGCTTGAATTATCCGTTTCGGCACGGACAAACCATTGTACTTTTATCTATTTTGCATCACATGGGATGGACTAGCCGGGAAAAACTAGGATTATGCGTACAGTAGTGCATAGCCATCTGGAATGGCCCAAACAATTAATAACATTGAACGAAAGCCATGACACAATTCTCTCTCGCCACCTTTGCGATTTGCGATTTTCGATTTTCGATTTTCGATTTTCAATTTTCCGATTGACTTTGTTCCTGCCAACTGCAGTTACTGATCTACCGGGGCAGCGGATGTAATCGCTGACGATGAAAACCGTTGTCCGGCGTGACGTATAGCTTGATCACCTGGAAGCGAGTCCCACTTTCACGTTGAGAAGAGACTAGGACATTTACTCCGCATCTTTTGTAACCGGGCGTTGGCCAACTTGGCCCTGGACGCAGTAATGTGGTAATATATTTATTGTGGCAAGCTGTGCCGATTCCTCCAACCACAGCGGAGCATCTAACAAAAAGCTCATCCTGGCAATTTGCTCTTCAGGCAGCTCGTCTCTTGGACTTGCACAGAACGGCCACGTGCAGTAGCTCGAGCCGGCTCATAACCTTGCAATATCTCACCTGCACTCCAGAGGTTCCCGTCGTCGCTGTCCCTAGGTAGGCATCAAGGGCACACATACCGATAGGATCCGCATCGACATCACTCACGCTGTACGATCAGACAAGGTCTTACAAACCTTTTGCTCCAAAGTCCGATGCAGAAGCGCTTTGATAATCAGGGGCCCAAGGTGCATTTTGCACACAGCTGCTTACGTAGTACAGTGGTGACTACAAGCTGCCGTTACTCAACGACATCAATGACTATTGTTCGGCGCTAACCTAGCAATCCTTTCCGAAATTCCGTGCCCATCCAGGAAATGCATGCCCAGCTTTCCAATACAGGCCTGAAAGATGCAGTCTTAAGCTTTGCAGTAAGCGTGGCTTGATTAAAGCCTCGCCGCTCATGCGAGAAGCCAGCCTGTTTACCTGGCAAAACTCAATTTCCATGAACTCTTCAATAGAAGCAGCAAAACAGCACGGGCCAGGACTGGACAACAAACCTGGGCAGCACGACACGGGTCGGGAATCGGTATATTGAAAAGCTGGAGCTGTCCCGAGGCAATTATTCACATGTGAAGCCGACAGTATGCAGCACGGCCTTTGAACCAGGGGGGAATTCCTTACCGCTGGCATTGGGAGCAGGCCAGCGAGCGACCCGGCGCCTTGATTTTGCGGAGTGACATCCCTGGCCTGCTCTGGTCTGTGTGGACAGCGCAAGGCCGCTTGGGCCATATGTCAGAGGAAAGGCAGCACGCGGGAGACAAGCAGGGGTGGAGGAACAACTTGGGATTTCCACCTTACTGCCTGAGCATGCGCCTGTGGCCTACCGACCTACCTACACACAGCGCAGCGCTACCCATTATTGTATTACGCCTGCATCTACACCCTGCTCATCCACCTTTGTCGCAGGTCAGCGAGCGCCCACTTCCCACCTAGGGCCCATACATAATTATTGTATTGGTTGGTGCTGAGAAGCTGCATATCTGAGTTCGCGCCTTGCAAGGCGGATCAAGCACGCAGGCACACACGCACAGAGAGAGAGAGAGAGAGAGAGAGACGCACACACACACACACAGATACAGGCACACACCTACAGGCACATGCCTTTCCGTGCAGCCCTACGCAATTCGCTGCTTTATCCTACCGACCTTCTGTATCCGTCATGGTCGCCACAGCCCTCTATCATCCAACCTCCCATCGGAACTCTCCGCCATATCAATCAATCCCCCCACCCCACGACACCACGATACCACGACGACACACCACGATTCCGTCGCCTGCCGCTGAATCGCAGCCCTGATGACGCATGGACAAAGAAGCAGAAGGACCACCGCGCCTTTTCCGATCTAGGTTGGCCTGGGCGTTGGAAAGCATGGCCCGAGTAGCTGCTGTAGCCTGTAGCTCGACCATCTTCAGCCAGCTAGACCCTGTTGAGCATTTGCGCTTGTCGTTGGAATTGACACGGCCCGAATTTGGTACCGACTCAGAAGTGGGACACACCAGCCCTCGCGGGGAAACTTCGCGACCAGATTCTCATCGTTTTGTGGGGACGATACGATGGCGTCTATCATATTCATGCGGCGTGGAATCCTTTTCAAACGGGCACAGAGGCACAGTTCAGAGAATGGATCGTCAGCACTTGGCCAGGCATGAGAGTTGGATATCGTGTTGTTGATGAACCGTCTTGTACGATTGGCGCCCAGGGAGGCTCTGCCACAAACAACGGCGGAATCCTTCCCACGACTAAACCGGCTCGTCCCTCTGTGCGCCCCATTGACCACATACACACCAATCAGCCAACCATCGGAGTTATGGCGCCGAATAGCGCGGACAATCTGGTGGTCGTGACGTCGAGAAGACCCTGAAACTCATGGTCCCAAACGAGCCTACCCTGAAGGTGCCACATATGTGCGCCCTCGCTATAACACACACAGGCACACTCAACTCAAGAGGGAAAATCCCAGAGAAATGAACAAAACGAGAAGGAAGAAAATTGCAAAATTCCCACGAATATTTCGCCGATACGTGCCCACGTAACGTAACGTAACGGAGTGGCACCGGCAATCTATCTGGAGAATCTTCGGTCCCTCACCGCTTCAACGAGGGCACATCTCTGAAACACATGTCGCAAACCTGGCCGTCTGATCGACGTCGAGAAGGGCACACTAAGGCGTTTCAGACACATGGGCAACGATCCTCTGTCTAATTTGTGTTGACAGAACACACTAAGAACCCAGGAAATCGGATTAGACCAAAGATGTGAAGCCCGTTGTTGCGGGGATTTCGCATTATGAAAATGTGGAGAGAGATTTGTTGTTTGACGGGTGTATGCTTTCCGTGGGGAATTGCAAGGAAGGGAAAGAAGGGAGAGATGCAGGACCGACCAACCGACTGGACAACTGACCGGCTTTTGTGACAGGAGTCAGAGGAGGTGGATGATGCTCACCGCAGCTCACCGCATGTTTGAATGACTCTTGTGTTTGGTAAGGAGGGGAGAGTAAAGGATCTGGAGCGGAAAAGCGGCAGGGATGTGGGGGGTTGGGAATGGGCGATGTCATGCGATGTGTTGATGATATTGAGATTTTGGATTTTGGATATCTGCCAAGGAGGATATGGTGGGAGTGGATGGATGGTTAGGAGTACTAGTGCTAGGCCCTGAGGAAAGGAAAAATAGGATGTGAGGGAGGAATAAGTGGAATTTAGGCTCAGATACCCGTGAGTTCTTCGTGTTTGTTTTAGGTTGTTCGTAAGGGAGGATGGGATATTATCGAATGGACATATCACAGAGGCACGTTCAAGCTGATAACCATTCCATACTTGCTAGAAACTCGTTCGTTCGCGTTCGGATTTTGTTATCATGGAGGGAGAAACGTCACCACACTTCTACAGGCATCTACCTCAATAGATAAACCAGAATGAACCCTCACACCTAGAGACGTGAATTGCTCTTCCTTCTCCTTTTTGGTTCTAACTATTCAACAAGCCTGATCTTGTATTATTCACGTATACACATCACCTCTAGACACAACAGCATCACCATTGTGTCACCATACCACATCAATCTGAATCTGCACGCACGCACGCACACACACACTCAAAACATTCCAATCTCCATCTCCACATTCCCATCCTCCAGCACTGTCGTCCAGCAAATCGCCGATCTTCTTAAATTTTCACAATCTAGCATTTCCGGCATTCCTTTCAGTTTATCCCATATCTCTGAACGTGCATGTATGGGATTAGAATAATGTGAGTCCTGGACTTCTTCTTTCAATACCCAGGTAGGTTTTTTTAGGTTTGAGACGGCCTGGGTCTGGGTTGTTTGGTGGGTGAGAACAGTGCAGGGAAGTGTTGATTGAATATTTTCCCCTGTAGACTTGGACGCCAGAGAAAGATGAGCACAACACGATGACAGAAGCGATAACTAGTTACTCGACAGCCAGTTCCGATGGCGCTGTTCAGGAGTGCGGGTAGCTTGAAAGGCCGTCGTGGAATGCCCGGATTGTGAGGTAGAACGAGGATCATCCTGTTCGCTCTTTTCGGGCGACAACCTCGATGGTGGCACATGAGGTGGGCACTGTCTTGATACACTGAAATAAGATTGCCGTGTTAGATAACGCTGCCTGATTGCTGAATGGCACAGTGGGTCGAAGTTCTGTCTACCTGGTACTGGTTTCCTGAACTGCTTGTGGAGTTCACTATGAGAGTGGAGATCCTGCACGGGATGTGGGGCTACTAGAGGAGATATAATGGAACAGTGGTAAGAAGTATATGAACGACTAATAAATTGGTGGGCAGGAGCTTGGTGAAGGGGATTGCTTCACGATGTTTGCATACTTGTTTTCGTGACCATATAGGCTCCTGGTCTGGGAACTATCATGCTGATAGTGATACATATCTCAAGAGGGTGGAGATTTTGTAACGACACGGAACATGACGAACTGGACACTTCGGACGTTTTAGTAAATGTTGCTGATGGAATTGCTTTTGTACATGATATCGGGCGCTAGACATTACGATAGAGTCTCGTGAGACTAGAGAGACAGTGAAGATTTGGATCAGCGCATGGTCTAGAAGTTGGTAACAAAGCGGATTCGAAGCGCGGGAAATGTATTTATAATTGTAGATAAGTGAAATTTTATAGTAATAAAGGTTGCATACGTGAAATTTCATGATATGTTTTTTTTCAGTGACCGAGGTTTGGAGAATATTTCACTATTCGAAAACTCGAGATAGAATAAATCCCACACAAATTATCGAAACAACTCTACTCTTCATCCGACTCGAAGGTTCCTATTTTGAGTCCAGCTACATGATAGATCGGCATCTCTTTTATCAGAGGCAAGGTCATTATCCTTCAAGTGGAGCACCAATACGTACATAACTCGCTGCATTCTGATATATTTTTTTAAGCCATCAACCAACAGAAAACGTGCACAGACCATTCCTAGAATGCGAGAAATACGAACTCTCTTCCCAACTTCTAAATTCCTCCAACTCTCAAATCCTTCATCCCCCACTATCCATCCCATCCCCATCCCCCTCTCCCCTCCCCACCCAAAAAAATGACACGCACCCTCTTCATCCTCACCCATCCCCCCGCCACCCACCACACCACCTTCCTCGTAGGCGGTTGGCACGACTCCCTCCTAACACACACCGGCCACCAAACCGCCGCCCGCCTCGCCTCTTCCCTGCGCACCGCCATCCCCCTCAGTACCCCACTCTCCAATATCAAACTCTTCACTTCCGATCTCCAACGCTGCACCCAGACCGCATCCTACATTGCTTCTACCTTCAACATCGCCTCCGTTTCCGACACACGTCTCCGCGAGAAATCGTACGGCGTAGCAGAGGGAAAGCCGTGCGATGAGATGGAGAAGTCGTTTGTTTACGCCCCGGATTCGCTGGCTACATCGGCAGAGCGTCTCGATCATTTCGATGGGATCGCTGGGTCGGAAACGAAGCGTGCCTGGGCAACGCGTGTGTACGCCGCTATGAATGAAGTTGTGTTGAGAGGATGGGAAGTCGGGACGGAGATGAAAAACGGGCCGGGTGAAGATGAGTATCGGATCGTGGTTACGCATGGAGGGAGTTTGACGTTTGTGATTGCGGCTTGGATAGGGATGGAGGTCGAAAGTGTGGGGTGGGTTGGTTTTAGGGGAGAGGCTGGGACGGTTACAGTGTGTAGGGAGGAGGGGAGATGGAGGAACAGGAGCGTTGAGAGGTTGGGTGTTAGGACGGAGGAGCTGGGGATGTGGTAAGGTGAAGTGTGGAGGAACGATCCTTTTGTTCCGGCCGATATTTGGATATAGTTTCGTAGATGTGTATGTATAGTGGGTTAAGACCCTTTTCCGTTGCCCGTATGCTTTATTGGAGGTTCCACAAATGAAACGCCTGCCCATATATCCTGTATCCGTCCGTACGCTATGCAAAATCAAAAGGCGCCCTGAATAGTAAGCCTAGTGACTATAAACTCAATGCCGGCTGATAAGTTGTCGTATCCGGTGGAGGAATAGGGATTTCAATGGCTATCTGAGAAACCACAGTCTCTGGAAGTTTGATCCGTTTCGTGTCGTGATGCTCATCCTCCAGCTCACGCTTTTGTTTCTGCTTCTTCTCCGAATCCCCCTCCTTTTTCGATTCGTTCTTCAACGTTTCCTTCACTCTCGCTTTTTTCGCAGCCCTTGTTTCTGGCGGTGGTATTCCTAATCGTCCATCCACAGCCTTGGCTTTGTCAAGAAAGTCCTCCACGTTCTCGAGATCGAGCGCCTTAATTACGTCTTCGTAGCACTTGGAGCTGTTCATCTCCGCGTAGATTTTATGTTTTCCCGGAATCATCTGGCTGAGTAGGTACTTTGTGTTCCCCCACCTGTTTTGAACTAGCAGCGCGAAGCGCACGTACTCTGTAACGACTGTTTTCCACTGTGACCTCCATTCATGCGGCCCACCTTCTGCGTCAGGTCTGAAGCAACTCGGGTTCTTCTCTGCCTCGGTGGCAATCATACCGCCGTCGACCCCAAACTCCTTCGCGAGTTGCAGTGCCTCCGTCCGTGACGTGACATCTCCATTCATTAGACATGCCACGCCCGCCTCTTTGCAGATCTCTCCTATCATCTTCAGCTGGTGGCGAATCGCCCTCTCCCTGGGCCGCATAGGCGTCGTCCTACAATGCACTGTCAATCCTGTGATTCCCGTCTTAACCAATCTCCTGACCAGTGTCTCCGTCTCTTCTGGTGTTTCCAAAATCCGAATCTTCACGCTGATTCCAATCTCATACACCTTCCCCACCTCCTCCACCAGTCTTGTCAAGATATCACACAGCAAATCCGGTGTCTTCAAAAGCGCCGCACCCATACCCCCCGCGGTGGAAAACGGCTTCGGACATCCAGAATTCAGATCAATCCCCGCCACATCCGGTGCCACCATCTTCGCAGCCTGCACCGCCAGTTCCGGGTTCGCACTCCCAATCTGATATATCAATTTCCCCTTCTCCAATTCTGGATGGATGCGATATATGACACTCTCCCGCTTCTCCGGATCCAGATTAGGGTCCTTGAGTTTCGATGTAGGCATTCGTGAGAATTCGATTGTAGACGTATGGGGGTTAAGACGACGGGTCGTCCCTATCATTGCTCGATCAATCGTTTCCGGTCCTACAAAACAACGGAGTCAGCACCAAGTTCTTTTGATAATAGATGGGGAAATACACTCTCACCCCACACCAAATCAGCCCCATACTTCAACGCCAACAACCTCGACGGCAATTCACCTGACCGCACCATCGGCGCAAGCACCACTTTCCCGCGATAATCAACACCATTCTTGGGAATAGGAACACGAGGGAGGTCTGGAGTTGCCATGTTGTTTCTCACGATAGTGCGTAAAAAGTTTCGCAGCATCCCATGCCGCGGAGTGAGAATGTTAAAATTCAATAGTGAGTGGTTGATTGCAAGTAGCAGTGGGGGGAGTCAGAAGCGTGGTCAAGTGAAGTGAGTGCAGTGCAGTTTGCGAAATCTTTGCCAAGGCTCGGTAATCGTAATCGCCGAAGCCCCGCGATTAGATGTAGAGAAATGCCTATTTAGGAAAGTATCACATCTTACGAAGCAAAAAGTTCGTCGATAACGGTCGTACCTACCAAGCCTTGGCTGGCCCAGGGGAAAAGAAACAGGTCTGTGCGTGCATTCTACACTCACCGATTGCAAAGCGCAGCATTCAACAAAGTCTTAAAATTTGCCAGATTAGGGAAATTGAAGTCTGCTATCATTGGATCCGGTTCTTTCTTGCATACAAAACGGGCCGATTATCATATATATGTTCTTTTCGCAATGATGCAATTCACGTGCAATGTTTCATGGGGTTAGTCTTGGGGATATGATTTCTTATCAACAAGAATCAGGCTCGTTGTCCAACGCATGCCAATGCTCGCAATGCTATAAAAGTTACGGTATCTTTCTATCGTCCAAGGAGAATCATGCTATTCGTCATCATTATCATCATCACTGTCGTCCTGTACAACTCTCCTCGCTCTATTTCTTGGCTGAATCACTGGCTCATCATCGTCATCATCCAAACTGTCAACCTCACTCCCAGAATCTGAAATGTATGCCACTGTCCTCTTCTGTGCCTTTCTCGAGACTTTCGACCGCACTAAGGGGACTTCATCGTCGCTGTCACTACTAACCGCCGCATCGTCAATTGTGACGTCGCTAGTAAAGAGCTTTTGCATTGGTTGTCGCTTCTTTGGTTGCGCACTTCTGACGACAGCTTGGGTGCCACGCCCTAGTCCTTTCAAATCTAAACTTGGAAGACTTGAGTCGGGGACTTCAACATCCTCGTCATCCTCGGCGATGAAATCCACCAAATCTGAATCTAGACGGTACGCTTGGGTATCCTGAGGTTCGTCTTCGCCGTCTGTGTCGACGGAGCCAAGATCAATAGCTTGTGACGCCAGACGCATGTGTGGATCAGTCGGAGGTGGGGAAGATGATGCACCTTCATCCGCTGAACCTGATGCGCGAAATCTTGGCGTCCTAATTGGAGTGTCTTCATGGTGCTGCCGGGCTGGTGTCACTGTGGCGGGATTCTTCCGTGGACGGCCACGTGGAGCTGCTGCTTTTGGCGTTGTTGCCTTAGTACCCGCTGAGTTTTTGGTTGGTATAGCTGCTTTGGTAGTCGGCGGTTTGTCCTTGGTCAATGCTGGGTTCTTAGCTGATGCCTTTGCCTTAGGCCCTGTTGTCTTGGTAGCCGCCGGCTTAGCTTTCGGTTTCCGCCCTAGCTTTGCCTTAACTACAGGAGCTTGTTGTGAAGCTGGATCATCAGAGGCCCATATAGCTTCGTCATTTGCTGCTCTTTCTGCTGAGACCGATACCCCAGCAGCCTCAGCACCAGAGCCGTCCGATACAACGAAATCGAGATCCGGTTCTGAATCGAAACTGAGCAGATGATAGTTGGTACGAATCTCAGCAACTCGTCTGTCATCAACGGCATGCATGCGCCGGAACGTCTCGACAAAATTGCGTGTGACTCGACCTGGTCTGACAAGGTGTACAGCTCGTGACAAAACTCTTTGCCGCTCCGGAAATTTGCTCAGGTCCAGAGCACCAATGATGGGCTGATCATCGCCATCATCCAGGATAGTTTGGAACTCTTTCTCCAGCTCCGCCACCTGACCTTCGTTCAAAATCACTGACTCTTGAGGAGGATCAGGATACAGTTCTTCGCTTGGGAACACCTTTTTCTTTCCCCGAAGCTTAGGCAAAATCTCTTGATCCATACGGCCGGCAGTAACAAACCCTGTCAAAACGCCGTCTGGCATGTGGAATTTCTTTGGTGGCTTCTTCGGTGCCCTTCCCTTTTTCCTCGGTACCGGCAGGAAGTCAGGCTGTGAATTTTCTAATGGAATCTCTATGACTTTCTTCTCCACAGCAGGTTGTATATCCGCGGGTACGATTCTTTTGGACATGTCGTGGTGAAATTCGAATTCCTTACCCTCTGCAATAATTTCTTGCATCTTTTCGTAGCTATCTTTAGCCTTTTGTGCATCGTTTTCTTCCTTTCCCTTCATCTGTAGTAAGATGATCTTGCCCTGTCGCTTTCGACCCGTTCGTCCCATACGCTGCAACATACGAATGGGAGAAGCCTTTGAGTCGTAACATACAATGAGATCGACTTCACCAATATCCAAACCTTCCTCTCCAATAGACGTAGCAACCAACGTGTTGAACGTGCCTTTCTTGAACTGGGCGACCACATCCAACTGTTCCTTTTGAAGCATGCCTTCAGAATTCTTCGAGCTTGACTGACCCACGAAGACTCGAGGGCGAATCATAGGCTCATGCTTTTTCAACACCCGCACAATATCTTCTGCACTGTCTCGGAAGTGCGCAAACACCATGATTCGTGTTTCCGATTGCTGTGCGCCGTCGGCAGCGTTTGCAAAATGATTCAGAATCACCTCTATAAGATATTCTAATTTTGGATGACCCACAAAGTCTGGCATGGAATTCCAGAATTCTAGCTTGCTCATAAGTTCGGTAAAACTTTTGCTTTTGACAATCTCGTTTTTATATTTCGACTTCGAACCCTCAGCGTCATCTCGAAACTCTTTCAACTTGACATAAAACGGTCGGATGCCGTGAAATTTAAGCAACTCCATAGCTTGGGAAATGGTTGCGAGAACGGTGAATATGGCGTTGACCATAGACTTTTCTCCCATCGACGCAGTTCTTCCGCGTTGCGCCATCCACTCTTGTCTGGCCTTGGTGCAACCGAATGGCGTTACTACTAGAGGATCCTTACTCCAAAAAGCGTTGAGTCCCGAAAGCTTCTTAACACACGGTTCCAGAGCCTTGGAGTATAATTCCATGCAAAGTTCCATTTCGTCGCTATTGCCAAAGACCTTCTTCTCGACTTTGCGAGAGTGTATGAACTGGCGAATGTCCCATGACGTTTCCGTTCGTATTTCGATCCGAGATATGTCCAAGTTACTGATTACTTTCTGAACTGACTGTACATCGGCTCCTGGAGTAGCTGTCAAAGCTAAAACGCGAAAGCTCGTGTTAAAACGCCGCATAAATCGGACGATGTTGGTGTATGCGTATTCGCCAGTCGCTTTATGTGCTTCATCTATGACGAGAAGCACAATCTTTTTCGGATCCGCATAGCCTCCTTGAAAGTCCATCATGAGTGTCTGCGGTGTCATGAAGAACACTCGTTTGCAAGCCCATTGTTCTGCCCTGATAGCTGGTTTGGTGGCGCCAGTAAGCATAGTTGTATCTGAATGGGGAATGCCTGCGATGCCAAAACAGGCGCCAACTTGTTGTTCGACAAGTGGCTTTGTAGGTGCCACAAACACTATCTGCGCTTCCGTCGTCCATCGATACCAGTTCAACATTATAGTCGCAGCGATGAATGTCTTTCCAAGACCGGTTGGGAGCGCCACCAGAAGATTGTGGAACAGTCCACGAGCGACAATGTTGAACTGATAGTCTCGAGGCTCTCCAAGATTGATAGGATATACCCACTTCTTGAGTGCCTCTCGATCTAGCTTGTGATGAGTGGGTGGTTCGGCTTGTTGCGTGCTCACGAAATTGTATCGTTTATTAACTTGCGATTGTGGGATTGCCCCGTCCACAGTTGGCCGGCCGAACAGCGTCGTTTGTCGTAATCCTGTTTGGGGAGCTACAATCCTCGTTCTCCTCTCTGAAACAACGACAAGATCTTCTTCTTCGGAAGATGCAAACGCATCCGAGGGCAAGTCCGCCAGTTCCTGTGCGGCGTCAAAGGAGTCGTCGGTTCTGTGTGTCGTTGGAAGCGGTGCACTTGGTTCAACATGTTCAATCTCGAGCAAGGTGTCAATTTCTATTGGTGAACCAAATTCCTCCAGTGGGGGGTTGGATTGTCGAGACACCGGTCTAGTTGCGATGGATCTTCTCCCAGGCAAGGCCATAGTTTTCATACTGTCTGGTCTATGTATGCTGATCTCGACAGGCTTCTGCCATATCGCGCCCCTAGGTTTCCAAGGTGGAGAGTGCTCGCGAGGAGGTTGCGTAAAAAACATATCGGTCATATCCAAATCGGCCGTCGGAGTATGGATGCGGTCTTTCTTCTTCTTTGCCATGAGCTTCTTCCATGGGGAATCCTCATTTTCTTGCCCTGCATTTTCCTTGCCAGGTGCCTTCAGCAGCGATGCTCGCCGTGATGAGGCTGGCTTCGACGTAGGGGCTGGTTCGAACGCATCCTCAGAGTCATCATTTGAGGTGGTCTTTGACGAAGGAGATTGCTTGGCGAGGCTTCTGCTTCGTGTTCCGGTAGTCGGCACAGAGTCAAAAGCACTTTCGTCTGAATCAGAGTCTATAAAGGGTCCCCGGCGAGCGATGCGTTCCTGTCGAGGTCTTGGCGCCGTCGTAGAGGTCCTGTTATCTCCATGGCTAATCTTGCGGCGTTTTGGCGACCGTGGCAACGCTGGGAATGTGGCACTGTTTCTTTCGTCATGCTGGGTTGCGGCATCTAGAAACGCGGTGTCGTCAAAGTCCCCATAGTCCTCGTCGCTATCCATCGTCTTTTCACCTTCGTCCCAAGTGCCCGTCGCGGTGGTGGCCGGATTGTCGTGGCGGAGGAGAAACACGCGAGAGAGAATTGCACGGAGTGGCATTGACGCGCGAAGTCACGCGTTGTCGACAGGGTTAGGCGGCAGGAGCCTCTCGCTTCACGCCTGCGGTGGAAGGCGCACCCTGCAGCTGGCCCCTCCGTAAATAAGGTTGACCCGAGGTGCATGAAAACCCAGGCGGCGCTAATCATACATAGAAACGCGCTCTCAGGGCAATCCAATCTAAGTGGTTGGCGCGTCGCATCGTCAGGAGTCGGATGAGCCAGGGAATAAAAGTGGCCCGACTCCTCGCAGCTGCCCCAGATTGTGCTCTTCAACCTCAACACTCACTCACGCTCGCTTTTTCAGTACATTGGGTTTCTCCCAGCTTAATTCTTCTCCACACTCGTTCAGCTTTCCTCTACTTACACGCTATTAATATCCCAAATACCCACCGTTACATCTCGCAGTCTACCGTCGTACACACCACACACAGACATCCGATCAATTAATCACAATGAAGTACACCGCAATCCTCGTTACCCTCGTCGCGGGCGTCTTCGCCATCCCTCAACAGGGCTCTTCTGCCTCTGTTCCCGCCACCACCGCCGCTGTGGCCCTCACCCCCCAGCAGACCTGCTTGAACACCTGCAATCCCGCCGACGTTACTTGCAGGGCTGCATGTCTGGGTATTGCGCGTCCCAACTCCAAGCAGGCCGTTGACACAAACGAATGCGTTGCCAAGTGCGATCAGGGTGACGGATCTAAGGAGGCCACCGAGAAATACGGCCAATGCCGTGATGCTTGCATTGCTTCCATCTTCCCCAGCACTCAGACCATCGCTCCTTTCGCCCCAGGGGGTGTTGCTAGTAATGCTGCCAGCGCTACTAATGCTGCTGGTTCCGCCGCCGCCTCTGGTAAGTGTTGATGTCATTCATCTTCAAAAACGTCTGTCTGATTGGTGTCACAGGTGCATCTCGTGCGTCCGGCTCCGCTGCCAGTATCACTGGCTCAGGTGGTGCCGCCGCTTCTGCCTCCAACACTCCCGGCGCTGCTGCCCTTAACGGCGTCCAATTCACTGGTGTCGGTCTCGCTGGTCTTGTTGCAGCCATCTTCGCTTTGTAGATGGATGGCCTACGTTTGATCTTTCGAGGGAGAAGAGGATTCTGCTAAATCATGAGTCGATGATTTGAAGCAAGGGCATTGCTAGATGCGCCAAGGGTAGAGTCCGGGGAGGTTTGGTGTTTCGAAATCTTCGTGTTTAGTTCCATGTCGTCCAGATACTGCCTGCGACATGGTAGTACTGTGTGTGTTGGATGAAGAGATTTCCAATATTAGGTTATGAATTGTATTGCCTATTTTTTATGCATGTTGATATGCGTGACAGTGGTTATGTACACATGAAATGTGAGCAAATATTGGAGTTTGAATAATATCACATGGTATGAGTACTGTGTACAATGGGTAGAGCTTCAGGAGTTATTGGAGCCAATAAGTTCTGCGCTTGTGGAAGATTGCGAAGATCTTCACTCGTGAGCATTGCCCAAGGCAAATTCAATACTCAACTTTGGTTCAATGACGTATGTATAATAGATACATACTGGAGGATGAGAACGCCAAGACACATACCTCTTATAGACAGTAATAAAGCATTGATGTTTCCCTTAGTCACCCTATCGTCAGGAAACGCACGCGCAAATCCTGCTGCGATATGATGCTTATGTGCAGCGTGTGTCTAAGCATGTGAATATGGCCCATCACCAACGCCACTCTGCAGTCGGACCCTGAATTGTAGGCTATGTAGCTCTTCGGAAAAGCCCATGGCGATCAACCCCCACGCACCACGAGGCGAGGGAGATCGCTCCGCGCGTATTCAATCGCACACACCGCGCTGCGAAAGTTTGCTGAAATTCTGCGCACATAGATTTGAGATACTTGCGCAAATGGCAAACTTTGTGCTGTCGCGTGGTCTTCCAATCGGGCCTACGCTTTGTAACTATGCCGAGGCGGTGTATTACTTTCGTGCTGAGTCATTCTCGGTTCGGTAGTCAATGAAAACAAAGGCCGAGACATCCGCGAACAATGTTGTTTGTCAGATGGCAAGGAATAATACTCAGTAATGGTACTTCTGTCCATGACGAGAGAACATGTGTAGGTGCCGATACATCACGATTATTCCTGGACGATAAATGACGTTGATGATGATGGCGATATTGCAACAAGTGACGAGTGTGGTTAACGTGAATTTACCATCTCATCAGAAACCGGGACTCATCTCCTCTCGGTTAGTTGTCGAATCAGCGCAGAGCTGATGCCAAGGGTGGTATGTCAACCACTGCCTAGACTTTTACCATCCTACAATTCATGAGATGAGAAATGTTTTGTCAAAACGAAAGGTTTGGTCGGCTCGAAAAATTCAGAACTGTTTCTTCCAAATAATAACAATAATGACAGCATCTAGAGGAGACCAAAAGGTGGTGTGCGCAAAGCCAAAAGGCGTATACGAATAAGTTCTACCCAATATGGAAACTAAATATTTCTCTAATCAATCTATCAAAGTTCAAGCCTACACTTCGGCAAGTCAATTTTCATGGCAAGCATGCTTGAATATGGAAAGTTCTACATAGCTAGTGACAAAGCCGCCACAATACTAATCCACTATGCAATATAAGATCCCTACAGTGGACAAATCTAGCTGTCATACAATATTCAACCATCACAAAGCCTGTTCAAAACAGAGAATAGATTGCAAAGCATATCAAGCAGGAGCCTCTTCAAACGAACCAGGCATTTATTCTATCGCACTAAAAACAAAACACGCAACTAGACGAACTCTAAACGCAGACAGTACAAGGTAGATAGTGCAAAGACACAAGAACAGCTCGCAAACTCAACTCTAAAGGCATACAGTACAAAAACGCATGAAAGCAAACACAGCCCAAGAATCCCTACACCCGAAGTCCACATCAATCATCTCTAAAGCCCAAACCAAGTGCTCAAAAACCCCTTCCTCTGCGGCTCCTGATACTTCTCAAAATTGCTAAACCCATCCACCACATAATACAAATCTGCATATTTGTACGGATCGGGATCCTGCTGCCAGACCTGTGGCACCGCCATGGGAAATGGCTGGGTATTTTCATGTATTTGATTCCAGAGATAGTACTTGGTATGTTGCTGGAAACAATGGTTGGCCCATTCTTTGTAGCTAGTTTGCAGTTGGTTGTATTGCTGGGCTAGGGCGACGGCGGCGGTGATGTCGGCGGAGTTGATTTCGGCGGCGGTAATGTCGGCGGAGATTTGGAGGAGTTTGGCCCAGTCGTCGACGAGGGTGCCACCGGGGGTTTTGGCCTGGGGTGTGAGTTTGGTGGTCATTGTCAGGGAAGTGGAAGATCGAGGATTGAAGTCGCAGTAGTTTGTGTGGTTTAGGGGACAGTGGAGTGGTTGTTGATTCAATGGTTTGAATGAGTTCGTGACAGAGACGATGTCCCTCTTTTACATACACGTCTGCAGTCTCCTCGCCGCTAGTTGATACGCGGTGCGGGGCATCTATAAATATCGATGGGCTTCGATATAGATTGACATTATCCATGGATATAAATGCAGTGTCAAAATTAGTGTACCACAGTAGAAATAGGGTTTCGCACAAATAGGCGCTATTCTATGCGAGCTATCCTGTTCACATGTAATTTAACAAAAGCTTGCAAAGGTCTCTGTGTAAGAAAAAAACAAGATTTCAACTGATTAGAAGCCTATCCTAGGTCAGATCAATACCTGTGGATCTGGCATGTATCCATCGATATGGTATCGAACGATAGTATTCCA
The DNA here is from genome assembly GCA_020744415.1 of Dendryphion nanum. Lineage (NCBI taxonomy): Eukaryota > Fungi > Ascomycota > Dothideomycetes > Pleosporales > Torulaceae > Dendryphion > Dendryphion nanum. The sequence goes on from JAGMWT010000008.1 coordinate 1,287,940, forward strand.
TCGATAACTGATCGATGCCCCGCTCTGTTGATATTGCAATGAGGAGACGTGATCAAAGTCCAAACAGTGTGAGGAAGGTCTACCAACTATTGAATACGCCTAGCGGGGTTGGTACGTGAGGCGATTAGTGGTGTTAGTACGGGAGATAGTAACACGATTCGAAAATTCTACCAACACAGTCGGAAGAGTGCTTCCACTAAACAAGCACGTGACATATCCTGCAGTTTTCTAACCGCCTTAGAGAGAAACAATTTGGAGTCTATACGTTTATGTCACTGATGTCGCTGTACATAGCTGTAAATAAACAAACTAGGTGCTTGGAAAAACTTGATCTACTACAATAGTTGACGTGTGCGCCTAGTTTTAGGGGTTTTCTCCATGGTTTAGTTTAGTCTTGCAGCGACTCCGTTAGAATGTCTCTTCTTAACGTGGAATTCATCGCTTCTAACAGTTAGAAACTGCTACTGTAGTAGCAAGTAGCTAACAGTTGCCAACAGAGATAGCTTAGCTTACTAACTATCCTACTAGTAAATTAAGCCCTTACTGTTAGTAACAATTGCTGTTCAGGGTATTTTCTATAGTAACTAACCCTCCCACTAAATTGGAGGGGGTAGAGACTTGTCTATGCAATAAGACTTGTCTTTTCGTAGCAAAAAAACGTCCTGCAGGTTGCTAGCATACATAGTTCACTTATCTAATAGGCCCTTACCTGCCCTTCTAAAGACCTCAAGAGTTAATAAATATTATGTAGTTAGTGCAGTACTATTGTAGCAACTGCCTATTTTAGTACCCTCTACTACGGCTTTAAAAATTGCTTCTGTTCGTACTGCTCTTATGATGACGAGTTATTAGTCGAGCGAGACAGTCGGACCGTCCATTGGAAGCGATGGCACTGGAATTTAAGAAGAGAACCAACCATTGTGTCACTGACTGAAACTCAACAGCATCAATAATAGCAACAGACATTGTTGTCCATCGCTAAGATATATCTTAGGCTTAACATCATCTTGGCGACCTGTCGCATTCTCACGAAGCTGGCCCTGGTTTATAATCCCCAAGTCAATACCAACTCTTGCGTGGTGTCGATATTCGGATTGATTACCTATAAGCGCTGAATAGAATCATACAGAAAGAGCCAGCTCTGAACAACAAAAAAGGTCAATTTCTCATATGCTAGTATATTTTCTACCATGGAGGTGAAAATTACCAACTAAATTTTATTTTATGTTATGAGTGTTGTGCTTGTCAGATTAGTAAGATCGTATTGGAGTTACTGTTGCACAGTGTCAAATTTTGTGGGGGCTGTGTACCAGTTACCTCGCCGTGTTAGATGGTCGGTCTGTTTGCCTATTGCGACATAAGCGTTATAGCGTCCTCGCTGTGTTGGTCCGTTGGCTTATACGCCTATTACGAGATAGGCGTTCTGGCATCTTCGTCGCATATCAGAACACGTAGGCAGATTTACAGGAGAATATTTGGTGCACGAAACACTGGCTGTTGTATCCGATCCGGTGCAGACAGACAGCAAATCCTGCTCTGAGATACGTTCAGCTGATCTACCCAGTCTTGTGAGTTCTGGGGTTCTTTTTGGGTTCTGGCCAGTGGTCTTGGGAATTTTGCCTCAGCCCCCGTCAGACGGAAGAGCACCGGCTGCCGACGCTACCGCTGATGGGCGAGTGGATAGATGTCAGGGTCGTGAAAGAAGAGTGAAGACAGTGATGGAACGGTAGCCTTTGCACGTGTCCAGGCTAAGCCGCCCAAAAATAAGAGCGATAGATTTTGTCTAAGTGGCCGAGGAGTGTGCCGGGTTGCGCTGTTATACAGCCTCAGCAAAATGAAACGCGAAACTCAATTGAAGTTGGTGAAGTGTAAAGACCCTAGGAGGTTGGACGAAGTGGATTGATTAACGTCAAAGTAGGCTTAGCGCGAGGTCGGCTAACTTAGCCAATGACGAGGAGCCGACGGCCCAGCACCAATCGCGTGGGACTGCGATCAGACCAAGGTGACCGCGGCGAATGAAAGACGACAGGAGTCTTCTCATCTCCCTCTTGTCTCGCGGGGAAAGGGAGGGAGGAAGGGCAGAGCGCGAAAGGCGAACCGCCTGCTCCCTTAGCGCTGTGACTGCTGGGGGGGAGAGGGGCCATGGAAATGGAAATGAAAATGGAAATGAAAATGGACGATGGAAGATGGAAGAATGGTCATCGTGGCCCAACTGCCCTTGATCCACTTGGCAGCGAAAGAGCTGCCATTGCTCGGCACCCACGAAGGAAGGCGAAATGAAAGTGAGTGCCACAGCGACAGCGTCGATTAATAACACAAATCGAGCGAGATCTCCGGGGGGGGGCGCCGTTTCGAGACGGAGACTGATGCGGCCGGGAGTGGATGCGGATGCGTAGGACACACACTCACACACGCACACGCACACAACGGCCAAGTGGGCGCCGAGATAAAAGCGAACAACGGTGACGTCGCTCGATGGGGTGAAAGTCTGCCACACAGAGATATATTGTCTAGAAGCCCTGTGGGGAGTCGAGGGCTTGCGGGAGGCAGCAGCTGGCAGAGATTTGGGAGGGGGGGCCAACGGGGGAGGGAGAGGGAGGGGGATGGGATTGACGGCGTCTTTGTTCTGTAGTCGTGGAGAGAGGTGGTCGCTTTCCAACCTGACGAGCGCCTGGATCCAACCCGATCTGGCCTAGCGCGCCGGCGACCTTGACCTCTGATCTCGTACACTTCGCCTCTGCGGCCGGCCCGTCCAAACGGATATTACTGCAAGGTGAGCGATGTATGTGTAGTGTGTTATTTCCATCGAGGCGGAAGGAGAGAGGCCATGCAGGAGGGATACCGAAATTCCCCATCCGCATTCTTTGCATTTGCATCAGACGGCACTGTGTAGTGGTCCCATGCCATTCAAGCATCGTCACATCCTCCCTGCCGCAGATCGTCCAAACGGTTGATCCAGCTGGCTGAGGGCACTGAACATGGGCGCAGGCAGGCAGATGGGCCACCACACGCGGCGAGGGCGCGGCGTCTGGCTGGATATCTGCACGGCCGTAATCGTCCATCTCACGCAGTGCCCTGGGGGAGGGAGCGAGGCCTGGAGGCAGCATCCTTTTTCCCTTTTCCCTTTTCCCTGACACGAGGTGGGTGTGGCCCAGCCAGGAACATCAACCTCCATCGAGCAGACATGGGACGGGACAAAACAAACGAGAGCAATGGATAGAGCCGTCCCACCCCCACCAATTCATGGGTTGGATGGACGGGCTGAGGGCGTGGGAGTGGTCGCAGTTGCATGTCTGCCGACAACAGGCGGGCATGGAGATTGGCGTCAAGATATTGCTGAGGACGTCGAGCGTTGGAAGCGTCCAGGGCTCCCAGGGCTCCCAGGGCTCCCAGGGCTAGCCTCTGGCGTCCCTTCCCTTCCACGCTTCGCGCTTGCCCAGCATGCGGGTGGCTTGTGCTTTCCCAAAGACGAGTATCCGCTCAACCCTCCTTCCGGGTGGTCTTCTTCCTCTTCTTTCCACTTACACCTGCCTCCACCACCCCATTTCTCCCTCACCACTACAACGCCCCATCTTACCTCTCCCTCCCGCCCTCGTTCTGACGGCGCAGACATCAACTGCATCGACTCCCCCGCCATCACCGCCATCACCTTCCATCTAGGCCACTTTTTGTCTCCCCACCCGTGACTTTTTGGATGCATGCGCCATCTGGGCTCCCCCATGAGGCCCTGATATTCGCTTTTCCACGGGCACTTCCTCACCACCCGCTCTGACGAGGGCCCGCATCCCCCCTCCCAGAGCGATCCCCGCCGTTTCCTCGACTCGTCCTCCCGCGGTGAAGCCATTTCCCTTGCTGAAGGGGACATTTCGCCATGGTCGACGTGCGGAATGGCGGAGGCGAGGACCTGCCCTCTAAACCCGTCAATCATTCGAATGGAGACTCGGCGCACGGCGAGGACCACGCGCAAAGCAGCAACGCCAAAACTAATCTCGCGCCTGAGGATATCCCCTCCTCCAGGGCGCACAGCAAGGCCTCGTCGAGGAGGAATTCCACCACGCCCGCTGCCGTCTCTTCCACCACTCGCCAACCTGCGCAGACAGCCAACGGCACACCCGCTACCCCCGACGACTCGACGCAATCGCAGGCCAACATGGCTGCATCATCCACATCATCGCACCCTCCCGCAAAGGAGTCTGAGGATGTGGCTGCCGCGCCGTACGGGACGCGATCGCGCGGTCGCCCTGGCAGGTCTCGACCAAACTATGCAGAGGACGTGGAGATGGACTTTGAGATGACCCAGCCAGTGGCCAACGGCAATACATCTGAGCCGCCATCGCGTGGTTCTGTGGCTACGGACAGTGGGCAGTCTGTGGGTGCGAGTGTCGCTGCGAAGAAAGGTACCAGCACTGGACAAGGCAATGCGCCGTGGGGCAATGCCGGCCCCAATTCAAAAGACCAACCACCACCGAACCCCAGTGTACCTGGAACTGCTCCTCTCCCCGTAGCCGCCGCTGTTGCTCCTGCGCAGCCTCCAAAACGACGGAAAAACGCCGCAGGTCACGCTACAAATGGCACTCACGCGAATGCCGCCGCGCCAAGCCAGCATGGAGCGAAGCGTGCGCATGCGAACAATGGCTTGATCGCCGCCAACGCGACGCGCGAGACCAACATGATGACTTTTGTAAAAACCCACGCTATGCTGAAGAATGGTCGTTTAGAAGCAGACGATGGGCAAACTGTGTCAATTAATGGTAAGATATCGACTTATAATTATTTTTGTCAACCTCTACTGATCAGCTGTAGACCATGTTTATCTGGTGTGCGAGCCACCTGGGGAGCCTTATTATCTATGCAGGGTCATGGAATTCCTCCACGTCAAAGGTGATCCCAAGGCCCGCGTGGAGTCTATGAGGGTGAATTGGTTCTACCGACCCCGTGATGTGCAGCGGTACAACAATGACACACGCCTTGTATACGCCACCATGCATTCAGACATCTGCCCCATCACATCGCTTCGGGGGCAATGTCAGATTCTCCATCGCTCCGAGATTGAGGATTTAGACGAATATCGCAAGACCAAAGACAGTTTCTGGTTCAACCAAGTATTCGATCGATTTATTCATCGTTGGTACGACGTCATTCCAACGTCGCAGGTCATCAATGTCCCAGAAAAAGTAAAAAAGGCCTTAGACGAACGATGGAAGTACATTTGTCTGGAGACTAGCCGCGTGAAAGAACTTACCAGTGCGGTGAAGACTTGCAAGCGCTGTGCGGGGTTTTGCGCAACGTAAGTTCTGTTTTCTATGCAAAAGTTTCGGGAAACTTTTTAACAACCAATGCAGAAATGACTCAGTCGAGTGTGCTGTGTGTCGAAATACGTATCATATGAACTGCGTGCGGCCAGCTCTTCTTAAAAAACCATCACGCGGATTTGCATGGGCATGCGGTCCTTGCAGTCGAGCCCAGGAGAAAAAACTTGAAGCACGGCGAACTCCACTGATCGGTGCAGGTAGCGATGAGGCTGACGAGGAAGAGCCGGTGGACGAAGAAGAGGAGGAAGGTGGCGGTGAGACGACAGCTCCCTCGCCCAATGACTCTGAAAATCAAGTCGACCTTCACCCGGGCACCCAGGCTGAAATGGCACTCGCGAAAATGTGGCCCATGCGATATTTAGGCATCCACTGCCGTGTAGAGGATGCTCTGCAATACGACGATCGCGCGATCTATCCACGGGCTAGCTCTCGGCTAGGTCCACGGCATCAAGCTAATGTAAACGTTTGGCATGGCAGACCAGTCGAATTAGTGAAACCTGCAGAGATCAAGAAACGTTATGTCAAAGCAGCGGGCCACAAGAAGGATACGAAACTTTCAAAAGAAACGGTCGCTGCGATGGAAGCCGACAAGGCTGAAAGGGCAAAGCGACCGAAATGGGTCATGGACGAACCACCGGGATACGTCCGCCGAGGGGAAGATTACCCTAACAAGGACAACAAATGTTCGGCTGAACTTATGTTCAAGATGCCTCCTTTGGGAGTACACTCTTCGCGCGGAGAAGAAGATTCACCTACAGTAACCGAGGAGCAAGTAGAGGCATATATGAAACGGGCAAAGATGCTTGCAAAAGATGTCGGGGTTGAACCCTGGTCAACCAACTTTCTGGACATATGCTTGGCATTGTTCACCAAGCACAATTACGACGCAGATGTGGCTCTGAAGCATGTCAAGAAAATCGACCGCCGCAAAGACCTTCATGAACCTGAATTAACCAAGGAAGAAGAGAAAAAATGGAACGAGGGTGTTGCGAAATTCGGTTCGGAAATCAGAAGTGTTCGCATGCACACCAGCAAAACTATGCACTACGGAGATGCCGTCCGTTATTATTACACATGGAAGAAGACGCCAAAGGGCAGAGAAATCTGGGGTTCTTACAGTAATCGGAAGGGCCGGAACAAGAAGGCCGAGGCCGATGCACAGCAAACTCAGACGCGTCTGCTTGACGACGTCGCCGATGACCAAGACGATTCTGCATTCGATAATGATAAGGCAGCGCAACGCAAGCGGGGATTCCAATGCAAGTATTGTAACACACGACATTCGAGACAATGGCGGCGAGCACCGGGTGTCTCTCCAGGCCAGACCGTGGCAGCCGACGGGCGAGCGAGCAAAAGCAACTCCACCACCGGGTTTATCTTGGCTCTTTGCCAGCGTTGCGCCGGCCTTTGGCGTAAATATGCCGTGAAATGGGAGAACACAGAAGAAATTGCGAAAAAGGTGGCTCAAGGCGGTGGCAAGGCATGGAAGAGAAGGATCGATGAGGAATTGCTCAGAGAGGTGTATGCTGCGACATCTGACGGGGGGTGATAAATGGGACTCCCGACTACGTGGACCCACCAGCCGTGGTTGCGCAACCCACTGTAGAGCCACCGAAGAAGAAACAGAAAACCGCAGCAGCAGCAGCGGCAGCAGCTGCTGCCGATAGCGGAACGTCTACCCCTATTTCGGAGCCTGCACCCAAAAAGAAAGAGAAGGAAAAGCCTCCGCCGCCAGTTAAAGCCCCTACACCTCCGCCAGTCCCCTCTCCACCACGACTAAAGGTGCTGCCGTGTGCGGTCTGCAGGTCAGCTGAAGGTACACGCCTTGAGTGCGCTGCTTGCCGATTGACCGTACACAAGTACTGTTATGGCATCGACGAAGTCCGTCATGTCAAGTGGTTCTGTGACACCTGTAAGAACGACAAGAAGGAGAGCGTGTCTTACGTAAGTGCCAAGTCGTTTATATGTATCTCATCAATCTAACCTCACACAGACATATGAGTGTGTGCTTTGCCCCCATAAAGTTACAGACCAGGATCTCTATGAACCGCCCAAGGTGTCACATAAGAAGAAGACTGATAGGGAGCGGGAAAAGGAGCGCATGGAGAAAGAGCTCGTGGATAAAGCTAGAGATGAGTATCGCCAAAAACAGCAGGAGAAGGGTCGGCCAATGATACCTCGCGAGCCTCTCAAGCGAACCGCGGATAATAATTGGGTCCATGTGTTCTGTGCTCTTTGGATTCCAGAGACCAAGTTCACCAGTCCGAATCGACTAGACATGGTCGAAGGGATCGGCGCACCGACTCTGCGATATGACGCGGTCTGCAAAGTATGCAAAACTACTAACGGAGCCTGCGTTTCTTGCCTCCAATGTCACGCCACCGTTCATGTTGGGTGTGCTCACCAGGCGGGCTACATATTTGGATTTGACATGACTCCGGTAAAAGCAACTCGCCGCGATGCTGTGCCGACCGTCACTATCAATGGAGAAACTGGTTCCATGACAGCTGCAATTTGGTGCAAAGACCATACTCCGAAAAACCCGGTTCACCTTATGAACGAGCCGGTAGAGGGTACTGACTTGGTGGCGTTGCAGTTATTCGCACGCGAGTTCAAACAAGCCGATCTAACGCTCACGGGCACTGCTCGCAAGGCCAATCTTGTGGACCAGTCGACACGAACCTTACCTCAAGCGTCCGTACCTGTCCAAAACGGCAGTCGCAGGACGTCTGCTGTCACGACGCAGACTCCAACTTCCGCTCGCGGAAGGCAATCCATCTCGGCGCTTATAATTAAATCGGAAGAGTCGGCGGATCCATCTCTGCTAAAGGTCGACCGCCAATGTGCCCAATGTAAAATCGACGTCAGTCCTCGATGGTGGAAAGAGGATGAATCGGTCAAGCCTACGCAGACCCCCGCTCAACCTACAGATGCGGCTCCTGCTTTGAATGGGGTAGAGACGACTGGAAAAACTCCCTCTGAGAATACGCCGCGTTTGGATCATACGCAGGGTCCAAATGGGTCTGTTGATGTTGTCATGTTGGATGCGCCGCCCGTACGCTCCCCAGACGTACCACTTACTATTGACACCGACGTTTCTGTTGTTCGGTCAACATCTTACCTTTGTCAGAAGTGTCATTGGAAGAAGCTGAATGCGCCAGACGAACCTCCTGAGCCCGAAAGGGAACGAGAAAGAGAAAGAGAACGAGAACGAGAAAGAGAGCGGTCAAAGTCAGTTGTTGTAGAGCCACCACAACTTGCTGTTAGGTCACCTCCGATTCAACCAGCTGTAGCAGCTCCTCCGCCCCCGCCCCCACCTGCCCCTATTGCAGCACCATGGTTACCAGGCAGTCCTAACGTAGCACCTCCCCATCAAGCACCAGCTCCTCCTATATCGTGGTTTTCGAATGCTCCACCACCGCCTACTGGGCCGGGGCCTTTGTCAAACGGTATCGGACACCTGCCAGCCCCTTCTCCATTTCATGCAGCCCATGCAGCCCACACCGCGCATAATCCGATTCACCAGCATCAAGCAGTGAATCCTATGTACGCAGGGCTCGCAGTTCATCCTCCGCTACCACCTCCACATCTTCATCGACAACCGTTTGTGTCCGGGCCCCCGCCACCACCATCTTCGGCCGGTCCTCCCCCTCCGCCTCTTCACCTTGCCAACACCGCGGTCATGATTAATGGTATGCCTTCACCACGCATGCCTTACTCTCCTACACATCCTCATGGGCATGGATCCACACGTTCCTCCGAGAGTCCCTTTACTGCACCTCCACCCCCTCCGATGCAGTACCCGCCAATCCATCACGGCAGTCCTACATTGGGATCAATCAACAATCGGCCGTCGACACCTAGAGACACAATCATGAGGGACAGTGTGATGACAAGTGCACCACCGCCGCCGCCGCCACCGCCGCCGCAACCACTAGTGGAGCGAGCTACAACAGGAGCTAGTGCCAGTCCCTCGTTGCGCAATCTGCTGCATTAAAGTTCTTGTTTCTTTTCGTTGCATGTATTTTTGAATCAAAAAGTACCGTACCCGGTATCTTGGGGTTGCGGTACCAGCACAGGTTGGAGTTAGTATTTCTTTGGATGGGCGTTGGGAATCTGGAAGTCACCAGACTCTAGATATGAAGCACGCCAACGACCTCGGTACCGGCATCACGCGCGGCGCGATATGGCGAAACAGTATGGTCAGCAACCCATGGGGACACATCGTCTCGGGAGCATGCGGGAGTTATATTACATGGACACGATACCAGATCATTCAGTTTGTTTTTTGGCAGCAGGATTGATGATTTTTGCTGTGCATGACGCCGAGGCCTCGAGACATGGCTTTCTTGTATGTCTAAGTAGTCTTTTTTTTTAGGAATTGAGGAAGATGGTAAAAAGATTCCCTTATAAAGGGGAAAGGTCTCCATAGCTGGCGATAGAGGTACCTTAGTCAATGGAAAGCGTAGCAAGGAGGTTGTTTCCGCGTCGGTCCGTCCGGTCTAATAGATATCCGTGTGTGAGGTCAAGTAGTGAGGCCACGACAGCTAAATGCGGGGAGGCTGCGCCACACACCACGACATTCTCACGCACGTACCTCCCAACGGGCCGTAATCAGAACGAAAAGGAGAGAATGTGACGATGAGTGTTGAGGAATCGAGCAAACAGCGTCATAACCAATAACTCGCAGGTTCCAGAGTGGACAGGACGTTGAGTGAGGCTACCCACATGCGGCAATGCTAAGCATTCGTCCCGAGGACCCTTGCATGGCTGCCCTGGCCTGATCGGGTTCAACCCCAGCTGCGCCTGCCCTCTGGTGCATGCCGGTGCCTGCCTCTCTTGCGGGGCTTTGAAGCTCGACAGCAACCTCTAAAGTAATAATACTACATGCTACCTTCTACCATAACCGACGTAATGGCTTGTGTAAGTAACAGACTGACTACTTCTTATAGACCTGAAAGCTCCTCTTTGCCTGTCTTCTACCGCAAAAATAAATTCCCCCGTAAAAACTGTACCTGCCCCCTGCCCTGCCCTGCCTCTGGAACGTCAAGTGCCGCCAGCCTGCCTTCCGGAGTTGTGGGTCCCTTCCCCAACCTCGCGCCTCAAATCTGCCCGATTCCACCAGCCACACGCCCCCCTCCGTGCCTCCCTTTCCAAAAGGCCACACCTCATAACCTTTATCATTTACATCGCTGCTTTTTCTACTTCCGTCCACCACTCTCTTCCACCCTCTATTACAAAACGAACAATTACAAACTCCGCAAGCTTTTCACACCGTTTTCCTTTTTCCGTCACGGAACCTTACCCAAGACCCCAACACCAAAGTCCGACACCCCCTGCCACACTTTCGACACTTGCGAAACATCTCCCGTTCGATATCGCTCACCAGGCCGCCCAGTCCGGAAACTTTGAACGCACAATCGCAAACCGAAAGTCAAGCCACTTTCGTCCTCGGGACTGCTGAACCGACGCTCGCAAACACCCCTGGGAAGCTTGGAGAGGGCTGGGAAGAAAAGGGAACGACGGCCCTGCGACCTGTTGTCTTACGCTTTCACACCCCGTCTACTTGAATCATTGATCTACGGACCAACTCCCTTTGACAGCCTCCCTTTGCGGGCTTTATTCCATTTTTTTCCCTTTGACACAAACACATATACATATACACCTCACATACCTTAATCATGGGATCGTCACTATTGCACAAACGCGAATGCGTTCAATACCTCGACGGCGAGATTGTGTGCTACCGAGAGGGCTGGTGGTATAGCGACGTACGTCTTCCTCTTTCTACCCCCCAAATCATAGTTTCTTATTAACGATTCTCCCTACAGACTGGCATAATAGTGAAATGGTGCATTCTTGGTGCCATCTTCCTCTTCTTCACCCTCTGGTTCGTCGGCGGCTATTTCCACGCCAAATCCCGCATGCGAAAAGGCTTGCCATTAATGGGATACCATCGTGTACGTACATAATCTTCAAACTCTATCGCATTTCTCAATGACTAACGTGTGTTCCAGTTCTTGATCCCCTTTTCCCGCCGTCGAGCCGCGGGCCAAGTTCCTCAAAACCACTTCACCTTCTACGCCACACAACAAGCACCCTACGGCCAAAACAGCAACAACAATAACACCAACTACTATCAACAACGCCCCGACGGTTCATACCCCGACGCACCCCCCATGTACTCAAACGAAGCTCCCCCGGGCTACATGCCCCCACCGGGCGCTACCAAAACCAACTGGACACAGGGACCAAATCACGGCAATGGCATGGAAATGCCGCCATATCCCGGACCGCAAGGTCAACAGAGTGGCGTCGTGGGCGGAGGAAGAAGGGACGAGGAGCAAGGATTCGGCCAGGGACCTCAGAGTCAGGGACAGAGTCAGGGACAGAGTCCAGAGTTGCCGGACAGGCCACAACAGGCCAAGGTTGCGATTCGGAATTTGATGGGCAGGTTTAGGAGGTAGATGGATGCATGCATTAAGAAGGGGATAATTCAGTTTAGGCGAGGCGTGGCTGGATCACGTATTTTATGATGGACAAGGGATCTTCCGGATTGCAATCAGAATAGATGTATATTTTTTGTAGTAGTACGATTCCGGGAGGAGAGATTATGAAGAGGAAAAGAACGAAGTGAGCAACGAAGCAAGGACGGAACAATACCCAATGAACTTCTCAATTATCATAATGACTATATTCGATACACTTGGTGACTCTCCGTGTTCCCAAAAAGATAAAATAGATATAAACCTTGGTATATAAAACGCCCTCTCTTCGAAATCCGTCAATCCAAGTCCATCGCATCCGCATCCGCATCCGCACTCGCATCCGCGACTACATTTACGTCCACACCTATCAGTCCTCCCCCACCCCCCTTCAACCTTTCAATCCTCTCCCTCCTCCCTCTCTCCCAAATCGCCCGCCTAACCCTCTCGCTCTCTTCCTCCCCAACCCCGCTCCAAAGCACCAACTGGTTCTCCTTCGTAGTCTTCAATTCCTCGGGCTCCTTGGCCCTCAACACATGTTTCGGGATCTTGGCAATGTGGGCCTCGATATCGGGAAGGAAGATGGGTGTTTCGCTGTCTGATTCGATGTCGGAGAGTTCGGCGGCTAGGTCGTGGATGTAGATTTTGTGGGGGGTTTCGTCGAGGTGCATTGAGGAGGATGGGGAGGCAGGGCGGCGGGGTTTGTGGTGGGAGGAGGGGAGTCTTTGGGGTGAGTGAGGTTTGGTGGTGGTGGTGGTGGTGGCTGAGGGGGAGGGGGATGAGGAGGGGGAGACGGGGATGTAGAGGCGGGTTCCTGTGCCGTCGACTGTTTTGTCTTGTTAGTACATGGGTTTTTCATGTGGATGAGCGGTGGATAAGCGGTGGAGGAGTAGGTGGATATAAGACTTACCTAGATTCAGAAGATCGAACCGTTTGCTCAATCGCTGTTCGTTCTCGAGCGAGGAATCAGCCGCGCGCTTTTTGCCGTGCGGAGCGGCATTTTGTGGATTCGAATTGATTCGATCCTTGTTGGAGGGAATTGCGGGCGCTATGACTTGGGCCATGTATCCATCACACTTGGGACGCAAAGTCGGTCGTGGTATTGCGCTGCTCTTGCATCGATTGGGGATGCGCAAGCCAAGAAAGGTGTGGGATTGTCTTGAATTGAGTGGGTGGTTGTGAGTTCGGAAGTTGTGGTGAGGGATGGATGTGGTGAATGCAGTGAACGCAGGAGTGGAGGTCACATGGTAAAAGGTGAAGGGTGAGAGGTGAAGCGCGGGGATTATATCATCCTTGGATCGATCGAATGAGGCTCGTTCATTGTTGACGAAGTTTCTCGAAAGGTCCAACCAGGCTGGGGAAGGCGCCCAGACGCGACCGCACCAGGCCGAACTCGGGAAGGAAGCGAGGGGACGGAAGGAGCGCTGAGCGCTGAGCGCACGAATGCACGAGCGTCGACTTACTACAAAAAGAAGGAGGGGTACAATCAAGGTACTTTGAACGCACCAACGGCTTGACACGGCAGAACTGCTCAGCGCCCGGTGAAAGCTGCACGTCCTGCCAAACGAGGGGAAAGGCCCAGCGGGGAACTAATTGCTTGATTGGTTTTCCGTGTCAGTGTGTGGTGCTCGTTTTGGATTTTGCTTTTCTGCGGCTCTTCTGATGCTGTTGCAGCGCTCGGCTTCCCGTGCTGCCACCACTGCTGCCCCTCTGAGTCACGGCTGGCCAGGCATCGCGAGCTCCTGCACTACGTCCACTCCCTGTCCGACATTTCACTCCGCTGCTTTATCTTCCTCGACGATAAGACGACGCCAATACATCCCGCCTTCCCCCGTCTCTTCCTCTTCCTCTTCCTCTCGTCACTACTCTGCTGTTACTCGCTTCACGCCACTTCGTGCGATTGCCTCGCAGAGAGTAGCTCATCTATCGAAGCTTTGGAATATACGCTGCTGCGAGAGAGGCTTGCGCACCTCGACTGCTGCAATGGCTTCGCTTGTTGATGAGCAGCATGAGTGGGGTGCTGTCCGCGTGAGGGATACTTTCCTCAAGTATTTCCAGGAGAAGGGCCACAAGTTCGGTGTGTGTTCACATGTCTTCATTCACGATATCTTGCCTCAATCTACAACTGCAATTGGCTAACACATGCATCCGCAGTCCCATCTTCCTCGGTCGTCCCTCTCTCTGATCCTACTCTCCTCTTCACCAATGCGGGCATGAACCAGTACAAGTCCATCTTCTTGGGCACAGTCGACCCTGCCTCAGACTTCGCCACCCTCAAGCGCGCTGTCAACTCTCAAAAATGTATCCGTGCCGGCGGGAAGCACAACGACCTCGATGATGTTGGCAAGGACAGTTACCATCACACATTTTTTGAGATGCTGGGAAACTGGAGCTTTGGCGACTACTTCAAAGAGGAGGCCATAACTTTCAGCTGGGAACTTCTCACCAAAGTGTATGGAATTGACCCCAAACGGTTGTATGTAACCTACTTTGAGGGAGCAGATGGCCTGGAACCCGACAACGAGGCGAGGGATCTGTGGAAGAGAGTGGGAGTACCGGAAGATCACATCTTAACTGGAAACATGAAGGACAATTTCTGGGAGATGGGTGATCAAGGACCATGCGGACCCTGCTCGGAGATTCACTACGATTTACGGGAACCGGAAGGAGGTGTGTATCGGAATGCTGCCAGCTTGGTAAACGAAGATGACCCCGAGGTTATTGAGATCTGGAACAACGTCTTTATTCAGTACAATCGCGAGCCAGACAGGTCATTGCGACCACTACCGAATAAGCACGTTGATACGGGTATGGGATTCGAGCGATTAGTCTGCTTGTTGCAGGGCAAGAAGTCGAATTATGATACCGATGTGTTCACGCCGCTATTCAAGAAGATTCAGGAAATCACTGGAGCGAGGGAATACAGGGGCAAGTTCGGAAAGGACGATCCCGATGGCATTGATACGGCATACCGAGTCGTTGCTGATCACGTTCGATTACTTACCTTTGCCATCGCCGATGGTGGTGTGCCGAACAATGTCGGCCGAGGTTATGTTGTACGCCGTGTGCTTCGACGCGGAGCCCGATATGCGCGGAAATACTTTGAGACAGAGATTGGCGACTTTTTCTCCAAGATCGTACCGAGTCTCGTGGCGCAAATGGGCGATATGTTCCCCGAGATCAGGAAGAAGGAGACGGATATCAAGGAGATACTGGACGAGGAGGAGAAGAGCTTTGCCAAGTCACTTGATCGAGGCGAGGTCATGTTCGAGAAATACGCACAAAAGTCGAAGGCTAAGGGGTCGAACGACCTTCATGGAGATGATGTCTGGCGTTTATACGACACCTATGGTTTCCCCGTTGATCTCACGAAACTCATGGCGGAGGAACGAGGTCTGAATATCAATGACAAAGAGGTTGAGGATGCACAGGAGAAGGCTCGTGAGGCCAGCAAGGGCGACAAAAAGGCCACTGCTGCACTTGTGAAGCTCGATGTTCATGACCTTGGCGCATTGGATGACATGAACGATGTCCCTAAAACCGACGATTCGGCGAAATATGGGCGTGAGAACATTACTGCTCATATCAAAGCCATTTACCACAACAAGCAATTCCTCAAGAGCACCTCCGAGGTGCCTGAGGGTGAACAGTTTGGAGTTTTGCTTGATCGGACAAACTTCTACGCGGAGCAGGGTGGCCAGGAATTCGATACCGGTCATCTGTTGCACGAAGAAGATGGAGAGTTCGATGTCAAGAATGTGCAGGTATATGCGGGTTATGTTCTGCACACCGGTTATTTGAAGTGGGGAACATTGAAGGTTGGTTCGGAGGTTATCGCTGAGTACGATGAGGTAAGTCTTCGTGCCGCTCGAAGTTGACCAGAAACAATTGCTCATTATATTGTAGCTCCGTCGCCAACCAATACGGCTGAATCACACTGGAACCCACGTTCTTAACTACGCCCTCCGTGAAGTGCTAGGGAACGATGTTGATCAGAAGGGATCTCTGGTTGCTGAAGAGAAGCTGCGCTTTGATTTTTCGCACAAGTCTGGCATAGAAATTGCCCAACTTGAGAAGATTGAGAGATTATCGACCGACTACATCCGTCAGAACTCAGAAGTGTTCGCCAAGGATGTTCCTCTCAAGACCGCACGCGAAATTCGAGGCCTTCGCGCTGTCTTCGGCGAGACCTATCCCGACCCCGTTCGAGTCGTGTCCGTTGGTGTATCTGTTGAGGACCTCATCGCCGACGTCAAGAACGAAGCCTGGGAACGCGTCTCCATCGAGTTCTGCGGTGGCACTCATGTCAAACACACGGGTGAAATTAAGGAGCTCGTTATTCTTGAAGAATCCGGCATCGCCAAAGGAATCCGCCGCATCATCGCTGTGACAGGCCAAGATGCATATGACGTCCAGCGCAAAGCCGGCGAATTTGGTGAACTGCTCGATCGTCTTGAGAAACTTCCCTACGGTCCTGAGAAGGAAGCTGAGGCGAAGAAACTCCAGGTCGACCTCAACCAACTCACTATCTCCGCGCTAACAAAAGCTCAATTCCGAGACCAGTTTGCCAAGATCCAGAAATCCATCTTGGATGAGCAGAAAGCCGCAGCTAAGGCAGAAAACAAGAAGGTCCTCGACGCTGTGACGGGCTTCTTTGCTAAGAACGAAGGCGAACGTGTCCTTGTACAGAAACTAGATTGGTCGAGCAATGTAAACAAGGCGATCAGCGAGGCAATCAAGACAGTCAGCGGACCCAAGGGCGCACTGAAGGAAAAGACTGTGTATCTTGTTTCCGCAAGTCAGGATGAGGGCAAGGTGGTACATGGCTGTTATGTCGCCGAGGTATGTTCATTGATCCCCTAGTTTCCTTTAATCTAATGCTAACATCTTTCCTTTGCAGCACTTCACCGCCCAAGGCGCCTCAGGACCGGCCTGGGCCGGCGAAGTCGCCAAAATCATTGGCGGCAAGGCGGGAGGCAAGCCAGGTGCCCCGACGGCCATTGGCCAAGGCACGAACGCGGATAAAGTGGATGAAGGAGTTGAGGTTGCGAGGAAGTACATTGAGAACTTCAAGATCTGAGAGTGTTATAGTATTCTGTCTAGGAGGGGATTTGATGTAGTTTCGATTTCCGTATGGTTTGGAGCTCAAAGGGGTTTAAATAGTTCTCAATTAGGGTTAGTATAGGATGGGGGAATCCGTTATTGCAACGGAGAGCTTGAGGGATGTGGAGGAAAATAGAAGTGACTCCCCCCCCAATTCTTATTCAATGCCAACGTCATGATTCAACCTCAAGCCCATGATTCCTTACTCCACTGTTCACTACAGCCCACGTGCACACTTTCCACGTAATCCACCCTATTCAATGGATGGAAAATCGGCCCTGCCTCGGCCGTCCCCCGGGCCATCTCGGTCGGATCTTGGGTCATCCGGCGAGTGTTCGGCCAAACCATACAAGCACACCTGAACATTGAGTTTTTTCTTTTCCAGTTTTCAGTGGCTTTAGCACTTGGCTACTTCCCGATGAGGAATCTAAGGTGAAATGGTGTTGGAAATAGGGCTGGAGCTTAATTTTGAAGGATTTAGATTCTGGTGGAGCTGAGGGACGGGAATGCATGTTGTTTTTTTGGGATCTATTGCTTGGGAACAGGGCTATTGGGTTGGATTGGGCGATATTTTTCTCTTAGATACATACTCAGGGACAGATTCATCGGTGTGGAGATAGGAAATGGGGAGATGTACTGAGGGAGGAGATCTTTGGATCTTGAATCTCGTAGTCTAGATTTTGAATGGCTGTTCTTCAATGAAATGAGCGAGGCTAAATCAGCGGAGCCAGATACTTAGACGGGAATAGACGTTGAAAGCGACAATGCTGTCGGTTCCAAGGGATTTCCCATGTTCACTGCAAAACCCCGTATTAGGGCCATACGCATGCATCGTTTCACACACAGATGTTGCAACAAACGCATGAACACGGCCATGACTACCTCCGATGTCAATGTTTTAAGAAAATCCCAGCTAGCTGCCCAAGTCCAATGCAATACATTACTGCAAAGAGTAACTCCGGAAAAGAGTGTGGGAAATAGGCGTCTTGCTTGGCTTTGGGCATACTTGCCTCTTTGAGGATTATTTCGTTTTGGGAAAGAGTTGGAATTGCTGGATCGGGGAGGTGGCGGAAGGGCTGTAGATTATAGGCGTGGTGCTTGGCTGTGGGTGATGCGTGGGTATGCTTGGTTTGGTATAATGAAATGAGAATGAATAATGTGATGGGATGAAGATGGCGATGGCGATGGATATGGGGGAGGGAGGGAATGGAGGTTATGGTCACTGGGTAGACCTTAGTGGTGTAGTTCTTTGGGACGATTTCTTTAGGAGAGAAATACGTTACGCTCCGGAATCATTTTTTGCATCCAGAGACTGTGAAATCCCCAAGAACCTAGCTTTTCACTTCTCAGATCCAACATTACTCCAACAGGCAAACAGAATCCAAAATCCATCGATCGCAGGCGTCTTCCTTGGCTGGCTCAGTCACGACGCCCACAGACCTTCTACACAACCATGCACACGCTGACGCACAGAAGCTTAGCCCTAAAACTTCTCAATGCGGTATTTGAGGTGAAAGTGTGGATTCCAGGCGTGCTCCTTGGCTTGTTTAGATCTTCTCACGGACCAGATTGTGACGCCGTGGTACGTTGCAAAGGCAAAAGGGCCATTTGAATGCATTGGGATGGAAGAAGGAAAGAATATCGGAGGTGGGAATTGATTAGAAGGCCAGAGTACGGGCTTGGCGGGCTACACGTAATCCTTACCCTGACACAGGGAAAAGGAAAACCCATTACTTACAAGGTTTTGACATGTTGATTACGATGCAAAGCTTAATATTCGACTTTTTTACTGAAAGAAGTATGCGTCGATTCCAGGCTTCTTTCTTATCACGAATAAACTTCTATGTAATCCGAAATATTTCCTCTTGTAGAAGGGCGATGGGAGAGGCATCGATTGTAGGCGTGCTTCTTGGAGAAAGCTTCGGTGTTGGTACGAGGCGATCTAGACTCGCCGCCCAAGAGAATGTGAATCAAAAACTGCAACCTGCAACAATCATCGCAACACCAATATCGCATCTCACGGTCCTTGAAAGACCTAGACCTTCGAATCTAGACCTCATGAACTCAAAGCTTAAGCATTGTCCAAGATCCTCATATTTCCTCTTATGTATACAGCATGCAAAGGGTGTTGAAGACAGGCGTGTAGCTTATTTTCCCTCAATTCCTTAAGTCCGGGCCCTTCCTTTCCCTTCCCCGCTGTTCTCACCCCATCCCAAAGTTCCAGACTTACACCCAAAGCTTGACATCTCCCAAACCCTTCCAAACTTCCCCTTTCGCATAAGAACCCATAAAGCATCGATCGCAGACGCATAGCTTATTTCTCTCTCTCTCTCTCCAACCCGGCACTACTCATCCGATCCCAAGAACCAAGAACCAAAAAACCAATATATCCGCAACAAAACTACAACGACAAACCCCCTTCGACAAACTCCCCTTCCCTCGTCCTATTATTCTAGACCTCGAATCTAAAAGCTTGACACTCTAGATTCCCTCCAAAATTCCCTAATACAGTACCATTCTTGTGCAGCATCGAAAACAGGCGTGTAAGCTCGGGCACCTAAATTCCGCGCACCTGCCTCACCCACCCTACCCATCACCACCTCGCCGTCGCTCCCCCCCCATAAATCAATATGCCCAATCACGTTAGTTCTGTTAAAAGCGCTATTAGCGACCTTGAAAAAGGCCTTTTTACAAGTATCCGAGCCTGCGCGCGCTGGCACCGAGTCCCTGAGTCTACTCTACGCGGGCGCCTCAAGGGCGCGTCACCTCACACATTTACGCACTAAAATCAGCAAAGACTTACACCAAAACAAGAGGAATACCTAGTAGAGTAGATTATTAAACAGGAAGCCTTAGGATGCCCTCCCTCTCACGCCTGAACTCAAGAAATGGCAGTTTGCCTACTACGCGCGAATTTTAATAGAAAGCCCCTTAGAAAGAGATAGTTACCACACTTTATCTATCGTAACCCACGCGTCGCGAGCATTATAGGGAGATCAATAGAGGCCTCAAGGTCTACTACTACAGAGCATCATCAAATCAGCAGCTTCCTTGCCTTTTTCTAATCTATTCAAACACAGCTCAACGTCCATAACAAGGATATATACAATATAGATAAGACTAGAATTGCCCTTAGAGTGTGTAACAACGCAAGGGTGCTAGGAAGTTCATCTAGGAAAATAACGTACGTAAAGAGCCCTAAGGACTGCAAATAGGTATCAGTTATAGAAGCTATTTCTGCTAATAGGCGTCATCTCCAGCCCTCCATCATCTTCAAAGGAAAGAGCGTGTAGGCACAATAGTTCTCTTCACACTTCATACCTAAATAGTATTACTATACTTCTAAGAATAGATAGACCTCCAATTCGATTAGATTAGAGTAGCTAAATCGTGTTTTTATCCCCAATACCCATCTAGACGCTGGCCTATAGAGAATCATTTTAGTCAACAGTCATAGATCTCACGTGAGTGTGGAATTCATGTAGGCTTGCAAACAGGCTTATATTTACCTAATCTTCCTGCCCCCTCATACATCTCACGTCCTACAACCTCTAGATCTGGCACCTTTTTCAGTTTTAAAGAGTGCCTATAGGAATCAGATTCGTGAGCTCTCTGCTCTTAATAACGCAGCGCCAGTAAAGAAGGAACGCTTTATTGCATACTACTATAAGGCACAGCAGAAAGAACTATCGGATCAGGTAATAAAGGCTAGGTAGGCAGCGACAGGGCTTGTTCCATATAACCCAGAAGTACATCTTACCTCCTCACAGGTAAATAATCAATGTACAACACCCTTATCAGCACCTAAATCACCTAATCAATTAATTCCTGTTATCCTTAGGACCCCCCACAAGCCTCAGGACGTCTATTACGCCAACCAGCAGCTTCAAAAATCAGAGAATCTAAGCCATTCCACCCACTTTTTTATTCAAAAGACTAGCAAATCACTACTAGAAGCAAATATTCAAGTAGTGGAGCTTGTAGCAGCTAACAAACGCCTTTCTCATCAACTAGACCTTGCCCAGCCTACTACGAGGAGAAAGAAGGTCAAAATAGACGCCAATCATTAATTTGCTACTATTAATAAGATTCATACTGCCCAGGCTAAGATGGATCAGAAGAAGGCAGCAACAGTGAGCAGAACGCCTATAGAAATAACTCAAAATCAATCATCAACTGCAGGTGATCAAAACCTGCAATCTATGTGTACTACTTTTCAAATTTGATGTATCATTATATAATGAATTCACTTTTTCGTCAACTACACCGTTTTCGGCAGGTGCGCGAGAACTAGGGGTGCGCGGAATGTAGGTGCCCGAGCTTAGCTTATCCTGTCTTTTTTCTGCACGTCGAGAACTGCTTTCTTGCTGTAAAGAGTAGCCGTCGATTACTGGTGGGCGAATCTTGGCTGTAAATATAGTGGGATTATGCCTTCGTGATGATCCCGTTTGGAGTAGGGGGGCGTGAGATGCTAAAAGGTAGATCATGGAGCTTAACTGGTGATAGGTAACTCGCCGCTTTCTGTTCTGGTGTTATGATTTTAATTCTTTCATTTTGCTTCTACATCCAACAAAACCGGGATATGTCAAAAATACGCCTTTCCATGATATAGTTCCCATCGCATCGACACATGGGCCGAAGAAACCAAGCCTGATTTACTCCCCACAAATGAAGAAAAAAAAACGCCAACAATGCATCCATAATGCTTCCTCCCTTCGCCTCGCTCAATGAAATCCCAGAGTTTTGGTCCAGACTCTATTTCTGCATTTCGTCCAGACCCCTCCTTATCCGTTGGCATTTCACTTTCAGCATCTTGACACTTTCCACGAATAGATCATCGCTGTCCCATTGTCCCGTGCTTTCGATGTTGAAGATGAAATGGTCTCGGACTCGGCCTAGTTTGACTTTGTCCTTGAACTCGGCGTGGCGGAGGCATTCGCGGCTCACGGTGTCACGGTACGGATTGCGGACTACAGCATATACGTCGCCTTCGTGTCCCGCGAGTCGTGGATCCTTTTCCACCGCATCTGCCGTGACGGGCTCGACTTCGACAACATGTTGCGGGAAGCAGCGAATGAACTTTTTGGCATCGCCACCAAGGATGGGCTCGATGATGTCGATGGTGGGGAGGAGGCGGTATGAGGCGGTTCCGACGGGGGAAAATTTGGCGTGGTCTTGTCCGATGCCCTTGAAGGCGTGCATCATAAGTTCAATCTCCTGCCCTGGTCGCATTTTGGCAATCAAGATACCTGGGGTAACGGCTCTGACAGGTTGGTCTTCGGCGAACATCTCAGCTTGCTTTCCGATTGGTGACCAACTGAGCTCTTTCGCGTAGATGCTGTGATTCACGAAAAGTTTGTCCGGATCCGTCTCGCCCTGCGTTGCACGTTGCAGACCCCCTTCTTGCCATTCGCATTTTATTTTCAAGTGCATAATAGCACAATTGTAATCAGATGGTCCGGGAGCATTTTGTGAGTCGTCGGTAGGTTTGTTGTACCATTTCATCCAGTTTAGGCCGTTACGGTCGGCGCACAGTGGAATGAGACCGAGGCGGTGGGCAAGCACCTCATCCTGTATGATAGAGGTGTTTTGAAAGATGAAAACGTCTTCGATGGCGAGGGTAGGAATCTCGGAGATTATGATGCGGCGGAAGGCGTTCGCGACGGCGGTGTCGATACCGATGAGGGAGAAGGTCGAATTCAGAGGTTTGGTGTCATGAAACTGGACTTTAAAGTTCTGAGAGGGAGTCGGTGTCAGGATTTTGGGGTTTAGAAGCTGAAAGATCACTATTACTGTACCTTTTTAAAGTATTCAAGATTCCATTCGTGGTTTTCGCCAGGCCAATGGTTTGGAAAATCGGTCGAAGCTTGGTTTGCGACAGTTTCTGCGTTGATCTGGAGGCGCTACATATGGCGTTAGAGGTGTTATTATAATTCATATCCTTGAGATGCGCAAACCTTTCGCTGTTCAACCGCTTCGGCGGATGGTTCAGTCCACTGGGTCATGCTGTTGTGTATTGTGATTGCTATAGTCGTATATCGTGGTGATAAGTTTTTGGCGGGGCTTCACGGGTGTTGGACTTTTTTCGAGCCGATGATAAAAGTCGCCGACGCCAAGATCGGATTCGGCCAATGGTCCACCCGGCAAGTGCCATTACTACGACCTCATCACTCTGCGAAGTGTTAGTGCTTCATTGTGTGTGCGTGCGTGCAAAGCTCAACGCCACCCCTCCGCTCACCAACCCGTCCATTGACGCCCGTAACTCCCCCAGGCTTAATTGATCTCTGGTGATCACGATGCCTGCCCCATTCGCGCGGCTCGCCGGCCATGCTGCCAAACGCCTTTGCCTGGCTCCCGTCCGCCCACAGTTTGCCCGCATAGCTGCCCCCCGAAGACCCATTGCGCCAATTGCCCGCTGCATCTCGACCTCATTACCTCGCCGCTACGCCGAAGTCGAAGACAGTCAGAGGACACGCCTGGTCGAGACCGATGTCACTGGAGCCCCCGTTGATCCGGAGGGTGAAGGTGGCCTGGAGGAGGGCAGCACCCCGGAGAGCAGGAAGATTCGTCACTATACTGTCAATTTTGGACCCCAGCATCCAGCTGCTCACGGTGTGTTGCGATTGATTCTGGAACTCAATGGCGAGGAGATTGTGCGCGCCGATCCTCATGTTGGTCTGCTACACCGTGGCACCGAGAAACTCATTGAATACCGGACATACCTTCAGGCACTCCCATACTTTGATCGATTGGACTATGTTTCCATGATGACCAACGAGCAATGCTTCTCGCTGGCCGTGGAGAAACTGCTGAATATCGAAATCCCCGACCGTGCCAAGTACATCAGGACCCTCTTTGGCGAGATCACAAGAATTCTGAACCATCTCATGTCCGTCCTTTCCCACGCCATGGACGTTGGTGCTTTGACACCATTCCTGTGGGGTTTCGAGGAGCGTGAGAAATTGATGGTACGGAAATCAGAAGATTGCAGTTTCTGTTACGAAAGACTAACTGTTATATAGGAATTCTACGAACGTGTTTCCGGTGCCCGTCTTCACGCTGCCTATGTTCGCCCTGGTGGCGTTAGCCAGGATATCCCTATCGGCCTGCTCGATGACATCTACCAATGGGCTACTCAATTCGGTGACCGTATTGACGAGACCGAGGAAATGTTGACGGACAACCGAATCTGGATCAACCGTACTAAGGGCGTGGGTGTTGTCTCGGCCGCTGATGCCATCAACTACTCCTTCTCCGGCGTCATGCTTCGTGGTTCCGGTGTTCCGTGGGACATCCGCAAGTCTCAGCCCTATGATGCCTATGACAAAGTTGAATTTGACGTCCCGGTGGGCGTCAATGGTGACTGCTACGACCGTTATCTCTGCCGTATGGAGGAATTCCGTCAATCACTCCGTATTATCTTCCAATGTCTAAACCAGATGCCTGCTGGACCTATTAAAGTAGAGGACTACAAGATTGCACCCCCACCACGTGCAGCCATGAAGGAAAACATGGAGGCATTGATTCACCACTTCTTGTTGTTCAGCAAGGGTTATGCTGTTCCTCCAGGTGAAACCTACAGCGTTATCGAAGCACCAAAGGGAGAAATGGGAGTCTTCCTGGTCTCAGACGGCAGCGAACGACCATACAGGTGTAAGATCCGAGCACCTGGATTTGCACATTTGAGCTGCATGGACCAGATATCACGGGGACATTTACTTGCTGATGCAGTGGCCATTATTGGTACTATGGATTTGGTGTTCGGCGAGGTCGATCGGTAAAATAGTGGGAGGTCAATGCCAACAACATAGTGAGGTGAGCCATGTTAGAATGTATTGGCTCAATGGATAGCCGCTGTACATACTGTACCTTATCTTTTTTTTCTTTTGAAAGTCGAACATCAACGTCTGCATATTCAGCCTTCTTCTCCACTTGGTCGAATTTCTTTGATCGAGTTCAAGACATGACTAGTTTTTCAGCCTCCAGTCTCATGACAGAAACACCGACACTTGATTTGACTGATACCAACGGGTCCCGCATTCAAATAATCTTACCTGCTAAAACCAAACAGTTCCTTTCTAGCGTCCATCATGACGCGCTCTGCACTAACGGCTTCGTGCTCCGGCCGGCGGACACTTGCTTCCAACCGCTGCCAGTTCCATCTTTAGCCAGTCATAAATCAAAGCGTGGTGGCTGTGCGCACGAATTTGAGCAACTCGTCGCAATTCCCTCACGTCTGGACCTTGCTTTTCGACCCCTCTCTGCAATCAATCCTTCCCTGATTCGTACCCGAACCGCTTCGCGTGCGCCTTCCATTGGCCTCGCACGCACCCGCCTTCGGCTATCTGCTTCGTTTTCGGTCCGTCTGCAGCACGCTTCAGCTCGCATCACCCAAATCAATGTGGCGAATATCTCGCTCAAAACGGAGTTCCCGAAGAAATGTATTGCAGGAACAGGAATTGGGCGCGTTTAGCAAGGGTCGGGCGCGGAGATGGAGTTCAGAGTAGGTGCTTTGAAGTGGCGATCTAGATGCATCTGTGGCGCAGGAGAGTAAAGAGAGCACGTCATGTTCAGCTGTGTAGGGAAATATTCTTGCTTTTGGAGATGTCATGGCGGGGAAGGGTGGTGCGATAGAGGGGTAGTAGTGGTTGGAGGAAACCGTATATAATGCGGGATAGTGGGTTGTGAAGTAAGACCATCAACGACAAGTTTCTATCGATCTTTGAGTATCATCATCAACTTCTAGCAATTTCCAGCCTGTCGCGTGGCTTCAAAATATCTGTAAGCTCCCCCAAAATCTTCGCAATTGCTTTTGCTCCCATCTTAAGTCTAACATATTCCCACCTTTCACGCCCCTGCTAACACTTGCTTCGTCTACAGCGTTACAATGTCTTACAACAACGACTCCCGCTCCGGAAACGATTCGTACGGATCCCGTGACAACGACAACGATTCGTATGGTGGAAATAAGTCCAGTAGCTACGGAAACACGGAAAGTTACGGCTCCAACAACCGCGACAATGACAACGATTCGTATGGAAATAAGAAGAGCAGCTATGGTAACACCGACAATGACAATGACTCGTATGGAAATAAGAAGAGCAGTTATGGCTCCAACGACAATGACAACGACTCATACGGCAACAAGAAGTCCAGCAGCTATGGCAACACCGACAATGACAATGACTCGTATGGAAACAAGAAGAGCAGCAGCTATGGCAACACTGACAATGACAACGATTCGTATGAAAACAAGAAGTCCAGCAGCTATGGCAACACCGACAATGACAATGAATCGTACGGAAACAAGAAGAGCAGCTATGGCTCCAAGGACAATGACTCATACGGCTCTGGCCGCAAGGACTCGGACACGTATGGAACTGAGAAGCTGAACATCAAAGACGATGATAACGAGGGATATGGAAGGTCTGGAAACAAGAGTTCCGGGTATGGCAAGAAGGACGATGACGAGAGTGAGTCTTATGGCTCCAAGAAGAACACGTCTAGCTACGGCTCTTCCAACACTTACGGCAAGAAAGATGAAGAAGATGAAGAGTATGGAAGCAAGAAGAACACATCTAGCTACGGCTCTTCCAATACATATGGAAAGAAGGATGATGAGGAGTCGGAGACATATGGCTCTAACAAAAAGTCCTCTGGCTATGGCTCTTCGAACACATATGGGAAGAAGGATGATGAAGAGACTGATTCCTACAGCTCCAACAAGAATACATCCAGCTACGGTTCTTCCAACACATACGGCAAGAAGGACGACGAAGAATCCGAGTCCTATGGCTCCAACAAGAACACATCCAGCTACGGCTCCTCCGAGAACAAAACCTCTAGCTATGGCTCATCCAACACCTACAACAAGAACGACAATGATGAGTCTGAGTCCTACGGTTCCACAAACAAGACCTCCACCTCTAGCTACGGCAAATCCAACAATGACAACGAAGACGGCGGCAACGATCTTGTCTCCTCCATTAAGAACAAGATCTCGGACAAGATCTCAGAAAAGCTACATGGCTCTTCCAGTGACAAGAAAGACGACGAAGATAGCTATGGTTCCGGAAACAGGCGGGATAATAATTATTAGGAATTGTGTACATGATGAGCCTGCAGTGAGGAAGGATAGGGGGTTTCATAATGACGTTCCTTGGTAGAACAACTGAAATGGCAATGAATCAGATTCTTGAACTTCGAATGCAGTACCACTTCCTTCGCAATCCCCTGTCAATACAACATCCTCGCTCTACGATTGAAGAAAATAAGTGCTTCGATCGTTGTCCTATCATGTGCCTATCTATCCCGAAGCTCCCCTGTCCAAGCTCTCCCTAGCTTCCCGATCCTCCAACCACCTAAAAACCCCTCACCTGCATCTCTCAAACCACCCCACCCACTTCTGCGCCACCAATAACCTACCTCCACCATCGCACGATGTTCACCCACCAAATCACGCTCTCTCGCCTATTCAGCTGCACAGGGAGCATCGCGCGAATCGTAGCTGTGGCACAGGCGAGGATACGTCATCAATGAGGGGCACTGTGCAGGTGTCTAGAACGGGAGAGCTCGGACTAGCATTGTACTTCGTACTTTGGTTATGACATAACCCCTCCATCGTCAAGGAACCTTCAATCCTTTAGTTTCGGAGTTGAAAAGGAAAGGGGGAACTGATTTCTGTTTCCTTTTAAAAATCTGCGAGATTGAGAATTGGTAAGTTTGTTTTGCTTTGGGGGAAGGGGGATAGATGACGGTGTGTGCATGCGTGCGTGCGTACGTGCTACAGCTCGGTGTTCGATGGACATCATGCCATTGGAGCTTAGCTTGTTTACAGCTACCCCTCTCTTGTCCTTCTTTTCCCCTCGTACCCCTTTTCTTCTCTTCTAGTGAATTTTCTCCTTCATCATCATCATTCTTCGTTGCTTGAATCATCTAACCAATTCACTCAGCCACCACCACAAAAACAATGTCCTACAACGATTCCTACAACGACCGTCGCGAAGGCGGATATGGAGGTGGGGATAAGCGGGATGATAGAAGGGAAGAGTACGGTGAGGGAAGGCGTCAGGGTGATGGCGGACGCGATAATGACCGTCCCAGTGGCGGATATGGGGGTGGTAATGATAGGAGAGAGGAGTATGGGGAGAGACGGAATGAGGGCGGCTATGGAAATGATCGCCCTAGTGGGGGTTATGGAGGTGGAAACGATAGGAGAGATGACAGGAGGGGTGATTATGGTGGAGGTCGCCATGATGAAGGAAGTTATGGGAATGATCGCCCCAGTGGCGGATATGGAGGAGGAAATGAGAGGAGGGAGGAGCATGGGGAGAGACGGAGTGAGGGTGGCCATGGAAATGACCGCCCTAGTGGTAGTGGTAGCTATGGCGGCGGCAATGGTGAGTATATTGCACACCTCTCCCAAGTCCTTACATGAGTACTAATATCTCATAGATAACCGTCCTAGTGGTGGTCATGGCGGCGGAGGCGACGACAGTCGCTACAACAAGACCACTTTCGGCGGTGGCGGCGATGATGGCGGCAACTATTACGACAAGAATGAACGCTATGATGACAATTCCCGCCGCAACGAAGGCAGCCATGGAGGAAACCAACAATCTTCAGGTACTTCGTATGGAGGAGGATATGGTGGTGGATCAAATGATTTCTCTGGAGCCCAGCAACATGCCCAATCTAACGCAGGCGATTCTGGAGACTCTAGTCTCTTCAGCACTGCCCTCGGTCTTCTCGCTGGCAAGAAGTCGAAGATCGAGGAAGAAGATGTCGATGAAGACGATGCAGTTAGACAGCACCAGAAACTTTATGGCAATGGAGGGGGCCAGGATAAAGCCAATTCCAACAACGTTGGTGCTGCAGCTGCCATGCAAGCTCTCAAGATGTTCACCGGTGGGAAAGGAAATGAGGGCAAGGGAGGTCAGAATGAGTTTATTGGTGCTGCCATGGCACAGGCGGCGAAGCTATTTGATCAACAGAGTAGCCAGGGCAAGACTGTAAGTTGTTATGTGAAATTTGACAGTGTTCTTTGTCTAATATAACATAGCATCCTCAAGCCACAAAGCAAGACGCAGTCGCTTCTGCCGCTCAGATGGCCTTCAAACTGTACATGAAATCCGAAGCTGGTGGAGGAAGTGCTGGTCACTCCAGCGGTGGTGGCGGCGGCGGCGGTGGAGGTGCAAGTGGTCTCCTCAATCTTGCAAGCAAGTTCCTGTCCAAGTAGGCGGGCAAAGTGAATGCGGTATGCTGTGTCGTCTGCTGATTGGTCAAAATAATGAAGGATACCATCCGTTCTCATGAAGCATAAAATATACTTTCGATGAACCCAAAAGAGAATTGTCAAGGACCGAAAAAGAAATTATCCACCTTCAAATAAGAACGGGATCGGCATTTTCGTGAAGCTGAACGATGTCGCTTAAACTTTCCTCTGGTGTAGCCAACATGCTCAGCCACTCAGAATTCAGTAATTGCCAGGGCAAACTTTCAGCCTGAGACATCAAAACTCAGGCAGAAAAGCCACTGCACGACATTAATCCCGTTCGTATGCAAATTATCTACCCTGCCACACAACGTGACCTTCAGCTAACATCTCCATACGCCAAGCCACCAGGCTTCCACAGCCTTATTCCCAAATTCTTGACATCCACACCTCTCAATCACCGGAATGTGTAGCAATCTCAACAATCACCGGTTCTCACCGCAGCAAATACCGAAGGGCTTTTTCAACAATGGATACAGCACCACGCGTGCTTACAATCCTCCCTTGCGCTTACGCCCCAGAATCCTGCACCACCCACGCTTTCGGCCGCAACAATCCCTTCGCAAGACGTACTCTCCACCAAACCCCTCTCCTCCGCCGTCTAGCCCTCACCTACCTCTCTCTATTTGCCCCACAATGCCATCTCCTCAATCTCCCAGTGGAACTAATCCTCGAAATCTCTACCCATCTTTCCCCATGCCACCGAATCGCTCTAGCCTGGACATGTAAAGCGCTCTACTCCACCATCCAAACCTCTCCCTTCGCCTCCCTCGAAGAAACGAATAGATACGACTTCGCTGCTCTTCTCCTCGCCCTCCAAAAAGACAGACCTCGCCACCGCGTCTGCCTCCCCTGCCGTGCCCTACACCCCCCATCTCAAAGCACTATCTCCCGGCCCACCAAGAGACTGCACCACTCTTCTTCTTCACCCAATCCACTCCATCGAAACCCCAATCTCAAAGTCTACCTTCTCGCTCCAGAAACAGGATGCATGGACGGAAAAAGACCATTACTATATACCCTCACAACCGAACACATCACCCTAACTACCACCTCTCCACCCCCCTTATGCATCTACTCCCTCCACTGCACGGGCACCTTTACCATCCGCTCCCCGCTCCCGCTCCAAGCCCTGCACAACACGAAATTCTTCTGGAAAATCACGCCTGTGCTAACGCGGCGCAACCTCATCTTCCACGCCGTGTACGAAATCGCCTTCGCGGCGAGTCCAGCGGGCCACTGGTCCGAACAGCATACGCGACATCTGTTGGAACAGTTTGATATACGCTGCTGCGTGCATTGTTCGACGTCGGCTTTCGTGAGCGAGATGATATGTCTTCTGTATCATGGGGAGAGGTGGAGAAGGGGTTGTGTGAGGTGTGAGTGGGGGGATGGGGTGAGGGCGGCGCCGAGGAGATTTACGGGTGAGGCGTGTGGGAGACATGAGCATGGTATTGAAGGGGCGTGTGGATGTGTTACGGAGTTTGGCGTTGAGGCATTGCATAGGGACGCGCATGGCCCGGTCGGCGTGAGGGTGAAGATTTGGCAGTGGGTGGGGGATAAGGGGGATGATGTTGTGTTGGGAATGAAGGGGATGGTGATGTTGGCGTATGAAGATGCGCTGATGGAAGAGAGGGAGAGGAGGGCAAAGAAGGAGGGGAGGGTGGGGAGTCCGGTTGTGTTTGAGATGTAGGGAATCAGTGTGGGAGGTTGGAAAGATGATTTTAATACAGTTTTTAATGTGTTCGGTATGGAAAAGTTAGCGGGAAAATGAACGCAATGAGGGAGACGAAACATTATATTATTCATTAATTATCTAGAATGCGTCAACTATTTACAAAGTTAATAAGATTATGGGAATATTTTTTTCATATGAACTTAGCTTCTCAGGTACTCTCCAGTACAAACTTACGCTCCGATTCTTATTAAAATTACGCCAGAATGTTCATCTTCCTGCTACAGCTAATTTCCTATTGAATTTGTATTATGCGATCTTCCCATCCTGCCTAGCTATATGCACAATAGCAGTTCTATTTCCACACTGTTAGCCTAGGAGAAATGAAATGGAATCTAACCTACTCATACCTCAATTTATCGTGTCTGAAAGGGCTCGAAGCGATGGTATCCCTGGTGGGAGATTGGAACTGTTGCGAACGTATGCAACTCCAAACCTGGCGAACCCCATTGCTGGAGTAGGAATCGACTGTAGGAGTGAGAAAGTGCTTGAGTGATATTGACGGAGAGTTCTCCTATCGACTGGTGCTATAACATGAAGGCGAGTGTGATCTTGTCATATTGTCTTTGCGATGAGAAGTTCATTTCAAAGTTACCGCAACTGCTGTGACAGTTATTGTGAAATACTTTAAATATTGAGATGGCGAATCAAATGAATGCTACACCGCGGTGAAGCAACCATGAGCGTCGATTACATGCCATCATCTCATTCGTGCATAGGGTATTATTAAGTCCTGTAGCTTTGAGAGCACACAGGGCAACGACCCGAACTGCAAGCAATCAAAATATGTTCGCATTAGTTACAATGCATACGTACTGGTCACGAAGTTCATTGTGTATTTGGCACACAGCCGATGTGCCTAAGGTTCGCTGACTCGAAATTGTGCCGTTGGGTGAAGTGAACGCTGAGTAATCAGCAGGGGGACGGTACATCAAGGCACGTTCAGGTGGTGGTGGATATGTTTGCGGCTCTTGCTGTATCGCTGCATCGGACCAATTACCATTTCCATGTAATGGCGGGCTGTGTAACATATTATCATGCACAGCAGGACTCGTAGGCGGACTGCTCATGTAGGTGTTGGGGAATTGAAAATTGGAACTATGTTGAGAATCCATGGAAGGTCGTGTATAGTTCTGTAAGGGTGCTTGCGCTTGTGGAGGGGAGGAGTTCGGATAGGATGGCGATTGCGGCCCCTGATATGTATTTGCGTATGCACTTTGTTGATGGTGGACTGGGTAAGGATAATGCTGCTGCGGTGGTGACCATGACTGATGATTGGAATACCCATTTTGCGCAGGTTGCTGTTGAGCCCGAGGATCTGGTGGCGGGATATAGTTGTTCGACTGTTGACCCGGAAATGGAGAGTCTAGGCCATTGTGATTATTGTAATTGTTTGGATCTGGGTTAGGTGGTTGGTTGTGATATCGATGCGGATTTGGTGGAGGGTCGTCTGGGGGTTCAAGCTCTTGGTCCAGGTAGTCTGGATGTAATTTCTCGTCGGCTTTTCGCGGATGTGTAACGCCAATGACGTTCTTAGCCTTTCTCCAATTCTTCATGGTAGTTGCGACTTTGACCGGTGTAGGATAAAGGCTATAGAGGAGAATCAATGTGAGGCTAGGAGCAAGGCTGGACAAGGCTGTCTACGAAGCAAAATATGAGGCAACCGCAAGGCAGCAAGTGCCGGGTGGACAGTCCATCTTTAAGTAGACCTCAGGTCGTTCAGATCAAGGCAGTGGGTCAGCTGTTTGAGTGATGGGTTGTCGTCGTTGCTTTTTCACAAGGCTAGCAGAGCCTCATCTTCATTTGAAGAGTAACGGGCGGGGTTATCATTCGAAATCGCATATTGGGAGAGCCGAATGATGCACTATGTGCACCCCGCTCATCAGGCTGAGGTTGATAGGCTGATTTCATACAGTGTGGTTGCACACAATTGAAGGGCGCAGTTTGCGACACATGGGACGGGGTGATTGGTGTTTCGGGAACCAATCGTGTTCGTGCGGGAGACGCGTGTAAAGTTTCTAAGAAAGTCCGGACTGTTGCAGCACAGCCTCCTCATCTGGGTGTAAAAAAGGACGGCGTGCACTCCCTTGATGACAACAATTGCCATAAACCTCCACGATGCACCAAACATACAGCTTGCCCCCACCTGTGGTATCGGGGTTGCAGTCACCATTTATATCCTCTTACCCAATAGAGCTTCAAAATATACAACCGCCCGGTAATAGACCATCTGTGGACGATTCCACTAGAAGGAAAAAAGCCTGGAAACATGAAGGCTACAAGGAGTTCAGTAAATGGATGGCCTCAGATGACGACTTTTTCATATTTCGACGATATCAAAGTTTGAATGCTCGGACCATTCTATATATGGAAGACAGGATTGGCCAGATCGAGGATCGACTTGCACAGATACATGATGAGAACGCACATGGTGATGAGAAAAGGAGAAATAACAGTTTCCGTTGGGACATGGAATTTGAACCAGAGAGGGATCGACTGATGTGCGAATTGACCAGTCTATTACACCACTATAGTAAGTGGATTCAAAATAAGTATCAGCCAATAGGAAGACTTACCACGAAAAGATCAATACATTCACACGTTCTCAAAGATTCGAGCGCGGCCCAGGGCAGAACAGCGGCAGGTAAAAAATCTACTGGAGTTCCGTAAAAGGGGAGCAATCAGGGCCGAGGAAATGGAATTTATCGACAACGACCATGACTTGATATCGATCAACGATCACCCCTCAACTCCTTTAGGTAAAATGCTGGCCGCGACACGAATTATTCGGCTCAGTCGTTTCATGAGAGCAAAGCCTGATACTAGGGTTCAATCTACTTCGAAATATACACATTACGCAAGTGACGAGGCTCTTTCAAACCTAAGTACTACCAGCATTATCGCACTTGGACTTTGCATGTTGCTCGGCCCTATATGGTGGCTCGAGTTTGTGTCTGGGAGCAAGACCAGACTTGGTATAATAACTGGATTTCTTGCCTTGTAAGGAAACCTTTGGTGCAAACATGAATGGGAACACATACTAATCGTGATGGGATGCTCAGTTTTATGGGACTAATGTCCCTTGCAACCGTAAATCGGCCATTCGAAGTCGTTGCGGCGAGTGCAGCATATGCGGCAGTGTTGATGGTGTTCATGCAAGTCGATAAAAACTCGCAGGGCGGGTAATGTTTTAGTTTACTTCTCTTCAATTCAGCCCGAACCACTGATTTGATTTTTTCCAGGGGTCATAATATCCTACAAGAGAAAATGAAGGATCTTCTGGACCCAACGCGGGCAGATATGAGAAGAAAGAGAGAAGAGAAATGGACATCGAATTAGAGGGAAACATGGGCTTAGTGCGAGAAAGGAAGTAGGGAAGGAAACCCGGATTGTAACAAAAATGTAAAGATGCGTAGAATGGTAAGATACTTGTGTTTCGTGTTTATATTTTAAATATTTCTAGAATGAGTTTACCATTCGCTCTCGTTCTCTCCTACACGAAACAAACCATTTTTCTTCTTGTCCTGTGCCCATTTCTCGCACCAAGATTTCATTTTCTCCCGAGATTTTGCATTACCAACGTTTACTGTGGGTATTATTTTGTCAATCCGCAATGCACAGCAAAACATAGTCAATTCCCGGAAACTGCTGTGCTCACTGTACGGCACTCCGAAGCAACTTGCTCTTTTGGTACTCCCTTGTTGTGGTGTCAGATCTTTCATTGCGAATTGACTCTTCCAATTCTGTGAATGAAGAACAGTCTGTACTAAAGGGCTTTCGGTGAATCGACTTTTGGGTGGGCGATAATTCCATCCCGATGGCCGGAAGCCTACTACCCGCGAAAAGCGGTCTCGGTAGTCTCGTAGATAGTCGTCAAGTGTGTCAGCTCTGATTTCAAAAAGTGGAGTCATGTGCACCTGAGCTTCTCGAGGATTAGTAGTGAGAAGAGCGTTTAATTCTGGGTCCTCGAGAGCGTGGCATATCTTTTGTTTGTTGGGTGCTGCATAGATTCGGCTGTTCAGTGCTTTGGCGACACCCACACATATTCGTTCTTTGCCGATACTGTAAGTACCGACAACAACTAGAAGCCGTCCGCGTCGCTTGGTTGAGCCCATTTTGGTGATTTTCATCGCATCGATATCTTCCCCGTCGGATTCTTCATTTTCTTCGGGCACATCGGGGTTCTTTTGTACGAATTGGATCATGCCCTTCCCAGCACGATCTCGCTTGACTTGCTCCCATTCATCGTTCTCGTCAGCTCGCTCTTTGTTAAGGCTGACACACATGTCTGCACATGCCTGAATAACCTGTTGTTGAGGCGGAAATGCGTACTTTGGGTTGAGATATGTCGTATCGAGATAGCACACATCCAGTTTTTGCTGCTTATTCTTTCCACTGACCACGTCCAGGACCTCAGGTTTCAGTAGCGGATGCTCGATATGCTCTTGGCAAGCCCTAAAATCTCCACAGTGGAGTACACGCTGGAGCTTCGAGGTGGCGCCGTTACCTAGGTTCTTCTCAAACAAGAACAAAGAACTGCCTGGGCAATGGTTTGCTGATATCATAGTAACATTAACACCTTCAGTCCCTGGAACCTCGGTCTTTTTCTCAAATTCGAGGGCAACGACCCATTTGGGATCAACACGCAATTGCTGTTTTACCAAGTTTGCAGTAACCTTACTGCAGTATATGGGACCATGGGACCAAGACGCAGTCAGGCCTACATAATGATCGCTGTGAAAGTGGCTTAGAAAATAAGCACTTTGACCTTTCACTGCGCCGTATCGGAACGCATCGACACATATGTACAGCCCTGGCATGATCTTGTAGAATGGGCATGTGCGTTTAAAGGATGGCTTCCCTCTCGCAGCCGTTTCTGCAGCAGCGGCATTCGCCCACGCAGCATCTTCAGCATGGCTTGACATGAGCTTCGAAAAGGCTGACTTAGGTTGGTTGCTGTTCCCCTCAAGTGTAAAGGGGTTCTCTTGACCAGGTCGTGCCGGATGTGTCGGCTTCTTAAAAATCCTGTGATTATTTGATGAGACTTTAGATTCCGTGCGTACAATCTTCGGTTCCGGGGCGGGCAAAGGATTTCCATCCAGACAAGCGTTCACATGCATAGAACTCTCTTGTTCCGTCAATCCCTCAAGGCTGGCATTACATATTGGACAGCTTGGAGTCTCCTCTTCTTGTTTTCTTTGCACGTCAATAGATTCGGATGCATCATTTGGGAACATTAATGGCACATCTTCGTCTTCAAAATCGCATTCCCCGCCTTCTGCCGCCGTCTCCAACCGTTGTTGTTCCTCCATCCACCTTCGCTCATCATACTCTTCACCTTCAAGCAGATCATCATCCTCGAGATCATCGAATTCATCAACATCATCAGCTTCGATGTGAGATGTTACCTCGTGCTTGAGTGGAGGACGGTGGTCAGGTACTGGTTCGACGAGGGGTGTGGTCTCAATGGTTTGTATTGGTTCCTCTTGTGTCTTAGATAACTCCACTTCAGAACATGTGTTAAATATTCGATTCGTACCTATTCGGGGATTGACAATTTCTTGTTCTTCCTCTTCGGAATCCGAATCATCGAGGAATGGTCCGGTTCGACGAGGAATTCGCACGCTTTCTGTAGGAGTAGTTTGAGGTGCGTCGCTCGCGAACTCTTCGTTGTCCTGATACGGGGATTGCCCGCTTGTCTCAAGAGATCTTTCCTCACTAATCTTTCGTTTCTTGTTACTACCACCTTTTTCATTGTACCTGGCATTATCTTCTTTATCTTCTGTATCGGAATCGACAAGAACCGGATCATTATTCGCATCACCCCAACCAAGACCGTTATCGTGGAATTCGGTTTCGTCGCTGGGTCCATATCCGCCTCGTTCCCGCATGAATAATGTGCTGTTCAACTCTTCTGCCTTCTTGAAAAATGTCATGATGTTTCCATTTGTGGTGACTTTGGGTTTGCTCTTGGTGGTGGCTGGAGATTTCTTACCCCATTGTGAGGGGACTAGAGTGGTCTGCATCATCTTGGCCTGGGTAGGTGTACTTTTTGACCTTGCCGTGGCAGTTTTCGAAGAGGATTTGGTAGCCATCGCTGCACGTACTGGTACGGAGAGGGGTGGCGATGGAGGTCGGCCGGTCGAAGGCGTCAATTGGGAGTCAGACGGAAGTTTCTGGTTTTCGCGTGGGTTTCGGAACATGTGAATGTATATACCGCATCACCGTAACGGTATGAGATCGGTGAAGACGCCGGTGCAATAAAGTGAAATGGTGATGTCGATAGTTCCACAACTAAGTAGTCTGCCAAGAGAAATCGCGCTCCACGTGATAGCGCGATGATGTCTTGAGGTCTGTGAGTCGGAGTTTAAAACGCCGATCACGACGACATGTCGTCGAAGGTCGACATTCCGAACGTGTTATAAACATGCTTGGAACACGTATATAACACTTTTTCGCTTTCATAAAGTTCCATTTGTACCTAATTTCATACCTTTGCCTCCAATGTGAGAACTTGTTAAAGGCTTACTCTTATTATTTCCATCAACAAGATTCTTTTTCTTCTAAAAACTTCTGCGAAATCGCCCCCCATTTCCTTCACCTTATCCTCGACTGTGACAAAAGGGGTCTGGGAGGGGTCTCAATCATATGGGGAAATCACACGCCTTACCTTTCTTCATTCAGTCATACTCTCTCGCAGATGCGCAAATCACTCACTCATTTCTCCACTAATGCTTCACACTTTACCTACCACTTCCATCCTTTCATCGTTATGTTTGCCTTTTTTGTAGTCTCACGTTCTCTCTAGAACCCCATATCTAGAATCTACTACTCGCATTCTTTTTGAATGAGAACGCTTTCAGTGTGTAAAGGAACTTCCTTTGCCTGAACACCGCATTCCAATTTCTTTGTTGACATCGTCTTTCTTTGCGCCGTAATTGTAGGGCAATGCAATACCCCTGACTAAAACCCGAGATCATCAGACTGGATTGCGTCCCATACGATTATTTCCTTCAATATTTTGTCTCCATTAGCACGGATCACACTTGATCCTTTTATGAGGCTGTGATCCGTCTTTGGAAAAGATGCGGACCATATCCGATCAGCAAATTCAACACCCATAGCTACAGAGCTGGGGTTCCTCGCTTGCAAACCGCTGGAATTTCTGGGCCTTGTACTAACGATCCAGTCAGCCAGGTGGTGGTCCAACAACATGCTTCTCACTATCAATGCATATTTGCTAGGACCCCCTCCATCATGCTTTTCGAGCTGACCATATCCAATACAGAGGCAGGATAATTTACCTTTACTCCGAAGCGAGATTGTCGTAGTTGGGTACTTGTTCGCCTGAGGGCTACAAAACTTGGGACGAATTACTCTCAGCTCCTTCGACGGCTCTTCGCTTCCGAAAAGACGGTGTGTGCATGGCGTCACACATTTTCCGGGTTATGTGAATTATTTAAGGACCTGGTTCTCCCACTTTCTAGTCTGGTCTCGGACAATATTTCTCGGACTTCCGCTCAAATTCATTTCCCACTAGGCCAGAGGCTCTTCGAACAGAAATGGCCTCTTCTTCTAGTAACAATACTGGCATTGCAAGCGCTTCAGTTCCAGTTGTAACCGAGGTCCGTCACATTTACCCAGCCACCCCCTCTTTCAACCACGTCGCAGCTCACCAGTCATAGACACATCCGTACCAGGAAGCTCCCCGCTATGGTTGCGATTGCCACGATAAAAAATGCACCGATTGCGTTTACGTCTCCGCTGGCCTCCAATGCGATCATCAATGTTTTTGCTCCGATTATGATAAGATCGCCTCAGAGCTGAAATGGATGAACGGCGATGACCCCAGCAACTTCCCACCTACTTGCTTCGACATTGGCGCTTGGCACTGTGGTAAGCAACGTGACATTCCTTATTATCCCGATTAAAACGTATGCTAACGATACTATGACATATAGGTGAGTGCAATTCTTATGCCCTGGACTTCAAGAAACCCTGTGAATGGTGTGGAGGGGTGAGCGAAGACTTCGGAAAGGCAAGGAGAGAGGGGAGGATCAGTCCTGATTTGAGGAGCTCGCCCATAGGTCAAGCAATATTCGGACCTCATTAGTACATGTTTGTACAATCTATGGGACGAAATTGTGGAAAATTGAATAGACCGTTTATCAGATTTCCCTTGTGGCTAGCTCAGAGCGATTTTCTATTCAGCCAGTCAAGGCGAGGTAAGATTCACGTTCATTATTCAGGTATGCAGGTATTATGTCCATTTTATCGAACTCGTCTTTATCTCTTGCAAAGTACTGAAATCTATCTTCCACTTTGAATCTGTTCTTAATTTCCAAGTCCGAGTAGCTGCGACTCTGGTAGGCCCCCATCATACTATCCGGTAACTGATCTAATAACCGAGCTTGACTTTCAGGGGTTTCTTTTGCGTACGGTGTTTTATCAGAGTCTTATCTTGGCGAATACATCTAATTGCCGGGAGTGTGCGGTTCAGAAGTGTTGGAAGAAGACTGCCTTTGTAACAGTGCCTGAGACGACCTAATACACCAAAAAGATCGACTCGACGAATGTTGGAGTGTAATTACAGCGACATCCTTCCTAGGGAAATCATCGAACCTATTTTCCAACACCAAGAGCCTCATTAAGTTGGCAAATCCATGGTGATGAACACGCCCTCATCTTTGGTATCTCGTAAGGCTGCATTCAGCAGAAATGTATCCCGATGCCTAGTCGACGTGTCCAGGCCAATGTGTAGTTTTACAGTTTTACCGAGCGGAGTGATGCTAGGATTTTTCTCGTTCCATCCTATTCTAGCAACTCCTCTTCCTTCATGGAGGTGACCGAAACAATGAAGTCTTGGCTTAGCGCATTGTATCGCTTGGCATAGTTTTTGACAGCCACAATGGTCCTCTTTCCCGTTAATGTCCAGTTTGTATACTGGATCGTCGAAGGCGGGAGGACCATGGGTTATCATGAGGTCGAGATCGCCAGGGACATGCGTAAATCGATCCTCCATGTGTCCGTATGCAAATGCGTAGCCATTAAATTCTGGAGTGTATGGAGATGCGAATACTGTAAATGTTGCGCCGGTAGATAAGTTGAATCGTTAGATGCCTTCTTCAAGGTACTGGATCTCGGAGTCCTCTTTGAAGAGTGCCATTGCGTTGTGGTGAACTTCCATATCATCATCGTCGCCATTATCGAGACACCACTGTTGATCAAGCTCTATATCATGGTTCCCGGCTATGACAAGGCGGATTTCGGCATCGATAGATTTCAATTGCGCAATGGCCTTGCGAGAACTGGGCAGTCCCCCGATTTGAGTCAAATCCCCGCAATGCACCAAAACGTCGACCTTGGGAGCAGGATTTGTCTCGTTGTAGGGCCAGTGTCCATGAGTGTCTGAGATAATAAGGAATTGGGTACCGATGGCCATTTTGATGGGTTTCCGTAAACTGAAAAGCTCGAATATTGTTTGGGGTGCATGCACTGGATGCTTAAAACCTGTTTTCGGTAGGCGGAGAATTGGTCGGTGGGGGCAAGAGATTTGTGTGATGGACTCCAGGGATCAGTCGGAAATAATGGCCATATTCATAGAAACCTAGAGTATTATGAGCTATAGAATCTCGTTGGACATGAATGACCAAACGACTTAATCGGAATTGTTGGGGCTAGTAGCTTTTATGGGTAGAAAATACAACTAGGACATAAGAGTCGACAGAATTGAATTGGAAGAATTTTTACTTGTTGGGCCATCGCCATAAACTTCCATAATTCCATTGTCTATATTCACTGCATACAATCAA
Source organism: Dendryphion nanum (assembly GCA_020744415.1). Taxonomy (NCBI): domain Eukaryota; kingdom Fungi; phylum Ascomycota; class Dothideomycetes; order Pleosporales; family Torulaceae; genus Dendryphion; species Dendryphion nanum. Next base: position 1,328,661 of record JAGMWT010000008.1, read on the forward strand.
AATCCTAGTAGTCATCACAAAGATGGATGGAATTCCGGCGGTTCCGATACGTGATCTTAAATGGAAGAATGGACAAGAAATAAAGCATAAGAGAACAGCGCCATCCCTTATCTCTATTAAAAGCAACGTAGCTATCCATCCGGATAATAATTGTCCAGACCAAGAGCAAGAAGATAGCGCGATCATCCGAACATGAACAAAGAAAACATTTACCCGTGTCGCGGTCTCAAGCATGCAAGCTACCATATAGCCAGAATAGAGCCACGTGCCAAAATAATTCCCAGCGTGCACAAGAAACAGCAAAATTTTTTCTCTCCCATCAAGCACAACCTTTCATCCACACCAACAAATGCCACAACTACCCCCCGAACCACAACTTTTACTCCACGTTCCTATATACGTGTCAGTCCCATTCACTTGATCCCCGCAACTCTCTTCCCTATCACCTCCAACCTCATAAACCTCCTTCTATCTCCCATACACACAACCCCAAACAACCCACGGATATATTCCACTATTCGAACTCGAAGCACCCAACAAAAGCCAAACCCATACTTTATCCACCCCTCTCTCCGAACAATATGTACAAACAAACAAGCGTAAGGCTCCACCCCCTCCTTCTCCCAGTACTCGCTCTCTCTATTTACCTCCCCATTCTGACACACCACGGTAACCCGCCCTCTTACTCCTCAAAATATCAATACAAACAGCTTTACAAAGTGCTTCTCGCGACTTGCGAATATTTGTTCTGGCTTGTGGTTTTCTCTGCAGCGGTGAGGAGGAGGAGGAGGAGGAGGAGGAGGAGGAGGAGGAGGAGGAGGAGGCTGGATGGGTGGGGTACAAATACGGCAAAGGGAGGAGCAGTGGCTGGAGGGACCGAGACGGGGACGGGGGTGGAGACCAAGATGGAAGTTAGAGAATTTGGGCATGAAAGACTGTAGAGGATAGAAAAAGATTATGATGTTGAGTGAAAGGATTTAAGAAAAGAACCAGGAAGCAAGGTTCGGGAACCAAGCAGTTCGGGCATGAGGAAAGAAAAGAAGAAATTGGGCAAGTGGAGGAACATGGCACGAAGTTCGTTCAAAAGGAGCGAGAAACACTGATTCGACATGGCACTAGGTATGGTTATACGTATCAGAAAGCTATTTCCGACATCTCGAACAAGCTCGCTATGTCACGTGGAGCGAGCATTGATATCCCGCCCAGTATTAACATGATTGTGTACCAACCCCTTTCGCCTTATTCCTTGAGCAGTCATCAGTCATGACGGTGAGCTTTTTGTCCGAGCATGAGTCCCACCTGCAGTATAATCTTACATGTGCTGTTTTGTCACTCAAAATCTCATCACACCTCGACCTCCATCCTCGTACCGACTTGCACTTCTTTTGAACACTCTAGGGTCTGTTCCACATTGACCAGACCGCACCCGGTTGTCCCATTGGCTCATCCCAAACTTCTCGCCTCATGACTTTCTTCTCCTTCATCATGACCATCTCCTTCATTCCTGGCGTGTTTGTGATTCCCACTGTGTCCTCGCTGACCTGGTCCCCTCTCTCGGTCTGCACAGTCGTGATACTCTCGGCCGGGATCTCAAGGGGATTGGTATTAGGACTAGCCTTTTTCTTGTACCATAAAAACCACCAAACGAAGGCCCCAATGAGCATACCCCCGCCGAAGTGGGCTCCGAAGACAATGAGAACGATGGTGCGCGTCTTGTTAAGTTGATGAAAATAAGAGTAGTCTTGATGGACTGGCAAGATGTGGGAGATGGAAGCTTGAGTGGGCTCGGTTATGGTAGAAATCGAAATGATTGGAGTAGCCGTTGCGCCCATCGTAGTAGAGGTACATGTTTCTGACGTGGGGATACCGCTAGAGACTATGCTAAATTGGCGGCTCGAGATCAAGAGGGTATGTTCGACGTCAAGAATCGTGGTTGATGCGGAGGTTGCAGGATATGCGGAGTTCTCAGCGGGTACCAGATTGGCTGGAAGTTTGGATGTTGACAAGACCATTGCTCCAAGAGCACTACTGCCTGTAGGCACGCGAATCGTTTGACTAGTGATGCTGCCTGTCATACTAGTTAGCTTAGGATCATAAGAAGACCGAATCATTCCCCAGATATTCCAGCCAGTTTGTTAACTGCTCAAAGCCAGGTATGGTCCAGATCCTCTGTGGCAAGAATTGTATGCGATGCAAACAGGTAGCAGAACCTAAAAGCAAACCAGATAAGGTGAACTCACCACCTATGCCGATGAGTGCGGTTGGTAGTGCATACCCCGGCTGCGTGCTATGTGTACTGGTAGTGAAGTCAAACATCGCGTCTTCAATGGCTTGCGTCAAAGTCGATACTGCGTTGTTGGTCCCGGAAGCTAGATGTTCCGGTATATGGCACGGTGAGAGAGTAGAAACCGTCAGCGTAGCAACGTTATTGAGCGCCACACTGGTTGTAGTTGCCTCGTGTGCGAGTGAGGAAAAACTCCAAGTACTTGATGGCGCTGAGAAGGTCGCGTCAGTTGGGGAGACAGTTGTTGTGCGAGGGAGAGAGAGTGTGTGAAATTGTAGAGAGTATGGAAAGCGGGGTGAGACAGAGAGATCGTGCACGATGCGGGGAAGAGTATCCTCGAGCCCACGGCAAGCCCAGGTGGTTGTGAGAAATACTAGAGCAGGAAGTTGGAGGGAAAGAGCGTTCGTATACATTTGATCAGGCCTTTTGTCGTCGGCACAGAAAGAAATGGCAAAAGTCGAATTTAGACAGGAAAGCAGGAGGGAAATGAAGTTTGAACTTGAAAACCAGAGAAAATAGACACGCATTAAACCCTTCACTATCGTGGTATCCTCCTTCCTTCCTCTTATGGCTTCACGTCACGGTTGGTGGGACAGTTGCGGCGCCAAGAAATGCCACGTGCGGGAAAACATGGGCAATAGAATGACGCGACATACAGAGACTGTGAAGTTTTTGGAAATCCAGAAGCGTTAGCTTATTCCTGCAGGGTATCTATACGCCAAATCTCGACCAATTCCCCCACGTCTCCCAATGGCATTTCTGCTGCTGCGTCCAACTGATGCGGAACACTAGCAAGGGCTCTCCGAAGAAAGTTTACCTCCCACGCCTGGCATGCACATCTAATCGTCGATCTCGGAGGATTCAAACGCTCGCGTTATAGCCAGCCCTACCTGCGGCGCTATAGGAGTACGTGCCACTCCATCTGAAGCGGATTGAGGATGGCTCATTTCGCCTTGTTTTTCGCCGCCTCGGCTTCCCTTCTTGTGGCATCCTCTAGAAGCGTTGTATCGACTGCACTGGCGGGAAGATGTACGTAGCGAACCACGGATCCGCGTATGAACATCTCTCGGGTGGAGCACTACTGATCGTCAGTTGTAATCCACGATGGTGATGTAACATCGATCACCCACCAAGTGTGGCCACCTTGTCTCGTCCGTAGCCTCCGCATTATCAAGCTTGATATTCAAATACTGGTCCACGCTCTTCAGAGTACCGCGAATACACACTTCGTTTTTTAGCTCGACCGTGACCTCGTGGTCGACCAATGTCTTGAAGAAACTGTCAGACCAAACTGTTAGCGAATGATCGCTCAATCAACATTATATAAGCACAACAAGACGAGACCCCGTAGCAAGGTTGTGACGATGGTTTCCGATAAAGCCTAGGTTCTGGTAGGAAGGACTCAGGCATTGGGTATGTCGCAGATGTTTCAGAGAATATTACATGGTGGAGGAATCCGTAGGCTCTCACACTCACCTAAAGAAAAGCATCGTAAACCAAGCTAGAGCGATTGAGGACAATGAATATTGCGCAAATATTAGTCAATGTTGTTTCCTCGAGTTATTTGGGGAACGGAGTCCACAGTTGCTGGGGTTTGTGTTATGGTGATGTTGCGTCAAGAGTGCCTTGCGTTGGAAACGAAGCTTGGGCCCCAAGTTCAGCGGGGTGTCTCCGATAATTAGCCGTGAACCTCTTGGCGCGAGGGTCCCCTTCCTGTGCCTTTCTGTCTCCAAGATTTCAAGCTTGCAATATTGACATGGGAGATTCGGTTGTTACAATTTGATGTATACGAAGAAGATGGTTTATGCAGTGACTATTCTTGTTCATTGACAAATGAAACTATGTGTGACTTGGTATCTTCCTCCGCGACGCCGTATTAGGCCATCCATCCATTCCTAAACACCATCCTGGAACCAAACTAATGAGTATCCACAAAAAGGGAAGAGCGAGCTTCCCAGATATTTACAAGAAGAAGAAGATGTAGAGCAAATTTACTTGCGAGCATAACCGGTTAGGTACCTCCAGCCAGATCCTCGCTGGGAACCCTCCTCCAAAACCTGCACGACACCCTCGAGCATCCTCTCCTCCTCTTTGCCCATTTCCATCTGGAGCTTCAACATCCACTTCTCCCACATCCAGCTGCCAACGACACCAGTCATCATCGCGGCATCGGCAGTGGTTCCGTAGACGGGGGCATCGCTGAGCTCAACTTGGCCATCAGGTCCGATGGTCTTCTCCTGCTGGTTGTCGGCACCAACCGGGAGGACATCTCTCCAGTTGGCCGCGGTCTTGCCCATGGGAAGAACCATCCACATCCTCTGCACATCGCCGAAGCCAGCCTTGCGAAGGCGGGGGAGGAATGTCTTGGTAGGAGAAGCATCGTAACCGCGGGTTTTCAGGTTGAAGCCAAACTCGACGCTCATTGCCTGGCCATTGCTGCCAGCATGAATAACATCTGAGTCAATGAGAGAGTAGTCGAGAATACCGCCGGGCTTGAGGCAACGGAAGCATTCCTTGAGGCAAAGGTCGTACTCATCCTTAGATCGGCCCAGTGGCTTATCAGTCTTGAGGAGCTCATAGAGTGTTCGTGCAGAGATAACGTCAAAGTGAGCACTGGGGAATGGTAGGGTCCAGAGATTGGGTACGGTCATCTGTTTGTGGTTGTTGGGGCCGTTGACATTGGAGGTGAGGTTGCCACCAGCAGTGAAGACGGTAGTGACTGTCGAGTAGGGGTAGTCACAAGCAACCTGCCACGCCCAGTCGTTGGTTGCGACACCTCCAACATCAAGTATGCGTGGATCGCGGGTTCGAGAAACCACTCGGGCAGCGGCCTTGCTGAGCAATTTGCCACCATTGAGTTGCTTTTGTGCTTGCAAAACCCAGGTTGGGGGCATCATCTGGTCGAGAGCTTGTCGCTCAGTTTGAGCACGAGCAATACGCTCCTTCAGTGCGGTTGGGTCATTCATGTAAAAATCAGAAACCGGTCGCGGCGGGGCTGGGCGGACTGGGTTGGCGAGCTCGAACTTGCCGAGGAGCTGGTCCTTGTGGGCTTGGGGCATGCACTTTCGCTGAACGTGCATAGCCTCTGCGCGGGTCTGACGGTGAACATAAGGATCATGCTTGTGGCTAAGGTTCCGGATGTATTCGAATCCTTGGATATATGTAGTAATTTGCTTTGGTTCTTCAGCTTCAACGGGTGATTGCTTAGGTTCCTCGGCGAAGGTGACAGACTTCTTGATAGTCTTGTCCAGGGAGCTGCCACGGCTGTGGTCTCCAGTTGCGGAGCTAGGCGAAGTCAAATCGGCAATTTCGCGCAGTGCGCTCTGGAGCTCGTCTTGTTCGCTGAGCCAATGGCTAGTGCGCTCAAGGTTAACGGTCGCAAGCTTTTGGAGTTCGACGCCATAGTTCTCATTATATTGGAAGATAGTCTTGTTTGGGTTGATCTCTTTGATCTCGATGTCCTCACCGAACGATTGGGATCGGCCAGTGGGTAGGGCATCGTCAAAGCCATCGAGGGTTGAGCCAGTCAGGCTCGAGTGTCGCTGTGGGTAGACAGTTGGCTGCTCTGGAACAGTGTTCCTTCGGCTATCCCATGGCAAATTGTAGAAGCTCTCTGCGGTAGAAGTGTTTGGGACGGACTCCTCGGTTTTGGGAATGCTCCATGTGTGACGAGCAGTAGACTTGAGAGAGGAGAAGAAACCACCGGGAGAGGGGATGGAGAGCGCGGACATAGGGGTAGTCAACGCGGAACATCCCTGGTCACGCGACGAAGGAATAGTAATGCTAAGGAAAGGCTGGGAGACTTGCTGCATCTCGCTCGTGGCTTCAATCACCTGTGGTGTTTGTTGCTCGTGGACATAATCATCCGATTGGCCGAGGTGCTGGAGAGTCTCGAGGGCTTGGAGATCAAGCTGGACAGGGCCCCACTCATCTTCATCGTCGTAGGATTTGGGTTGACGCCTCTCGATGTCGGGCGTCGATGGGCAGCTAAGTTGTTCCATCTCCTCTGAGGTTAAGCTTCCATCAAGGGAAGGGGTGGTGGACCTCACTGGGACCTCGAGATGCGAGGTGATGAGAGACAGACCTTGGCGCGAGGGCGACAGTACCTGAGGAGGGGTGGGGGGAACTGTTGCCTGTGCGCTTCGGAGCTTCTCAATGGTGGGCCAGGTGGAGGGCGATGGGATAACAATTGATGGGTAGCGGTTGTGGTGCACATTCTTCTTAACGGAAGCCGAGCATTTGAGAGGTACGACAGCTTCGTCGTCAGTAACGTCGTAGAGGGAGTCGAATTCGCTATCGGTTCGGCTTATCCTGTTGTCTTGCTGGTACTGTGGGAAGGAGTTCTGACGGGGCGTCATGTCGAAGAAGTGTGCCCTGGGGGTGGGGAAGTCGAAATCCTCGCTGGTTCGAGGTGAGACGGCACTGGGAAGATATGTCGAGGTGGGCGAGTATCTTGGCGTAAAGTAGTAACGGGGTGTGTCGTCGTCTGCGAGGATTACGGTAGTTGTAGTGATGTCGTGTCCCGGAGCCAGCGGGGACTCGATGGGTTGAGTATAATGGTTGTTGCCAAGAGCAGTAACCGGATTGTATGCCTTGGACGAAAGTAGTTCGGCCATGTTGGTATGTTGGATATATTGGGCTGAGGTGAGCTCCGCCTTGTGCTATTATTAAGATGGGGTAGGAAACCGAGGGGACTAGGGTGTACCGAAAGAGGCGAGGAGGGGCAGAAGCAACTAAAAACGGCAATGGAGCTAGGAGCGGGTATATTAAAAGGGCAATAACCCTGGGCTGGTCAACAGCTGATTGTTAATAATGAAAGAAAGTAATCCTTCGCTCAGCGAAAGGTTGAAGCCAAATAGACACCGGAGGGTGAGCAGAAAGGAATGGCAGAGCAAAAGGCGGGAGGGACAGCGCGAAGGATATATCGCGCGTAGACGCCCTGGAGACGACGGGCGGGAGGCGCATTGTGAGCGTGGCACTCGATGGCAAGAAAATTCCGCCCATGTCTACGCGGGACGATGGGTGCAGAACTCCAGAGTGGGCAGACGATAGCGGCTCTGGGTGGGCCACGACATTGGGACCGCGTCTGCTCCATTCTGGTTGGCCGGATGACTGGCATGGCGAATGTAGCACTGGCTTGTACTGATCGGTTTCGAGGCATGGGCGCCTGCGGAGCATAGGAAACAGAGGGCAGCGTTCCTCTGGCCGACGAAGATTGGGTGTTGACAGTGGAAGCGCCTGGGCTGGAGTACAGCGGGCGCTTCGACGATGCAGCCAGCGGCCAATAGGAGCGCCGCGCGACCTTCTACCGCGTACTCGCCAACAGGAAACCTCGCGAGGGTCGCATGCTAGGTGGACGACTTTACATGGGCACGGGGCCATGTTTCGTTTGGTTGGACGCCGCTGGCAAGGCTGCGCATGGCCGCACGTAGACTGTTCCTGTTGGACGAACACAAACAATGAGCCTGGATATGTGAGGTGCGAGGTGGTGTTGTTGGTTCCAAGGTTGCAGTGTGGGTGGTTGGTTAGCCGTTCGGTGGGCCCCGTGCCTGTGCCTGCTCAGCCTCGCGGCGAGAGTCTCACAGGAGAGAGGATATTGCCGACCCCGCCGTAGAGACGCATGAACGGTCCAAACGAAACAATAAGAGCGAACATGTTTTGCACGATTGAGATGGCCATCGGATTAGAGACGGGATGGGGTGACACATTTGGTGTGGGTGGCAGTGAAGGTGGTGAGAGTAGTGAATGAGGAGCCGCCCGCAGCATTCGCGGTGCGCATAAACACCTGCCAAGCCCCGCTCTGCCAAAACACCCGTTTTGGTCAAGCGCATAATAGGCGGGACCAGCCGACAGCCCTTGGGAAGTGAGGACAAGCATCGTCAGCGTCACGCTCGCTCGCCCACTTGGCTCTGCATCTGCCCCGCCATACCCGCCTGAGCCTAAAGCTCAACTCCAAACCACACCACACCACAGCGCGTCTTTTTGTCAGACATCGTTGTCGAATCTCTTCTTGCTTGAACTTGTCAATTTCCACCGCCTACGAACCGCTTGGCCCGCCATTGGCCTGCCGTACGTCATCCCGCCCAACGCTGCGACAGACCGCCTCTCCCCCTCCGCTCCCCGACCTAACCTCTCCTCTTTCTCTAGAGCAGCCTCCGTTACCTTCGCTGTAGCAACTACAACCAACAGCAAAAGGCCGCCCGCCATGCCTCCCCCCGCTATCATTGCCCCCTCAATCCTGTCCGCCGACTTCGCAGTGCTGGGCAAGGCCTGCTCAGACACTATTGGCCAAGGTGCCGATTGGCTTCACGTACAGTCCCTCTGAACTGCCTCGAGCTCGAGCGCGCCCCGCGACACGATGCCACTGACGCGTCCAAGGTCGACATCATGGACGGTCATTTCGTGCCAAACATGACTTTTGGCGCTCCCATCGTCACCAAAATCCGCTCCCATGTCGAACGTCCTGCTACTGCATACGGGAAGGGCACCTTTGATTGCCATATGATGATCGCAGAGGTATGCAATGGCTCACACCCACTCCTACCAATGTTTTCAAAGCCTTCTGCATTGCATCTGCTGCCTTCACATTGCTGACGTATCATCTGCCTAGCCCAAACGGTGGGTTCGAGAGTTCAAGAACGCAGGGTGCGACCTGTACTGCTTTCACTACGAGGCCGCCATCTCATCCACTGCAGCCGATTCTCCGTCTGCCAAATCGGATGCAAAGACATCTCCCAAAGAACTCATTCGTTTCATACATGAAAACGGCATGCAGGCGGGTATTGCAATAAAACCCAGCACACCGGTGGATGTGCTGTGGGAGATCCTAGAAAATCCCATAAAGGAAGAGCGCCCTGATGTGAGTTGAATCTCTCGCTACACTATCACACAATCCCCCATAAATCGATAACCGGAGCGTAGCGCCATATCAATAAATCGCGGCCAGGGTGGTATGGACCAGGTCCAGATCGGGGCGCATCATATAGGGCTGGCTGGTGGCGGCCTCAGGCGGCAGGAACTGGGCGCTTAAGCAAGTCGAGTCCAGTTCACCCTCAACCTGTCGCTCCAGGCCTTCCACCAGCTTTCGAGAATGTCGCATACACGGCACTCTAGCTCCAATCCTTCTTAGCGCATCGATTCCCGCCGTTTCTTCATTCTCATACAGAGACCTCGACGCAAGCATGCATCATCCACTAATTTGTTAGTAGATGGTCCTCGTTATGACGGTTGAGCCAGGGTTCGGTGGGCAATCATTCATGGCCTCGGAGCTACCCAAAGTCACGGCACTGCGTAAAAAGTATCCGGAGATGCACATCGAAGTCGACGGTGGTTTATCGGAAAAGACTATCGATCAAGCGGCAGATGCTGGCGCCAACGTCATTGTTGCAGGCAGCGCTGTATTTGGTGCCGCTGACCCAGCTGAAGTTATCAAGAAGCTGCGAGAGGCTGTGGACGGACGGAGGGGGAAGTTGTAAAACACACCATCTCTTGACCCGTGCACTACCTCACGATAGACGAGATATAGACCAGATTAGATTGACGAAGTTCAGTCGTTCCATCGTCTCCAGCCTCATTTAGGTATTCTTCCGAGAGTCAGGAGCATTGTCTCTTGTCATCAGGATGCATGATAGAATAGCAGCATCTAAACTTCTTTTGAATTGTCCGTACCCAATCCGGCGTTCAATCTCACTGCATCCCCCGCTCCCCGTCCGTCGTATATGTGGATGTCGCTCGTGGCATGCTCACCTACATGTCAGCACCCTGTTTTTAACACGAGGGAACGAGATCGCCATGGGTGCGGACCGTTAATATATGCTGCACCACCTCGCAACGATGCATGTCAGCATTAGCAAGAGCTGCGTACCTAGGCAATTCTTCATGCAGATAACAAGAGTTTGGCAGGATGAAGGAATACAGATGTGCGACAGGATCAAATATATCGTAGGCCACCACTATCATTCAAAAGAGAGTGAGACTTCCATAAAAGTCTCTGAGATCATTGAGATGAACAAAGGTGCAGTATGGTCGCCATGGAGACTTTGTTGTTCACTGTGCGGGTGAGAGGGTGACGCTAGACCTGAAGTAGATTAGTGTAGGCCTTAGGCTCCAACCTCTTTCCAACCTCTCCACCATGTTGAATTGTTGAAGGTCGAGTGGAGGTGGAGAACATTGTCTAACTATTTCATTCTGACCTAAGGCGGCTCATCGAATGAGACTGTGCCAACTGTAATGTGAAATTTCTTTTCTACTACTTGCTGGCTAGTTCGCCTCACCGCCCTTTGATATCTTGGTTCGCCGTCAATCACTCCAGTAAACATTCACACAACATGTCATTTTTAGAAGAAATTCTCGGAATCGGACGCAGTCTTTTCTCTGATGATCCGTTTCGAAAGGAGCGTGAAGAGGCGTTAAAATACGCAGCAAGACATCCCGAGATCAAGCCAGCCAAAATTGAAACCCCTGAACAACTTCACGCCAGATACACAAAAGCACTGACAAGATCAGCTTCATTATCTCAATCGGGAATTCAGTTCGATAAGAAATGGATAGAGCTTCTATTCAAAAGGTTCTGTGTGCAGGAGTGGGGGGTAGAATGTATGTTCCGCATTTAAAATCACTCCACAACATTGTCATTAATCTCGATAGATTGGACAAAAGAAAGTCTATCCCAATATCTCGATGCAATCTTTATCCCTGATGCAACCGGCTTCAGAAATATTTTGATGTCCGCTGTACCAGCTCTCTACACTCTTTTGCTTCGTCTAGGCTCGTTCCCCTTTCATCTCAATCCTTTATCAAAGTTGACCTTCGATGTGTTTAGCTGCGCCATCATTATCATAAATTTCCGGGACAGCAGTTTCGCGCCGGGATTCGACAAAGACTACCCCGGAAAACAAGAAGCTCGTTTTCGGAAATTACTTTTCCAAGGACTCCTGATTTCAGTACCTCCTGTTGAAATTTCTCAAAACAATCAGACGTCAGGTGCCGTTGATGAATCCGTGATGGAAGCATTGAGATTAATTGAAAAATTCAATTACTGGCGGAGTCCCGATTTTCCAAAGTTGCGCTTCAATGGCCCAGAACTGCCTTTCCCGCAAGATTTCCCACGCTACTTTTCAGGGACATGGTCAGGTTCCATTGCGCCTGATTCGATAAGCCCTCTCATCACACTTCTCCTAGCCATTCAATTAAGCCCGGAAAGCATTGGCCCAGAACATCTCACTGCACAATGGGATGAACTGAGTCGTGCTGCCAAGGCAATGACAGCGGGACTTACCTTGCACAAGAGATCAGGAATGAAGGGCATTATCTGGGATGGGTTCGACATCTCATTCAGGGATCATTATGTGAGATATATTTTAACACTACTACTTCATGTTCTAGCTAACGAAACTAGCCCAATCTTTTATACAGCTTCGACCGCCTATTTCGACCCGCCGTGCACCTTCGGAAATGTTACCATATTCCTCTCGACATCAGCACAGATCAACTCGACTACCACAAAACATTTAACTTGGAATTTTCCCATCCCTCTTCAGGCCCGGGACCCGCATCTGAACCAGAACCCCTAAAACTACCCGTCGAAGGCTCCATCCTGACCCTCCCCCTCCTCGCCCAACTCGCCACCTTCCTCCCAACCAACCTCCGCCTTAACGAATACAGACTCACAACATTCCAAATGGACTCCCTCACAACCGCTTTCCTAAACCGCCAAATCCAACCCGCAGCCTCATCCTCCGTCCTCCTCCTCGTCTCCGGCCACACAGAATCCAACCACCTTTCCCTCCCTATCACAGTCGGCGTTTTCATTCAAGCCTCCGCGCCTCCAAAACGGCACTCCTTCCTCTCCCACAACTCCGACCCGGATTCAGACCCCCCAAACCGATACGCAAGACTTATCTTCCAGACATATCCAATCCACCAAGTTTTTCGACCGAGTCTGTCTCATCAGATTATCCCACGCTCAGCGTCGGGGTATTTGCATGTTGATACGTTGGATGAGCCGACGGGGAGGCGGTCGGGAATGTCGTATAGACCGCCGTATGGGCTAGATTTTTGGATGAATCCGGATAAGCATAGGTTAGTGGGGGAGGATTGGAAGTATATGGTGCAGAAGATTAGGGTGGCGTGCTGTGATGTTGTTACATTTGGGAGTGGAGGGCGTGGGAGATGAGTGAGATGGTTAAGAAGTTGGTTATAGTGTTTATGGAAGACTGCGGATTTTTGTTCGTGCAGGACGAGGGACTGGATTTACCTAAAGAGTTCTATTTCTACATGTGATAGAAGGTGTATTGTTGGGCTTTTGACTTTTGCATATAAATTAGCATCGGCATTTTAAATGGAAATGTACTACAGTAGTATGAAGGAAATACCACCTAACGTTCTCTCCCCTTCTACTCAGATAAGCTGTAAATTAACAACCATCTAGAAGGGTTTGCGAGACAAAATGTCTTCATGGACAGGACTGCTTTGCTAGAGAAGAACCGCATTCTTGAAATTCTTTCAATATCTACTTACCGCTACCTAATCTTCACCACCTACGCTCACACCAACTAACTCTCGACAGCGAAAATTTCAGATTCACCATAACTAAACGCCAAACCCTAGTTCTAGCACACCACAATGTCCCCCTCCAAGGATCCCCCACGCAACATATACATAATCGGTGCGCAATCCACTGGCAAAACCACTCTCGCCGAAGCCCTCTCAGCCTCTCTCTCAACTTCCGCATCCACACCTCCCACCATAATTCGCGAAATCGCACGCTCCATCATCTTAGAAAAAGGCTACAACCGCGCCGAAATGACTACGTCGCCTGACCGCGCTCTTCAGCTCCAACAAGACATTCTCGAAGCTCAATACCGTGCTGAAAGAGCTGTTGACGCGAACTTGTCGAGCAGTGGGTATATTTGTGATCGGAGCGGTTTGGATCCGATTGTATATGCGCGGCTTTATGTTAGTGAGAATGCAGCGGATGAGATGTTTGCGTCAGTGGCGTGGAGGGAGTTAGAGATGAAAATGAGGTGTGGTGTGGTAATTTTGTGTGAGGCGGGTGGGAGTTGGTTGGTGGATGATGGATTGAGGCTGATGCCGGAGGGGTTGGAGGATTGGTTACGTGTTGATGGGATGTTTCGGATGTTATTGGGGGACAGGAGGATTGCGTATACGGTTGTTCCTAAGGAAGTAGGGTGTGTGGGGGAGAGGGTGGGGTTGGTGATGGATGCGGTGCAGCAATGTGGGAAGGTAACAGATGGTGTTGGTCTTCCAGGGTTCTAGTCCTTGGAGTCGGTAATGGATTCATTGATTCACGTGGATCAATCATGTTTAATGGTCGACCAATGTTGATTATTGGAATTTGTCCCTACACATCTCAACTACTATTTGCTTACCATTCATGATATTAATACGTTAATCATCCCACTCCAGGCTTTTCTATTGAATATCTGCCGATCCTGACGAAGTCGGCGATTATTTATGCTGAGCAGTTTCATCATTTCGTTGTTGCCCAAGCACACTTCGGCAGCAACCCTAGGTATCTTTATAGCACGTGTTTGAGCTTTTGAATCCATCATATAGAATGTCAAAAAGGATTCCAAATCATTCTAGAGGAAGACCGGAAATAACAAGAAGAAACTACAAACAACTTTCACCCTGCCGATCTAAAAGAACAGCGAAGATTTGTACGTACGCTACATATACTACATATACGTTGCTTGGCCAAATAAACAAGCATAAAATAGCAAAGATTGGATCAATTTCTGTCAAGTATTTCTTCACCTAGATAGAGTTGCTTATGTTCATTATTTTTCTTCAACGCACTCCCCACTGGCTATAAAAACCTCCGAGAGCAATGGAATTCAAGACCCGTTCTATTAAAGAATGTGAGACCAAAATAACTGATATTAATCCTTAGTGGAATTGGTGAAATGTCGTGGTTTTTATCCTCACAAAGAAAGTGAAGATGTAGCGAACGACGTATGCAACAACAGTGATCTCCATTTCGTTGTCATGAATCTAAGAGACGGCACTTTGCTGAAGATACTTGTCAATAGGTCTATCATAAGTCTTACCAGCCACGTATGGCCCAGTACAACAGATAAGATGGTTGGTAATACGGGAAATGCATTACCAACGATAAAGATAGAAGAGCAAGATAATTCCGACAACTGGACAATATTGAGCGTTTGTCGCTTCAGTAATGGCAGGAATTATTCTATTTTACAAGACTTTAATGACCTCATTTCTATGGTGGATATATAACAGCGTCATTCAGTCATTGATGCTATGTATACACATCTACAGTTATATGCATTCCACTGGACACCGAAGATTGACATGCTAGACTATGAAATGTAGATCTTCACCACTCCACACTTCAAGGAGAAAGATATTTTGGAGAGCACTTCAAAGCATCTTGCATTGACGATGCACATAACAGACGAAGGCTCATATACTAGCGCCAGCTGAATGAATCTATCTGAATCTCTTTTATCGGGAGGCGTCATTGGTAGGCTCTGAAATTGACTCACTAGTACTAAGTTCACTATCAAGTATAATATCTGCATACAACCTGATCCGCCTTCGGGGGTGGTGTCTCTAATTTGTGCTCAATGCATTCAATACATGCATCAGCTGTAACAAACTGCTTACAATACTCGGTGATGAACTCAGGAAGATAGATTGGGCAGAGAATCCAAGTGAAAATAATATCAACTGCGGCGGAGAGTACCCACAAACGACTTCGCATGATATTGATGACAAAATAAGGACACACCATCCCAGCTACCTCTCAAAGATGTTTCCCAAGTTTTATACGTCTAAAACCGACTTGAAAATTCTCGACTCAGAAACAGAAGTTGCCAATGGGAGACTTGTTAAGTGTTATAACAAGTCATCATATAGACTACTTTGTATTGCATCTCGAAAATTTGATTACTCTATTAGCCTAAGGAATTTTGAGGATGTTAATATCGACCATGAAGATGAAGAAGATTACTATAATGATTCTGATGACGATAATTATGGCACCGATGTCGATAAGGACGAAAGAATGGACAACGGATCTGGTTTCTTGGGGGTTGCATCGGAAGGGACCCTAAACAAAAATAGTAGGAGCAACGTTCTCTCAAATTAATAACAGATCTTTTGTATCGAGGTGATTGTGACATAGTTTCAACTTAGTTCCTCCGCCAAACCACTTCAGCAACCGTGCACTCACCGATTGCGACTGCTCTGGAGTTATTTAAGAACTCCATCACACAAGACCTACATTCCAATCATCATCTCTCACAATAACACCCGATAACCAACTCAACATTAATTAAAAATGCGTATCTCAACTCTCCTCATTGTGGCCATAGCCACCTTAGTCGTTGCTCTCCCTACTGTTGACCAAGGAGCGGTCGCCAATGCGGTCCCCGTCGCTGAGCGAGACGGACTCATCAACCCCGCCAATTCAGCAGCTCGTCCAGGCCGTAAGATTCTCGAAGCAGAGATTCAGCATCTCTCCGATCGGTTCGGCCTCACTATCAACTCCACTGCCAATGGCAACACTGTTCATGCCCAGCAAGAGCGCTGCGGTACCATCTTTTACAAGCATAGCATTGGATACCATGAAATGTGGCTGGTAAGATGTCATGATCTAAACCAATTTCAATTTAGATATTCACTAACACTCTGCAGAATGACCGATGCATGGATCTCGTGAGCAATATCTAGTATCAAGTTTTTAGACTGTTACAAAAACTGACCATGCGGTGGAAAAATAGTATGATCCTGGCGTGTCTATCACCATTATCAACGATGCATGCAAAATGTGTATCTTCTGGCCGTAAGTCCAAACGTGACCTTTCCATCTTTGCTTTTACTTACACATTACTCCAGGGACCACAACTGCGCCGATCCGAATCCAACCTTGATTACATTTGGTAAACATAACGGGCGCTTCAATGCGGATACCTACAGCTATGTGTGCTGGCCTTGATCACGCAAGTAAGTACTCACATCATTTTCGTCTCATAATCATTAAAGAGTTTCTGACTTGGGATCATAAGCTTTGTACCGACATCAAACACAAGTGCACAGGGGCCTGTCAAGATTTGTCATAAAAGATGACATGATAAGAGAAAGACAGGGATTCAACTATCCACAGCTGTCCCTTCGGAAACCCTTATACTCAGTGGTGACTTGGATGACGGTCTTATGTAGACGGCTACAGCAAGATAATTCTCAAAAATCCTATGATATCTCAACACTATGTAGTCATCTCTTGCGTAGATGCTTTAACTTACATAACTCAAGCTATTGAGATTGATATACAAGAAGAACAGCCTTAACCCATGTATCTCAACAAATGACCATTTCTCTATATCTGATAGGTGGAGTGGAGGTAATAAATTTGCAATACAATGCGGTAGGCTTGAAACACGAAATACAGGAAGTCTCCTACTGACCTGACCTGAAAGTTATCAATCATTTTCCGAATACCTGTTCTCACAAAAACATAGCTACGAATAAAAGGGGCTACATGTGTAGCATGGTACAAGAACCAACT
The DNA here is from genome assembly GCA_020744415.1 of Dendryphion nanum. Lineage (NCBI taxonomy): Eukaryota > Fungi > Ascomycota > Dothideomycetes > Pleosporales > Torulaceae > Dendryphion > Dendryphion nanum. Next base: position 1,345,499 of record JAGMWT010000008.1, read on the forward strand.
TTCATATTCTTTCCACCATCTACAAATTCTGACAGGATCATCTCCTACTCAATAGCAAAATGTCTCCTTCCACCGATTAAATGACGTTTTCAATCGCTTCCTCGTATTCTTCAGCCACGCTCTTCCAAAGTCAGCCGCATGAGGCTATGTCACATCCAAATGGCGCTTATCCACAATAGGCTAGTCTATGCGACACCGATCAGGCAGTGAACTTACACATAAACAACAGCCTTCCCATACCATTTCCATTCAATTAAGTCTTTCCAGAACCAATGTCTTCAACCGAAACCTCTTTCTCCCTGTTTCCGAAATGGTTCATCAGTCCCCGCAAACCCCCGCAACCTATCAACCCTCGGCGCTGGCTCGAAAACGCGCAAGCCCGTTGTTTGTTTCTGACCAAACTACCAGCAGAAATTCGCAATGAAATATACATGCTCGTCTTCGGTGCAGATGCAAACGATTACTTACATGACGACTGGCCGCGTTCGCTAGAAGAGATAGAAGAGCAGGAGAACAGATCAAAGGACCCCCTACCAACACCAACAAGTACAGACACCCGAGTATCCATTTGTTCCAGTCATGTGTCGCCAAAATCCCTTGTCTTCGCACCAAAGAAGAAAGAAGAGGATTCCAAGCCGCACCACCCTCTTTCGTTCCTAGCGACGTGTCGGAAGATTAATCGCGAAGCGAGAGAAATGGCATTTGGCGTCCATCACTTTAAGCTAACACTCAAAGCGGAGGATGGCGCTTTCGCACGAGCGAAGACGGATTTCCTTGGCGAGAAATTGTATGGCGTGCGCAGACTCTTCTACGATGGACAGGCGGCGATATGGTGGGACAGTAGAGCTTCGCATTTTACTTGGAAGGCAATTTCTATATTTCCCAATGTGGAGGTTCTGCAGATCGGATATAAGAGAGACTTTGACGACCCAAGATCTATGCACGAGAAAGGGAGGAGCGAAAGGTTGATGGATGTGCCGAGAGAGAAGAGAGATGAACAACATATGCTCAATGATTATCCACGGTGTTGGGTGGATTTTATGCATGCGATACTCGGCCGGAGGAAGCACACGCGGCAAGAATGCGATTTCTGGAAAATTGATGGTGGGGTCGGTGGGGTCGGGTCTGGAGACCTTGGGGAGTTTGATATGTCCAAACATTATACCATGGGGGATTGGCGGGAGGTAATTGATCGCTTGGAAAGCGTTCTGAGAACGTACCCTGGAGGTGAGACGAAATGCGCTTGTGGTTGCGGGATGACGAAAATTGTTAGAACGCGGTTGGTGCAGGGGACAGGAAGAAAACTCATGATTGAAATGGTGCACTATGATGAAGATGAAGAGTTCAGAATGAAGTTTAAAAGGGGGGAAAGGATTAAATTGAGACCTGGCGTTGACAAACTCCCGTTGGTGGAGGTGCATCACGGGACAGGACTTTATTGGAAAGGATTATCAAATTAAGATAGGTAAATAGATACTTTTCTCTAGGTCTTGTTGGTAGTGTTGGAGACACACTCCATTCAGATCTTTCCAAGACCGGCACCAGCCTTCACGATCTTCTCAACTTGTCTGAGAGAGGTGAGTTGATACTTATATGGGGCCTTGGTGAAGTTGCCGACTTGAGTGATGTTGATAGTGGCCTTACCCCAGTCGTTCCCTATAGAGTTGTAAGCCAATGGCTAATAATGATGTGCGAGAGATAACTTACTGGCACCAAGATTGGCAAAACCGTCAATCTCGAAGTCACCATCTGGGGAGGTGTTGGGGCTGTCCTCAGGAATGACAAGGCCGTAGGTAGAGAGGGCTTCGCGGGTCTTGCCAGTGAAAACGTTGCCTTCGACGAGAACCTGGTTGTCGGAACGGCTGTGGATGGCCTGGTACAGGAAATCCTGGTATAAGTTGTTGTAGATGTGCTACGAAGGCAGGTAAGCAAATGGTATATGGGAAAAATATTAGACAATAGTTAACATACCTGATGACCAAATCGTCCAGCCGGGCCACGAGTACCAGAGTTGCGCCAGTAGTTGTGGTGGTATGTGACATGCAAATGTCCAGAGTCGATTGCTCGGAAAGCATCAGAGTTACCGATAAGGGAGGACTTCCAGTGATCGTGGAAGTAGTTCCAAGATACGGTAATCCAGTCGCTCGCCCTTATGATATCGCACTGGCCATCGTAGTAGTCGGGTCCATTGTTGAGGTCGGAAGAGAACTCGTTGTGATCAATCCAGACGCGAGTGCTGTTATTGATGGTAATGCCATCATTGTCGAGGATGAAGCGGATGCCCAAGTTGCGGATGATGACATTGGTCTTGTTCGCGACAGTGATACCGCTACCAGTGATCTCGGCACCCTTGCCAAAACCAATCAAACTCTTGTTGTTTCCAACTTGGAGTCGCTTGGTAAGGTTGAAATTGCCTTTGGCAACAACAATAGTCGGGACGTCACCTGCGACAGCTGAGACCAGAGCCTCAGGTGTAGTGACAGTCACCGTCTTGCCTCCTTGACCACCAGTAGTAGGGCCAATCGGGTTGTCCTTTCCAAAACCGGCGAGGCTAAAGTCGCAGCCTGTAGGAGTAGCGGAGACCACAGCGGCCAAGGAGACCAATTGAGTAAAGATTGATGCCTTCATATTGACAATGGTGAATCGAGAGTACAAGATTGACTGGTGAGTTAATTGAGAGTCGATGCTCCATTAATGTACAGATGCTTGCAATATTTATATTCCTGAGGAAAGGCATCTGACATCCAGACTCTTGATTGTCACCCGTGAACCAATGTCATGGTCCTGTTGTCAAGCCGGGAAAACTGTTAATGTGGCGTGCTCTGCCGGGTCAAAGATACATTCCGCCCGCGGGCGTCCACAGAGGACGTAAGATTGCCCGTGTGCTGCATTGCATGGCCGCGATGCATGTCGTCAACGGTCGAGGTACACGGAATCGTTCACGAAATGAGATGGTGATGTACAAGAGATAGTGGCTGACTGGTGGAAGAAATCGAACCCCAGATTTTCCGGTTCCTTCTCCGCGTCGGAGATCTTGGCGTTTCTCTTGGCGCTGGGGAAGGACTCACGTGAAGCGCTTGTGTCCCGCGGTGCTTGTTCGACGCCCGAGCTTGTTGACATATCAAGCATGGTCAAGAAATCCTGATTGACGGAAATTTATGAGAAGGAGCGGGATCCTTGAATAAACGAGCAGTGGCTGTTTGTTCATCTATACCACCCGATACGGTTAGAGCCTTCCACAGTTCCAAGATGAAAGCTAAGTATGATGTTCGTCAAATTTCCATTATTACGAGATACTTACGCTAGCTACTCTTGCATCTAACATTCGTACTATTATTTCCAAATCTCCTACACTTCCATTCTTTCAAAAACTCTGAGACGGATGATGGATCGTTCTTTTTATTTCGATCATAATGTGTTGGTAAATCGAATATCAATGTTTATAAATCAATTGAAGACGTACCGTAAACAACTCAATGCATCATCTAGCTACCAATGATCTAAAATTCCGCAGACACTCAATGGTCACCATGATAAAACTTTACCTGGATGCCCGCATTTAGGGTTTCGATGAAAGTTTTGTTTAGAATGATGGGAATTTCAATGGTAAAACCAAAGGTCGGTCCAAACACTTAGTAATTTGTGTACCTAGATACGGCTTACTACGGATTTCTTAGCAATATTACAGGATGAATATTTGAGTTTTCAGGCAATATTACCTGTCAGTAACTCGATAAACAGGCATATCTGGTTCAATACAGAACACCACTCTGGGTTGTTTGAGGGAACCCGACAACCTAGGTGAGGATATCCAAATTTTTGGGATTTCAGTTGCATTGAAGCCTGCTACTCAAGCGAGTAATGTCCATTACAAAAGATCTAGCGCAAGCGGAGTCTGAGATCAGACAATATGGTTGAGTTGGAAAAAATTGGTATGTAAGGTACTGTATCGTGCGCCCCCTCCCAATACTCAAATGAATGGAAGATGATTCGTCATGTTGCATTATCATGCGAAAACTCTTACAAAGATAGTATCTTCCTATGTTCTTGCCGCGCAGTTCATATAGCAGCCTCTTAACTCGCAGAATTTCCAATCACGGCATTCTTAGCCCACGCACACTGGAAATAAACGGACTGCGCAATACATCCTTGACACGGTTTGGCAGAACTCTAATCGAATGGAAAAAAATCTACATAATTGATCAGAGCATCTCCGTCCACATCTACTCAATTTGGCAATGCAAAGAATTCGCTGATGAATTCATGTGTCAGATTGAACGCCGATAGTAACCAGCGGATTTGGCGAGCTACACTTTCATATGAAATTCGACTTGAGTTGTTCCTCAGCTCATCCCATAAACTTACTTCTATTGCGATCATTGGAGAATATGAGATAAAATATTATCAATACCATGCATGCATATAGAGTGCAAGGAGAGGAAGTATAATTTTTTCAAAAAGTACCTGCCAATAACTAATAACACATGCGCTTAGTTTCAATCAGTTTGTTATAGCGACTTGATCACACTACCGTATATTTGATTCAGCCTGGCAGACTGGTTACGACATGTCGCTCTACAAAAAGGGTACATGCTGTAAGAAAAGAAATCGTAATTGGACTAACTTTTTGGGGAACGTAAAACACACAATATCTATAGTAAACAAGTTTTTGTTTTAGATTTTCCATGCGGGTGAAATAGCTAGTGGCTAATAAAGCCAATGTATCCCACGTGAACAGTCGGTGAAATAGAACCAAGGCATGGGCGAAGACAGGATAACAGTGGCATGTTTGATCTAGGACGTTGTCGAATGATTCTAGTGCGCTCGATCTATCAATTTCACAATCGCGAGCTATTGTCACATCATACACAGAAAGTTTAAAGTGTATAGAAACTCGGACGGGAGAATTCACTAGTAAAATAATATTCGTGGGTATTATTATTCATCAATCGTGCGCGAGCGACCGTGGCGAGGAGAACGCTGACTGCGTAGAGATGTTTAAGAGGCAATTAAAAGCATAGAGGATTGTAAGACATCATAAGCTCACTTGGCTCGAACTTCCGCTCTTGACATTTGTTGCGTTTCTGCTGAGGTTGTCCATTTCCACCAATCCCACCTCATCCGTTTCAGTACTCCCATGCTCAACTTCGAAAGTCTTTGAAAACTTAATGCCGTCCCTTCCATTTCTTTCGATTTCCGTGCCACTCGTAAGATTGTTTGAACCTATTCCACCCTTGCCTGCAACGCGGCTGCGGCTTCCATATTTGGCATAGTATTTGTTGGACGAGCTGTGATTTGTTCCGAAGACTCTGGGAGATAGACGCACGAGGATCACTCGGATCGCCGGCATACATGCGCACATGATTCCGACATTGATTTCAATGACAGACCAGTTGTTGACATCTTTCTGATCCCACGTTGGATTGTGAGAGTTCGCGAAGCTTACAAGGGTCTGAAGACGGAGAATCGAGACGACAGTAACGCTAGAAATCAGTGTTAGAATATTACGAAACATTGGACATAATCGCATAACTTACAAAGTACCAACAGAAAACATTAAGCCCACGCCCACCTTCTTCTTCCATGCCATTCTCAGATGAATGATCTGGGAAAAAGGTATTGCTAGCATCCAAATATCTAAGACAATGCTGATAACAGCGTTGGCCCATGCCAATGCATTGATGTTAATGCATTTGCCTTCATGCTCTCCATCCCAGGAATTCCAATAGTGGCTGATCGGTTGGCACTGGAGGATTGAACATACTATGAATGCAACGCCGTAGAGTACATCAAATCCGACGGTTACTGCTATGACCTGACGAATTCGAGCTCCGGGGAAGATCCGCTGATAGAAAAACAGCAAAGACAGTTTCAATAGGAAGACTTGAGTAAAATAGAGCACTTCCATAACGTAAAACCAGCGAACGAAGTTGGTGATTTGACTGAATTCCAAGGTCCAAATATCTCTGGCGAGACCATTTGGAATCGTCCCTAGATCATTGATAATGGTACCTGGAATACCAGAGAAAAGAGTAAGGACGATAAAGTAATCATCCAAACCAAGCTCGGAGAATGTGACGAAATATTTATAAACAATGCGAACCAGAACGAAAGCGGCGGATATGACACCCAGAGTGATCCCTACAATTTTGTGGAGAGCACTACGATCCCGGATGGGCGCTCCGCACGCTGTCATAGTGATGTTCTTTGTGGTCAGGCCTTGTTTAATGGTGCAATTCCGTAGAACGCAGACTTCGATGCTGCTCTGGAGCTGTGCATTGGTACAAATGCATTTCTGATCAGTAGGCGAGCAAGGAGATGTCGCAATCGATGTCACGAGGCACCTCACCTGATTTTCTTGTCAGTATAATGTTTATAATTCAGATATTCCTGTACATACCGCGCAGGGTGGTAGAGCTTCCAGAACAGTAGATAATGATGTTCCTTGAGCGAAACCAAATGGTAGAAACGCAAAGAACAAAAACAGAATATGGAAGTTAGCCTTCATTGTAGCATTAAAGAGACTTGGAATCACTCCTGAGGTAAGAACAGGAAACGCGGCGGGAAGTAGAGGAGATATTTGTTTGACAGCTCCGAGGAACCTGGGGAACGCAAACTCATTAGCTGGCCCACTACGGCCTCTAGATTGGCGCGAGGTGGGTGACAGCAATACCTTTAACCAACTCGCAAGCTTCATGCATCCTTGAAACCTAGTGCTCGCTTGTAAGTGAGCCTAAGCACTGGTGAGGGACTTGTCCAAAAACCCTCAGTCTGGGATTGGTGTGTGTCGAGATCTGAACGACGGTCTTGGTTAGTCCATCGTTTATGGCGGTCCCAACGGACCGACATTTGCTAAGGGGATGCTCCAGGTCATGTATCGCATTCTGTCACCCCGTCCCGTCGCATCACATTCTATCAGCTGCGTCAGCAATACGTCTGTATGCTATGCATGTTCAACAGGCAAGAAATTTCGGCGTTGCTACACAGCGACTCGGGCAGCGCGTCAGGGCTGTCAGCCTAGAATTTATGGAGGCTGGCCATGCAGCCAAATTAGGTGACGGACAAAGGGGCGAGTGTGAATATTGTGGCGGGAAATCCCCGTACTGGCTATACTGTTGAATCGGAGGCGTCGGAATGTGAGTTTAGGTTTGCCTAAGTGCTGTGAAAGACGCTATTGGCCGAAGACTGCCACCACCATCAGGGCGCACGCAAGACATCGGCAGCATAAGTCGGAGAGGTTGAATCAGCGGGACGGAATGCTGGCCCTGCATACATGATCCACATGGCGTTGATGCGGTTGCAGTAAAGCGTATGTGAGGGTTCTCCAAGCCGTCAGTTGTTCCACGGGTGTATCTACATTTCCACTCCGGGAGGGTGAAGCCAGGGAGATACGTGCAGCGTGGGTCATCACTTCCCACAAATTGCAATATTCTTGGCGTTTGATTCCCGGAAAAGCTTAACTCAATATCTTTCACTCAGTACCGGTGAATGATCGCCACGTTCTCCTGATAATCCGGGCATAAGAGCCTCCGCTTGCATGTGGGGAATCGTGCGCAAGTGCAAGTACCCACAGATTTCTAGAATCCTTGACTCAGATCAACTCCCGGCCCGTTGACAGATCACACGAGAAAAGGGCCGTCTATGGGTCTTCTCCTCGCCGACCTCGTCCTCGTGGTTGACCTCGAAGAGCAGCATCTACCGTCGTTGCAAGCGATCATGGCTTCAAAGTATTGTTGGAGAGTGGACAATAACTTGCCGCGTTGCAGAACAAGGCAAAGTTGTTTCCAATTGGACGACGCGTTTCAAGCAAAGAAGACAGGCCCTGGAGAAGTTACTGCCTGACATGGCAGCAATGTACATCTATGCACCCACGCAACCCGGCCCGCAAACGGCCGTGCTTGAGCACAATAGTCTGCCGTCATAGGTATCAGGGTTTCACCTGCTCATACGAGAGCACTATAGACCTAAGGTTTATCTTCGGGTGCCAATACTCACTATCTTCCAGAACTTGATCTGCGGATCCGCGATTGATTGCTCCAGGTTACTGGAAACCCGTAGAGTTCTTCCAAGACATCACCGCTAATTTAAGTTTATCCTATGTTAGGGAACATACGACTCGAAAGCAAGCGACGAGTCGCTCTCGTTCAAAATGAACTACCGACACGCCAGTGCCCAGTGCTCAATTTGAACAGAGAACCAAGAGAATTGGGCTACGGCTTGTGACGGAACTTTCCTCCACAGAGGCGAAACCCCCAGCCTCAAGAACGCCATGCGTGTGAAATCTCCGGCATTGAGTCCAACTCTAACGTGCATCAGGTGGCTCTCGCAACCAATCAACGGTCGTCGGAGCCATGACTCGCAACCATAGCCTCGCGGTTTCTACACACCTCTGACAAGACCTGACACTCTGTTTTAGGTTGTGGTGTGGAATCCCCTTACCGGATTTCTGGTCGCGCGAGTAACAGGTCGCGGATCAATAAACGGTTTTCAAAACGCTCCCAAACCTTCGAGCTTTTTCCAACTGCCGACGATACACTTTGAAGCTTTCGTACAGTTAACCAACATCAGGATGCAGGAACGCTGAGCATTGTTGTCATTCCGCTTCAAGGTTCGCTCTACGTGCCTCTTTTCACCAGTCTTCCCCTCTCAGGGGTATGCATAAGTCGTATCACAGTGTGGAGAAATCCCCTTCGACGGTTAGCTAGAATTTCCCCACGGGGCGATAGCGGAAGTGCATCGGGAATAACGCATCATGGACTTCGCTCGGATTTGTAGGCGACAAGACCATTCCAAACAATTTCATCATTTATCACCCAATTTGACTAGGATGCGAGACTGCATACTATATTAAACCTTCTTTTGTCCGGAATAGGGATCATCGATGGCATTCAGGTGGGTATGGCAGAATTCGGCGAAGACGAAGGGACAGTGTCGCAGGCATTTTGATGTGATACCTCCAGACAGCTGACAAGTTTTAATCGATTCGACTCGACTAACACTTCAAACGTACCGAAAAAAAAATCCGGTTGGGGAAATAGTAATCGGAACGAATAGAAATCTATGAAATTTGTATTTGCCTACAAATCAAAATAAACTCTGTCAATTCCAATTCACTCTTTGCAACAAGCCATCTCCACCTGGGCGTCGATATCCATCCTTCTTGGCTCACACATACTGTGTTTGACAAGATACAATATACCCCGCAGATTTGATTGACAAACATATAAACCAGAAATTGTCGAACGGGTCAGATTGTCAACAGAGAACTTGGAGTGAGGCATAGACTTGAAGCCTCTTATGTCATGTGCATGTTTATGACACTGGTTTAGACAACAAGCATATATCAACAATAGGCATATACATCCTTATGCTTGGCATCAATCATAATACATCATAGTCCACACAATACCAAATTCGTAACTACCAGCCCATCCTACTCCTACTCCTCTCTACTGACATCCCTCCCTTTTAGAATCTTCCCCCTTCCCTCCATCCCTCTCTTTACAGTCTTTGTCGCATTTCCACTCTCCTCAAACAACCCCCCTATCTTTGCAAAAACAGCCTCCGTGTACCCAATTTTCGGCGCCGTGTAATCAATCGTGAAAAGACTCACACTCACATTCCCTCCATTCACTACAAAGGTCTCTCCAGGCAACTCGCAGTCCCCATTATAGCAGACATTCACACCCGCCGCCAACGGCCTCAGATCCCCATATTTGAACAACTTCGTCGTCTCATTGAACACTGCGATATCTGTCTCAGCTTCGCCAGTCAATCTTGCCTTAGTGATTGGCGGAATGGCATCGCTGTCCAGCGGTGGGATATTAACATTCACACCGTATCCGAGCGGAAGAATTTGCGAGTTCGCGGGCGTATTGTCGATAAAGCTTTGCACGACTTTGAGCGATGCTTTTGCAGCCCAAGTCGCAGGATTCGTTGTGTTGGTGACATTGAAATACGGGATTGCGTCGTTGCTTGCGCTCAACGCGATACCAGGAATTGAGCGCGAGACAGCGGCATAGGTTGCGCCGAGTGTGCCGCTGAGGGTGTATACGAAGGGACCAAGATTGACGCCGTAGTTGGGGCCTGCGATGAAGAGATCGGGGGCTCGGTTCCAGGAGGCGTAATAGCGGGGGAGAACGTAGTCGAGGGCTACGAAGGTGCACGCTGCAGGTGTGCCATTGTAATACCAGACTAAGATAGTGATGCGGTTAGCACAATAGAGTTTGCGGATTACTGTTTCCTAAGGAGCTCGCTTACTGTTCGAGTCGTTAGGGTCGGTTCCCACAGCAGGTGCGCCAGCCTGCACTATGTTGTATTGTGCTGGCGAGGTGAGGTTGGCATATGCGGTGAATTCACTGCGGCCGCCCTGCCCGGATTGCTGAACAGCGGGAGCGACGATTAGGACTTGATCACATATTAACATGGATTATAGTATTAGAAGGGGACATTGAATACCATCATGCCCGGCGCCTTTAAGTAGTTTGTATAGCTCGCGCAAGTTCCCACTGCCGAAACCATCATCGTTGTTCATTAAAATTTTCAGTCCGTTGGTGGTTGATGACAGAGCCAGCGCTGCTAGCGCCACAGTGAATGAGATTCGCATATTGGACTTAAGGTAGACGAAGACTGAGGAGAACAAGTTTGACAATCTCTTGACAAAGACAGGTGCAATCGATGAGATTCAAATTAGTTGACCGATGGTCAAGAGGTACTATATTAGGAGGCGATTGTCTACCTTAAATCCGCTGAGAATTTATTTGGCTCTCAACATGAATCTTCACTCAACAGCATAGTGACATCAGTCGCGTGCTCATTTTCCTAATCAGTCAGCACTATGATATACAAGCCTGCAGGAACACGGCAGAGAAACGAGTCTACCCTACCCGATAACCGGGCTAGACTCTATGATAAAGCAAGGCCAGCAACCTTGACAAGCCAATGCGCACTTCAATTGAACAGGACATGATAAGAAAGATCTTCGTTGGAGAGTTGCCAAATAAAACTAACGAGGAAAGGAAGGTGGAGTTGAAATGGTTCAGTTATGAATGTGGCGTGGAATCGGAGCTCGGCGGAAGCTTGTTTAGGGCAAGCCTCGCTGGGGCAAGCTTCGCCTTCATGGTGACCAGCCTATTATGGGATCTGACTGTACAAGTGAAATAACATGCTAGAAGTGAGTTTCAATCAAGATTTTTGGGACCTACTACTCAGACCCGTGGACCTACTGGAACGATGTGGCTTTCTAAAGCCTCTAGCAACGTCGCCTGGCTATTCAAAAGCCAACCTTCAGTCGCCGTTCAATCAATAAATGTACAGAAATAACCTATCCGTTCCTTGTTCACCAACTACCTGCAAGCTCCAAACCATTGGAGAAATTTCTGATATACACGGCGACTCGTCCGTAAAGAAGAAAAGATGAATACGGTGATGAGGGCCGGATCGACATTTGGGGAAAACCAGACACTCGCCAAACTACTCTTCTTTTAATTGTTCGCACTGTTATTACCACGCATCGACGTTGAACAATTCTTCGGAGAAATGTGTCGCCACGACTGTGCGGCTGGCAAACTGTCGCCCAGCAAGAGCCTTTAGTGCTTTTTGAGCAGACTCAATGTCTGCATACTTGATGAAGATCTTGCCTACGCCGGGGTTGACGCGAGCACCCGTAGGTCGCGGGATCTTGACTTCTAGAATCTGGCCATATTTACCGCACTCTTCTTCGACATCCTCCTTAATTTCTGAAGCAAAAGTTAGTCGTGAAACAAAATGTAACAATGACATAGGAATACTTGCCTTCATATGCTTCAGTATCAAGCAACTCATCATGAGTTACCATGTTCATTAGCATGAGCACACGTGAGCTATCTTGGCCTTCATTCGCAGATGAGCCAGCAAGCATCGATATTGCCCCGACTCCACCGTCCAAGCCTGCGGCTTGAGTAACTCCGACAGACGCGTGTTGAACTTTAAGGTTGGTGTCTCCGAGCGCGATCGTATTCAAGCCTTCAATGACCTGTGGGAGGATTTCACCCTGTACGTATTCGCAGAATGCAACGCCCTAACAACGTTAGCTACTATTAATCGTTGCGTTGATGCATACTCACTCGGTTCTGTTCAGAACTTGTGTCCTTGACCATGATGAATCCCTTCAACTGGCCAAATGCCTCCAAGAGTTCTCTAATCTGCGCATCCTCTACATAGGTAGGAATGTTTAAGATGCTCAACTTATTAGGACTATCTTTGACTTCCGACGAGACTACGCCATCGAATTCAGTCTCTTCCCCGGTGGTAGGTACGATATAGTCCTTGGGACGTCGAATTGAGAGGCCCGGTCGATCGGGACCTCCTGTGTCATCTTCCATCGAAATTCCGTCTAGGGCCAATGCCATGGTTGCGTCCTCCGGAGTTTTGAACTCAAGCAATGCATATTCTCGGTCGGTAGAAACCTGAGCCGAGATACATGGGTCGATACCAGAGACGACGTTAAGACCATTCAATTGTAAATTGAAAAAGCCCGATACATCCTCCGATTTGGCGTTGCCAGGAAGATTGTAGACGAAAAGACGCTTTGCCTGCTTAGCATTCGATGGCTGGAGGGCGGCTGCGGTGGCTGAACCTGCGGTCGGGGAAATGAAAGCTGCCAGACGGGAGGGATCCATAGGAGCTGCGCGCGGAGCACCTGGCAATGGGAACATGCCAGATAACTTTGCCTGCTCTGCTGTAATGTTGTCATAGCCGGATGGCTTGATATCCCACTGCGTCATTCGACGCTGGCGCAGCTGGATTGAGATAACATCAGTCAGGTCCGGAGTGGGCTCGCGTTTCTTCACAGGAGGGGAGGCGGACTTCTTTCTATCTCGACCACCCCCAAATCCACCCTCTCGGTCTCGATCACGGCGTCCCCGTCCCCGGTCTTCATGCCCATCTCGATCACCGCCACGGCGACCTCCACCTCCACCTCCGCCTCCACCTCCACCGAAGCCTCGGTCCTCGTCGCGTCGCGGTTGGTCGCGCCTCGAGTAGGAGTCGCCCCATCCGCCGCTGCCGCCACCACCACCACCACCACCTCCACCACCTCCTCCAGATCCACGATCATCTCGTCGCTCACGGCGGGCGTAGGTGTCTTCGCGCTCGCGTTCGCGGTAGTCTCGGCTAGAGGAGTAGGTGTCGACCTCATAGTCGCGGCGAGAATTTCGGTGGGGAGACCTCGAGCGGCGCCGACGTCGGTCACCACCGCGGTCGTCACGACGGTCATCGCGGGAGGACTAGATTATCCATCGTCAGGAAAGCTGCACCCTCAGAATTTATGGTGCAAACACTTACATAATTACGCGATCCACCTGACCGTCCACCGTCTATTTGAGTTAGTAATATGTCCGGACATTCGAAGCTGCGAACAAGTCAGCTGGACTTGTTCTGTATTCATCAACCTACCTCTGGAATAGGCGTCTCCGTTCATGGTGTTGGTGTTGCCGTACTGCAAGCGGTCGTCGCGTTCAGAATGCCAGCCGAGTCGCGATTGCAAAAGCGGTCGTCGCTTGCCAGACTAAGCTAAGTTACACTGATCTAGTAATGTAACAAAATCTTCAGGCTTGAAGGTCCGCAGATCTTATAGTCGCAAATGTGCGATGGATTTCCTCGTTGGATGGAGGATGGGAATGGCGAGACGATGTTGTTGATTGTCGCAGGTCTGAAGGAGAGAAAGTTGACCTGGGAAGCCGCGAGGTTTTTCCGACACGCTAGCGACAGTAACGTACCTTGGCAAGCGCCACGCCCCTGTTAACTCCACAACATGCAGCTCCTGCATATATCTCAACCCAACTCGATTGCCGAGACTCGAACTGTTCTTCCAATGTCTGCTCGCGCGACCGAATGGAAGAAGCTTCCCGTTAGCTTGACAGAGTTATGTATCAACACTACCTTGCGCTGCGGGCAATCATTTAGGTAAATATGTCATCCCAAGCTTTCATAGTTCCAAGTCTCGAAGCTTCCGTTCTGATATGCTATTCTTTTAGATGGCGCAAATCCGCAGAGGATGAGTGGTCTTGTGCGCTCCATGGCCGCATCCTCTCTTTTCGTCAAGATCCTGATAACCTCCATTATCGCGCTATATTTCCTTCACAAAATCTACCGACCCCTCCTCCATCTAACGCCCCCTCAATTGCCCCGTCCGTAGTCTCCGAAGACGATGATACATTTGCTTTTGTGAAACATTACTTCAACCTCAAGCTCAATCTGGGTAGCATGTACGAAAAATGGGCCGCTGCAGACCCTAATTTTAAGAAACGAGCTCCAAAGTTTACTGGAGTCAGGATATTACGACAAGATCCATGGGAAACACTCCTCGGCTTTATTTGCAGTAGTAACAACAACATTTCGCGGATATCTACTATGATGTCCAATCTTTGTCTACACTACGGGCCTTTGATTGGACACATCAATGGGGTGCCATACCACGATATCCCTACCCCGGAAGCTCTTGCTGACTCGAAGGTCGAGGCCCATCTTATGAAACTTGGATTCGGATATCGCGCAAAATATATATATAAGACCGCCGTCATGGTAGCTTGCAAAGACGAAGGCTTAGATTGGCTGGACAACCTATGCAATCCGGAATCTCCAGCATTTGGTAAAGAATGGGGAGACGCGGGACCACTAGAAGAAGGCGGCAGGGAAGGCTACAGGAAAGCACATCAGGAGCTTCTTACTCTCCATGGTGTTGGGCCCAAGGTCTCGGATTGCGTCTGCCTCATGGGATTGGGGTGGTCCGAGTCAGTGCCGGTTGATACTCATGTTTGGCAAATTGCCCAGCGTGATTACCGGTTTGGTAAAGGCAAGCATAGCAGTCTCACAGCCGCTACTTACTTAGCAGTCGCCAACCACTTCCGCAAACTTTGGGGCAAAGAAGCGGGCTGGGCGCATTCTGTATTGTTCACGGCTGATCTCAAGGTATTTTCTGAACGCCTCGTGGAGCAGAAAGAGGTCAAGGAAGAACATACACTAATTAAACATGAACCGGATGTCGAGACTGTGAAAGACATGTCGCAGAAAGTAACAGCGAGAAAGAAAATTAAACGGCTGTTCGAAGAAGACGAGCAAGTTGTCAAAGTGGAAGAGAAAACTGTCAAACGAAGGATAAGCCGAAGGACCCGCTCCTAAATACATTATCTACTGGGAGCGTGACAACATATTCTAGCAAAACATCAGCAATTTCTATCCTCTATTCCAACATGTGGTCGCATTTTCCATTCAAGCATAGGCCTACTACCTCAACCCCACGGTCATTCTTTCGAATATTCGACATACCACCCTTCAAAAAGCAATTGTACGGCTCCCTCGATTCAGCAATGGCCACCGTCTTGTTATACCATTCTGGGATGAAGCCGCCGCCTGCGCACGTCTTGTTCGACGAACCCTTGTTGAAACTTGCGCACGCTTCAATACAATCGGACGGTGACTCGGCTCGTATCGCAAATATGTCGTCAGCTACCCACGCAGTATTACACAAAATGTCGTATTGTACCCGCAAATTCATCGATGCGGTTTTGAATTTGTTCATCGCTGTATTCGCTGAGTCACATCCGGTCGTAGGTATGACAAATGGTGATGTCACGCTTGGCGTGACTTGCGGAGTTGTCGTTGCGGCTGGACCTGATTGTATATGAATGCTGGTGGAAGGATACCGACACGCTACGGCCTCTATGTCTGGCTCCTGTTTGAGAGGTGCCTCGATTTTACATTCTTCTTTGCCAACCGCCTTATTTCCAATAAGTCCTCCCACCACCCCAGCGATTACAGTTATGAGGATACCAATGAGGAGAAGGATTGGCCATCGCGTCCACCGCCGTTGAGCTATGGGCTCATGCGTAATGTGACTGGAAGCTGTAGAATTGTCATAAGATGATGGCGCCTGGGACTCATGCGCAGAGATTTTTTGTTCGTAGTAATATTGCTGCGGTACTACTTCTGGGAACGACGAGGGCTCGTGCAAAAACTGCCACCGAATATGTTAACAACATCTCAAAGCTGGACACAAGGTCCAATATCTACTTACCTTTGGTGAGGACACCATTTCTTAAGTGTTTCTTGTCCGCAGTTCTCAATCAATTCCTGATGGTTATAGTCGCAACGCGCTGCGTAAGTGAAAGTTGGATTCAAACAAGGGTATTCATACAAAAGAAATAATTCTACAAGGTGCTGCTCACGTCTTGGACCCCGGATCCCCAGCCAATATTGGGGTTGCCGTCGACTAAGTACCTGATATCATTTCCTTTTGGCGCTGCTGAATGCGGCGCTTGCTGGCCAAATCGCAGCGGACTCACAATGTCCAATACCATGCGATAGAAATCCCCGATGTCTTTGACTTCCGTTTCGCCATTCATTTCACAGCTCTCGTATTGAGACTGGAAGGACTTTGTGGCTGCAAGGCACGAGTGACTTTGGAGATCTAGAAGTGGGCATAACATGGATTAGACACTGCCATGACCGCAGATAACTTGGCTTTTTCCCTTGAAGTCAGTCTGTCGCAGGAAACCGGCGTACGATTGTAGCGCGATGGATGCACCGCACATGGAAGCGTTAGCGACGTAAATTCCCGATCTATTGTCAACACGGCTATGATAACGCCCGATCGCGAACGCTTTACTTCTCGCCAAATACTCTTGGACCTGGTGCTCGTTGTAAGAGTGCTTCACGTATCGCTTTGCACGCCGAGTGCGGTGCATCTCTTCAGCCCGCCACTCGTCATCTATATTGTCGCTTTTAGTGTTCGAGAAAGGGTAAACAGCAATCGGGGCATCGTTGCCATTGGGTCCCCCATTTTACTTTGTATGTATCATGCTATCACAACGAATTTGAAAATACACAACACGGTGCTATGTTTTCGGATCCTGGGAACACGTTGTGGATTTCAATTGGAGTGCTCTCAATTCTCTAAATACGATGAACTATTTGACTTCGACGACTTTGAGTTCACATTCACGATCCGTCGTTAGTCGATTAGCCGCCAATAGCCCACCGTGGTAAGCGTGGCCGAGCCCTCGTTGTATTCAACCTCCCTCTCCCTCCCCCCTGCCCAAAAGAGGAAGAGGTGTAAGATTTCCGCGAAATAATTTCTATCTATAGCCGTAGCGAACCAACACTGCATTAAAATCGGCCCTTTAACTTCGAATTGCATCAGGACAATAGTTTTCCATGTCGATAACTTCAGAACGCCCATCGTTGTATCCATAATTCAAAACACACGTCTTTATCACAGGCGATAACATGCTTATTCCCGATCAAAATCGAATTGGTCGACTTGGCTGCGGGACAGTAGCCACAGAACCAACGGTGCTGGTTAGTGCCAACGCATTTGCATTCGGAATGAGATTGACCATATGGGGACGGCGGATATTTTGGCGAGCAGGATGATGAAGGTTCTTGCCTGAGATGGACTCGCTTTATATGTCGATATGCACCCCTTTGCGGCTGGGCTTGTCAACATTTAAAGCTATCATGCCGTCTTCGCTATTTAGGGCCACGTTGTCGATTTTTACCGGAAGGGGATGTTTCCAGTTCTTGACTTCCATACCACCATGGCGGTACATTCCGTCCTCCACAACGCCGAGCTGCATCGGAACATCCTTCTTCTATCTTCTTACTTTGATGTTGTCCTCGCGATACACGCTGCGCTCACCGATCTCGTGGTATGCGAAGCACTTGGTTTCAAGGAGGGATGGAGCATGGAAGGCTTCGCTAAGAGTGCCAGCAACCAGGGAGAGGCCGTGGAGGATTGGAATGAGGCGCCTCCTGAATGATTAGCTAGTCCTTTGAACATTTGTAAATCAGATCGATGCTGTTCAGCTTACCGAAACAGGTCAAGGACGTTGGATCCGTCTCCAGTGTCTTCGATTGTTGTAGAGGTAATATCGCTGGTTCTCCCTCAGCAGTGAGCATCCCTAGAATCCTGGTAGCAAAATTGGAGAGTAACCATAAGCAAACGAGTGACCAAGATTCATCAAACAGATGGGATGACATCTTCGACTGTGCTCCATGTACTCCACCTCGATGGAACAATCAATGATCAATACTCCAGTGATTCTATCAACCCATATCGTTATTTCAGTCATTCTTACAAGTCATGTTGACCGCAATGATAGATTTTAAAGGCCAAAAGGTGCATGCCTGAGCTTTTCACATTCGAAACTGGAATTGCTCTTAATTTGCGATTGAAAGAGGGGGAAATACATTTGACGAAATGGGATAAAATTAACAAATGTAACGTAAGTTGATATGCTCCACTAAAAACGGCAGCCATCCAAATGCAATCAACCACTCATTAGTCCTACAGATCCCCGAGCATTGACGAATTTCACATCTTTAATGCCTGCCAAACCCACAAATCACAAGTTCTTTGTTACTCCCGGCTTTATTGCCTCCAACTTCGCAGTTAACTCTTTCCAATACCGCTCCTGTGTGTCATGACCCTCCTGACTTAGCACAAACTGCGAAGGTTGCGCGACGTTGCAATTACTCAGATACTGTCCATGAGACTCCACTCCCGCACTCCCAGCATGCACTAGCGTCCTACTCCCCACCTCTGTAGTTCTTGCCAAGAAGAACTTTATAATTGTTAACCCGATTCCGCTCTCACGACTGAGCTCCGAGTGGCAGAGGCCAGGATTGATAGTGTTAATCGTCACCGGGATCTTGTCTACGGGTCGCCGTTCTGTCATAGCTCGGACACCGAGGATGTTCAGTAGTTTAGAAACTTGATAACGGTCTGCCATATCGCCCTTTCCCGAATTGTCGTTCAGACGTTCGAAGATGGAGGATCCGTGGCGTTCTTCAAACTTAGCCCAGGCATGGACTTCGGAGGCGACAACGGAGAGAACGGGGCGGGTGTTGAATTTCTGCGCGGTAGATTTGAGTTTCGGGAGGAGGAGCAGGGAAAGTAGGAAAGTAGAGACGACATTCACGGTGATGGTGGCTTCGTCCTTCTCGAAGACTTCCCAAACACCACGGGCGACGCCGGCATTGAGAATGGCAGAGTCAAGACGGGGGAGTTCCTTGTCGACTCGGGCTGCGAAGTCGATTACAGATTGGTAGCTGGACATGTCGAGTTGCCAGACTTTGATGACGTCGGTTCCAACATTAGTAGTGCTTTCGATATCTTTCTTCGCGGCTTCGCCTTTTTCAATGGAACGGACAGCGAGAATTACTTGGGAGGCGCCCAGTTTGGTAATGTGACGGGCGGCTTCTTTACCGAGACCAACGTTGGAGCCTGTGACAATAACAATTTTGCCTGCAAAGGAGGTGGTGGGTTTGGGAGGGGTGAAGAAGAGCTGAGACCAGATGAACTCGAACATGCTGGCTGTGGTTCTGATTAGAACAGAACAAGACTGGTATGGATGATTGAAAGTCTTATGGGATCGATTTATGTTTGATGTGTATTGGAAAAATATGGTCCGTGATATGTATTCGATGTGTTATTAGGATTGTAGATCATAGTATTTCAAATCGTGACGAGAAGTCCTTTTAAGGTGAACATTTTCGCTCCTCGCTTCGCAGTCAGCTCCGTTTCTAGCGGATGTTGACGTAATGTACAATCTTTCTAGAATTCGGACGTATGCTTCAATTCCTCAAATACCCCTGCCGGATATTACGCCCTGACTGGGGATAATACATACTCAACCGCTAGGCACCAGCTTCGGAACCACTCATTGCGCAAATTCCAGACAGAAGTTGGCCGAATTTACGAAGGCGTTGTATCACTTAAGGCCGTTATAGCCGTGAGTACGCCCGGGTGAGTGCGCGCTGCTCCCGCGGGCGCCAATCTAAGTAGCAAGTCGTGGAGGGTTAGCGGAGTTTAGCGATGGGCTTGTTAACTCCGGCCAAGGAATATTTCGTGTGAAAGAGGCTAATGTTAAAATGTATGTTTTGTACATACGAAATTAGTAATGTGAGTGTCGAATATATCGCATGTGGATCTATTTTGGAAGCTAATTAAAGAACTGGTAAGAAGAGAAAGAAGAAAGAAGGAGAAGTGAAGAATTGTTTAATTTTAATATGTTCCAAGGTTGTCACTAATGCCTTGATGTAAAAAACAAAACTTGTTTACGACTCAATGTAATGTAGTGATCAATTCTCCCTTCATCTTGTGGTTTGGACGCTTCATCAATTGTAAAATAGCGCGACATTTGGGTGTATTTTCAGGGAGCAGTAGCTAGCGGCGAAGGGCCTTGTATGGGGTGCAATATCCCAAAATCCGTCAACGTCAATAAGCTGCGTGGTACAATATCAATATTGAATAGAAGACCTTAGGAACAAGATAGGACATATCGGTCCCATGTGATTTAGTGTTTATAATGGTCCATACAACATGGTTGTTGGAGAGAAAATCATCATATAGGGCAGCACCAACTTGTGAAACTTAGACCAACATTAAATTTAGGATCAATCGGTTGTGCGAGATGTCTGTGTTTCCCGAAATCCTGTTTTGATATTTGTGCGACATCTGGGGTGTTGAGTTTTGACAAGAGATCAAGGAAGCACAACCGAATAACTATGTACGCCTGCAGGAATGATGACCAATACCAAACGCACTCAAAAGATTCAGATATTGCACACTGTAACGGTGTCAATCTGATTGATCATAATGCTTATAAATATTGCAGTCAGAGCGAAATTCATTCCAGCTCGTCAGCTTATGTAGGCCGCTTTTGTTCGAACTTCACCCCACAACTGTAGATTTATAACGGATTTAGAGTGCAACAATTCATCCAACACCGTGCACGATACGGATACGCATTATTTCAATTATTAAACATGTATCATTCTTAAAGGTCTCCGGAAGGTGCATGATCGTTTAGGGCCGCGCCTAACGTGCTACATTTATGAAAATTCGGCAACCGCAAGCAGTTCAGAGGAATCTTGTTGGAAAGATTGGCATAGTCAATCGATCACATATTTCTATGCGACCCAAATTGGACTGTATTCTTTAGAATTGTTTGGGGCATGGCTCCCGAAATCCACGGCCGAATTACCTATTTGATTTGTGATTATGGCCTACCTAGGTACTTGGTCAGCCCTCTCCACAACTGATCTCCATCGTGGCAATGGGGCAAGAAATGGCAACTGAGATGTTGGTCTTCGAAGAGCGATTGATGTCAAATGGGGAGCATAGGATAGGCGAATGAGGGCTTGGCAAGTGATCCATCATTACATAATGAGGAGTGTATTTGCGCGATAGAAGAAACCAGAGGTGTTCGACAATTCCTCCTCTACAAAGACATAGTACTTAGGCAGCAAAAAGACATTCAGTCTTGGCTCAGACGTGTACTCTATCAAATACTACCTTGGTAGTACGGATCTTAAATAGACTCTATATGTGTCTCCGCATCAACTGAGACGGCACCCCACTCGATCGCTTGGGACTTTCCTACAACCAACTCGGCATGTCCACTCAAACCATGGCATACGATTTCGAAATGACTACCCGCCACCACTATGCTCCCCTTGTCGAAGATATAGAATATCCTGTCCAAAGTCACAATCAGATTCGTTTTCGCAACTTAATCTTAGGCGAAGTACCTCGTGAGGGGTTAGTTGTCAACAAACGCCTTTGGAGGCCCTCT
This sequence comes from Dendryphion nanum, assembly GCA_020744415.1. Taxonomy (NCBI): domain Eukaryota; kingdom Fungi; phylum Ascomycota; class Dothideomycetes; order Pleosporales; family Torulaceae; genus Dendryphion; species Dendryphion nanum. Next base: position 1,367,116 of record JAGMWT010000008.1, read on the forward strand.
CTTTTTGAACGCTTACCCGCGGAGATTCGTTACATGATATACGAGTTTCTGCACTACCCGATCACACGTATAACTAATCCAAATCGAGGTCTACCCGCGAAGACCATATGCTATCGAGATCTCAACACCGTACGCGAAAAGCTAACTCTGCTTGGGGTAAACCGCCGAATTCGGACCGAACTCCTCGGACTCATATTCTCCAAGACAACCGTATCATTTGGTTACCATCGTGGTGATGAGCCAGTTCTTTGGAACACTGACGATTTCTGCTGGCATTACGAATGCGATATGTTTAGGGTCAGTTTCTACCAAATGGACTGGTCATCGTCTTTTTTTGAGAGCCTTGTCTCAGTCGCTCTTTCAAAGAGTACAGATACTCGCATGCCAAACTATAATTGGTATCAATCGGAACATGTGTCTATGCGGACCAGACTCGCAGAACAAGCAATGGCCATCCGATTCATTGCGGATCACTGTCCTCGACTTGTTTTTTTCACTTATTATCCAATCCAAACCGATCATCTGAGAGGAAAGAAGCGCAGGATCACTGAGAACGGATTGCGTCCGCGGGATGTGGCATCTGTGGCGATTGCTTTGAGAAAGCTGGTACTCAAGTGCCAAGATCTAGATATTGTTACCTTCATTGTCGTAGAAAATGCCCATAGCAACTTTCGTCACTCCAAGTATACGCGGATGGACGGTCCTGTATACTGGCACTGTCAATGTGATAGGAAGGGTATTTTGTTGGACCTTCGGGATGTTTCCGTACATAAGAGGGAGGATTCTGTTGAACAATGGGTAAAGGAGGTCATTGAGATACTGAGATTAATTGGGTAAGCAAGTCCTCTGCCAGCAAGAAAGAAGTAAAATGCATGCACTCAAAAGGAACAAAAAGCATGACTGACTAACGATCATGTTGATAAATGTAAGATGCGATCCCCTGTTTTAAAGCCCTATTTGAGCGTGCAATCAAATATGCTTATGTGATAGAGCCCCAACGCCTTGCTAAGACAGAAACCGTAGAACTACGCCATGGTGAAATCAAGTGAATCATTTTGATGACTGATAAAAACCCGTGGCTTTCCTCTTCAACGACGAAGGTTCTGATTTATCACCCCAGAACTTGAACGGCAACTTCCATTGTGCAGCATCGTCGAGGGCGCTGTCCAGGACCCACGTGATGACGAAAGTAAAGGCCACCAAGCCTATTGCACTGACCCAATAGACCCAGAACTGATTCATGCCCGGTGCGAAATCATCTTGCATACTGAATAAGCTGCTTGTGTATGCAAGGGGAATGAACAGAAGTGCTAGAAGATTGAGACGTTTGACCCGTTTTGCTTCCTCGAGGTTTTGCCGATTACCGGCGATCGAGGCCAAACCTGTCATTGCGGACATGAGTGTATCCGCGCGCTGCTTGAGAATCTTAAGACGGAAATAGATATACTGAAAATCTTTGCGGCATTCTTTCCAGTCGGCAGGGCCTTTCTGTTGTTGTTGGTTGGATGCACCTTCGAGCGGGTAACCGAGGCTGAGAAGGGTGTCTTCGATATCATCCCGATAATTGCCGCATCTGTGATGACAGATAAGTCATTAAAATACAAAATTCAATTTCAAGTTCACTCACCGACGACTTATAGTCTGCAAACTTTTCCACTGATCCTGCTCTTCCACCCACGCAGTCGTCAGTCGAAGTTCGAGTGATGGTAGCATTGCCTTGATGTAATCGATTAGTTGCAGATAGTGTGCAGCAACAATCTTCTTGATATATATTGCGGATGCTGTGGGCTCTGACCATTCTGCTGAGTCAAGAAGCCGAGCGTGATTTTGGTAATAGTGACATAAGTCAACCAACATGCTATGGTGTGGATGCGGCTTTGTAGATCTGGCAGTTTTGTGATCTGGAGGAGGGACAAAGTCCACATATCCACTCTGGAAAGCACTATTTGATAAGCTGTTGGGAGTAGTCACGTTATCTGGTTGAGGGTTGAGGTATTCAAGTTGGGGATCGACAAGTATAACAACTTCGTGATAGTTAGCTCCATAAAATGTTTCCGCAAGAAAGTAGAAACATACCATCCCAGCCCCCTTTAGTCTCGGATTTTCTCGACCACCAGGTCACCTTGCGTCGAAGAATACCAGTTGTTGAGTCCTCTTTGTTACGGGCGGCAGTCATGCCTACATGGCGACCGGTTCGCTTACAAAAGAATGGCTTGTTTGCAATCATTTTGTCGAATTGACGAAGTTCACAGTACTGTAAATGAAACAATCTGTTAGGATGCAAAAGCGAAGGTTGTGGTAATGCATCGCTCGTTGGCGTGAATTCATTGCTCCAAACACAAGTGCGTTCTTGTCTCTGGAAAAAGGCAGGATCCATGAAGAAATGCCCACCTATTGTCGCAATATAATCTGTTGCAAGGCCTTCCATAAGGTATATTCTTCGACGATCATGGTCGTGAGTCGCGGTTGAAAAATGTTTCTTTAAATCATCGATGCGATACAAATCGGTTCTTTCAAACTCTGGAATAGCCTGTGCTGGTGCGTCCAAAAGTATTACTCTTGCTCTTCCTGGTTGCAGTGGATTTTTTTCATTGGCAGGATCTGGAAAATTCAAGCTTGGATTGGAACCGCTCAAAGCCTCGATGTATTCTTGGTACGGACCTGTTTATGTAAACGAAGAGCTTGATAAGGTGACTGAAATGTCTCACCCTTTTCACAAAGCCAGGAACCAACATATTTTTCTTTGGGCAAATCCCCCATCACAACATTGTTCGTTTTGGCCGAACCATTTTGGCCAGCCATATTAGAGAACCATCCCATGACCGACAACCCCTAGAATCGACCAAGACCAACCGTCGGCCGGCTACGCTCAGCACCCGAGCAACTGGCACGCGTTAGGGCCAAACGCGTTCGGGTATGGTGTACGTGCGGGATGCGAAAAGGACGGAAACCAAGAATCTCTAACGCCAAAGGACGAGTGTTGAATGTCAAGCAAAGCGGTCTTGGGCTCGCCAAACTGCTGTTCGGGGTGGAGAAACTGCTTTTGAAGCGGGTGCGGCTCTGCGTCGAGGCGGAGCCCGCAGCACAAGCTGGGGGCCAGGAAGCGCCACGTCATCCGTGCACGACGGATCATTGCCAATTAGTATCTGAACTGCCTCAGTGCGAAGTTCGTGTATGCCTGATCTCTGCAATGGTAGACGAGGCTTCGTCGTGCGTACCGGTGAGTAAAGGAGCGGGCCGTTTGTGAGCAACTGGGTGGTTCAAATAGCGTTGCCTTGGGCCAACGAGCGCTAACTGCAACGAAGGCTGAGCGCTTAGCCACAACTTTGGCTGGGACATGTCCACCTGATAGATATATTGTGAGATCAGGGATCTTGTCGGGATGTTTGCGAAACCAGAGAAAGGCTGCGGATTAAGACTCGAAGTATAAAATCACGCAGGCTCCGCCACAATCATCCATTAGGTAACTTTTGACCTAGGACGAGAAGTAGGAACACCCAGGACGAAAGCTGCCCAGACTTACCGAAGGAAGCAACGAAGCATTAGTCTGACTCTAAGTTTCCTTCGCTCATGAACCATCAACCGGGTAACGCCGTAAAGATTGGTAAATTCACTACCTTCCTAATTCACATCGAGGCCGATCTACCTAGTTGTCATTGGTACATTTGACGGGTATATGTCCGGCTCCTTTGTCCAAAACATTGCATTTAAGGATCTAGATATCGCTCTAGTAAACTCCATATGGATCTAGTTCCATTACGAGTAGTACTTTGGGGTCTGCCGAATTCAATCAAGAAGTGCCAGAGCTTTCATGCAAAGCTATGCCGTCATTCACTGCTGACTATATCCAAGAATATAAGTAGTGTTCTCCAGTACAGACATTTCGATATGCTTGAGCCGTAAAATTTTCAGCCAAGTCTACATGATGAGCTACTCGCTCAAATTCATATCTTTGCTTGGTCTTTCCCCGCTAACTTCCGCTCTCTGCCCCCTTTATGGTCAATCATTTCCTGCACCAACAAAGCTCACCAGTTCAGGAACCGTGAAGGACGCTTTTGCAACCCTGACAAATGTTTTTACCAATGCGCTCGAGGCCGGAAACTCTTCGTATGGGGCTTCAAATCCAGCTGCCGTAACTGCGTTTCAAGTATTTTCGCTTGATGATGAGAAGCCCATTTTCGAATTCTACCACGATGGGACAACATTAGCAAATTCGCTCGGAGTTAAGACAGTCGACGGAAACTCGATATTTCGGATGGGCAGTGTTGGTAAAGTACTCACGGTATATCTTTTTCTTGCGGAAGTGGGCGATAGCTATTGGAATGTACCGATCACGAATGTGATTCCCGAGCTACGGAACCGGACAAAATGGGAGGAAAATCCAATAGATTTCGTACAATGGGACGCTGTTACACTTGGTGCACTAGCTGGACAAACAGCTGGAATCACGAGAGACTGTAAGTGTGCCATCATTAAATTGTTTTAGGAATGTCAACCCTCAAATGTTAATATGATGGCAGCTGTCGGTCTGCTCCCACGATTTTGGCAAGCGGCTCCAGAGCTTTTTGGTATGCCCTATCTAAAGGACGAAGAGCTAGAAGCGGGCACTATCGACCCAGTCGAAGGTTATAACTGCGATCGCCAAACATTCTTCGCCTCTCTATACCGTCGCCAGCCAGTCTTCTTCTCCAATTCCCAGCCTTCATATTCAAACACCGGTTTTCAACTCCTGGGCTATGCGCTCGAAAACATTACCGGAAAGAAGATAATAGATCTTTTCCTGTCCATATTTGTCGATGAGTTGGGCCTAGCAAGCAAGCACATCTTACAGCAAACCTACCAACATATCCCAAGGTATCATCCCATTCAATACTACTTTGGCCGACTGGGACCGCGATTTTGGCGATGCTGCAGCCATGGGTGGATTTTTCTCTTCTTTGAATGATCTCTCTCAGCTTGGTCGCTCGATTCTTAACTCTACTCTACTCACAGAGAACATAACCTGGGGCTGGCTTAAACCTACACCCTTCACGTCCGATCCACGTGGTGCAGTGGGTCGTCCATGGGAGATATTCCGCGTCGACACTATCCCCAATCGCAGTATCATCGATGTCTTCGGGAAAGGAGGCTCCATTGGGTTATATCAGACTTGGTTTGGCGTCATTCCCAATTATAACGTTGGAATTTCCTCCGTTGTCGCCGGTGGAGGCACCCCTACATGGATGAACAGTTTGTTCGTTGAAATTGTGGTCCCTGTTCTCGAAGCCACTGCCCGCGAACAAGCCAACGCTGCATATGCAGGCACTTATACGGCGACTAATGGCCTCAACTCTTCTCTAACACTCATCACCGAGCCTGATCTCCCCGGCCTCGGCGTCAAGCAATGGATTAGCAATGGTACGGATTTCCTCACCACATTAAGTACTGTTATCGGTACACCCCTGAACACCGAATTTTTGCGCCTCTTCCCGACGAACGTCAATCGAAAGACTGGAAATGGTACAGAGATTGTCTGGCGTGCGGTACCGAATGCGGATGCACCCGGTTCGAGAGGCCCTTCTGCCGCTCGTAATAGTTGGTTTGGATTGGATGGACCGATTCATGGGGACTTTTCGTTTGATAGTATTTTGTTCAAGTTAGATGCGCAGGGGAAGGCGAAGAGTGTCAGTCCTAGGGCATTTAGAATCGAGTTGACGAAGGACGGTCAGTGAAGACCGGTTGCTGAGGATGCGAGATTAGAGACCTAGCTTTGTAAGTTGTACCTTTTGTATATGGGAGCTTATCGTAGTAATTAGAACTTTCATGAGATCTATTTTACCATTTCACCATTGTGCCTTGTGATGACGCATACACGGATGTGGGAATTGTCACCCTTTTTCATGCTATCAGAGATCTTGGCCGAATATTAGCAGAGAAAGACATCCGGGCGACCTCACAAAAAGTAGCAGGCTTAATGAAAAGGTCATCATAGATAGACCAATAAAAAATGATTCGGGTTCGTAGGTGTCCTTCAGGTAGAAAGGAGGAAACGTTTTGGTCGACTGTAGTTAATCACTGAGTCAGCGAGGCGGGTAGATTTCCATAATTGAGATAGCGTCATAACAAAATGGACCGGGGCGCGCCACCATGGAGGTTGTGGATATGGATCCCAACATTGATATACATCGTCTCATACCATGTTTACTAGCTATTCCGCAGAGCTCGAACTAGAGAGGACCTTATGCCGCTCGATGTGTCCTGATGTCTACCGTTGAGAACCCCGATTTCACGACCAATGGTGTCACTGGAAGCGTCAAACGTATGTTATGTCGTCACTGCCACAACCCCACTTCCCCCTTGTCTTCATGTGTCACTGACGCGGAATGATAGACCGTAGGAACTCAACGGTTTTAAATCCACGGTCATATGTTACTCCTGAGCTGTGGAAACAAGCCCCTGTCCTCATTGGCAGTACAAAGTTCGAGCCCTTAGCAGACGCGAAGAACATTCTGGTTACTGGTGGGGCTGGCTTCATGTGCGTTCCTTTATACCGAGGGCTCGAATTTTGCCATGAAGTCTCACAAATTGTTGACAGCCATATAGAGCATGTTGGTTTGTCCGCCATCTCGTTCTCACCTACCCTGGGTACAATGTGATATCTTTCGACAAACTCGATTATTGCGCGACTCTCAACAACACCCGAATCCTCGATGGCCGGCCTAATTTTGCATTTGAGCAGGGAGATATCACGTCTCCCGCAGACGTGAAGCGATGTCTCCGGAAGTTCAACATTGACACAATCTTCCACTTCGCCGCGCAATCACATGTGGACCTCAGCTTCGGCAACTCGTACCAATTCACGAATACGAATTGCTATGGGACACATGTGCTGCTGGAGAGGGCCCGAGAACACGGAGTCAACAGATTTATACACATATCTACGGATGAAGTTTATGGAGATGTCCCTGTCGGCGCAGCGGATCTATGCGAGGCAAGCTTACTTGCACCTACGAATCCGTACTCTGCCAGCAAGGCCGCCGCCGAGATGATGGTTAGCGCATATCGAAGTAGCTTCAAATTGCCTCTAATCACAGTTCGGAGTAACAACGTCTATGGACCACACCAATTTCCAGAAAGTGAGTTCTTTGACACTATATGAGAGTCTTGCTAAGTTCAAGCAGAAATCATACCCAAGTTCATAATGTTGCTCCAGCGACGGGACAGACTATTGCTACACGGTGACGGCTCGCCAACTCGTCGTTACGTATATGCTGGAGATATTGTGGACGCACTAGATACTGTTCTTCACAAGGGCGTCATCGGTCAGATATACAACATTGCATCGAAAGACGAAGTCTCCAATATGGACATATGCCGTAGGCTTCTAGACATCTTTGGGTTTCCGTATCATCAAGTTGAAGAGTGGGTCCAGTACACTGAAGATCGACCTTTCAACGACCAGCGTTATGCTACAGATGGCTCTAAACTCGCAAAGCTAGGCTGGCAGCCAAGAACAAGTTTCGAAGATGGCCTTAAGCTTACCGTGGACTGGTATCAACGATTCGGTGAAGCGTGGTGGGGCGATATCAGCCGCGTATTGACACCTTTCCCCGTCGTTGAAGGAACTGAAATTTGGACCAAGGAGGATTACGATGCAATTCCTTCGGACGAGGAGTTTGATCCATCGACAACAGGAGGCCATGAGCCTATAAATGGGTTGAATGTTCCTCGTCCAACTCCGCCGACTGATTCATCGAAATAGATGACGGAAATCGGTGCCTTTAATTCATCAACCAAATGCTACATACCCGAATCCACCACCAAATGATTGAATGATACCCATGGCGTATGTTCATGCCTGGATTTGCCGTTTTGGAAAATAGCGCATTGGCCAGCCCACGTAGCTGACGACGAGCCGTCAGCATGTGCAGAGGTTGGAAAGCTAGTGAGATGTGGCATCCTGGAACTTCAGCTCCGAAGTTTGAGGCGTGAATATGCATCAGTAGTCGCTTATAGAAGACTAATTCGTGAATGCCAACTTCCCTGATAGTATTGAATCGAATCAACTAAACGTGAGGGTACTGCAAACTTTCTACAATCGGGGTTGGACCCTTGAATTTGGGCATCAAGGGTGTGGCGCAACTCAGCCACAGCTCCACGACGCCAACGCCTCCGCCGCGCTCAGCGCTTCAGCTCCCCGTGCATGAAACACCCTCCAAAACACTTGCAATTCACTTGGACGCCAGTGGTACCTTTAACTTCTTCGCCTTTTTCCCCCTGTGCTTTCTTCTTCTACACTTGTATTCCAAAACAGCAGTAGGTATCTTTTTCGTAAGATTCTTAAGAGGAAAAAGGAGATCATAATCGATAAGCAAAGCCTCGCCGCCAGCTCAGGTACGCACACCCCGCAGTCACCTCAGTCCACTACACTTCTTTGCCCAACACTACTCACGCAGCTCCACCTCCATAAATCTCTCTTCAAAGACGTACCCTTCAAACAAGCAACTAATTATCAGACCTAGCCTCCAAAATCCATCCATTATGCCTTCCTGGCTCAAGAAGAAATCCGGAGCAGACGACACTGCTGCCGACGACTCCAACCGCAATGCTCTCTTCGGCAGCAGAAAGGAGAAGGCACCCGCAGCTGCAAACCCTTATGCGAACCCACCATCCAACAATGATCGCTACGCTAATCCCCCCCCTGCATACTCAGGCAGCGGTCCGAACGACCAGTTTCGCCGTGACAAGTCTCCCGCAGTAACAGGTCAGGGGCAGTCATACGGCGGCGGCAACGGCCGTGGTAACGGTGGTGGCTACAGCTCCGGCGGCGGTGGTTATGGTGGTTACGGCAACAATGACAGATATGGCGGTGGTGGCGGTGGTAACGACAATAACCAAGGCGCACGACGACCTGGTGGGTACGGAGGACTAGGGCGTACCGATTCCAACGACACCATGAGCACCGATGCAGGTCGCAACGAGCTCTTCGGTGGTGCTGCTCAACGTACCCAGCAGCGAGAGCAACAACCCGGCGGCTACGGCCAGTCTGGCTACGGACAAGGCGGCCAGGGAGGCCAGAGCGGTGCATATGGTGGTGGTGGTGGTGAAGGTCAGGGCGGCGGATATGGAGCCTACAACGACCGCGAGCTCACGGCCGAAGAGCAAGAGGAAGAAGACATCAGCGCCACAAAGCAAGGTACGCATCTCTGAGGAAACCTCCTCAATCAACATCTCCCCGACTAACATCCCCCCAGAAATCCGCTTCATGAAACAACAAGACGTCTCCTCAACCCGCAACGCCCTACGCCTCGCCGAACAAGCCGAAGCCACCGGTCGCGATACCCTCGCCCGCCTCGGCGCCCAAGGCGAACGCATCCACAACACAGAACGCAACCTCGACATGTCGTCGTCCCAGAACCGGATCGCCGAAGAGAAAGCGCGCGAGCTCAAGACGCTCAACAAGAGCATGTTCGCCATGCACGTGGCCAATCCATTCACGGGCGGAGCCCGGCGCGAGGAGCGCGATCGCAAGATCATGGACACGCATCGGCAGGAGCGTGAGCAGCGCGATGCAACGCGCAAGGCGGCGTGGGAGAGCACGGCGCGCGGATCGCAGGTTACGAAGGGAGGGCCCGGTGGTGGTGGTGCGGGGGGTGCGGGGAAATCGACGTTGGCGGATCGTGCCAAATATCAGTTTGAGGCGGATAGTGAGGATGACGAGATGGAGAATGAGATTGATGACAATTTGGATAAATTGCGTAAGTTCTTTCACTCCCTTTTATTGCTCATCCGCTGTCCAAGGGGGAGATGCACGGTAGCGGCAAGATTGGGGTAGATTGCAGAGGCTAATTTGTTGGTGTATAGATCGATCGGCCCAGACGCTGAATTCGTTGTCCAGGGCTATGGGCGAGGAGATCGGGACGCAGAATAAGCATATCGATCGGATTATTCAGAAGACGGATAAGGTGGATGATCAGATTGCTATGAATAGGGCTAGGTTGGATAGGATTAATTAGGGTTTGTGAGGGAGGGAGGGAATGAATCATTCGAGTCTGTCTGGAACTAGAGGATTGGGTGTCTTGGAGTGAGGTTTGGAGGATGAGATATACGATATGGATTGATGGATCGAGAGAGGGGCGGGATCAAGATAGTGGCATGATGATTGGCGTTCATTTCGGCCTGTCTATATGATTTGATCTTGGTTTGATCATGCGGTTGTGAATTGTTATGTATGGATCTCTGTGTCTTTATGTGAGTGTTGGTAACTTGAAATGCAATACACATCTTTGCGACAAAGTTGCGTTGTCTTCATAATAGACAAGACATGCCATCCAAATTGAATCAACCCCATAAATGTAATTATTCGTATATGCATGTAACGTAACTATGGTCTCAAAAAACAAACCCCCTTCTCCTGTTTCCCTCCTTCTGTACACTAACTCACAAAACCAACTTAAACGTCGCAATCTCGAAAGCCCTAACCACAATACCAACCCCCTTCTCCCCACTCTCCAAAACCGTCATCTCGCTACTCACATCTTCAAGCTCATCCTCCAATGCATTCACCTTGACCACTTTACTCACTTTTAACCCGCCCCAGCTAAGCACCGCCCGCGACTTTCCACCAAGCGAATCGTAGATGCGGACGATAATGCTGCGGCCCTTCTTAACGGGCAGCTCGCCGCGGGACACGTCTTCGTCGTCTTCGCCACGCTTGATGGTGTCTAGAATCAGATTTGGAGCGCCGTGGATGCGGAGGGCGGATAGGAGAGAGGGGGAGGATAGAGTGGTAGGTGATGACGAGGAAGTAGCTAGGTCTGCGCGATGGCCGATAATCTTGAGCGGGTTGTTGAACTCGAAAGCTTTCTGTACGGTTTTTGCGTTGAGCGGGCCTTCATGCGGGAAAATGGCGTAGCGGATGTGGTGGCGGCCCATGTCTGCGTGTGCATCTGGGGCTTTGGCGGCGCGGAGAAGGGACAATCGCATGACGTTTCCGACAGTGGCGAAGCCAAATTTGCTGTCGTTGAGGATGCTGACACCGTAGGTCGCTTCGCTGAGATCGGCCCACTTGTGTACGCAAACTTCGAATTTGGCCATGTCCCAGGTCGTATTGTAATGGGTTGGGCGTTTGACGATACCGAATTGTGTTTCGTAGGATGCTTCGGTATTCACAATGTCGACGGGGAACTCTACCTTGAGGAACTTCATGGTTTCGTGCCATTCTACTTCGGCGGAAATCTCAATGGCGCTGGATTGATTGCCAATTACAGAGGGAAGAGAAATGGTGGTCTTGGCCCATGATTTATCGGATATTTTGGTTTCGATTTCGAGGGACACGCTGTGGGGGCTGTCTTCAGAAATGCTAACTTTGTGAGGTGACAACTCAACCCGAGATTGTAGATGGTACACTTCGACATCCCACGCTTGCCAGTAAAGCGGCTTATCGTCGTAGATGACAAGTTGAGCCGCTTTCTTGCCCTTGGGAACAATTTCTCGCTCTGCGGATATATCGTAGAGGGAAGTGATGGCACCATCAGTAACCTCCACAACGTACTGCGCGTTGCGAAGCTCAAACACGTTGGGACGGATTTCCTTAATTGATGAGGTATGGGCTGAGTATGGAGACGACAATGGTCGAATATCCATAAGACCAGGGCCGCTGCTGTGTGCTAAACCATATGAGGAAACACTCGCAAGGGAAGAGGGAAGCTTGACAAGCTCAGTACGGCCCCATGGAAGAGTGTTCAAAGCCACAAGCTTGCTATCAGCGGTAGGTTTATCGTCAAATCCTAGCTCACGAAGGGCATCTGCAAGGAGACCCTCGCCGGTGTGGAAGGCTTTCGCATAAATCTAACACTGGTCAGTTCCCCCCTTAGAGAATGCGGGATTATACACACCTCATCTGAATCATCATAACACATTTCAATAGAGCTTCCAGGCAGACAATCATGGAACTGGCAAAGCAAAACATCCTCCCAAATATCGTCGAGCTGTTTCTTTGGGTACTTGTACTTGCTGCTGTCCGAATAGCCTGCTTTGATTGTAGCTAGAGTTGCGAGGTACTCGATGTCTCGCAACAAGAACTCAGCCTTCCTGTTGTTGCGCTTGTTGTTTGCTTGCGTAGTGTATGTTCCGCGGTGAAGTTCGAAGTAGAGCTCGCCATACCAAGTGACAAGATCTTGGCCATTCTCGACCTTCTTCTCCAGTTTATCGAAGAAATCATCTGCTGAATCACCGAGCTTGAGGCGAGGAAGAAGACCAACTTGATCGCTAATACCCCGGCACCGTCTAAGCTTTTCGAGGTGCTGCCATGTAGGACCACCGCCTCCGTCACCTTTGCCGAAGACTAGCAACGAAGTATGGTCTTGATCCAAGGATTTGTGTTGCGAGACACTTCTCTTCACATCTCCGAAGTTCGCCTCAGCTGTATAGGTCTCAGACGGTGGCATGTGGCAGATGACTTGGCTGTTGTCAAGTGCAACCCAGTTAAATGTCGTATGAGGGAAGTTGTTGATATTGTTCCAGCTCAATTTCTGGGTCAGAAACCGTGTCATGCCTGCTATCCTGCACACCTGGGGTAGTTGGGTTGAATATCCAAAAGTATCAGGAAGCCAGAAGGTCTTGCAGCGCTGGCCAAATCGACTCTCGAAATACCTTTGACCGTAAAGGAATTGCCGTACTAGCGACTCTCCGCCAGGTAGATTTGTATCATGTTCTACCCAGCTACCTCCAATGGGCTGGAAAGAACCCTCCTTGACCTTCTTCTTAACGCGATCAAAGACACTCGGGTAGTTCTGCTCTAGCCACTTGTATTGTTGTGCCTGAGAGCAGACAAAACGCAGCTCGGGGTATCTCTCGATCAAATCGATCTGATTCGACCAAGAGCGAGCTACCTTTCGCTTCGTTTCGGCAAAGGGCCAGAGCCAGCAGGTATCGATGTGACAATAGCCAACACCAGTGACAATAGCCTCCTTGTCGCTTTCATAGACCTTGTGCGAGTTGATGTTCTTGCCGAGATACTCCTGCGCGATCTTGCGGCCTTCAATAATGCTCTTGTCGCTTCCATTGCCCGCAATGAATGTGTCCATGATGCGATTAGCAACCTGCTGTGCCTGATGAGCTTCTGCAGATTCCCCAGGAAATTCGCGAGAAGCATCTCCGATCTCCCAGAAATCGAAGTACAGGCCTCTCGCTTCCAGATTCACTGCTGTGATGTCTGCTGTGTGCAATTGGTAGTATCGATCCGGATTTGGTGGCTGGATGCTGTCGCCACCAGGCGCATTGCCAAACATGCCATTGCACGCCATTTCGACATAAAAAGTGTGTTCCTTGCCATCCTTGTATTCCTTTGGTAGAATCCACTCGACACGCTCGCCGCCGCCAGTCAGGCCATGTACAACATCGCCCTTCTCAGTCCAAATCAGACCCTCGTTGTTGGCGTCCCAGACAAACTCAAGGTGATCGTGCTTCAACAGATCTTTGGGAACTGTAAGTTGGACCTTGAACCAATGGGTAGACCAACTGGGGCCGAAGGATTCGCCGACTCGAGTGGACTTAAATTTGTGCGAGGTGGCATCTTTGAATGTCGGTCGAGAGAGGTTAGGAGGAGAGTAGACGGATAGCTTGACATGGGGATGGCCCGAGGCGCGAGCTGGGTTGATCTTCCTACAAGATGATGATGTTAATGAAGAGTTCTGATTGTCATCTCGCAATAGCGAAGAAAGGAATGACGAATAACAGAAAACTGTATACTTACGGCAACAGACCCTGTTCCCTATACTGGCCTCCATCGGTGAACTGCCTTAAGCGGCTCTGGTAGATGGAGTGGATCTGCTTTCCGACGGGGCCGTCCGCTAGCCGCGGATACTCATCTTTAGAGGAGAACGGCATGATGCGTTGATGAGTTTCGCCCCCCATTGCTAGAGGATAAAGGAGGTATAAATGGTGGCTGGTGGTTCGAGAGGAGATGGGATGAGTGATGATGCAGGCGGATGCAGGCGCTCTTGAGTACCTTGCATGGAAGAGCAGTTGACCAGCTCTCTCCCAGCGCTCGGGGTGGTTGGCGGCACTGAGCTTCCAGCTTTCCCCGCACTTGGCTGCCGGGCCCAAGCTCCCTCCTAGTCTGACCGCCCTGGGCAAACAACAACCGTCAGACGATGCCACCGCTTGATGTATTGTGCGACGAATACATATCAGCAGCAACCACCACGACAATGCTCACAACACTTTGAGCATGAGCGTGAGAAAGTGTACGCGCCTCCATCAACAAGACCCTATATTCATGCGAAGACTTAGCGTCGTAGAACCGTTCTTAGACGGGCCCAAATGTCCCACTTCTCCCCCCACCTGCCCAGCAGAACCAGCTTGACACGAATCGAAGCAGACCCACGATAGCTTTGCACGAAAGACCACATATAGCCAATGAGGCACTTTTTTCATTTGAAAACCCCCTTCCAATAGGCGGTCGGCGGCTTTTCAATGGCAAACGATAGCCGCCCGCATATAAGATTAGAAAGCTTCGTAGCTTGATGCAAGGTTTCTATTTAATAAACTCATCACTTTTCATTTCCTATCAACCCTTCCAAATTCCATATAAACCTATTCCTAATAAAGACTTCCAACCGTCCAACTCCGATTCAGTCCTCTAATCCCCATTACAAAAATTCGAAACACGATTCAACTCCTCTCATAATGACCCACCCCCTCTCCTCAAAACTCATCACCCTCACAGGCGCCGCCTCTGGCATCGGCCTCTCCACTGCTCTCCTCCTCGCCCAGAATGGCGCCTTCCTCTCTATCGCGGACTACAACGGCCCATCCCTTGAGCGCGCCTACGCCACTCTCTGCACTATTACTTCTGCCGCTAACATTCTCTCCACCCATCTCGATATCCGCGATACCTCCGCAGTTGATAACTGGATTTCCAACACCATTTCGCATTTCGGCCGCCCCATCGATGGATGTGCGAACGTAGCCGGGTTTCACCCGACCTGGGCGCCGAAAGGGACCGAGGAAGTAAGCGATGAGGAGTTCGAGGAGGTTATGGCGATCAACAGTACGGGATTGTTCAAATGTTTGCGCGCGCAGATTCGGCCGGGAGTTCTGAATCCGGAGGCTGCGTCGATCGTAAATGTTGGTTCGGTGTCGGGACTTGTTGGCTTTGCGTATGATTCTGCGTATGTGGCGTCGAAGCATGCGGCTCATGGGTTGACGAAGGCGGTGTCGAAGGAGGTTGGTGGAAGGAATGTCAGGGTGAATGCGGTTGCACCAGGCACGACGGATACACCAATGGTGCAGGCGATGAGGGTAGGTAAGGGGACGTTAGAGCTTCCAAACGTGAGTTTGAAGAGGGATGGGCAGCCTGAGGAGATCGCTGAGGCCATTTTGTGGTTGTTGGGCAGTGGGAGTAGGTATGTGACCGGAAGTATATACAGAGTCGATGGCGGGATGTTAGAGTAGGCATTCGTGTATTATTAACGGTTGCTCGTGACGGGAAGCCCGGAGCTGTTAGTTCGGTCCTAGTGATGTAGGTATAGTAAAAAGATCTTTGTCTTTCCTTCGGGGTTTTGATTGGTATGAGAGATCTGGAAGTCGAGTGGAGGTGGAGAAGACCAGTTGTGGGAGGATCGGATTACTCGGCGGCCACTTCTTCAGAGAAGTTGCCATCCATCCTCCTCGTTTTTCCTATTATCCAACGAGAAACAATCCAGGAATTTTCACAGTCTCTGCTGCAAACATCACTTTCTCTGTTGCTGGAATGCTGTCCATCCTCGCCGATCCAGTCGGAGAGGGTGTGAAATTTGTTCCCTTCATTCTATTCTCTGGGACATCGACGACGCAAGATGACCGCGACGGTGGAGAATAATTCAGGGCCTTGGTGCGCTGGTCGATGGTGCTTTTTGTTTCCCGTTTGTTCTTCTTCGTAACCTTCTGCTCTTCGACTTCAATATTATCCCTTTTCCTCTTGTTTAGATTCATAGCTTGCGTAGTGCAAGACCGAACATAGACACGCAGCTTCATCCAGCCACTCATCTCCGGTTTAACCTCCTTCGCGGGCACTTGATCTTCATCGTCTGATTCATTATCTGACTCGTCGCCAAATTTCACCCTATTCCTCTTTCCGAAACCCACGCTGGGCTGTCTGCATGGGCCAGGTAGCACAGTCATGGATTCCTTCTGAACATCACTGTCCACCTTGATTTCGATGCCTTTTTCGCCTGCCTGGAATCTTTCAAAATAGTTTTGTAACTCTTTTGCCCGTTGAAGCCACAGTTTCTTTTCCTTGGTTTTCTTCGTTACGGTGTGGTCGTCAGCAATGTGACTTGACTGCGTGTCTACATGATTGAGTGGGAGGCCAGCGTTGTATCGATATATGTCGCTCCGGAGATGGCTTTCTAAGACCTCGATGCGCAATATAGCTCGTCGGTATTGGCAATTCTTCCTGGCCTGGATTACTTGGACGTGTGATACTTCGCACCGCTTTAGGGTGCTTCGTGGACGGAGGGAGAGTGGAATTGAAGTGTCGGTGGGATAGGGGCGGTATGTAGAATCATGATTTATTGAGGTTTGGTGTTGGACTGACATGGTTACCAGAATTTGTGCTGTTGGAGTTTTGCTGTGGAGTGGGGTGTTCACGTTTTCGCGGTGTCGGGTAGGTATAGATAACCCTTTCGTTAAAAGGGAAACTTTTCACCTCGACAAAACTAGGGTGTTTGGTCTCGTGTTCTCTGTTGATGCGTTTGTTGGGATATGCGTCAGTCACTGAAGTAGCGACTTTTTGTTGGGTGATGCTATTATAACCCCAGTGATGCCAAAGGCAAGCAATTTTGTGTATCCAAAAATCATGCAGTGATTCCAGAGATGGAAAGGCGTGGAGTTGTAATTGCGAGGCTTCGTGGTCGATTTGCGTTGTGGAGGTGAAAGTCCCTCACTTGCGCTGTGGGTGTGGGCGCGGTTGCGGCGAAAATATCCAAAACGATGGCGGAGGCTCAAACTGATGCGTAGAAGAACTTTGTGTGGAGCCTTGGAGGTGGACTGTAGCTATTTCTGCCTAGGTCTTGGGTGTCTGGCAGCGTGGTGCAAAGTGTGCGGCTCGAAGGTAGTTTCTGAAAGTCGCCTGATGTGGGTGAGTTGAGGTGAGTTGAGGTGAAAACGTGAAGAGCGTAGCCAGGACTCTTATGAATCGATGCTAGAAACCTTATCATAGCGTTGAGGAAAAAAGGAACTGTGAGAACTGTGGGGCCTGTCACTCATCAATGGGACGCGACTCACGATAGTGCCAAGACTATGGTACGAATGGTTATTGTTGAGCAGGAAAGCGGGCGTTGGGCAAGCGCACAGAGTTCAACGCACAATTTTGGGGTATTTCGGAGCAATGAGATTGCAGGTGCGTGATATTAGATGGGTCAGGCGACAGTTGATAGAAGTAAGTAGTGAAAGCGTAGAAGAATTTATTGCGGGCTTCAGTGGAGATTCTTTGCGACACACTGGAGAGATTTCCGCCAGTGGTAAGGCTTGCTATTAACTTTTATCTCTAAGGTACATGTGATTCTATCTTCTTGAAGTCAAGTGGAGAAATTGGCTGGTTTTCGAATTTGGTCTGGCAAATCAGGCGAAATTTGTTGATACCTTGCCACACAGGCTCACGTCCTTTGAGAGTTTGAAGCCCAAGGCTGTGGTGCTAAGGTCTCCTGTGATTCTTTAAACACGGTATGTATATCAGGCTTCTACATGTAGTGTATGGAACATATCCAGTTACTGCATGTATCATATAAGAGTGGTACAGTGAAGAATCTGGAAAGACATTCGTTGACATTATGGTTGAAATTCACATGACATTCACACAAATCACAGCCCAGAACTTTGCCAATGCAAAACATCCCCATTCAATTCATTCTCCAACAACTAACTGTTCACTCCAATCTCAATAATCCCTTTCCAGTTCACTCGATAAATATACACGAGAAATATGGTGCCTCGATTGTCACAATTTGACCTGTTCCAAACAAAACCAAAAATGAACGAGAGTAGAGTGTGAAGCCAATAACGCGCGAAAGCACAATGAATGTTCAATCTGACTCAACCAATTCCTGATTCCCCAGATATCCCAACTTGCAAATTCAGTGAGACCTTCCTCTGGGTATCTTAAACGAACGGTATTCAAAAGCAAGTACGAAGTCCATCTGCCATCGTACTAAACAGCGCAGATACCACCACCAATACAAAGGAGAATAGAGAAATCGGGTACGAGAACCGTGCTGCTGACGGACTGTAATGAATTAAGGTTTAGGCGAACTCCTCCATCACTGGCACCTACAGAGGCCATAAATGCCAACACTTGGAGGCACTTGAATCCAAAAAGATGCCAAGATGGAAGAGAGAAGAGAAAGAAAACGCCAATCCCCAATCCAACAACAGTACAAGCCGTTTCCTAGGTGCACTACCATAAGGAACACCGCCAACACCATGCTCGAAACCGAATGAAAAAAAAACGAACAGAACAAAGGAAATTAAATACGATAGTATATCACCCAATATGAGCTCATGCAGGGATATGGAGGACCAAGACTCCGTTGACTTATTGCATGTGCCACGCAGATTCGATGTGATTTATGCGTTAGGCGACGTATTGGCCCTAGGTGTAGGATCGGGATCACGATCCACGTTTTGCTTGGATGCTTTTGGAGTCTCCATCTCGATTTCCAGAGAGTCTCCTCCTGGAGCATGCGGGAAGATCTCTGGCGGTGTGAGCAACTGAGGGGGCACCTCGGGTGTTGCTAGCTGGGCTTCCTTTTCTTCAGCTGCACAGTCTTCTGTAATAGCTGGTGGGGGTGAAGAGGGCAGAGCTGAATCTGGAGCGCCAAGATCTTCGACAGAAATCACGCTACCTCTGCTGTTGGTTCGTAACATTTCGATGCCAAGTTTCGACGATGATTTTGGTCGCGACTTGGGACTTTTTGTGCGAACATTGGCATGCCCCAACTCGTCGTCTTCATCGTCACCTGACTCGGCTGATTCGTGTTTGCGAGTTTCGATTATACGACGCTTAGCACCGACCATCTCTGCAGAGCGCTGTTTTCGGATCGTGGCGTTTTCCAAGACAGGTGATGCCGACGCCCCGTGGGGTTGTAGATCACGCGGAGCGGGAAAATTTGATAGGATTTTGGGATCGGCGTTGCTCGTTGCATCCTCAGAAATTCCCAGGCCACTCATCACTCGAGAAAGGTCCCGGTCCCGCCAATCTTCAACACTATAACGAGCGACGGCAACAGGGAGATCCTCACTTGCGCGGCTATCGTTGTCCCCAAAGAAGCTTGAGCTGATGGAATCCTCACGACTGGAGCCACGATAGCTGCCCGATGGAACCGGGGGAAATCCCGATGAATTTGAGGTCGGACTGTCTTCTTGACGAGTAGACTCTTGGCGAAGCCCCGATGGCGTCATGGAAGGGTACATGCTCTGGGTTGGGGTCCAGTTGGGTGGCGGAGGCTTCCATTGACAGAGTTTTCCTAAAGTGTCTGATAGCTTCGCGACTGTCGGAGGCTTCTCGATCAGGGCATCGAAATGATGAGGTGCTTGTAGTTCTTTGAGATAGCCAGTGACTGCTACAATTGGTGTGTTGGAATTGGCATTCTTCGTGTCCCGAATCATCCGAGCCACATCCGTTCCATTGACTTGTGGTAACCTGAACTCCATCATAATAATATCGAATTTGACCTCGCCCATGGCATACCGTATGGCTTCTGAGCCATTTGTGACGGTCAACGTACGACAGCGTAATTTTTCCAATAACTTTTCCATAACGAGTCGAGAGACAGGATGATCTTCGCATACAAGAACATCTAAAGGTCGAAAGATTGGACCGTCTGCAAGACTAATCTGCGAAAGTCGTCGAGAGCTCTGCCTTCTCCGCTGTACACGAAGGAGGGCTTTCGCGCGAGAATCTTCGGTATCGGATGAAGACGGAGACACGTCAAAGACTTGACTTCTACGCTTGTGCTGATTAGGGATAAGATCTCGAACAACATCATCTTCTTGCGAGCCGAGAGTTTGAGATCTGGCCCGTGGGGAGGGTACACTTGACTGGCCAACTGAGGTAGATCGTTGTCCAGGCCCAGATTTCTCCGTAAAAGAAGAAGACATTGCAGAGGGCGTCTTCACGAGTTTGATGGGAGAAATTGCATCAGGAGACGGTCTAAAGCCAGATCCATGGCGGGGAGCATCAAAAAAGCTCCCTGGCTGGAGTGAAGATGGGTTGCTGGTGGCATGAGACAGCGTCGATGAGCTACTAGACGTCTTACGCCTCTCATGATGCTGACCAGTGCTGAATTGGACTAGAAGTGGGGAGGATGGCTGTGAAGCTCGACTAGGGGAAGAATTTGGTCCGCTGATTGACGGAGACGAGGGCCTGACAGCGCCCTTGTTCGTCGAGAGTGCTCGCTTCAAAGGCGCCGGAAGCAACGGGCTAGACTCCAAGGACGGAGACGGAGACGAAACGGTCGGTGACTGTACTGCCGACACTGGCTTGTTCTGCCCTTGCATAGCTTCCGCCCGGAGTTTCTGGATTACATCCTTGTTTGCCTTTTCGAGGACAGGCAAATTCTTGTAACTGAAGTTGCCAAAATCGTCGGTAGCAACAGGTTCGCTAAGGCGTCTAGTTCGTCCCTCTCGAACATGTGCAGGAATATGTAATGGGATGAGGCCACGTTTCTGCGTATTGACATTAATCTGTGAACGAACTCGCGAGAGTGCATCATGAGGCCGCTCAGGATAATCGGCACTAGGTGTACCAGCTGATGATGTGCCTTGGTCTTCGAATTCGGTGAAGTCTTGCATAGCAGCGCCTCTCGTGTCAAAGTACTCTGTGTCTTCTGGATTCTCCGGCGCGGGGATGAAGGAAGCCTCATCTTCTCGCAAAGAAGACCAATTGATCCCATCGAACCAGGAATGGTTTCTGATCTCTTCTCCGCCACTGGAAAACTTTTCTTCAGCATTAGCACCCAGCCTCTTTGACGGGTCAATGCACATGAGACGATTCATAAGATCTTTTGCCTCCTCAGAAACCACATCTTCCTCCTCATCCGGCCAGTCGATTCTACGGGCAAGGATATTCTCAAACACCTCATCTGGGGTGTCCGCATGAAAAGGAGGATAACCGTACAGACACTCAAACAGTATGCATCCCAATGACCACCAATCACTAACTTCATCTTGTCCGCTCCCACTAATTGTCTCTGGTGCGAGATAATCCGGCGTTCCAACGAATCTTCGATTATTGTCTTCTGGGTCAAATAAAGCCATAGGAGGCGGTGGCATAGTAGAGGTTGGCGGGGGCGTACTATTCTGAGCGATAATACTCTGACTTAGAGAAGGTGCAATGGGGTAGAGGTCTGGTGAACCTTCATCGCTGTATGCCTCCTCTTCGATCGGAGAACGTCCACGGGCCTGCATGAGTTGCTCATCCACGATTGAGAAGCGGCGGAACATTGCCTGCAATGCATCACTATCCCCGCTGTCGCTTCGATTGCCAGATGTCCTTCTACCTGGTTCTCGGCTATTCGAACTCTCCCTGTTCAAACTGAAGTACGAGGGTTGGCCAAGCTCGCCTGTAAGGGCAGGTGTCATACTAGGTGTCTGCGACGGCGACGGATTCAGATCGAAGGAAGCAGAACGAGAAGATGCCATAGACGTGGCCCTATGGAATGGCCCTGACTTTAACAGGTCTGGTGCGGCTTCGTCAGGTTTGCTGTTGAGCGCTCTTTTTTGTCGACCGATCAAGCCCATACGAGACAAGCCAAAGTCAGTAAGCTTCAGATGACCCATTTGATCTATGAGAAGATTATCTGGCTTCAGATCACGATGGATAATGCCTCGACTGTGAAGGTGTTCCACTCCCAACACGACTTCTGCGAGATACTTCTGAGCCCAGTCCTCTGGAAGCCCACCCAGCACTTTGATCAAAGAAGCACAGTCGCCGCCGTTGAGGTATTCCATGACAAGATACAGATAGTCCTTACTAGAGAACGTCCAATATAGTTTTGCGACAAAATCGCTTTCACCTTGCCACATCATAATTGCTCGCTCGGCTTTGACATTCGTGACCTGATTCTTTGCAACCATATCCGCCTTCTTCAAAACCTTGATAGCGTAGTACTCTCCAGTAGATTTCTTCTTTGTCAAATAGACGCTGCCAAACGCTCCTTTGCTTATTGGCTTGATGACTTCGAAGTCCTTGATAGATGGTGGAACAGCACGTGGTTGAGGGGCACTCACGGGAATGAGACGTGGAGAGATGGGCTTCGGGCCATCTGATCCGGCCGTAGACGATTGACGGCGGTGGTGGTGGTGATGAATATGGGCCACAGCTGGAGAGGAGAACTCGGTAGTGGTTAAAACGGGAGAGGTAATGGGCGACTGCAGGGTTTCCACAGCTCCGCTAGGGATGCGAGGCTTGTTCATTCTCAGTGGGGACGATGGGGGAATCATGGATCTTGCTGGCGAATGTTGTCTGCTCGTTGACATTGCGCTCGGCAAGATCAAGCTTTTACGTTTTCGTTCACGTGAGCTTGCAACCCTGTTCAAGCCCATCTCAGAAGATGGCGAATCTGCCCTCCGGGGACCAGATAAAACGGACGATCGAACGCTGCTATCACTATCGGCACCAGCATCGCTCTCGAAATGCATTGAATGACGCTTGTTTTGTGTTACGATGTTGATGGGCCCAACATGAGAACGAGGAGTTTGACATCCACCACGTGGGCTGTTGGACCTTGTGGAGCCAGCTACAGATGATTCTCTTCGGCTCAGGCGGGCTGGCAACGAAGGATCCGATGCGTTTCGTAATGCTTGTGCCATAGCAGAAGGGGCATCGAAAGAACCAGGGAATATCCCTTCCTCGGCCGTGGGAATATCGTTGTCATTGTCAAGTAATTCTTCATCACGCTGTTCATCCTCGGAGGAGCTATCCTCGCCAGCAGCTATCCTCGCTGCTTTATCCATTGCTGCTTCGATGCATTCTTGCACAAGAATGTCAAATTCAACACGGATGCGTTCGGAATACTCAAGAATCCTTCTATGGCGGAAGACGGCGTCGACTTTAGCTCGAGCAAACTTATTTGTATCCTCACAGAGCATCCTGAAGCCATCCCCATGATCAGAAGATCCAGACGTGGGCGACTGCCATTGCAGAACTTGAGAAATGCGGTTCTCGGATTGTGGTGATTGAGTTCGAACCTCCGCTGCTGGCTGTGCTCGTGCATTATCCTTGATGGCCGGCGTGTTTATTTCAATCGCTGTGTCGCATAAATCAAGAACCAGCTCAACAATACGAGCCAATGGTCGACGGATAGCGAATGAGCGAGCTCGGTGGTGGCCAAAGCCAATGGATCTTTCGCGAGAACGTG
This sequence comes from Dendryphion nanum, assembly GCA_020744415.1. Classification (NCBI taxonomy): domain Eukaryota; kingdom Fungi; phylum Ascomycota; class Dothideomycetes; order Pleosporales; family Torulaceae; genus Dendryphion; species Dendryphion nanum. The sequence continues at coordinate 1,390,497 of JAGMWT010000008.1, forward strand.
AAGGGGGCGAGGCGGGTGAGTTGCGACCAGATGGAGTGCCAGAAGAAGGAGTTGACGTTGGGAGGATGGGCACGCCCTTGTACTCTGCTGGTTGAGGCAAAGGCGAGGCGTCACCCGACGTGGCTCTTGTTGGGCGAGTTGCGCTCTCCAGGGCATCGAGAACCTTGACTATGGCATTACGATGCTCAGCAAGACTCTCCTGCGCCATCTGAACATCCATTTCGGCACGGTGTTCTTGTAGGCAAAGCTCAGTGTGCTTTTCGAACCACCAAGGAGTGATTTGACGCTCACAGATTCGACATAGAACAGGTAGTGGGGGAGGGTGACTCCCTGGGTCGTTGGCACCTTGCTCTGCGAGAGCGGTCAAATAATTCGCAAGCATCTCTGCGCCCACTCCTAAAGACTCGACGAGGACTTCGGGGAGATCAATGGTGATTTCGCGGACGACAGACGGCCGTATCATCCACATGGTCTATTGCAATCAGCTATTGTCGATACGGAATTCATGGTAGAAACTTACATGACTCTCAACGCCAGTGGTCCGATCATAGACCATGATCCCCTGTGCCTCCAGGTTGAGGATTTGTTCTTCCTCCTCCTCCTTAACGGGCGAGGGCGGGACGGATTCAGAGTCTTCCTCATCTTGTCGGCGTGATCGCTTTCTACGAAGTATAGATTGGGATCCCATAACAACAGAAAATCGAGTGATTCGGCTTCGGGAGTCATCTTTTCTGATTGACTCGACTGTTTCTGCGAACTGGGCCCCATCACCAAGGACGACCTCTGTGACTGGCTTGCCCACAACTTGGTCTGGCTCTGTGCCAATGACATCTTTCCAGGAAGGACTTACATAGCGTATCTTTCCGTCCAGGTCGAGGTCCATGATCACATTGAGACTGTGCTCGGCAGCTTCTTTGAGGTCCTCGCGCTCCTCGCGGATGTCTTGGCTGATAGTCCTTTCCATGTGCACTCGGTGGGGGGAAGAGCCGATAGCCTCCTCCCTCAATGCCGTCACGGCTGGCGGAGCCAGAGTGCTCGACCTGATTGCTTCGGCCATGGTTGGTTTGTGTCAAGACAAGCTCGTCGTGTTGAACAATGGGCTCGTCCCCGGGGGTAGCGGCGGTGTCCGTCCGGGGGACCGGTAGAGGTGCTGTTATATACAAGCAGCTCCCAAGACCATGGTGAGAGTCGAGGGAAATCGAGTGGGTGCAAACGGCGAGGGCGTGCGGGAGCGTAGTTCGGCGAAGGGGAGGGTTGGGTCGTGAGAGCGGTGGTGGGAGCTGACCAAGACCAGTGGCGGAACAGCAGCGCTGAGGAGGTGAGGGCGGATTATCCACCAGCAGAGGCCCTAGAGAAGAAGCATGACAGAACGGACAAAGCGATTGAATGGTAATGAGCGTCGACAGGCGGTGTTGAGGGGCTGGCTGTGGAGAGAGGGTGCGGGTGGTGGAAATTTTGGTGGTCGGTGGTGAACGATGAGGTCGCAGGAGGTTGTGAGCCTGGAGGGGCAGGCGCGACTCTCTCCTCGGGTGTTAGGATACACACCACACGTACACGCACACGCACACACCAAAGAGATGGCACACACAGAGAATGGCAGACACTGGGAGCAGAAGCCTGGCACGTAGTCGGTCCACACACTGCAGTAGATGCACACTCAGCAACAACGGGCAAAGAGCGAAGCACGGCGGGCAGCAGCAGAGCAGACGGAGCAGTAGTTTAGGGCCCGCGGGCGAAGACCACCTAGCTGAGCGCGTTGCTGCTGCGTTGGCGGGCAGCGGCGCGGGCAAGCAGGGAAAAGAAGACAGTGAGAGCCCTGGAGAGACAGCGGACACCTTGGTAGGCTGCACGGACGGGGGTGCTACCTGGGCAAGTGTTGTTCGATGATGGATGGGATGATATGGGTTAAGATGGGCACATGGGACGGATGCTTGTCAACGACTCAACGCTATTATTCCCGCCAGCTTCTTCCTGCGTATGAGGGGATGTGTCGGATCGTCCCAAGGGCCATGTCAATTGGCTGATTAGTTGATTAATTAGTCATTCCAAGGTCAGTCATTCCGAGGTCAGTGCTGGATCTGTTGGATCTGTTGGATCAGTGCTGAGAGAGTGTTGTCGTGGGCTCTGTGACTCTTCTTTCATTCTCCTTTGTTAGGTACCAAGTTGCCCAACGTCTCCAATCAGCCTACCTACTCGCCGTGGTTAGCCATGGCACTTCATGGCACTTCATGGCACTGGCGCCAGGCAGGTCATGGCAGGTTCATGGCGGTCATTGTAGCGCACACCGGGCCAAAAAGCTTGGTCAAAATCACAGAGAGTCACAGACACAAACAAAAAACCCAGACAAAATGCCCACAACAAGCCGGTGCCCCCCTGCCCCCCTAGTCTAGCCACGGACTAGCGCGCAGCTGGATGATGCTCTCGTTGTGAAGTCGTCGCCTACAGGTAATGGCCCGAGCGCTCCTGCCCTGGCTCGTTGCCCTTCCCGGTCGCTCTTGCTGCTGCTGACCATAAACAACACCCCCACCTGGATGAGGTAGGAGCACCCTTTGCGGTGTGCGCACCTTCCAAGTCCTCTCAGCCCTCGCTCGAACGGCCGTCCTCTCAGCGGTCCGCAGTGTTTCAGCAATCAACCTCGCACATCACACCTCACACCCTCACAACATCCATCTATACACCATATTACACTCCCTACATTCGCTTCATCTCATTACCGCCAGGGGTTTCTCTGCCATTCGGCAATCAAATCGGTGGTGAAGTGGGCCCTCCTACTTCTCCCGAATGCCCTCCTGCGCTCTCCACCGCGCCGCACCCGTCCTTTGACATCTCACCTGCACCCACACACCTGCATTCTTCCGATAACCACCACTGTATAGCTAACTAACACAATACCCCTCCAATTCCCCCCTCCCCTCCCCTCCCTCTCTTCCCTCCACCAAGCATCGCACGCATGACCTCCCCATGACCGCTGCTCATCAACGCCCGCACCCAGGAGCAGGAAGCAGTGCACCACCACCACTACCATCTTTGGTCGCCTAACACCTACCGGCGCCGCTTGTCATTTGTTCAACCCGCCAGCATGTCTGTTGTCACCTCGAGCGACACGAACGACGATGACACCGCCACCACACTGGTTCTCGAGGCCTTCTTCCGTTTCGTTTCTGCCCCTTCTCGTTCCCTCGTTGTCTCCTCGTCTTCGTCTTCGTCTTCGATGCGCATGCGCATTGACCGCTCTGCTTCGCTACGAGGCACTCCCGGATGGCTGCCGACTAGAAAGTCAAAATAGTTGCCAGAACACTCTGTCCACGCCAAAGCCAACCCTACTGCATGTGCTGCATTCATTGTCACCTCCAACCGGACCGCGCCGGCGGAAAGGCTTGGGAAACCACAGCTCACCGTGAACCCTATGTCTTCCTAGGGTCGTTCGACGGCTATCGCCACGGTCGAACCATGCACCTCACCTCACCCCTCAATATACAACCCACACTGATCCAACACCTGCCAAACGTCGCACAACATGACTGTACTCTCGTCCGTTGTTGAGGGACAAGAATTTCGCGAGAAGATTATGTGCCTGCAGATGCTGCGAAACAGCTTCTCTGGCAGCACAACCAAGGTCAACCTGAGCACACTTGCAGATCACCCTCGCCCATAATCCAATCATGATGCTATCCCACCGACTTCGTCCTGGCAGCCGTGCATGCGAGACCTGCACCTTGATGCTCCCGCTTCCCAGCTTGCGCCTCCAAGAGATCCAGACCCGCTAACCATGCACCATCCGGCCGTCTGCTGGCAGTCATCCAGACATTCTCGTGGGGCTTCTGATATTTTCGCCCCTTCGATACCGCACATTTCCCAATTCGCACCTCCAAGACCTGGGGTACTAGCCTATGGGATTCTGTGCCATCTCTATTGGAACGCGGCGAAACGTCCACCCTCCTCGCCTAGTGAGATCGTAACGGCCGTCATCACTCCGAATACGCTCCAATCTCGCGTCAGACGACCACTTCTTAGGACTTGTGGATAATCGCCACTGAGACACGGGGACATGCTGCATACATTGACATGTCGTAACGATTATTGATTCAGGCCTCTCATAAACTTAGAGTACAGAACTGAGACTATATCGGCACCTTGCAGAACTTTGTACGCCAACGCACGTTGTCATGCCCTTCGGGCTCAGTTGCCGACTTCCGCAATAGACACTTACAATGTATAGAGCTACCCTGCCAGACCTTCCTGTGTGCATGTACAGCTCGTGTGAGCACAACAACTGCTACCCTCTCGTCTTGCCGTGCCGACTTTCGACCGAACTTGCTCTTCAGTCAAAGTAAACAGCCTCCGGTTTGTGAATTGCAATCTTTCCTGACGAGCTGCTTTTGAGGACGATGCGGGGGTCCTCCTTGCTCCCCTTGACCGACTTTCCATCCACTTTCTTTTCGTCGTACACCACTTCAATTACTTCGCCATCTACAAAACCCGGCAGAGATTTCCATTGAACTTTCTGGCCAACTTCTGGGACGCGTGTCTTATCACCTGCTGTCCCTCGTGCTTGATCCTTACTCCCGCTTTTCTTGTGCTTCTTATTCGGTCCACTTTGGTTTGCCCCGCGTCCGCGTTTAATGGTGCTTTCCCCCTGATCTTCGGCACCCTCGGAGTTTCCACGTTCGGAGTCGGTATGCTCTCCCTCTCCCGAATGCTCCTGGTTCAACGTCTTCTCTTGGCTTTTGAATTTTCGATATTGCTCATGCTCGTCCTTCGATTGCGCAGCGTTCTCCCAATGCTGCGAACAATCTTTTGCTTCCGTACCTTGCCTATTATTGTTCTTCTGCGTCTGGTTCTCGTGTGATGTTTGGTCATCAACATCATACATCACCTCGTCATCATCCTCTTTCTTACTGGCATTTTTCCTTGCCTCCATTGCTTTCGAAGTATTCTCGACGTATTGTTTGCCTTGCATACTCTCTTTCTGTTTTTTGCTGTCGGTTTCTTCTTTTTCCTTCTCGTTCATCTGCTCCCAAGCTTTCTTAGGCAGATATCTCTGCTCGGTCCCATCGTCTTTCTTCGCATGACCACTGCCTTCCTTGGTCTGCCACTCCTCCTCGGTCCAATTATCGAGATGCTTTTGGCTTTTATCTTTGTCCTTCTTATCCGTCGTATATCCTCCTCCGCGTTTCTTATATTCTGTGGCCGTCATTTGAGGTAAAATCCAACTCAGTTTCTGTGGGGTTTTTTTATTTCTTACAGACGCTTACCTTTGCTGGCGGACCATTGACCTGGTGCGCCGCCTTTTTCTCCCTCACGGATCTCCTCCTTGACTTGTTCACGAAGCTCAGGCTCTGTGTACTTGTCTTTGGAAGGCATAGTGTGCAGTATTGTTTGCGTAGAAAATCTGTAATGGAAGCGCAGATTGCCAATAGCAGTGTACAAAGGCTTTCGACAAGGAAAAATATCTATTTGGGGTTTCTCTAAGTCTATGGAAGCGCAAGACTACACGCATTGCAAAAATACTCCAGATCGTCAACAGACAATGTACATCTTAAGTACCTGCGTTAGTTTCCACTCCCAGCCACCACCATCATGACTCCGTCATCGCCGCAAGCTCAAATCATCCAATAAGTCAGATCCCTTGCGCTGCACTGTGATACAGAGCACGCAAACTTCGCGTTATGAATCATGATGTCAACGACAAAAGAGAGCATCGACCCCAGAACGAGGCCCAAGCTTCCCAAGGGGAACTTTGGTACCCTTTCAGACTAACCGAAAATAGAGAACGAATCGCATCGTTGCTACAGCCCCACTTTCCAAAATGCATCCAGATGGCCATCCATAGATGGGTCATAATTGATTAATGCCACTAGATCGTATGAACACATCAGGAGATCATATGCATACCTAAATATATGCCTAAATAACTTTCAGGTGTACAAGTATCTGAAGTGTAATTTATCAAGTGACTATAGGAAACGTCGCATAATTTTCCACCGTCGCCTCATCTCGTTGTTTTGGCCTTCCTCTGCACTGGCTCACTCATAGTCTCCACTATAACTATGTCTGTACTCCTCATAAGCAATCTTATCTCTGAACGTTATTAGAACTATTACGTCTAGCTCACTCGCCTGGGAGACGGATGTCTGGGGCGATTTTCCCAATTCATCACACCATCTTAGAGAGTAACTAGGTCAGGTAATCAGACCGTCCTCTCAGTAACACTTGCAAGATGCCCAGCTCTGCCCATTGTAATCAAAATAATCTCTGCTGAATTTTCGGGCGTGTCAGCTTGGGCCAAGACTGTCAGGATGAATGTGGTTCTTGCAGACGGTAACGAAGACAGATAGTTCCTAAAAGTAAGCAATTTTTTATAGACCAACGTTGTCTCTAACAGTATAACATAGACCGCGTCAGGAAAACATGCACGTCCGCTCGCCAAAGGAGAAAATCACTCCGCTACTACCACCCACCGAATCATACCAGGGTTTGGCCCCAATCCCATCAGCTAGGACTAATACCACGACGGTAAAACTGGTGTCTACTTCTCCATCTCAACCTTCCACCGCCTAAACCTAAGAAATCCGCCCAACCCTAGGGAAAGGACATGAGCTGGGGAGTTTGAGAATGCTGTTGTCAACTCGTATGTTTGATATTACAGAATCAGCAGTATCAGCTTTATCATGCACCGCCAATTCCCTCACCATGATCATTTGTAGCACAATTAAGTGGAAAGCAATGGGTTTCCCCCAATGACGCTGATATCTGCGGACTGCCTAATAAGAGTCTTAGAAGTTTTGAAGGTCAAATGCCGATATTTAGTCTAGTAGTTGAATTTCGTTATGTTTCTCACTTGCTTTTGCTCCTATACAATTGTTGATTCAATATGATTTTTCCAAGTGGGACGACAACTCTCCACGCCAACAATCCTGGAGATTACGGGTCCTAGTTTCGTATCAGTCGATCAAGAAGCACTAATCTAAACGGCGACCGAGCCTGCCAGATCCCGATGCAGTTGCCAAGTTGCATGCTATATCGGCTGCAACATCGCATCAACACGGAACACTTCTTTCTCTGTTCGATTGAATGCGCAATTATATCCATGGCTGGGAACCTACATGGCCACGACTATTCGCGAAGATGCCTTTTTTTACCAATACCATTACAAATGTCTCGCCAACGGTTTATAGGCTGACCTCCATTCCGCCATCACTTCAGTTATCCAACTTTTGATTCTCCGGCTTCTAGATGAGCTGGAGAAAGAAGACCGGAAAATCTAACTCTGTTTGTGCACAGCGATCTTTGGAACGGAAGCTTTGGTCTCAGTCATGATGATATCGAGAAACTCTACCTTTCTGACACGAGTGGGTACTACGCTCATTGCGAATTGGAAGTTGCGTATTAGACAACTCCACATCATCACACGTACAGAAGGGATTATTGTAGATGGAGAGCAGCTTTGGGCGAAGCAGTACTCCGTCGATATTTCGAAGTTCATTGGCGCACGAAAGCGAAAAGCGGCATAAGCTGTGCGGCTCAAACCTAGTGATCTCATCCTGAAATATGAATATGAGTGGTAGACAGCCTTAAATCTCCTGTCGTCAATTTTCTGACTATTTAATGGAGGACTTCATCTAGATCACAACTTAGATTCATGGACACACTGTTATCCAGCGTGTAATAGGGCTTAGAATCGAGAACAATGCTGTTAATCTTCTTCACAAAGGTTTCTTTGCCGATGAGGGTCTGGATGAATCAATATTGTACATGGGTTTAATACGGATGAGTATGATCACCTATTTTCTTTTATTTTAGGTTTGTGTTCATCCTGTATATAAAAATACCGGCCCTTGAATAACCCTACGTGTCGTGAGACAGAAGGAATGGTGGAAGTTGATTTGAAAGTAAAATATTAGCATAGGGTGAACCCAAACAAGACGAATGTTTGCGTGATGCTGAAATAGTGAACCGTGCAGCTTAGAAGAAGTGAAAACATGTTTTCCATCACTTAAGTTGTACGCCCCCTCCCCCTCCCCCTTGACCTTGATTCATCGTGCCGAGTGCCCAATAAGGCTCATTGTCGCTCAAACAAGTTCATACGTATAAATGCCATCTCCATGGTCTTCCCTGAAGAGTTCTTTTCGAGACTGGTGTAGGTGATTGCCTTGGGAGCTTACCGCAGTAAGCAAAGTGCCGATGTTCGGACAGGTATCCCGGATGCGTTGACTACATCTCTCGAGGAGCGTGGTATATAAGGTTCCATTACCGTATTGGTCGTCCTGTGAAAATTCACTATATTGTAGTGCTTCCCCGCTTTCTGCTGGTGCAGATCCCGTGTCCGAAGTTCCCCAGTGCTTATTTTGCATCCAGTGAAGTAAATGTGACGTCTCTCGAATATCATCTGAAAATCTGAACCATCCTAGTCGACGGAACTGACCTAAACCATCTAATATGGGAGATATGATCAGCCCCTCCAGCTCCAAGCGGCATGTTTGAACAATGTCCAGGCGCATCTCGAATGGAGCCAACCACACCCTGACAGATTCGGGCGTTTCCGCAAGTATGGCATCATCCAATTGTATCCATACCGAGTCTTGAGAGGCGGTGTATTCTTTTTCTGAAATGTTGGTCCCAGAAGTCTCTATTTCATCCATGACAATTGCGTTCCATATGATACGGATGCCATGTTCCATCCGTTTCTGAATTTCTGCTTGAAACACCGGCCCTTTCAATCTGATGCTACTCCCAGCTACAGCACCATATAAATTCAACGTGTTGGAATATTGAACACTTGCAGCTATAACTTCAACAACGCCATAAAAAGTCATTATATCATGGCCGTGGTCATATTGAACGGGATGGTCCAGAGATGCCCACGACCAAGATGGTGTAGTGGATGGTGGCCTCGAAACGCGATTAGAGTTTGTTGAAGCGTATTCAGAGTAAGAGACTGAACAGTTCCAGAAGAGACCACGACGAAGTTGATATGACCAAATCCCTGCGAGGTACTCGATTCCATTCCAGACGCTTCCAAGTTCATCAGCTATACCGGATAGTGCCACAAGCTTATCGGAAAATCTAGTCAGATTCCTTTCCGAATAGTGTTCGATAGTCGAATTCCACAATCGTCAACGTTGGTTCGAGGTTATTTCGTTCAATTGGCGTCATGAATTGCGGAACTCGGCTCGTTTCATATCAAACCCCATCCATGGGAGTGTCATGTCTAAATATCGTGTGGGATATATCTCATTTGCAATACATTCATAACAATCCCACAGAAGCACTTCGTTTCCAAAGATCAGTGCTCTCGGAGCGAGCAACCATTCTTGAAAGACCCATGCTCTTGTATATAGAATTAAAGAGTTAGATTTCAAGCCTTCCTGTGGGCGTGAGGAATCTACGTATCTTCTATTCCCAGTTTTGTGGATTTCTATCCGACAAGGAACTACCTGCAATGGATAACGCTCGAAATGTAAACCTTGGGTCGAATCTTTGGCAGCTGCAGCGTCAAGGTTAAGCCAGGAATTTCTGTATATATAGTGCATCTTAGCCGATTCGAGGGACCAATCGATGTCAGAGTCTTGGATTATGCATAGAGAATCTATCCAAAGGAACTCGGCACCCAACTCCCTAGTTGTCATACCGGCGTCCCGATATGTTGCAGGAAGATTGTCGAGGTTGATGCCCTTAAGGAATTCAGAATAGTTATTAGAAAGTAGGCAGAGAGGGATATGTAGTCCCCAACAATGACTTAGCGTCATGTATGGCTTTAGCTGATTCATTGGCGATGTTTCAATGAGCTTGACAGTGGTGCTATACATTTCGCCCACGCCGATCAATCGAGCTGGAAAATTACTTCTTGATACAGCTACCGGACTTGGCTTGCAAGCATTATGATTGGATATGCACTCTATGTTCCATAGAGCTACCTGGTTCCAGCTGGTTTTGCTTCGTGAGTATTTACTGAATGTAAACCTATCATCTCGTTCTGAGAAGAGTTTAGAACAATACATGGAGAAGGATCACAATCGAACGTACTGTTTAAATGAGAATCGCATTTAAACATTGTGCTTGCCAATATGTGGTTCTTTGCGTCACAACAACTTAATACGAATAAGATGATATGAATCGACACATAACACACTTTCGCCATGAGAGGCTGTGATATATATAGTAACTGAAAAACATTGCTCGCCGGCGCAGCATGTTTCGGGAAGTCGGTGGCCATGTGCCTAATAATTACATTGCAGAAATGACACCCATTAGTAGCCGATGTTTTGAGTTCCTGAATGCTGTGGAACTGTGACGCCTTTATGTTATTTTCGCTCTCTACCTCTCCTTCTTCAGGTTATGGCCCTAAGCGAGAGAAGACTGATTCACAGACTGAGCAAAGAACGTCGAAGTAGGCTTCAGACAGTTTCTCTTCATGCTCCGGCTGAAATGACATTGTCTTGGGCGGTTTGGCAATGTCCTAGATCGAGATACACGACTTGGATGGAAAAATGGTAACTTGAGTGTCATATGCTGTGCTATGATAGTACTGATGGGATGGCGGATTATTGAGAATGGAAAATCCGAGAAGATGTAGTGTGTATTCTACTTTGTGCATCGAGAGTGCAGACTGGTGATGTGTTGACTTGGCAATAACCCTGGGAACGGGATTGCCTTCTCTATTTTTAGAACAAGTAAGAGCGACTTCATTATCATCAGAATCTCTTGTTGGGACTGTATATACTAGGACCGAGTCCACAGTATGGAGCACGTATGAGTTTCTGTTTGACATGAGCTAACGTAGCCACTGTTGATATCAATACCTGTTAACACGTGCAGTCTAGCACACGCCTGACAAGCGTTAGTGACATAGACGGAATCTCGTTCTTCTGACACTCTTCATAATTACACGCTGCTAAGTTTCATTACCTTGCCTCGATGTATCCAAGCTGACCCTGCAAGTTAGTGAGTATGACACACAAAGACCCAGAAAAGAAGGGGAGGGGGCATGCAACTGAAGAAAGCATGATTATGCATATCGAATATATTGCATATCATTGCGCTATGTGCCGTCCCGACTTCCATTCATATCAAAACAATCCCGGGACAAATATATTAATCCTCATACCATCTACCCAGATTTATACCCTCCCCTTTTGGAATGCCGACCCAAAAGCATACAGTCCATAGAGTGCCAAAACACTCAATCCCGCTGGCAAGGGCTTTCCAGACCTAATTGCGCGCGGGATTGAGCTACCAGCAAGCACAATAGATGCAAGAAGCGCGAGCTCGACACCATAAGTAGCACGGTTGCGAATGCGAAGCCCGCCGAGGATGTACTAAACGGAATACATCAGCCAGAGTGGTTGAGTGAACGTCAGGGGTTGGAGAGACGTACGAGAGATCCGACAGTGACACCTGCGGCGACAGAGGGGATGGAGCCGGTGCGGACGTAGCCTGTGATACCGCCGCCAGCAGTCAGAGTGCCGAGAGCGAGGGCGATGTTATCGAGAGTTGCCTGCGAGGAAATTGTTAGTATGAATTGACGCTGTTTACACACATACACAGCTCCCAATATACAAGCCAACTCACCATGATGATTGTAGTACGTCAATTGGAAGAATTCCTTCGAAATATGATTCTCGTAACCGTTAAACGCCGTTCTTAAGTGAAGAAAAGCCAAGTTCCAAAATCCACAAGCAGTCGTTAAACAAGAGGCCAGCTTACCCAACCTCGCAATCTCGAAGCAGCGGCAGCCAGCTCCGTCACCCAAAAGGCGGGGATAGCTCTTTCATCATCGCTCTCCGCAAACACCGAGCTTCCGATTCGCTGACGCGCACTGCAACTGCCCTCTGGCCCAGGAACGGATGGTACGTAATCAGCCGGCCCGGCTTGGCGCGATGGCTCTGACGCTAGTACGTACCGGGACTGGACACCAGAACGATTGTCTGGCCTCATTGAGCTCTGGTGTCCTATCCACAACCTACGTCGTCGGAAGCTGTCACGACAACGCAAGTCGCAACACCCCAGCTTCTCACATTCCGCGGACTCATAACTCCTCCACGAATTCTCATAGCACAACATCCCTCCACACCACCTCACCACCCACAATGGCGCCCAAAGCCCGCGCCCCGACCAGCTCTACCAGCTCAACCAAAGCCGCCGGAAGCTCACAAGACGCCCACAACATTGTACTCGGAGTCTGGAACAACTACGTTAAGAAAACGCCATCGCGGGTCAAGCTCATAGATTCATTTCTGGCGTTTCTGATTGTGGTTGCCGTGTTGCAGTTTGTGTATTGCGTTATCGTGGGGAACTTCGTAAGTCACCAATTTGTTGTGACATATCTATAACTCCAACACTCCGATCTCCGCTTCAATTCCTACCATTACATCCCCGCTAACTCTTACCTTCTCCAGCCCTTCAACGCCTTCCTCGCCGGCTTCAGCGCCACCGTCGGCCAATTCGTGCTCACGGCCTCGCTGCGCATCCAGACGAACCCGGAGAACAAGTCAGAATTTGAAACTATCTCGCACGAGCGCGCATTTGCGGATTTTGTGTTCGGGTCGCTCGTGTTGCATTTCTTTTGCGTGAATTTTATTAACTAGGGAGGAGAAGAGATTGGGACGAGGCGGATTGGGGAAAAGCGGGAAGGGGGAGGACGGAACGGGGTGGAGAAACAGGAGAAAAGGGCAGGAGATTTTTGAAAACAAAAATAAAAATTAGTACGCGGAGCGAAAAGGGAGATATGGCGCACAAAATAGGTAGCGTGGCCTCGCATGTCCTGGATTGAATGGGTCTGGCGATGGTATCATGGCGTACCTACCTGACACTTGCTGACTGGAAGAAGAATGATAGATGTATTTTCCTGTCCTGTACAACTACTCATATAGACATATGAGAATCAAACATCTACCGATATCGTTTTCAACATGCTACTCATATCAGGATCTAGCGTGAGGACCATGCTAACACGAATGCTAACGCCAAGTATCATCTTCAAGACCCGCTATGAACTTCAGTAACCCAGCGCCTGCAGACGGGGCATGAGAGACAAGTAGACAAGAGAAGGACAAGGCATGTGAAACAAATCAGTTTGGAGAGGCCGAAGATACAAGATCAGAGGAGAATAATCACGAACCTTGATCCGGTCCGACTTGGTACGCAGCTACGCCCATGTCACCATCGCCAGTCCAGTCCCGTCCCGTCCCGTCCAATCGCCGACTAGAAAAGAGAATAAAGTATGTCCTTTTCTATCATGTGTACCTACGCAGAGAGGGATAGGGAATCGAACAACTAGTGAAAGAGTTTTTTTTTTAACATGCTGATATGGATACGGATGTGGATGGTGGAGCTGAGTGTCATCTCAAAGGACTTGGTGAGGAATATATGGAGCTAGGGGGGGCTTGCTTGCGGAAGGAAAGGGGGACTAGCAAAGAGATGGGGGAAGAAGGAAAGGGCAAGGGCAAGGGCAAGGGGGTTTCCAACGTAGATTCGTTGGTGGTGGGAGAGGATAGGATAGGATAGGTTGCGTGGCTCTAGCATGCCCTGGATTGAATGGGCTGGTGGTGCTGTCATGGTCTTACTTCCCTGTTACCTATTAACTGCTGACTTGGGGAACGAACAAGACGTGTCTTTTTCTGGCTTGTGTAATTTTATCAAAATGGGGGCATGGGAATTGAACTTCTACTTGTGGATTTTATTATGCTATTCATTTTATCTAGCCTAGGTGTCATGCTGATGATTGATGCAAATGCTGAGGTTCATTTTAAAGTCCATCCCCCCTTACATGTGTCGATCGATACCCAAAGATCCTCCAACGCCGAATCCTATCCCCATAACGCCCCCCCCCCACTCAGAGTTCTTAGTTTCCATTTTTGTTCTTAGTTCTCCTTATCCCCCAACTTAAACTCCTCCCTAATCGCTACTCCAAACCTCCGAATCGCCTCCTCAATCCGATCCGCCGGCGCCGCCGCATACGTCGCCCTAAAAAACAACGTATCATGCTTCTCCTCCTTAGACGCATAAAACCAGCTCCCCTTCATCAGAAGCGCCCCATGTTCAATATTCCGCATAAAAACACCCTCCTCGATCGTCTCGATATCCTTCGCCGGATACTGTGGATGTTTGCGGAAATCAACCTGCATCCAGTGGAACATGCCAGCCATCGGCACCTTCCAGGACACGATGGACTTGGGGAGATGTTTTTCGCAGGCGGTCAGGATGTTGTCACGGCGGATGGTGTATTCTGCGCGGATGTGCAGGAGCCAGTCGAGATAGCCCGAGTGGCCCCAGTGTTCGTCGAGGAGTTTGAAGAGGATTAGTTGTGCCATGCCGGAGGGGCCATGGGTTGAGACATCGGCGTGCTTTTGGTATTTGTCCACGAGTTGTTCGGATGCGGTTATCCAGCCGATTCGGGAGCCGGGGGAGAGGACTTTGGAGAAGGAATCGAGGCGCATGACGCGGCCATCGGTGTCGAGGGAGAGGTAGGAGGGCACGAGGCAGCGGAGGAATTCGGCGTGTGAGGAGGGAGGGGGGACGGGGGTGGAGTCGGGACCTGTGTAGGGTTGCATTTGGAGGAAGTAGTAGGGTTCGTCTTCAATGATGAAGATGTCGTGTTTTTGGCAGACAGCGTAGATGGCGCGACGGCGGTCGGCGCCTTGGGTTGCACCTGTGGGGTTCTGTCCTGTAGGGACTGTGTAGAGGAGATGAGGTTTTCGTGATCCGCGAACGTTGACATCCCAGTTGGAAAGGATGTCGTCCATTGCGTCAGGTAGAAGCCCTTCCGCGTCGACGGGTACGCCTGCCATTCGCACACCTAATGGAATTGCCGTCTCCACTGCAGCAGAGAATGTGTATTCTTCGGATAGCATCATGTCGCCTGGCCTCGAGAGCATGCGGATACTCATGTCGAGGGCGGAAGAGCTGCCAATGGACATTGTGCAGCTCCAGTCTTGGTACGGGGGGCTATGAACAAGCTCGGTGTGTTCGGTGATCCATCGTAGTAACTGAGCGGATCCAGAGCCCTGGCCATAGTTGAAAGCTGTGGAGATGTCGAAGATGGACTTTCCTTCTGCTAGATCATGTCTGCCGGCAGTGATAACAGTGCCGGACTCTTTGGTTTGTGATGGAGAAAATTGGCCAATGGCCGGTACCTTGACGCTCAGTTCTTCGAAGGGAAAGTACTCGCTTGACGGTAATCCACCGCCGAGGGAGATGATTCCAGGTTTGCTTAGGAACTTGGCTGCATTCTTCAGAGAGTTGCCTTTTCGGATCTGTGCCTCGTGACTGATGATGTCTGCAATTGGATTTTCATTAGTCACCAATTGTTGATGTATAGAGTCCTATCCAAGGGAAACTTACGGTCCCAACGTTTGGCCTTTGGCTTGTGATCGTAGGAGCGGTGTCTGAAGTTCACACTCGCACATGGTGCAGCAACACCCCATTGGGACTTGTCTGTCTTTTTTCTCCTTCCGAGAATCTCATTGGTCTTGACTGGTACCGAGAGAGGATTTGGAAGTGTAACACCAGACGTGTCGGTGACTGCCTCGACTTCAATGGCAGACGGTGGAGCCATTGTGATTGTATTGTAGTGGGACAGAAGAGATGTGAGATTGTCAATGGGCGGAGCAGATAGCAACTGGCTATCTATACAAGGGCACGAGTCGGACCTTTATCAGTCGGAATGCGGTCGAGTCACGGCGTTCACGGCGTTCACGCCCTACACGTTATCAAATCACCGCCTGGGCAAGCGGTCAAGTGGGAGCTGGAGAATGCTGGCTTGCTGGCTTGTTGGTCTGTTGGCGTGCTGCAGGGCCGCCGTCTTTGTTCTCTCCCGATGGGGGAGCGGCTAGACACGGATTAGGATCTCCACAGGGACCCTCACCAACCACCAGCCAGGCTCGCCAGGGGATGGAAGCAGGAAGCGAGCCGTTGCGTCGGCCAAGCGATCCACGACAAGGCGTCCGTCTTAATCCGTCTGGAATACCTGGGCCAATTCTGGGGTAACAAAGGCACGCCTTGCGCCTTGCGCCCTCCGACCCAAGTCCGAGTAACAATTGACATGTTCATTGCACACCGCCGAGCGCCTGAGCCTCCTGTCGATACGTTAGCAAGTCTTCTGTTACCCCGCGGCTCCAATTCCGAGCTCGGCTTGAAACCCCAGTCACTCCACTTACCAGAGAAAGTGAACAGAACTATTGCGTTTTGATGGAGTTAATCCTTGGAGCGTGACCTTTCCACGGCGCACCTCCGTTCAGCATAACGTAAGGGACTAGTGCCGTGATTGGCTGTAAGCTGGTTATGGATGGTCATGAGTTGCTGCGTGAGCCGTCACCAAAAAGCCGGCGACAACCGTGTTGAACAGACATTATCCTCTTCTCATTTCGAAAACATTTCCGACTATTACTGCTGCCACCGGCCCATTCCACTCGGGCCATCTCTTAAAGGCATCCTCCTTTTGCCATCAATAGAAGGGGGGGAAAGCCAAACATTTCGTCACCAGTACGCGGACCATCCTGGAGATGCAACAGAGAGCGCCCTGATCCCAATGCATGACTCCCCGCAGGTTATGCTAAATGAAAACTCCAAAACATGATACGAAAGAGCATGTGCATTACAAGGAAAGAGATTCAATGAGCCGAGAGATGAGAATAGGAGAAGATGACCAGGATGCAAATGCCATGTGCCAACCCACGCTTACATCACAACACAGTTTTCGTCTTTACCGTCTTTTCCCCCTTTCTTGAGTTTGTTCTTGTCCACTACGCTGGGAGAGATTGTCTGGCCAGATGCCGCCGCCTGAATGATGGCAAGACGTTGCTTTGCTCGCTCGTCCCCGTGATCGGCAGCTTTCACGTACCAAACATTGGCCTCGAGAGGGTCGCGTCGGCAGCCGATGCCCATTTCCGTGAAGTAGCCGCAGGCATACTCTGCCTTGGGAAGGCCTACATTTGTCAGTATTCGTACTCTGAATTGTTGGCACACGAACTTACCGTGTTGAGCAGCCCGCTTGGCCCATTCGTATGCCTCATTCTCGTCCTTTTCTAGCACAGGTTCGGCACCAACCATGTACCACGCGCAGAGGTTCATCATGGCTTCTGGAATGTCCGCTTGCGCTGCACAGTTGTAGTAGTGCACTGAAAGGGCGGCGTCCTTGGGGCAACGGAGTAGGCCATGTTCGTAGGCCTCCCCCAACTTGAGGGCAGCCTGAGCGTGCCCGAGTTCGGCTGCTTGTGTAAACAGTTGTACAGCGTACACCTCGTCCTTGAAAATGTCATCGCCATAGCCTGTTTCGTGCAATAGGCCCAGCTCATAGGGCGCTGAGTTGTATTGGTAGTCGGCCGATTCAGTGGCTCTCTTAAGCCATTTGACACCTTCCCTATATCTGTTTTGCAGTCCCATGTCTCCCGTCAGGCAGGCCTTGCCCAACCGCGTCGCAGCTCCAGGGTGATTCTTCGAGGCTGCAGCACGGTAAAACTGTACTGCTTTGGCGTAATCCTTTCGGCACCCCCAGCCGAACTCGTAGCAGAGAGCGGCGCGGTATCCAGACTCCGCGTGGCCGTGTTTGCTGGCAGCAATGAAAAGAGGGAATGCTCGGTCGTAGTCGGGTTTATCTTTGTTGAAGAGGCCGGAAGCATAACCGTCTGCGAGATAATACTGGGCGAATGGATAGCTCCGGTCAGCTAGCCGCTGCAGTATCTGTCGTGCTTCCCGGAGCATCTCCACCGGAGCCAGTCCATGACTGTCAATGGTTTGATCTGCAGATGTAATCTCTCGCGCTACTTGTACCATAAACAGGGCAAATTCGTACTGCACAACACTGTCTTGAGTCTTCTTCACATTTGCCCTGTACATGTCCAGTGTCTTTTTCGTATCAAGCAGCGAAGCATTTTGACCGACTGCGCTCCGCAATGCAGTATTTCCAATATTGGCCGCAGGTGCGATCTGTTGATTGTAAGGCAAATTCAGTAGATCCACGTATGAAGTCGGTCGTGTCTCGGGAGAGCGTCGGTTGGCGGACAGCTGACGACCATAGTTGGCCTGGGATCCATTGGACGAAGGAGAGCCGCCGCCAACGGAAAGGCGCGGAGAGTGTGTGCGGCCATGGTTGTTCAATTCAGATCCCAGAGTGTATGCAGAACTGGGTCGTGGAAGGTTTGTGCGGGGTACTTGAAGGGGCTCGCTGCCGAGTCCGAAGTTAAAGGCGTTGCGTGGGTCGCTGTTGTTACTCCTCGACGAATGCTGCGAATCCGAACCAGGCGACTGGACATTATCGCGAGGCGGGTATGAAGGTGGTGGAGGTGTGACGTTGGAGTAGTACTGTGCTGACTGAGGGTCGGGGTGGGAATAGTATTCGGCTGGTTGGTACATGTCTCTCTGAGAATACATGGATGGATCCTCTTGCGTATTCGCAATATCCAATTCCCCAGCGTGGGAATAGCGTGCATTGTAGGAGGAATTGCTGATGTTTAATTGATGTATAGGAATCTCTTGCGTCAGCGGTACCGACCCGTCCACGTCCCGAGTTTCGTTTTGGTACGCATCCTGGTGGTACGCATCATTTTCCCTCGAATGTGTCCGCGAGTGGCCAACCGAACTGGGATCGAACGAGGACCCAGACTGCCTCGAATCTCGACCGCCTGCGACCGCTTCTTCATGTTCGCCGATGTTGAACGAAGGTATGGAAGATTGCTGGGCAGCAGATGGGACTGGCTTTCTACGGAGCGATTGTGTGCGACTGTCTGTACTCGATCGGCTCGAGGTATGGTGGTGTTCGGTCGGGTAGGGGTTCACGGCGGCGGCATCGTAGGATGATGGGACGGGAGGCAAGGCCTTGCCCGGGACTGCAGGAGCAGGATTAGGATTATCGTAAGTCATGGCCATGGACGACAGCCAGAAATTACCCCCGAATGTTTAGTCTTGTGCACTCAGAAGCTCAGCAAGCTCAGGAGGGGGCGCCCTTGCTGTTGCTATATTGCTGCTGAAAGGCGGGCGGTGGACTGGGCAAGGTTCTGGTGGGTGTGGTGGGTTGCTGCTAGGCCGCGGGGCTCGCTACAGTGTTACTCGCCGGGAATGGAAAGCACCTGTTTCTCTCGCAGCGGGGAAAGCGTGGCAAAGCAAAGAGGGAAAGAAAATTTAGACCAGAAAATGGACCAGCCTTTGGAGTCGACAGCGGTGTGCGTGCAGCGTCAACGTGCACCACGAGGGGGAGTCGTGGGAGTACTGGAATCGACAACTGGCAGCCGGCTGCGTCTGCGCCCGTGTTAGCATGTTGCAATCGTCGACGCCGCGCCCCTTCTTCTGTTGAAGACGCGGATGTGGCATGGGGACGAGTCCCAAGCATTGGCTTTTGGAGATCCTCTTCCATGCATGACCGGGGCTATGGCGATTTGGAGACATCAGACTTACCTACGCACGTCGCAAACTGCACAAGACAAATCAAACCCAGGGCGCTGGGAGCGGCGGGTGGCCGAGGACTGGACGACTGACAGCTGCAAGTTCTCTGTCCCACGGCGGCGAGGTGGAAGAGTAATCCAACAAGAGAAAACCCAGGAGCCGAGTTGAGGCGATGGGGACAAGAGGCAAAGAGGAGTTTTTTGTCGCCCTCGTTCGAATGCGGGATCTGTACAATACTACAAGCAGTAGTGCGCGAGTGCCCAGAGCGATATGCGAGGTGCCCGCGGGTCCACGGGAGAGAGCGGACAGCAGGTCTCAGGGTCTAAATCCCTGGAGAGAAAACAACCCCACAGCTGTAGCATACAGAAAAGGCAGCGAGTTCTTTTCCTGTAAACGAAACTAGCATCCAGCCGCAGCACAGCTAGACGGCGCGCTGCGCGGGAGCCCGGCGCTTTTGCTTAGGCAGCTGCGTATTGTGCACTGTGCAGTGGAGGATGACCCGCCCCTATTAATCGAATATTATCGAAATATCGAAATATCGAAACACTAGGAATGACTCGGATAGGTAGGCGTCGGCCAGCCGTATCGATGACGCCGAATCTGGAGGATTACCGAGGAGAGCGGGGCGGGGGGTTGTTCGCTGGAGCAAAAGTTGAAGCAATTAAGGGCCGTGGATGGCGAATTGAGCAGATGCTAGATAGTGTTTGAGAATGGAGAGCACAAGAGGCTAAGTTCAATCGATACCAAAAAGGCGAGATTGTGAGACACTAGGACCTCGAGGGGGGAGAGAGAGACTTGTCATCCAAAAGACGATGGCGGGCGCATTGATATTTGACTGCCGTGAGCCAATCCATGAGAGCTCTAGATGATGGATGGAGGAGAGGACGGGTTTCGAACTGTGACGGACGGAAAGGGAAAGCCGTGGCGTCTCTCGCGTCATAACAGGGCTGCACTCGCCTTGTCTACTTGCACTTTTGTCGCAGCTGAGGATGCTGCGAGTGCAAACACAAGGGATTCTCTTAGGCTGGCCGTCTTCAGAGTTGTATCTGCTCAGAGGGGCGTCTTGGCCGATGCCGAGAGCGGACGAGGAGAGGATTGAGGAATGTAGCTGTCATCCATTGCGGGTGGACTGTGGCTTGGCTACCAGGGCTTCAGTGCTGTATTCTTCGACTTTCCTGCTCACGTTCCCTGATGTGGATGTGCTTAGAGTGCGGGGAATATAGGGTGTCTGTCTATCTGGTACATGTGTAGTATGTAGTATGATGGTGAAGATTTAGCCATTTATGCGTCCAAGTTCAAGTGCAACGGCTTCCAAGGAACGTGGCAGCTTCAATCCGGCTCCAGATGTCAAATCCTGGCCTCGTGGAGGGTGGGCATGTAAGTCACCGCCATTTGCTGCATCAAATGCACTCTCGACCCTGCTGTCTACAGTACACACCCAGCACATCCATGTGCAGTTTACATGTCACAGTACATGAGTGTAGATGATGACCTTCAGGTATTGCAGCCGCAAAACACACGAGGTAACGCAATGGTTCAAACACGGCAGAGAGCGTCCAATGGTATCCGGCCAAAACGCCATGTCCTGCGCCTATGGCACCTGCAACGCGGACGTCTTGACCGGACAGTGGACTGTGGGAGCGAGAGCTGCACTTCAGCTACTGGACAACAATCTCTTCGAAATGACGATAATCCGCGCTGTGCAGTATGAGATTTCAGGGTCGCGCTGGGAAAGCACTGCACAGAGTGCCACAGGGTGCGCATCATCATCGTCGCCGCCGACAAGTGCGATGTGTACACCATAGCATGTAATAGACAGTAGGTAAGTGCATATGGATAGATGGTTGCAGCGAGGATAAATATGTGGTGGCCAGCCCGGACGGAAAATTAAACCGAAGACGCAGGTCGATCTGACATGGCCTGCTGTCACCATCTGCACGAGATTTTGGTGCGAACGCAGGGCCAGCGGCAGAAGACGAGGGCTGGGCTGGGTAGGTGGAGGTGGAGCAACCACGACCACCAGCACGTACCAGCACGTACTTGGGGGCCAGGGGAAGATGGTGTGAGAGTGGGCTTGGTGGAGCAAAGGGCAGAACGGCAGCATTGACAGAGAGCGGGCGGGTTGAGGGTTTGTGGGCGAGCAGCGAGTGAGGAGAGGAGAGGGAGAGAGGGAGAGAGGGAGTGAATGCGGGCTGGTGGGTGGATTGGTGGTTGGCCCGATTGAATTGCCTCATCGATTACATACGACACACCCACGCACCCATGGCAAGGGAAGTGGATTATCCGTGGACCGGTGGGAACCCTACAATACATTGATGATTTGATACATGTTCACGAGGGCGAGCTATCCTAAGCTAAGGTTCCCCTAAGCAGAGGGTACGTACACATACATAGACACGTGATGCACTGCAGTACCAGACTGTACCCAAAGGACACACATAGCCATAACTAGCACATGGCACACTGCGTGGTACTTGGTTGTCAGTCTGATATGTACCATATGTCCCCACCCGCCCGTTGTCGTCCACCTTATCATATCCCCTTCCGAGGTTTCCCTTCCATCCTCCCCCCTTCTCCCTTTCCCCCCCTCCCTTCCCCCTTCCACGGCATGCAACAGCAAAGTAAAAAAAGTCCATCCTTCCAAATGATGGACAATTTTCTACGTCTCATACAATAGTAGTCGCCACCGCGTATCGACTAGGCCGTAACTGGAGCAACGGGTCCCCGATACGGATGTAGACAAAAATAGGCCGGGGGGCGTGGCCGTCGAGGGGCGCGGGCGGCGCCATTTGGTCGAACGGGCGCTCGAATGGCGTGGATGGCCCAGAGGGCTTCCAATCACGGCTCGAATGGGCTCACTCATCAGGGGTTGGCTGCCGGACTCCAGTCCCTCTTCTTCTTGATCTCCTCCCCTAGGGCCGCCGCTCTCTGTCTGCCTCTCTTTGCTGTTTCTGCCCGTCGCTGTGTCAACCCGTCAATCGCTGTGCCCGGCTACCGCTACGGCACTCTCCACAGCCTCGTTCCCTCGTTCTCTCTTTTCCAGTCGTTCGTTTGACAACAACATACATCCCTTCTACTATCGCTCGCTCTTTCCACGCCCTTTTTGTCTCCGTGTGCGTGTGCGTGTGCATTCTGCCGTCACTCGCTGAAACCCACGCCTGCACCACCAAACCTTGGACTCCCGTCCCAGCCAACTGCGGCGTACAAACAACAGTGCCATTCTTACTCGGCCTTCCGCCGCCGCTCCATCCATTTCTACACGACACTTGCAGCCTTCTCGCGCCTCTCGCACTTTTGCGTCTTCTCCACATCCTCACTGCACCGCCGTAAACCACACAGCTCGAGTCCAGCTTCTCTTTTCCAACGCAACCCAGGGCCGTCGAGCCCCTCGGTAGAGGTGGGTACCTACTGCCACCATCTCCAAAAAGTTGTGCAACGCAAAACTGATTGCATTCTTCGCAGCACCATGTCTCTGCCCCAGCGACCAGACGCTTCCTCGCCTCGGCGAGACCAAAGGCATACCTTTCGAGAATCGCCTCAGCGCCGTCGCCGTCCTTCCGATCTCGAAAACACACGCTCGCACGATCGCAATCCAAGCAAGAGCGGCGCCCACCACACACAGTCGAGAGCCCTCCCTTCCCCAGGCACCCCAGTGCCCATGGACAGAGACCCCATGATGGCCAACCAGCGAAACACCAACCAGCAGGATTTGGGCAGGAAGCGCAGCCTGATCCGCCCCGAACGCCAGCGAATTGACCAAAGCCATCCCAACTATCACTACCGCAAACATGCCCAGAAAATGAACGTGCACCCGTCCACTACCGGCAACGACCCCATCATGGAGGACCGAATGGAGGCCGAAACGGTGAGCTCGGACAGCACCGAAATGAAGCCCCCGCATCTTCGCAACGAATCCAGCACCTACAATGACAAGCAGACGCCACTCGATGGCGATGCCAGGGTGGAACGCCGTCACACCCGCAGTAAAACCATGGAAAAAATAGAGAAACAACGCCAGAAAGAGAGGGATGCTTTGAGACCACCTAGTCTGTGGAATGTCTATTGTGCCATCATCACTTTTTGGTGTCCCGATGCGGTTCTGCGCTGTTTCGGGAAGCCCCAAAAAGCCCAACAACGCGCTTGGAGGGAGAAGATGGGCCTTTGCAGTCTTATTGTCATGATATGCACACTTGTTGGATATCTCACTTTTGGTTTCACACAGACTGTCTGTCCCGGTGGCGGCTCAACCCGGTTGCGGATTAACAAGGTGGATAGGGGGTTCCTCATTGCGCACGGAAAAGCCTACGATCTCGCTCGTTCTACCCATCCTTTGGCTCGTGGTGTTCCCGAGAACGCAAATGTCCTCTTCGATTTGCCCGAAAAGCATGGAGGCAAGGACGCGAGCTTCCTTTTCCAGAACGTGAACGGCGCTTGTAAGGGATTGATCAAAGCCGCGCCCGGCTCTGATGTGCCCACCAACGGCAATGACGAACTGGCCTGGTATTTCCCATGCCACACATTCAACCAGGATGGTTCGTCCAAGCCCAACTTGACGGTTCCTTACTACAAGGGTTATCAATGCCACACCAGTGCTACTGCTCGTAGAGCCTTCTACGGTCTTAAGAACATGGGAGAGGTCTATTTCACATGGGACGATATCAAGAATAGCTCTCGCAACCTCATGGTCTGGGGAGGGGACGTTTTGGACTTGAACCTGCTCGATTGGTTTAACACATCTCAAGTGGTATGGCCGGACAGGTTCAACCAGATCAAGCAGAACCCCGCGGTTCGTGGACTAGATGTGACGCGTGCCTTCTCTTCAACCTACGACAAGCAGGTTGCCAGGTGCTTCACCCAGATTATCAAGGTTGGCTCCATTGATACAGAAAGCATTGGATGCATTGCCTCCAAGGTTGTTCTCTACGTGTCCCTTGTATTCATCCTGGCTATTGTCGGGGCCAAATTCGTTCTGGCCCTCGCCTTCCAATGGTTCATCAGCAGGAAATTCGGAGCCAACAAGACGTCCCAGGGTAAAACTGGGTCGAAGGAACGTAAACAACAGATTGAAGAATGGAGTGATGATATTTACCGCCCACCACCAAAACTGATGGATCCTGCCGGAACGCCCGATCGATCAAGCAAGCGTGGAAGTCAGTTTTTGCCATCCACTTCACGATTCACCAGTCCTTACGCCATGGAGAAGTCGGCCAAAAACCGAGCTCCACCGACCACGATGACCAGCCAAAGTGCATCTTCCCGCCTTCTATCGTCCAATGGAATGTACAGACAGATCAACAACAGCCATGGTACTATCCCAACATATGACGGCAAACACTCTGTTCAAGACAGCCGATCAAGTCTGATGCTAGCTGGTACAGCCGAACAAAACCGCTACTCGAGCATGATGGGCGAGGAAGGTCCTGGCCCCGCTGGGTTTATTCACGAAGCTGTCGTACCTCAACCCCCTCCTGAATGGCAGCCGTTTGGTTATCCATTGGCACACTCAATCTGCTTGGTTACGGCCTACTCTGAGGGTGCCGAAGGTATCCGGGCAACACTCAATTCGGTCGCCACCACCGACTATCCCAACAGCCACAAACTCATCCTCGTTATTTGTGATGGTATGATCAAGGGAGAAGGTGAAGACTTGACTACCCCGGAGATCTGTCTTGGGATGATGAAAGACCACGCAGTCCTACCCCACGAAGTTCAAGCCTTCTCTTACGTCGCCGTTGCCAGTGGATCCAAGAGACACAACATGGCCAAAATCTACTCTGGATTCTACGACTATGGCGAGGATACTCGCATTCCAGTGGAAAAGCAGCAGCGTGTTCCTATGATGGTCGTCGTCAAGTGCGGAACGCCGGACGAGGCTAAGAGGTCCAAGCCCGGCAATCGTGGAAAGCGAGACAGCCAAATCATCCTAATGTCGTTCCTCCAGAAGGTTATGTTTGACGAGCGCATGACGGAGCTTGAGTTTGAAATGTTCAACGGCATCTGGAAGATTACTGGTATATCGCCCGACTTTTACGAGATTGTACTCATGGTGGATGCGGATACCAATGTGTTCCCTGACAGTCTGACGCACATGATATCCGCCATGGTCAAGGACCCCGAAATCATGGGTCTCTGTGGTGAGACCAAGATTGCCAATAAGCGTGCCTCGTGGGTGTCTATGATCCAGGTGTTTGAGTAAGTGAAGCCCCCATGTATAACGATAACGCCACTGACAGTATCAGGTACTTTATCTCCCATCACTTGTCCAAGTCGTTTGAGTCGGTGTTTGGCGGTGTCACCTGTCTACCGGGATGTTTCTGCATGTATCGCATCAAGGCGCCCAAGGGCGGGCAGAACTACTGGGTGCCGATCCTGGCCAACCCCGACGTTGTCGAGCACTACTCGGAGAACGTGGTGGACACGTTGCACAAGAAGAATCTGCTGCTTCTAGGCGAGGATCGATATCTGTCAACGCTGATGCTCAAGACATTCCCCAAGCGGAAGCAGGTGTTTGTGCCGCAAGCCGTGTGCAAAACCACGGTACCCGACCAGTTCAGCGTGCTCCTGTCACAGCGTAGGCGATGGATCAATAGTACGGTTCACAACTTGATGGAGCTGGTGCTCGTACGAGATCTGTGTGGCACCTTCTGCTTCAGCATGCAATTTGTCGTGTTTATCGAGCTGGTGGGAACTCTGGTCCTGCCAGCTGCCATTGCCTTTACCTTTTATCTGAGTAAGCATTCCTGTTCTTTATCTCTCCCCTTGTCTATTCTGTTCCATCCCGAAGGTACGGGGCGGTGTTGCTGACTTGTCATAGTTGCCATTTCCATCAAGGCGGCTGTCCTGCACACGGCGGCGCCCGTTATCCCCCTTGTGCTACTAGCGCTCATCTTGGGTCTCCCAGCAGTGCTCATCGTTGTGACAGCTCATCGGTGGTCGTATGTTGCATGGATGTTTGTCTACCTATTGTCGCTTCCCATCTGGAACTTTGTGCTTCCAACGTACGCCTACTGGAAGTTTGACGACTTCAGCTGGGGCGATACGCGCAAAACGGCGGGCGAAAAGACCAAGAAAGCTGGTATTGAGTATGAGGGCGAGTTCGACAGCAGCAAGATCACCATGCGACGATGGCACGATTTTGAAGCCGGTAAGTCACGCATGTTTTAGTTGGGGAAGGTTATTCTCATGAAAGAGACGTAATGGCTGACTTTTGGCGCTCTACAGAACGAAGACTCAAAGCCCCAAGCGGCGGCGGATGGAGCAATCAATCGACGTCGGCTGGAGGGTGGCAGCAGCAGCAGCAACAACATGGCCAAGGATATGAGCAATACTACGATAATTGATTTCTTGCATGAGGGGGGCGTTGCTTAGAAAGGGAGTAGAAGAAGCCGTGAGATGCGGGCCTGCACGGCGGGCATAAAAAGAACACCGAAATGCATGTCGTGCTACCATCAAAGGAAAGCTTCTGTTTTTTTTCGCATTTTGCTGGGAGGGGCGGCCTCGGAGGGTTTTTTGGGGCTGGAGTCATGACTGGATCTTTTCTATACTTGCATTTTCGTGGGGCTAAACCCTTTTTTTTCATTGCGATTGTCGTTGTCGGGCACCATGTCTGTAAACGAAATATCCGTGTCTCCTGGGGGGGAAGGGAGAAATAAGTGGTGTGAGTGGTAGTGGTTAGGGGCCTTATGTGTACAGTTGCACCGCCTTATTGCTCGCATAGAAGGAATAATCGTAGTAGTAATCATCTTCATTCATACCATCAACGGTAGTTCTCCTGTGCCTCTCTCTACATAGGTGCCCGACGCAGTGGAGCCCGTTGGAAGAAAAGAAGAAAATTGAAGCCGTCGTGCCCCCGTTTTCGTCCTTGTGCACACGGCTTGTTTAGCGACACATGCATGGTTTTCTGAATGCGGAGTTGACGGGTTACACATTTGGGGGGGGAGCATAGGGGATAGGAAGGTCCTTTGGTAGTACACGGCGACAGTACCATGTCGTGATGGTGGAGTTATGATAGTTGGAGCGGAAGGGGAAAGGCCGCGTCGCAGCCCCAGCGGCCATGCGGCCATGCCCATGCCATGCGATGCCATGTCCCTTCCTCGAAGCGCCTGACTTGACTTGACCTGACTTGACCTGGCCTTGACGGGTGAGGGCATTACCGTTTCCGACCCATTCTTTTGTTTTCTGGCGCGCGGAGGGAATACTGAAGTGGGGGAGAAGGGGAAAGGGAAAGGGAAAGGGAAAGGGCGGGATAGGGACCGTGAGGTCGGGGCCTGGGGCCGACTGAAGAAAGGTCCCGAGGTCGAGGGTACATGGTGGTGGGAATACTTGTACATGCGCGCCCCCGTTGACGAGTGCGAGTGGGCTTCTTGACTGCCATGTGTTGTGGTGGGCTGGGTTGGTTTGGGTTGTGCAAAAGGCGTTTGAGCAAAGATGCTTGGAGCCCCCCCCCCTTCCGACCTCCCCGCCGTTTGGGAGAGTCGCACTTTAGACGGATCGTGGATACATACTAATTAGCTAGACCAGGTCCACTTTCCTAAGTGGGACTTTGATGTTCTTTGTTGGCTGTGCTGTGTTGTGTTGTGCTGTGCCTGTTGTTGGCGACTTGTGCAATGATGACTGGAAATACAGACAGATAGTCAGACGTGATGGAGAGGCGAGAGCGTGCTTGCGTGTGTGGTCACAGGCACAGGAACATGTTGGCATTAATACTGAGTCAGTAGCAAAGGGGTGGCATCTTGGGACTCAACTTCGTTGTTGTTGTTATTGTTATTGTTGTTGTTGTTTTTCTTTTTTACTTTCTTGTTCTTTCGCGAAAGTTTCATGAATTCTTTTTTTTTACTCTACATTGGATCCAATCTCGATTGTCGATTGTCGAGTGTCGATTCAACGGCTGACGGACGACGGAGAGAAAAAAAAAAAAAGAGGGTGTGGCTGCTGCGGATCCCCCTCGCGTTCATCTCATCTCATCTCATCTCAGGCAGGGCCGTGGCTGTTTCCTCCTCTTCGATGGCACTAGAGTTTTGTGCCGTCTTTTGAGCCCTCACAAGTCGCATCATCGTTCATTGTTTCCACTTTCTAGACTAGATTGCGTATTGTTTTTCTGCGCAAGCCGTACACAGCACATGATGTTGACTTGCAGCACCATCTGGCCATGATCCCAGGTTTAGCCAGCAACAGCAAGCAACAACAAGCAACAACCCCCCTCCCCGAATCCACATGCACATCTACATGCACATTCCCCTCCCAAAGGAAAAGAGACCACCCACCTCACACCCGCCGCCGCAAGTGCCACGAGTTCCAGAACAATCATTATCCGCGGTATTGATCACTACATCGCATGGCTGTAGCAAACCACTTCCACTTCCACTTCCAGTCATCTCTCTTGCTTTCTCTCTCTCCCTCTAGCGCCTTGTTCACGACCAGCGCTTCCCGAGGCTTTTGCGTTGCTTGCACCCAAATGCTTGCATTATTTCAACATCACATCGCTTTCGCATCCCGCATCCTGCATCCTGCATCCCGCATCCGCTCGCCCCTCGCACGTCTTCCCAAACAGGGTCGGCTCACTCTCCAGCATTTACGGCATTACAGCATTACAGCACTGCAGCAATACAACACAACCTCTCTGTCTCTTTGTCTCTTTCTCTCTTTCTCTCTGTCTCTCTCCCTCCCTCCCTCTCTCTCTCATCAGCGCACACGGCACAACCACCCATACTTGCTTAATTCCCTCTTTACATACAAGATAACTAGCCCGGCCCCGCAGCAGCTCGCCTGAACAAATAAAACAGCCAAATACGACCAGGCCTGCTCCCCTCCGCGCCTACTGCTGCTGCTCCTGCTTGTGCCTGCTTGTGCCTGCTTTTGCGCTTGCACTTCCAGAAGCCAAAAACCCGACCGCCTGCAACTCTCCTTCCTCCCCCCTCCCCCCTCCCCCACGCACGCCCGCCTGCGCCGTCTTGTCTCCTGCAGCCAAAAGCACTTCAGCCATAGCGCATCTGTCCCTCGACGATTTCAGTACCTGACCAACTTGACCAACCTTTACCAACCTTTACCAACCTTACCCCCTCCAGGGTCCTCCAAGTCCTCGCTGCTCACGCGCCATCTACTTGTACCCTTCTGCCCCGCCTCCATTGGAGACAAGTATTCTGGCTGCCGCTCTTGGGGGGCTCTAGCGGCCTCTCATGGCCAGCTCACACCCATTCTTCTGGGGGCCCGATGAACCCATCGTTTCTTCCTCAAGCTCGCCCTCCGCCCATGGCTGGCCAGAAAATCACTCCTCCTTCCACGCAGGTGCTGCGCAAACTGCCATAAACACTCCTACTCTGCCGCATTCACCAAACGGCATGTCCGCCGCCGCCATACTCGCCACCCTCGCCGACAGCAGACCCACCACAAGCCACGAAGAGTACGAACACGACCACATAGAAGAGATGGATAGCGATCATCAGACAGGAGGCATAGCGCTGGACATGGGTCATGCCGAATTTTTGGAGCCAGAGCCACTCCACGACGACCCCATCCTACCCCCCATGAGCACCGGTTCGAATGCGGGGAGCGCCTTGTTCGACGACGACGACAACGACGACGACGACGACGACGATGACATCTTGCCGCCCATGAGCAGCATGTCACATCCTGGGAGCACCGTCTTCGAGCATATCCTCAATCACAATCCAGGACTGGCCTATGGATTCGCCCCTCCACCTGCCTTTCCGTACTCTACTCCGTCGTTGCAGGACATTCTCTCAGAGTTCGATTTCGAGACCATGTTCACCAATCCCCACGACGACTATCTAATGGTGCCCGGAAAGGATACTTTTCTCACCGTGACCCACTTCTTCCGTAACTTCATGCCTCACAAGGACACCCCGCTCGGACTAGAACTCTCCCATGTGCCCGACTCAATCAATCGTTCCGACTTGCGTGGGGAGGAGTGCGACATGCAAGGGATTGACTGGGCCCTCCGTCATACCACACGATCCACGGTTCGGGCTAAGCGCAATGCATTCGAGAAGAATCGCCTCAATCCCCATATCCTCGCTATTCGCCAGGTAGGCTCCGTTCCCGATGGGACTACTTTTGGGTGTAGCTAACATTTATTCACAGCACATAAACTCCACTCCCAACACCGAGAACTACTTTTCCTTCAAGAGGATAAATACTACACATCAGGCCTTCATCCCACACTTTCAACTTCGAAATCTGATGGCGTCCACGTCCCGAAATGACATATTCTATGCGGACAGGGACAGGGTCATGCACACAGATGCTTCGGGATCCCCTGCGAGCACCATCATGAACTTGAATAAGGAAATGACAGAGTCGGGCAGGTTCCAGATTACAACACTGGCAGCTTCCGACCATGTGCTCATGGCAGGCGGCCTCGAGGGGGAATATGCCGTCACCAACTTGGCGGGCGCAGAGGGTTCCCCTATGACTATCGGTCGCATACATAACAGATTGCGTGAATCCAAGTCTCACATCACGAATCAAATCCATCTCTTCAAATCGCGGACCACCTATGCTCCACAGGCCGTTCTATGCTCCAACGACAATCGCCTCCGCATACTCGACGTTCACTCTAATACTTTCACGCATTGCTTCCCCTATTCGCAGGCCGTCAATTGTTCCTCGACTTCTCCGGATGGTCGAATGCGCGTCGTTGTCGGCGATTTCCGGGAAACTCTCATCACAAACTCGGAGACTGGTCGGCCTTTTGAGGCTTTGAAAGCGCATACGGACGATGTGTTTGCATGCGACTGGGCGGATGATGGCATTCATGTTGCTACGGCTGCACAGGACTCGACGATTGTGGTTTGGGATGCTCGCAACTGGAGTCGAGCACTGCATGTAATGCAGTCCCAACTTTCCGTTCCACGCATTCTGCGGTTCTCCCCAGTCGGTAGCGGTCCCAGGGTTCTGATCTCAGCCGAAGCGGACGATTTCGTCAATGTGATCAATGCGCAAACGTTCGAGTCCAGACAATTGTTCGACTTCTTCGGCCGCGTTGGGGGGATTTCCATGACGCCCGATGGCTCCTCCCTGTTTGTCGCCAACTCAGAGCCACATTTTGGAGGCATCATGGAGTTTGAACGATGTGGTTGGGGCGAAAAACGGTTCGGACACTATGACGATCCATACGAGTACGACACCCCTATCGACTGGGATACTGAAGGCAGGCTAGACGATGACAGAAGAGTAGTCTGCGGCTGGCACGAGCGCGAACGAAGAGGACTTGATCTTGGATCCTTGATCATATGACCATGCACCTGTAGATGTCAAACCCATATGAAGTAACTGATGTGGTAGAAGCCATCTTGGATATACGCCAATATCGAGTCCTATTGCCTTTTTTTTCTTTCCGTACGGCAACGATAGACGACGACCTCGTTTTCCAATTACCCCAGAATTTGGATTTATGCATAGAATGGGAGGCAGCATGTTTCTTTCGCTTTTTTCTATATCTTTTCTCAATTGTTCTACATCTTCAAAGATACCACCACAGCATCGACTGCATTGCTTGCGATCGGTGTTTTCCCTTTTCCTCTTTATTTCATTTCTTGTTTACTATGTTTGTCGGACTATGGGGTTGATTGCGGTATTATTGCTTACTTCGGTATACTATCTAGTGGATATCGTTTGGGCTTAGGCCTACGCTAGGCCTTGGACTAAAATCGGGATCGATTGGTGAAGGTCTATATTATATCTAGGGATGCCCTCACGGGTTCGGATGGATGGGATGGGATTATAAAGGGGCATATGCATATGCATGGGTTGGACATGGGCATGGATTGGACGTTTTATTCTTTTCGGATGGGATGGTGTTGGGAAAGGGGATGGACGGAGGATCTATAGTGATTTTGGAAGAGTTTTCTTCTTTTCTATACCATTTGCTTTGGGTGGTAGATTGGAATGTTATATTCTTTTTTTTCTTTTTCCATCTGTCTACTGTTTTGCACTTTCGACATGACTGAAGATGCCAGACATGTTCCTCCATGCACGGAGTGCAGTCATGATGCAGGGACGACGACAGTTGCCAATGCGATGCACACACGATTCGGAACTGTATCTTGCAGTGTGCGGAGTGCAGTCGAGTGTGCAGATTGCAGTATGCGGTATGCAGTATGCAGCACGTAGGCTTGAGTCTGAGTCTGAGCTGGCTAGCAAAAGTAGTAGAAGAACGAATGGGATTGCTTCCGTGTCCTGGATTATGGATGAATGGACGACGCTGCGCGAGTGCATGAGTTGGATTGGATTGAATCGAATCGAATCGGATTGAAGGGAATTGCATTGCATTGGTTGGCTGGGATAAAATGGTTAAGCCATTGGAATATAGACACGTCATGCCGTGCCATGTCCATGCCATGTCACACGTTATCGGAGGAGGGCGACTGCTCGGTCCGTTAGAGGCCGTTGCATTTGTTTTCTGCTCAGGACTGGGTACGCGTGGCGTGGGAAGAGAAGAGAGGAGAAGGAAACTGCGTGGTAGATGGGGTGGTGTCTGGGTCGGTTCAGGCAGAAAGAACCCCTCGAGATCATTTGGGGGGAAAGGTAGGAGGAGGATGGGCGAGATGGTGATGGTTTGGCTGGGGGGAAGGGAGAGCGAAGTGAAGGGGATGGGGATGGAGATGGAGATGGAGATTAGGTATCTCGTGCTGTGTTCATTGACCCAGCTCCATTTTCTCGTTCTCGTTACCAATTCCCTGTTCCCCCTTTCTCATTCGTAGAGGCGGTATAGCAAGGGGGATATGTGTGCATCTATGTGCATATGTGTGTTGGCAACTGCTGCCAACGGCCTCATATGCTTCCACCAATTAGATCCACATCTAGGTCTACTGAGTTCCAGATCGATATCCTCCCTAACGCTTCTTTCCCACGATCCCCCCCCCCCCCCCCCCGCGATCCGGACATATGTTTAGGATTGTATCAGATCGGAGGCGTTTGGAGATCTTAGATCGCGGGGTTGGACGGTGTTAGATTCAGATTCAGATTCAGATGTAAATACGGGGTTGTGTGTAATGTGTGTACGTTGTGAGATGTCTTAGGTCTTATGTTTCAGTTCTTGAATTGGGGGGTTTAGGGGAGGGGACATGGGAGGGGGAGGCGAGGTTTGTGTTGCGTAGGCGTTGGCGTTGGCATTGGGACGGAAGGTGGAGGAGGGATTATGGGGGGATATGTTTTGGTCTGGGTGGGACGAGGAGCGTTGTTGGGAGTGGGGGTTGCGGGTTTGAAAGGGTTCTGAAGAACGATGAAAAGACAGGAGAGGAAGAGGAAAGATCGGATTGTAGAAGAGAATGAAAATATGTGATATATATTACTCATTGTGATTGTTAGTTGTGAGAACGAGGAGGAGGGAAATATATGTATGAAAACATGAAATTACATGCTTCCATGTAGCGTACGGAGCATGAAACATCATAGACATGAAAAGAGTGGCGAGCTGTGACAATGAGATATAGAGAAAGAGAGAAAGGGCGATAGAAAAGGGTCTTCATGAATGACATATACCAAACAATGACACTCTTCCCTGTTTGTACATGCTCAGTGGTGGAGACTGATCCCTCCCATAATTATCTTCCTCCCCTTAATGGACTTCCCTATTGTTTTCATCCATGAGACTGATATTAGATCAATAAAATAGCCGCAATAGATCGTAATGCCGGATCTTTCTCAAGTACTGCCAATCGGTATCTTCTTCTCCAATGCTTCGCTCTTGGTTTAATGACATCCTCTCGCCTCTGCGAACCTGCCCAAAGCCTGCAGGGCGTTTTTCCCCTGCGTACCAAGGCCGAAATAGTCTCCGCGGTCCGCCATGCCCTGTTGCAAGCTCCTAGCTGCTATCATTGTTTTCACATCCATCTTAGCCATCAAAGGATTTTGCTGAAGCTGCAACAAATGATGCTTGTTCGCAAGCTTGGTCCTGGCCAGAGGCGACGGATTCTCGGTGTCTCGAAGTTCCTGCATGGTCTTGTCGTCTAGGTCGAATGCCCACTTGGCAAGATCGAGGTTCAGGAACGGCGAATCCGGGTGTGTGGAATTGAGCGAGAAGTCCGAGCGCGGCGGAACACAAAACGTGTTAGTTTTGGGGACTACACCAGTCTGGTAGTATGCGCGGATGTGTTTGAATGTGCAAGGCGTGGGTGTTGAAATGGAGCAGTGGCCCGCGCTATCTTGCACGAGCACAGTGCTACCAGGGAACCGGGAGCTCATAATGTGTGCGCTCCTAAGCGGTGTAACTGGATCCGCGGTCGTAGTTATGAAGAGGATGGGATGGCTGGTGTTGCCTCCAAATGCGCCCCTGTAGCGATGAAGAGCGCGGATTTTCCAACTGGCACATTTCATGGCCAACATCGACCACATTGAGCCGATGCTTGGCGATATGGATTCCAACTTCTTCCATGTCTTTTCGAATTCTTCAATGGTGACGTTGGCTTTGGAAGGTCCGTCAGAGCAGAGGACTGCATAGGTAGGTACGTCGAGTCCTGCAGGAGCCACTGGAGCGATTCCGCATGAATAGATATGCGTCGAGCGGAAAAAGCCCATGTACTGGTCGATTATTTCGTGGTTCTTATCTTCGATTGCCTTGAAAATATATGCAAGGCTGGGGAAAGTGCCCATGGGCGAATATAAAGATGCAAAAATCAGTACTCTCGCGTCGCTATATGTCAATATCTCCGGTCCATTGTCCGTGTCTATAGGGATTGGATTGTGGTAGAGGGACTGGACGATGCGATGAAGGCGATCTTCAATATCTTTGGTGGTGGAATTCAATGTTGTAAGAGGGCAACGTTCAGGGCCAGCGGAAACGCAGAAACTGTAAAACGAGTTCATCGCTTTCTCAGTATCGTGCAGTTCGTTGCCGCCAAGACTCATATCGTAATCATCCGAATTAACGACGCCATCCAATATCAGCCTCCCCACACGGTCGGGATACATGGAGGCAAAAGTTGTACCTAGGTATGTGCCGTATGAGAATCCCCAGTACTGTAGTTTTGGTTTTTCGACTTGCGAGTCATTCGCAGTTTTACGTCCACAATGCAAACTCTTCCGGATTTGGGTTGCAACGTAGTCCGCGTGCCGTTCTATAATGGTAATCATATCTGTCGCAACTGATGCTGTGTTGATATACTGCTTGATATCTGGGCCACCTTTTGCTACCATGTTATTGAGACACGAAGCACCGTAGGCTTGCTGCATTGACCATAGACGACCCAGTGCTGCATTGGAACTATCTAAAGTGCCCTCGGTCGACTCTCGAAGCGTCCAAGACCAGGCCGAAGCACTATCTGGCATGCAGGTGGCCGATGGCTCAGTGTTGCCGATTCCTCGTGGATCGAAACCGATTACATCAAAATACTTTGCTGAGGATGATCCTTGAGTCACGGATGGGGAATCTGCTGCATCTACTACGGTCTGTATGTGTTGAGCTTCGAAGAGGGCCAGTGTAACGCCAGAACCGCCTATTGAAATTTGTCAATCAGATTGTCGTGCTCTCAAATTACCATGATAAGACTGACCTGGTCCTCCCGGATTGATAAGAATAGGACCGCCATAGCGAGGATCATCAATAGGCACCTTAGCAGGTAGCTTCGCCAGGGCAATAGTGACATATTCTTCCGGGTATGTGCCATTGAAATAATCCAGAGGCACCCGCAGTCTCGCACATTCAAATCCACTGTAGCAAGGTCGAAATTCCAGACTTGTTTTGGCGGGGATCTGTGATTCGCGTCAAGGTGGGCATAGGCATAGGCTTAGATAGATAGAACGGGAGGCGAGACATCCCCCCAGGAACACCAAAAAAGGACACTTACGGACGACCACTCAAACGACCCTGCAGAACCAAGAGGTCCATTTGCAGGACTTTTTATGTCATGAGGATATGGTAGTGGTGAATTACCGTGACTCGGCTGTTGCCGCGACCAGGAAAGGATACCTCCATGCCGAACTACATATATTGCAACGGCAAACCCGAGTGACGCCAATATTGCGAATCGAACGACGTTGTCTCGAACCTGCCTCTTTCTTCGAGTCCCTACCTGAGGGAGCTCCTTATCGTCAAGTGGGTGTTGTGTCTTCATCGCTCTTCGCCAGGACGTCCGAGAGCACAGATGTTGCTACTGCAGGGACCCGTCGAGCACGGCAAAAAGAGCTAGCAACTGAGAAAACACGTCACTTTAGACCCTAAATTTATAAACAGCTGTTCAGCGAGAAGCTTTCTGTTGGGGCCGAACCTTGAGGTTAAGATAGTGTTCAGGCGACGTCTGAGGTCGGAGGTTGATTAGGCCAGCCAGCCCTCCCCACCACAAACTCTCCCGGGCCCCATTCTTAGGCAACAGCAAACCATTCGTTGCTGTGGCTGGTGCGTGTTGCAGATCCCGCCCCGCGATCCTTCGGCCCAAGCGAACGCGTGACGAGCATTGCTTGTTGCAGATGCGTTGGCCTTATGGCTGAGAGGGATTGCGAACAATCAATCCTGATTTTCGACATGCTGCTGCTGGGGAGGATTTGCCTTTTTCTCGGCGGATGATTGTGCTTGCGGCCTTCTCCATTGTTGTCCGTGTCTACTGTGGACCGCTGTGATAGCCTGGTAGCATAGTAGCCTAGACCGCGAGCGTCTGGGGTAATTCGCAAGCAAAACACCACTGGAGTAGCTGCATGCTGACGACTGCACGTCCCCGGAAACAGGCCTTTTACACATCCGGTCTGTGTGTGCTGCACTTGGTTTCGGGAGTTGCGAACAGGTGCCATATTGAACTTCATATCGAACGCTCATTAATGCCGATTTCTGTAGGTTTTGCCAGGTGGGACTGTGGAGAAATAGCCGAGGACAGGGGTGTCGGAGTGGACCATGCTCTTCTGGGTGAGAACAGTGCACCACACTCTGTTGGAACGATGCCCGACGTCTGCAATTTAAGCCCTTGCTATTGCCCATCAGTCTATGCACAAAATCGGTAGTCACAACTATGTATAGGCTCAATAGGCATAGGCAAAGTAGAATGAAAGGCAGACAATAGCATTTCTGATTCGAGATGGGTATCAATCAGCTATCTTGTCAAAGAACCGGCCCACACGTTGCAGTCTCCAATCCGTCCTGCCCATAAGTCATCGAAAAGTCGTGGAATTGTAGAGTCACCAGCGCCAGCCCCATTCAAGCAAGGGGGAAAAATAGAGTGAAGGAAGAGCCACGGGAGTCATGATGGCCTGACCTCCACGTATCCCCCGTTTCGATATCAAGGTCGTGTAGTAAAGCAGCTTCAAGAAAGAAAGCGGACCTGATGCTGTGGAAGTCCCACACACATCTACCAGCGGCCACCTCCCTCTTGGCCACCGCCGTAGCTGCCGCCCTGGCCTTGCTGTTGTTGATAGCCGCCGCCACCACCACCTTGCTGGTAGCCGCCGCTGCCGCCACCTTGTTGATAGCCACCTCCTCCGGAGCCCCAGCTGCCGCCGCCGCCACCGCTGTAGCCTCCTAATTTGGCTTGTCAGAGAGTCGACTCGAGAAAACACAACATGGAAGAACTTACCACCACCGCCACGGCCACCGTAGCTACCGCCGCCACCGCCATATCCACCTCCGCCTCCACGTTGATAGCCGCCGCCGCCGCCGCCACGGCCACCACCGCCGCTACCTCCAGGATTGGAAGCCTTATCAACGCGAATCATGCGACCATCGAACCTGTCAAATTGTCAGCGCAACATAGGGCGAGGTGTCGCAACAATGCATGAGATAGCTTACTCGACATTGTTCATCTGCTCCATGGCCTTGTCGGCGTCTTCATCGGTTGCGAACCTAACGAAACCGAAGCCGCGGCTTCGACCAGTGTCGCGGTCCTTGACGACGACCTGTTGCGGAGTCAGCTCATCCAGGGACAGGAAGCGGGGAATGGGTTGCCTACAGCTTCTTCGACGGTGCCGAACTCTTCGAACTTGGCGCGGAGGGTCCCGTCATCGGTGTGCCAGGCCAGGCCGCTGGAAGGTGGGTCAGTCGAAGTGATGCAAGCGTGAGCATGGTGAGGAAGAGACTTACCCAATGAACAGCTTGGACATGGTTGAGGATTGTTTGGTAATTGTTTGTATGTGTGTCTAGACGGTCTCAATTCACGCACTGTGGAAACAAAAGGTTCGCGCGACATGGAAGAACTCGAAGGAGGGGAAGATAAACAGGCTAGCTGCGCAGCGCGGTGAAAGAAAACGGGCAAACGGTGACGCCATAGCAGCGGTATAGAGTGACATGATAGAGAACGAACTTTTTTTTTTCCTTATGCGGAGACGGTCTCGGTCAGAGACGGCTGAAGCAACGAGCGCTATCTGTCGATAAGGCCAGTCTGGGAAGGAGAGAGAAGAGTGAGAGAGTGAGAGAGAACAAGGTATTGCCCACGATAGAGTGAGTCGTGGAGGATGGTGATTGCAGCAACCGAGGTGAGGTTGGTGGAAGGAGGGTAGAGGTGAAGGAGGAGAAGCGGGAAGAAGAGTGAAGAAGCGACGCAGGTTTAAGTTTGGAGACGGAGGGAGGTGTGGGTGTAGTGGTAGTGATGGTTTGATGGTGGGGGGGAGGGGGAAAAACAAACGGGCAGGAGCTGCGAAAACTACCCCTCCAAGGATGGAAGGAGGCTAGTGAAAGAACACACACGCACGCAATACAGTCTGGCAGGGTCGAATTGCGGTGGTAATAACGACGACAGCCGAGTTGGATGTTTGGTTGTTTGGTTGGTTGGTTGGGTGGGTTGCTGCTGGACAGGGCAGCAGAGAGCGGCAGGGCAAAAAAGGCCGGGAGAAACGGTCGGCTCTAGCAGGTCGGGTGGATCAAGATTCGAGATTCGAGATTCAGAGAGATCAAGAAAGGGAAAGCTAACTTTTCTCGAGCAGGACGGGGAGGGGGGGGAGGGGGGGAGAGTGGACGTGTGGGCAGGACCGGGCTTTTTGTAGACGTCTTGGGGGACATGGAAGTCGTGCGTCTCTGCGCTTCTGCGCTTGGAGGGGACCGGCGCCTGATGATGGGATGGGATGGGATGGGATGGGGACTGGCAGCGATGGCAAATGGGCATATGTGGTCGACGGCACATATTGGCACACACTCTGGCTGCTGGCACACACTCTGCCATCACCTTCTGGCCCTGTTGGCCTGGGGTTAGCTTATCCCGTGTTCACAGGTTGCTGCGGGCTTGCGGGCGGTGTCTGGGTCGTCTAGCCCACACCAAAGGCGGCAGGGCCCAATGGCAGGCTGGCCGGAGCTGGCAGCGCCTGGGCTATTCGCTGCCTTGAGCAAAAAGGACAGGTCGAATTTGGTGGTTGGCCGGCGTAGCATGGCCTTTTGCAGGCGCTCGCAGCTCTTTGGCAGCTTCCCGCATCCTCGCGCGCCGGTGCTGGGCAGTCAGACAGAGAGGGCAACCGACCCCCAGTGGCCCCCTCCGACGAACGCTCATCGCACTGCATTCGCCGCATTGATTCGCCAATTCCAAATGCTCGGGCAAAAAAACTTTCCAAGCTTGCTAATGCAGCGCATGTGGCGTCTTTTCGTCGCCATGTGCAGCGGATAGAAGACGGTGGTCAGGAAAGAGGCAAGCACCCAAGCAATGCGCCCGCACGCACGCAGTGGGTATATGTGTGTATGTGTGTATGTGTGTGTGGATGGACGAGTCTACGGATCATGGGCTGGACTAGGCGGGCGGCCATGGGCTGCTTGCGGCTGGCATTGGCTAGAGGAGTGCGGACATGGAGTATGAATGGATGGATGATTCTGGGGCGATGGATGTATGTGTGTGTGTGTGTGTGTGTGTGGGTGGGCAATGGACGGACTGGAATGGGCAGCAATGGCAGCAATGGCAGCAGCAGCACCAAGCACCAAGCAGCAACATGGAGAGACCGTAGACGATTGACCAGCATGGGCTTGCGCCTTGAGGGTTCAAAGAAGCTTATCATCAGGTCGACTATCGCACCGAGCGAAAGTGGAGCCCTGGCCTCCGTCCCGGCAAGCAAAAGCCTGGGGGTCTTGGGAACCTTGCTCCTTGCTCCTTGCTCCTTGCTCCTTGTGCTTCTGCCACTCCCTCTCTCCATCGCCGCTCCCCTCTCTTTAGGGCTCACCTTAGGGCTCACCTTAGGGCTCTCTCCCCCCCCCCTTCCCCCCCTCCTCCTCCCCTCCACTCCAAAGTCCCGCCTATGGTTTCCCAGGGCTTGCTTGCACCTTCCCACGGCTCGTGCACACTGCAAGACTAAGCGACCACAAAACTGCTGCCCCAGGTCCCCTCCACCACTCCAAACCATGGAATGAAGTGGTGACGGCTTCTCTTGCTTCTGTTATGTTCCCGGGTCCCTCCCATGGCTGATAATTCTCGCCCGCCGCAATGCTGCAGCCCACAACGAGGAAGAATAAAAAAAGAAAAACACATGCTCCCCACTCTCCCACGCACTACAGTGCTTGGTTGGGTATCATCCCACAGCTACAACATTTGAACATGAACATGAACATGAACATGAACATGAACAAGAATATGTCAAGCATAGTATGCCCGATCGTATATCAAATATGACGAATCCACCAGTGCCAGTCTGCTAGAAATCTCCAGAAGAGGAAGCATTGACCGTCCTTCCCGCCCATGTGAAGCACTCCTGCCAGAAAATTCGACGCCTCGCGTCATGCTGCTTGGACATCCTGACGAATACCAATTCGGCCAATCAGAGCCCCCCACTACAAGCCTCAATGTCACGGCCAGTATCGCAACCAACCCTCCAGGGCTCACATACATGTTTCTTCCTGTCCATGGTGCGCCGTCAAATATCGTTGCAGATGCAGCAGCTCATTTCCTACATGTGTGCCTTTCAATATCCCATCATCCATCACCTTAGCTGCTCCGGGTATGCGGCAGTCAATCAACGATGGTCAGGACGTTACCGCCCTTCCACCTACTACAATCCATTGAGCCTTGAACCATTCCAGGGTTGCATCCTATTACAACCCATGTGGTCTATCATCCATGGCAAGTGTCGTTCTTGCTTCAAGTCCGCAACCTCATCCTCTAATCTTCACCCGCGACTTCCTCTTCCGCCGGCCGATTGCCCTCCTTCTCCGCCCTCCACCTTCCACAATTTCCATGCCTTCCTCTCTTAAGCATGATTATATTGCTCCCTCGACGGCTGTATATGCAACGTCCCTCTCCTCATCTTCGTTACACATGACCAATCCCCCCCTCCCGCAATCTGCCCAATCTTCCCGCCATCTTGTCCGTCTTCTAACCGGCCATTGCTGCCAGAGCATGCTGTACCACATCTCGATGCGCCAGAGAGTCGGTCAACAGGTCTGGATCCGCTCCACGTCCATCTCAGTTAGACTCCTCGCCGCGGGTCGGCTCGATCCTCACTGCGTCAGTCAGCCGCCCCCTCCCCCTCGAGCCAGTCCGTTGTGGTTGTAGTGCATAGCTACTCCTCTTAAGATAGTCATGGACATTGAAAAATGGCTCCATGAGACGGAACCACTAGATCCCAACGAGCAGGCATCTCTAGCTCCCCTGCTGGCTCTCAGGAGATCCGACGAAGTGAATAAGGGACGACGCAGACGCAAACATAGCACATCCGACAGCTCCCTTCTCCAACCATGTCCACCACCAAGGCCGATCCCCATAGAGGAGAAAGAGGACCATGTCCACGGAATTGCCGATGAGAGTGTTTGCACAGACGATTCACACCCCGCAGATCTGTCTTCGGAGACCAGTGCCTCCAGTGATCAATATGCACGTAGGCCTCGACGCAAGACACGTCCCGAGCGTTACGAGCCCAGGTCGAGGCGTGATAAGGGGCGGGGAACTCAACTATACCGGCAACGGAGGGACGAATCAAGGAAAACAAAGCCCAGGTCTAAACGCAACAAGGCCGATAAACCGGGGGCGGATTCAGTCCGCCGCTTTCAAGCCAAGAATATCTCCAAGGATCGACTGACTGTATGATGCCCGTCATACGTCTCGTAGGCTAGGGTGGGCTGACGATTGGTGCAGTTGAAGCCACGAGAGAAGTTGGGCCTTTTCAACAAGGGCAAGGCATCGTCGCCAGTCAAGGGTCGTGGTCGTAAGCTCCCCGTCTACGCACCCCCGCACCCGCCAGCTCATACTAAGGCGTCCTATAGTCCCGGATTTGGTCTTCTCAGAGATGAAGTTCTTGCAGAGGCATAAAGACCAACCGGATCCCGTCCCCCAGCCAGGGTCACTGAAGAGGAAACGCAGGAAGGATCATGCATATGCCAAAGGTGAAGAGATTTCTGCATACTTTACCACTGTGCGACCGGCGCTAGCAAAGCATGATGTGAATATCCAAGCGAAGGAGGGTTCTTTTTCAAAGAGTCTCGGTCGAGACACTGGTCATGGGAGAGTCACATCACCACTGACAGATAACGCCATCCACACCGTCGAATTACCCGCCGAAAAAGCATCGTTCTTGGGTTTCGGTTCCAGAGGGCTGCGGCATGAGGGCGACAGCTATGTCCCTTGGTCGGGCTCTATCAGGGTGCCAAGTGTAGCGCCATTGCGTGCAGAAGCACCATTTGCCACTACTTCCGGTCAGCTGGACTTAATTCATAATAAACTGGATAAAGGGGAGTTTGGTGAGGGGAATGTGTTGCACTCGCCAGCAGCCCCTCCATCCATATCCAGATGCCTATTACGAGACAGTCATGAGCAGGTGGAGCCATCGTCCTTTGCACCAGCAAATCACCGCCTGTCCCGATCACACTCATGCCCCCACCAACCCAGTCATCCACGGCCAGCAAAACTCCATGGACGAACGTCCAAGGACCGTCAGAAAGAATCATGTACTTCGGTGTCGTTGATGCCAGCAGCTACTCTTCCTCGTACCACGCAACTTGATCAAGATATTTGCATTGTCCATGATCACTCCACTGCCGATCTTCCTCATGAGTCTCTACCTCCCAAAAATCCCAAAGGCGAAAGTAAAGCCGATACTGTGGCAGAAGAGGAACATGAAATTGTTGGAAACCACGAGGTCCAAGATTCTGATTTCGATACAGGGACTTCATCACAGTTCGACAGGTTGGTACAAGACTGCAACTCTGCTTTTGGTAGAGAAAGGTACCAAAACACGACCATTCACCGTACGCCAAGAAGCTCTTTCTACCCGATTTTGCCAGAGGAGAATGGCCGAATGATGGAGGGCGATACACTTTTTCCTACAGTTCGGAGACTCCCGACTGTACGATTTCCAGGTGTCGAAGAGCACCGAACTCCAATGCCAAGCTATGGGGGGCTAAACATCTACGAAGCGCAAGAGCGGCGGGAACAGGCAGTCCGACGGCCAGGTCTATATCACGACATATTCGAGCCGGAATACTATGGCCAAACAGATGGTTATCTGGATGAGCCCGATGAAACTGATGAAATGACATTTGATGAACAGGGATTGGCAACCAGTCTACCTGAGAACGGAACCACACGTGATTGGCATCAGGTAGTGGCCCTGGGGGATCTAGAAACCCAAGAGGATGAATATGAACAGCAGGCAGGCGTGGAGCGGCGTGCTGGCGACTACCAGGAGGAGAAATGTGTTGTCATTGGATTTTGGCGTCCGAACAAATTGTACTGACGTTGGAGCCGACGTTTTATACCTAGGTAATTACCTAGGCAATGTTGCGGTGGTCCGAGCGGGTCTAGAGAAAGACACCCGATGCTCCGGCTCCTTGTCCCAAACCATCCATCCTCGGTTTTTTGCGTGAAGTCTGCACAAGAAGGTCACTGCCCGTCGTTGTCTAGCCGATTACCTAGGTAGCTACCGGTTGTGTCCCGTGTTCTCCGTACAAAGGGCAGCTGTATGACCAGTCACCGCGCTCTGCAATGGCTCTGTTCAGCCCAAGGACTTAGCAATCTCGTTCCTCGTTGCCCTTTCCCGACTGCTGTCCCATGCAGACAGCCGTCGGTGACGTTTTTCACGCTGGCCGCGTCTAATCACCATCGCCGCCCAGCTGCGCCTGCCTGCCCCACCAATCCCGCCATTGTCAACAAAATTCAGTCTCGCACGCAGCAGCTGGCCGGTCACCTTTACTCTTCCTCCACCTCCACCTCCACTTCTACTTTCACAACAATGGCTTCCCAGAGCAAGTACACC
The DNA here is from genome assembly GCA_020744415.1 of Dendryphion nanum. Lineage (NCBI taxonomy): Eukaryota > Fungi > Ascomycota > Dothideomycetes > Pleosporales > Torulaceae > Dendryphion > Dendryphion nanum. Next base: position 1,434,969 of record JAGMWT010000008.1, read on the forward strand.
ACTCGCAAGATTGGCGCTGCCAACACCCTCGAGCACCGCATCTTCATCGAGAAGGATGGCGTGCCCGTCTCGCCCTTCCACGACATCCCCCTATATGCCAATGAGCAGCAGACTATTCTCAACATGATTGTTGAGGTGCCCCGCTGGACCAATGCAAAGATGGAGGTGCGTTATTATCCACTGTTGCCCTCGCTGTATACCAGCCTGCCCTCTCTCTCTTGTCACTACCCCACCCCACCTCCAGTCTGAAAGCTGACCATACCTCTCCGCAGATCTCCAAGGAGGAGACCCTCAACCCCATCAAGCAGGACATCAAGAAGGGCAAGCTCCGCTACGTGAGGAACTGTTTCCCTCACAAGGGGTACCTATGGAACTACGGTGCCTTCCCCCAGGTATGCCCCGCTCTCAGCCCGATATCGGACAATTTATACTCATTACTTTTTGCAGACCTGGGAGGACCCCAACGTCGTCCATCCTGAGACCAAGGCCAAGGGCGACAATGATCCATTGGACGTCTGCGAGATTGGCGAGCTGGTCGCGAAACCCGGCGAGGTCATCCAGGTCAAGGTTCTCGGAGTCATGGCCCTGCTTGACGAGGAGGAGACCGACTGGAAGATCATTGTCATCAACGTCCAGGATCCGCTGGCCCCCAAGCTGAACGACGTCGAGGACGTCGAGCGCCATCTTCCTGGCCTCCTGAGGGCCACAAATGAGTGGTTCCGCATCTACAAGATTCCGGATGGCAAGCCCGAGAACCAGTTTGCTTTCTCCGGCGAGTGCAAGAACAAGAAGTACGGATTCTCAACACATTAATTGTTTGAATTAGAACTAACTGATTAAAGGTACGCCACTGACATTGTCCGTGAGTGCGCCGAAGCTTGGGAGAAACTCATCACTGGCAAGACTCCACGTGGTGACCTCAGCCTGTAAGTACACTTCAAGTCCATAACCTCTTATGCAGAGAAGCTGACAACTCTCAGTGCAAACGTTTCCGTTTCGCACTCTGCCGACCGTGTCGACCCCAGCTCGCTCAACATCCCCAAGGGCGAGAGCCACCAACCCGGCCCAATCGACCCTAGCATCGACAAGTGGTTCTTCATTTCTGGAGCTCCCTCCAACTAAATGCAAACACACTGTAATACTTGGGAAAGGCGGTGCTGGGAGAAAAGGATGAAACAGAGGAGGTCAAAGTAGGCTCTGCAGGAGCTGAACTGACTCCGGCGTGGTAAATGATTCCTCGAAAGGCTTCGATATATCGGCCGGTACTCGTACTGTAGATCCAATCCAATATGAATAATTGGCTCCGACATGCCAAAAACCCATGTCATTTCTCTTGCAAATCCTGACTTCGTGTAATGCTAAAATTCTTATTTTTACAAGGAATTTACAAGCGCAATTAGCTGAGTGCTTATCATCAATTGCCAGACAGCTCCTCTTTCCGTGCTAGTGTTCGAGAATGACGGTCGACCTCCTCCATTACTTCTGTTATCCGCATTTTATTAAGATCCAGTTTCATCTCTTTGCCATCCTCTGTAACGCATCGTTAGGTCGGTTTGATTTTAAGGTCCGGGTTGTAATAAAATTGTACGCACTGAATTTCACATCGAGAGTCGCAGGCTCTTTACTTGACCGTGGCAGCATCTTAGACTCGATCTTCATACCGCTGGCTCGCGCCTCCGACGGTATTAACGTGAGAAAGAGCCGTGCGGATTTAGAGCGTGGGGAGAAGGGGTTGAATTGGACGCGGACGTCCGTCAAGAATCGGGTTAACATTTTTGCCAGACAAAGAAAGGATAATGGCGAAGGGACGGGGGAATTTTTTGTGCAGATCTATCGGACTATTAGCTCTTCTTATTACAAACTCTTCGATAAAGAGAAGTACTAACTGTATTGCTCTGATATATGCACGCTAATTCAATCGTCCGACGTCGCTATTGATGTTCTTATGAACATCTGCGCTCACTTCTTAAGGTGGCACGTGCACCGGCGACCGGACTTTCCCTCATTCCGCTGCTTCTTGCCTTTCGTCATCGGAGTCGTGAACAGCTGGCCGCATTTCGATGCGCAACAATGCCGCCACTTCCCTCGAACACGCAGACACTCACGAATCGACTAAACACGCTCTCAGAATCCAATAGATCCGTTCTCCAGCTGATCCAGCGATTAGCGAAATTAGACTTCCAACCTGGATCAATACCCTTGAACACAGAAGAGGGGGACGCGCGATTGGAACTTGGTGCTGAAATACATGAGAGATTGAAGCAGATAGAAGAAGAGCTTGAGTTGCTTAGGCAAGAGGTTGAGGACATCGTTCAGAACTCTGGCTCCACTTCACGAAGAAGAGACAGTGTACGAGAGACCGAGCGAGCACGGCTTGCGGTTTTGCTTGCACGTTTGACCGAGGACTTGAGATCGTAAGACGCCATTGTTCTCTATTTCATGTATGAGAATTTTCATAATTAACAATCTGGAAATATAGTTCGCGCAGTCAGTACCGTAAGGCCCAACTCACTGCCAAACGAAACGCCGACCGCGCCAAAGTCGAAGAACGTAAACTCCTGTTCTCGAGCCTTCAGTCCGGCACTTCGACTCCTTCATCTACCCACCGCCGAAGAAATCACAACAATCAACTCACAGAGGGTGAGATTATCGGCCAGGCTTCATCCGACGTAACCACCGCCTTGCGCCGAACCCAACAGTTGATGCAAAGTGAGCTTGCACGTTCAAGTTTTGCTCAAGAAACACTTGAACAGTCGACCGCTGCACTTGCGGATCTAGGAGAAAAATATTCGGACTTGACCACACTACTTGCCAACAGCAGAAATTTGGTCACAACCTTGCTCAAAAGCCAAAAATCGGACACGTGGTACCTCGAGACCACTCTATATATACTTATCACAACAGTAATCTGGCTCATCTTTCGGCGCTGGCTCTACGGCCCACTTACGTGGTTTGTTTTCTGGCCGCTCAAACTCGTTTTCCGAGTACTCTTTGCCGTCATTCCAACTGCAAGTCTTGCAAAATCAAGTACAACACCTTCTGGACCTACCACTACCCTTATAGTCAAACCTAGCGCTACGGGTGGCATTCCTAAGCGACCAGTTGGCAAAAACAATCCACAGCCTTACGTTCGTGTCGGTGGAGGCGGCCGAGGTTATAATCCCGATCCAAGTCCTCCAGGAAGTTACTCCCAACAAGTCGGAAGAATGGCGGAACAAAATCAGAACCAGCAGGAACAGGTGCCAGATCATCCACAACTACGAGAGCAGCAGCAAGGTGGTGAGCAAGAGGATGGACCAGTGGTGAGGGGGGATGGGACAGTATTGAAAGAGAGCGACAAGCCCAGGAATCCAAAGAAAAAGATGTGGGAGGAGAATGTCGAGAGTGAGAAGCATGAGCAAGCTCTACGGGAAGCACAGCAGCAGCCTGGTGAACAGTCCGTAAAAGATGAGCTTTGAACAGGCTCACACTAGCTTCGATATGAATTACGAGCATGACCCCTATACCCGGCCAGAATTCCTAGAAAATTTTATCTCAGAATCGCCACGCTTCATCTCCACGTCTGCTCCCAACAGGAATAGTTTTACTTGAAATTCATACATCTGCCTATATTGTCTCAAAGGGTTGGCTATTGTTCATAATGCTGCGTTAAATCTTGTGTCGACTTCAGGGTTCTTCGCCCCTATAAACTTTCCACTCATTCAGACAACAACTCAACAATCTCAATCTCAACCTTATTGAATTTCCAGATTCTCAATACTGCCAAATCAGTTGAAGTCTAGCGCAAATTCTGATGTTAAAGGAAGCTGCATGACGTGCTTTAATCGACCTCTTGCAACACCATTCAACCCCACACTTGCATGACATTGCATTCCCAGGCATGCTTGCGATAGCCAAACGAATGGACGAACCCATGTAGGACTTGCTCTATCGGTTGCAGTGTTCACAAGCTAGAATTGCGAATCGGTGCTTATCAATGGCGATGTCGAGTGTCGCAAACTACCGTTATGTCCTGGTTGCGGTCATAGTTGCTGGTATATAAGACAACCACGTATGATACTTTTAGACGACCTTTATTGTTTGAATTATAATCCACTCTATCTAGTTGTCAACAATATCATTTAATATGGCAGGTCTCGAATCCTACAAGCACATATCTCCGGACTCTGGACATCCTATCATTATTCACCCTGTATATGCGTCACTGACTTAACCCCATAACATATGACATAGACACTAACCATCCGTAGAACTTCAACTCCAAGATCAAAGCCTGGAACCCACCAGATCCTCTTCGCGAAGAAATCACCCCACCGAAAGACCGCGCACACTTCGCCGACCCAAAAAAGAAAGCCCTCCTCTCCGTCGCCAAAGCCACCGACCTGACCGAAGGCATCGGCACTCTACTCTCCAACGTCCAACTCTCCCAACTAACCGGGCCCCAACTTGACGAGCTCGCCCTCCTCGTCGCCGAACGCGGCGTCGTCTTCTTCCGCAACCAAGACCTGACGACCGAAACCCAAGTCCGCCTCTTCGAACACTACGGCATCCTTGACAAACACCCTGCCCAAAAAGATGTCCGGCACGTCACAATCAAAGGCTCCAGTTCCGACTGGCGCAAAGACAGCGTCTACACCCCCTGGCCGCAAGCTGGCTGGCACGCCGACACAAGCTTCGAAATCAACCCGCCATCCTACTCGCTGCTCCGCATGGAAGAACATCCCCCCGTGGGCGGCGACACAGCCTGGGTAAGCCAATACGGCCTCTACGACGCCCTATCCCCGACGTATCAAAAGCTCTTCGAATCCCTACACGCAGTCCACACCTCGCGCCTCCAATACGACACGATCCTCGATCTCTGGGGCGTCGGACCCAACCGTCCCCCCATCGACACGCACCACCCAGCCGTCCGCACGCACCCCGTCACTGGGCTCAAAGCGTGGAATGTAAACGAGGGATTCGTGACGGGGTTCGCGGAACTCAAGAAGGCGGAAAGCGACAAGTTGCTTGATTTCGCGCAGCTGCATATTCATTCTGCGGACGATCAGTTGGTCAGGTGGAAGTGGGAGGTGGGTAGTGTGGCCATGTGGGACAATAGGGTCACGGTACATAGGGTCATTCCCGGGAAGTATGCGCCGGGGTCGAGGAGAGGGGTGCGGACGACGGTTTTCGGGGAGAAACGTAAGTGGATTTACCATGGAGTGAAGGAGAGGTTGGAATGTGGCTGTTTGCTGACATGTCTGGTTTAGCGTTTTTGGATCCGGCGAGTGAGAGTCGGGACGAGAGGGAGAGGAGGATTGCCGGGGACGGGAATGGGGATGGGAGTCGAGTGTATCAGAATGGAAACAAGAGTGCGAATGGCGTCAATGGAACCAATGGTATCAACGGGGATAAGCATTGATGTCGAGGACGGTTCGGTAATTGAGGTAGATACTAAGACAACAGATACATTCGATATAGGAAAATGTTACGGGATTCATTGGAGAGTTGTAGATTCCTTTGCAATCGCCATAAGAAACCCAAATCCAACTCAAACGCTCAATTGTAACCTACAATATGAGAACATTTACTGATCACCCTAACCAAACCAAACCAAACCATGCCCACCATGCCCCCTCCAACCACCCCTATCACGATGGCAGCTACCATAATCCCCCCCCCCCCCCCTCTCTCTCTCCGCCAACCTCTCGGTCCGTATCTTATTCTTCGAAATCCTCGTCTTAATCACGGTCGTCATAGTCTTCTTCTGTATCTCAGTCGCCGTCGTCATCCTCTCCGTCCTCTTCTTCTCGGGACCCGTCTTCGTCGGACTCGTCCCGAGACTCAGATTCTTCTCCATCCTCTTCCTCCCCTTCTGACTGATCTCGCTCTCATCTTAGACAAGATCCGCCTTGGAATGTTCCGAAAAGGTGCTTTTAGACCTGATGTTTCTCCATCTAACTGTAGTTGTGCTCTAGGAACATGCATAACCCCATCGTTTGGGAAACAGTGAGTTGGTCGAAACAAGGCTTTTCACAATCAAGGTTCAATTATACATCTGACAGAGAAAATAAGCCTCGTGCTCATGCGAATTTATATGCAATTTGCTAGGAAGCAACTATGTCATCAAAATGTGAATAATAATACATACATACAAGAAAAGGGAAAATAGCTTGATAGTAACACAACAGACAAGAAAAGAGAGTGCCGACACAATTCGTGAAACTAGAACAGGACCAAAGATTATCAAGAAAAACGCTTCCTTAACAATCCCAAATAATCCCTATGGCACATGTCGAAAAACAGCCACCGGATCCGAAAGTATCTTCAAGCTCGTAAAATCCGCAGACAAAAACGGTGTATCTTTCTGCGTAGGGGCCTTCTCCACCACCCCTCGTTGTCCAAACTCACTCTCCCACTTCGCGGCCTTCATCTTCTCCGCGACTCCCGCCAATCTATCATGCGGTCCAATATGCTCTGGCCAATCCGTTTCCCAGATCGCAGTGTAGACCAGATCCCATAACGGGTTGCCCCGCATGTATTTCTGCTTAACGTTCAGAGGCATAGTGGCGCCATGCTCAACCAAACACAAAGCAATCGGATACAATTTCATAATGATTTCCTGATCTTGCCGATTCAACCACGCCTCGATAAGAACTTTGTGTAAAGCCGATTCTCCAAGTCGATCGAGTTGATTCACTTTCGCGCCGTGAGCGAAAAGCGCCTTGATGATCTCGAGGGCATCGTCTGAGGAACCCACGACCGCGAGCCGTACACAGCGGTGAAGAGCGGTGAGATAGCTGTCCGGGGGAGAGTAGCTAACCATTGCTCCATTTGCGATAAGTAGTTTTGCGACTTGGACGTTGCCGAAGTGGATGGCGATCATGAGTGCGGATTGGCCGTTCCAGCCTTTGAGTGCGTTGACGTCGGCGCCGAAATCGAGGCAGAGTCGTGCTACTTCTAATCCGTTGGAGGAATCTGTAGGGGTTGGTTTGATGGCGAGTCGGTATATTAGCCAATGCCAGTGTTCGTTGACGTCTTCGCCGCTCTGTAAGCGGGATCTGATTTCCTCGAGGTCCTCTGCTTGGATAGCGTCGCCCAAGGTCTTGTGTCGGTAAATGGGGTATGTGCGGACTGGACGTCGACGTAAAGATACTTCAGGAGATTGGACTCCGTAACTCTGTGTTCCAGTAACGATCTCGGCCTTTTGCTCAGGTGATATTGGGATTATGGATTCCTCCTGCTCTTCCTCTGGGGTAGGTCGAGTATGTGAACGTCGGAGGAGGCGAGAACGACTTCTTTCAAAGCTGAGGAAGAAGAAGACACAGGCAGTTAATACAAGACCAAGGAATATCAGATTCTGAACGATCCTAGGAAGGTGGACTTGCGCATCGTGGATCGGTATGGGTTCTGTTGTGGCGTTGAACTTCCGCAGAGGCTTAAGAAGACTTCTCGTTGTCTTATCAAGCACTCCAGCCTTTACATACGGAGGCGGTGGTACGGATGCACCAATAGCTCGTAAGCACGCCTGACTCTCGATTCCTGCATCCAATTCCTCCCTACATTCCTCAATATAGTCCTTCAGCGCCGTCCACTCAGCCAGCTTGAGTGCACGCTCGGATGATGCTTGGGACCTGAAAGCTGGTGAAAGCGTCACAATGGTAAAGAGGACACTCATAAATGCGACAGCCCATCCAAGTTGCGCAGATGTCTTTTCGGAGACAGAAATAGTTGACCGGAACGATTTCCATGACAGGCTGGGGCGGAGGGAAGGAGTGGACGTCGGGGAATTTTGGACTGTGGTCAGGATTGATTGAATGGAAGAGGCATCGGAAGAGTCAATGTGACAATCATTTGGTACCACAATTGTGTTGTCAGTGGTGATATTAGTTCCGGTTGCAATCGCTGTGGTCGCCATGATGGAATGCCTCAGTCACAGTGGGGAAGATGTAGCATCACTGAGGACGCAATTGAGGTCTTGAAGGCAGCAACGCAGGGAGCGATGATCATATCAGGCGGGGGAAGTGCTCACGGGGAAGTGGGATAAATGGCGTGGTGTGGCTGAGCGTGGAAAAGTAGGGTCCAGCCTCCAGCTTGACGTCATACTTGCCTAATTGGGAATAGCGTGTCAAGCCCATGTGAATGCTAGCTGACACATTTCCAAATGTCGATCTTGTCCCTCATCCAGATACTCTTCTACGACCTGCGAGAGCATGTATAACTCAGAAGGGTCTGTTTCTTTTCACATCATTTACTCTAAGGTTTGTTAAAAGAGAGCACTCATTGAGTCTAGTAAAGTCAGCGAAACATCACTACACCAAACATCCATAGAACAACATCGAAGCTGAATTTATTGACTATCATTACATAACATTCAAATCACCCCTTATCCTCTCCCTCAAGAAGCCTGACTCTTCGGAATACACTTCACCCCAATATCTCCCTGGATATTATCACAAACAATCTGCGGCTCCCCCTTCGGACTCGTAATCCTGATATCCTCCAGCTCAATCCCGGAACACGTCGCACCAGGAGAGCAAGTTAAATCCGCCACGATCCTGCCGTTCTTGCCGGTGCTAGATCCATAAATATTCTGGAACTTGACATTCGTGATATTGACATTGGACGGATACGACTTGCAAGTGGTAGCGTTGATTTTGAAGTAGCACTGATCAAGCACAACAGGGGCATCCGTGTTCTCGATACGAATGTCTTTGTATGTGATGTTGTTGATATAGCCGTAACCCCTGTTAGGGCCGGCCCAGGCCTTGAGACGAGCTCCGTTCTCGCCGTTCAGGAGTGTCACGTTCTCGATCCAGGCGTTGGAGATGTAGTCTTTGACACCAGGATATTGGCCGATGGAGCCCATGGATACGCCGTGCGTGCCGTTGCACCAGAGGTTCTTGACGAAGATGTTGGTAGTGTTGGGCTTGGGAGAGAAGCAGTCGTCGCCGACGTTGACGCGGGTGTTGGTGACAGAGAGCCCGTCGACATTGAGGGAGTCGAAACCGTCGGTGTTCTTGGGGAGAGACTGGCGGGATGTTAGCCTGGTTCTATATGTGTTGGCGTGAACTACGACGTACAGAAGCATTGGTGGAGACGGCGTCAATATAGATGTTGTCGAATGCAACATTCTTTGTTCGGACCATGAAAGTAGTCCAGCACGGAGAGTCTTTCAAGTGGAGTCCAGTGACTTCGACATTGGTGGCATTGTCGGTGAGGAAGAGAATGGGGCGATAGTAGACATTGTTAGGGTCGAGAATCTCAGCGCCCGAGAATCCATCCCACCAAGCCTGGCCGTTACCGTTGATTACACCAGATCCATAGATCTTGATATCCCTTTAATGTTGTTAGTTGGTTCAGAATAACTAGTCAAGGTCAAGGCGATTACATACTTTCCACCCCAAACCCAGAATGTGATACTCTTCTGGAAAGCATAATAGAAGTTGTTTGCTTGCCAGTACTTGATGTCATTCGTGAACTAATTCTCGCTGTCAGTCAAAGTGCCAAACAACAACACTAGTTTACTCACCTTGATTTCTCCATCCACATTAACGTATACATCGTTAAGAAAAGTCAAGTCCAATTTCTTGCCGATGACATACTTCTTGTTCTTCTTAAGATGAACAAGTCCACCGTTGTTCGCCTTCTTTAAAGCCCACAAGAAATCGTCCGAAACATCATCGCGGTCGTGCTTTGATGCTCGGATTGTGATTTTCTTGCGGTCTTTCTCCACAGCATTGCCCCAATTGTCCTTCTTTACCTTTTCTTGGACTGGGAATCGAGAACGCAGGGATGAAGAGTGAGGTAGAGTTATTGATGCGCCTCTTGGGATGACTTCATTGTCAAGTGCAATTGCCGAAGCAGAAGTGAGGGAAGCAACGCAGGACAGGAAGCAAAGAATTGAAGTCTTCATGATGATTGTCGTGACTGAGGACTGTGGATAGTGCACGACTTTCCATAGCCTTCCAAACGATCTCCTTATATAGTGTTCTTCTTCCCTAACTTTTTAGTCAAATTCCAATGACCCGGTAATCACTTCCGTCTCTTTTGGTCAAAGGAAATCAATTTTTCCGTGTCTTCTCCAGCCACCGGAGAGGATGCTCGCCCATAGCTTCCACAACGCGGGGGAGGAAATAAGCTCGCCCAAGCTCGCATGGCACTACTCCCAAGCTCCCCAAGCTTCTCCAGAAAGCTTGGGGTATCTGGGGAACAAAATGCGTTGATGCATCGCTGTTCCTGGCTAGTGCCCCGGTGAAAGATCGTGGTTCGTGGAGTCGGTTATCTAGGCTTATTTTTCCGCGAATGGCCTCGAAGCGGTTGAATTAGCCTCGGGCGTTATTAGGCCCGAATACATATTTCATCGGAGTCGTAATTAGTCCACCCGGGGTTCTCTATGACAGCACCGTGAGAACTCATGATTGTTAAAATTATCTCATGGCCCGAGGTATTTCAGACATTCCTTCTTTCTGGAACACCCCACATAGTACTCCAGAGCTTCATCAATTGGAGCAGACTCTTCGTTTGCGCTTCCATTTTTGCAGTCTTGATCAAATCCATTTCGTCCCAACTCGCGTCATCATTATACTTCTCCAGCACCCATGTGACTGGCAAATATGGAAGTAAATCGTTCTTTCTCCACTGAAACTTCATCCTCTAAATTCATCCAAGTGCGAGAATCACATTCTTCGTAGGTCTGTTGCTGTAATTGCCAGATTACATCGTGGATCCATCGATCAACTCGCGGACTGAATGCTCTTCTAAACATGCTCATGGTGGAGAGAAATATAAGGAATCTGATGTTGAGACGAACAATAGATCCAGACACCTTGACCACTATCTCAAGGCCGAGGAAACCGATGTTGCTAAGATGGCTCGGTATTTATTGGGAACACAGAGGCTTGAAAGACAATGGGAAACGGTCAGCATATGCAACAATCCAAGTGGGTTTTACACAAGCGACACGACCGTATTTCCTCATCTTCTGCGTACCCTCAAACGCCTTCTAGCCCTCTATATTTAGCCGAGTACCATTGATGGCGTCATTCGAATAATCCATGGATAATCAGACCCTATAGCGTACTTGGGTTGTCGATTAGGGCAAACTGCATTACAACCAATGCTTGCGTTTCCCATCTTCCCAAGTTTATAACCTACTGTTCAGATCAGATTTTCATCGCTGCAGATAATTATCAGAGGACATCAGTTGCGGCCGAGTATCTCCACCTACTCCAATGCCAAAGTAGTAACGAGAGCTCAGTAAGTATTGAAGTACACTCTGCTATAAATCATTAGCATCGGGAAAGAAATCTTCGCTTCGAATAGGTTCCTGCGCACCGGCTCACGAAATTTAGTGCAAACGGCAGTTCTGGGGTTTCTAGCATAACAAAACCGGCACTAGAACTGTTGGCCATAGCCCGCGAGAATGGCATGGTAATTGGAGGTATTTTTGTCTCTTGACTGGCCTGTCCAAGACATCTCACCGCTCGTACTAGAAATTTTGGATTCTGCATTGTAACTGGTGAGTATGAAGATATTGGCAAGAAGATGAGCTGTCTAGAGAGGCTCGCAACGCTGTGCATGGATCTAATACTAGATTTGTCGATGTTGACGCTGATGAAACCTATAAGGGTTATTGAAACCTATATATATCAACATTGGCATAGCAGAGTAACTAATTGGATGGGGAGTATTAATGGTTTGAGAAGTTGAGCGGTAAATCATTATCCTGTGAAGGTCTTAGTATATAGGTATTGCATCAACTTCATCTGTGATCCGTGGCATGATATGACCATCGAAATACGCTATTCACATGATAAGTCGTTTCCACTTACCCTACTATTGACCCATGGTTTATATCTATGTCCACCCCTTATCGATATCGTCAGTATCGATTTTTATCGATGCACAGCACTGGAGGCTTGTCGACTGGGTCATCGTAGGGGATGTTGTTGCATGAGTCGGAATAAGCGAAGTAGTATATCCCCATCCTTATTTCTGATCTCATTCAAACACTTGTATTCGCTGACAAGATCTGGTGATGAGCAGCGTCTCTATGAACTAGAAACATCGGCAGTAAAAAGCCAAAGAGATTGTGGCATCTCCTAAACTGACCTGGAAGGTTGATGGGTTGTTAATATTAATGTCTAACAGGCTCTGTATAGAAGTGGTATTGTAGTTGGAACTATAAAAGTCTATGAGTCTATGAGTCTATGGGCCTATGAGCAACATGATTGATTTAGAGTGCATTCTCGCTTACCCTCGGATGATTGTTTATAGGAAGGTATTAGTGCTTTTCGTAGCATTGTTTTATTTTCTAACTTTTGTGACTCTTCAGTGGTAGCACATGACCCTTGTTTCTTTTACGCATGCTCAGGTGGCTTGGAGTAGGCAGATCCGAACCACAGGCGTCATTCAAGTTGAAAAGACCGGTATAGAATGCAACAGAACGCTCGGGATTACACATGCCTGAACCAAGAATGCAAGGCTCGTCTTGTCTGATAATGTGTGGATCTCTGTGCGAATGATCAACTTGCAGTTCTTTTATCCCTTTGACCGAAAGTAGTAATTGTTTGTATATGCTCGAACAACATCAATAGCCTCGGAGGTGTAATCATACAGAGCTCGTTTCGCTGTGAAATGGAACCCGTAGCCAGTGCTTCCGATAAACATAATCAGGCCTTTAGTAGAAACAACTAAAGAATACAAGATTCTCGCTGTTATGTGATAGTGGAATGGAGAATAGAGGTTACGAAAAGAAGGACCGAACTTACAACCGCCCTACTTTTCCCCCCTCTCCATGCTCATCAAAGCTTTAGCATATCAGTCTAGGTCACAACAGTTGCTGGATCAGAAAAGGTCATGAGTAGAACAATGTTATCGATGCGAGTACTTGTGTTGATGGTCTTGTCTTGTCTAGCATAGGTCCGCAAGAAAGATGAGTTCGGTTACCCTGTTTGGCCGAGTTATTTTCCAGCTCTTCTGTGCCGAGTTTCGACAGAGGGACAAAAGAGCGATCAAACGCCGAAGCAAGAATTTCTAAAATTAGTGGAATGTTTGATATCAGTGGGCACAGTTGTCAAGACCATATACACTACGCAGCGGCAAAGTGCATCTCAACAGAGCCCGACTTCGATTTCCACGCCGCAAGACTCTTCTCGCCGAAGTATATGCCAATAATGCATCCATCAGACTCGACATTTCAAGCGCTCGGGTCGTGATGATTCTGGCTCCCGATACAATAACCGCAAACGCCTCTTGTGGCGCTTAATACTCAACTGGGGGTCTCAGTGACAGCAAAAGACACCGGGAGTAATGCGGCGCATACAACCAGGTCGAGACAAATGGTAAATATATCAGCCAGTTTGCACATCCTAGTACGTCCTCCGTTATGAGGGATGAAATGCCGCTGAGGATACGTTCCTAATCCGGTAGATACGCATCTCACAGCCGCCAATACAGCGTACATGCACATGTGTGAACAACAATCAAGTCGTTCACACAGGACAGACATTCTCATACGACCCAGATTTAAACAACAGATCAGCCATCAATTTCTTCGAATACCCTCATACAATATAATGTACTCCCGGAGCGTTCAAAGTAAAAAGAAAAGAAAAGGTAGTCAAAAGCTTCGCAATAGCCGCGGGACCAGAAACATACACCTTGCACCGACCGACCGCATTAACACCCAAAAGGCCTTAGTCCCACCAAGTCCGCATCCCCTGTCCGCCTTCCCTGTCCACGTCCCCTTAAGGCTAGAAGCCCACGTTTGATCATCCCCAGCATTAATTCCGCCGTATCCAAGCGATCCGTCCCCTTCCCCTTTCCCCGACACAGACGTTCTCGCCCCCCTAGGCACCGTCGTCGTTGTCGTTGTTGGCGAGGCGAGATCTCATCGCCTTTGCGTGCTTGTCTAAGCATGGCCAGCCGGCAGTGAGAGCGATTCATGCATGCATCATTGTGTTGTATTGATCAGATCAGATCAGCCTCGAGCACTCGGGCATTATGCAAAATCGGGTTCGAAACTCGAGAGCCGTTGAGCTCAGACCTTTTGCTGGGACCTCTATGTCGCGGCATTTGGAAGGCACTACATCGGCACGAGACGGTGGGGGAGACGATTGACAATCGTACGCGTAAGGCAGTGAGTGTCCATGTCCACAGTCGTCGCACTGGTGTAGGCACTGGAAAATTTCTTCTGCCTGCAGTGTGGATTGGCGTTTTGCGTGTGTGGGATAGATATGACATGTGGGTGGGATCGGGAAATTTAGTGGGGAATGTTGTGGGACTGTTGGGATGTGAATGGCAGAAATGATGCAGAAGATCGCTTTTCGTGATCAGGCAATGGTGGAATTGTAGTCGCACTGTATCACTGCCCGGGAAGAATTTGTACGATCGACAAGCTGCTAAAATAGTTATGGCATCAGTGGCGCGGAAATTGTGATGCTCTGAGATCTTCATGTATATTGCACCAGCAGCTTTAGGGAGTTTGACTTGCATGGAAGGCCACCATGCAGTATTTTCTGATCAAAGAATAAAGCAGAGAGGTAGGCGAACACGCACATTATGGATGATCAAGGCAAAAGAAAAGTAAGATATTTGAGAATGCATTTCTTTTGTTTTCGTGGCGAACCACATCGTGATAATGCTGGGGCTCTTTCGAGCAGTGTGGCTTACAAGCCTATTAGATGTACATATATGTACGACTACCTGATCCAATGCAGGGAATGAAAATGTTCAAGAGAGAAAAAAATCCTTATCTAGTCAATGATGGGTATCTTTCGACCACTGTCTCATGCGCCTGAAATCTAGTACCGCATCTGGGCTTCCGAGGAGTGGAGCTCCCAGCGCTTGCCCAAGTTCTCCACCAAGTGCTTCGCCCATGAGGTCGGGCCTCCAAGGACAGGGCTGAGCTTGTCAGTGCCCTGGTCGGGAACAACGTAGTTCTTTACGAGACGTCGTGCAGTGACGCCGCCATCAACACCATTGCTGAGCAGGAGGTTTGCGCTTCCGGCAATTTGACCAGTGAATTTATCCTTGCGAGCGGTCGCGAGCAGCTTAGCCTTGAGGGCAGCAGGGTTTTGTCCGAGAGCAGCTGGGTCCTGAGCCATGAGATAAGCCATGACACCGGAAGTATGGGGGCAGGCCATGGAGGTTCCAGAAAGGAAGTTGATGATGTTGTCGCCAGTGTTCCATGCAGAGAGAATCTGCTCACCGGGGGCATAGATGTCGACACAGGTTCCGATGTTGGAGAAGGAAGAGACCTTGTTTTGGATGTTGACGGAGCCAACAGTAACTACAGCGGAGTTAGCACCACCGTTGTGGGAAGGAGTAGATCCGCAGGCATCGGCGCCGTCGTTTCCAGCAGCAACCGAAACGTGAATGCCAGCATCAACAGCCGAGAGAATAACGCGGTCAACGGTGGCGGCAGTTCCTTGAAGACCCCAGGACATGCTCATGATAGAACCAATGAAGCCGGGCTGGGTCTTGCGCTTGTTGTGGTTGTTGATGATCCAGCTCATTCCCGCAATGGTATCGGCAGATGACCCTGAGCCATCATCACCGAGAACCTTGACAGCAATGATATTGGCACCTTGAGCTACGCCGAATTTTGCGCCACCGGCGGTTCCAGCGACGTGGGTACCGTGACCATCACCGTCGGCAGCAGAGCCAGTGAAAGAGAAGCCCTCAGTAGCACGGCCAGTGAAGACTGCGTGAGAGGTACGGACGCCAGTGTCAACAACGTAGATGTCGACGCCCTTGCCAAGGTTCTCATCCTCGAATGAGTAGGTAAAGTCCTGGCCTTGAGGGGAACCGGTGGCACCAGCCTCGTTTGAAATTCGTTGCAGACCCCATGGGGTACCAGTCTTCTTTGCAAGGAAGGACTCGATGTTGACTGCATCCTCAACCACGGCCACATCAACAATCTCGGAGACGAGGGCTCGGTTGATCTGGTTCGAACAGTTTCCTGGGATGATGGCATAGGCGAATTGGGAGTTCTGACCGGTCTCGATTCCCTGGGTCACCTTGTTTCCGTAGGCGGCCGTGAGAGATTTCATAGCAGTCTCGAAGGGATCATCAATGCCGTCATATGGATCGTAGAGAGCAATGAAGGTAGTGTCATTTTGGGCGATGCAAGCGGATTGTGTTTTGACGCTGCCGAACTTGTCGGCGTATTTGGTGACATCAAACTTCTTGACCTTTCCCAGATAACCAGCGTCCCTTGCGGCAGTAACAACAGACAGGGAGGCCAAGAAGGCAGCAGTGGTAGCAGAGTACTTCATGATGGATTAAGGAATGAAAGGATCCGGCTCCTAGGATAAAAGATAATAGACAGGAAGGTAAAGCAAGTTACGAGAGGACGTCTTGGAATATCGAAGAGAAGACACGAGTCGAAGAAGCGCTGCTTGATGGTCAGAAAGGATCCCGTCCAGGGGGGGGGAAGAGGGTTGAGAGTGATGGTGGAGTGGTGGTGGGTGTGGGGTAGAGAAGGGGAGAAGAGGTGATGATAAAGGCAACGATGAAGGAAACATGTTATAGGAAGAGGCGATTGTAGAAACATGCCATGCATAGATGAGGCACTCTGAGACGGCTTGCGACTAGACATTCAGGCAGATTCAGGCAGCGTGTGGGGTTGAGGCCCTTGAGGGACAGATGGTGGTCGCGTATAGTTGACCATCAAGTGCATCCAGTGGCTTAGGTAATGGAAGGGAACGGGAAAGGGAAAGGGAAGGGGAAAAAGACCAAGACTCACATCAACGCGCAAGCAAAGGGGTCAAACAGGCAAGGGACAGTGTTTGAAGTTGGTGAGGGAGTGCGCGTTAGGCCAAGACGTGCCAGCACGGAACGAGCGAGAGTTGTAATGGAAAAGGGTGGATGAGGAGTGGAAGAAATGAAGAATAACGAGAGACTGGATGCAGGCAGCGAGCTCTAAATGAATGAAGAGTAGGCAAAGAAAGGCCAAACTTGTGGTCAGTTTGAAAAGGAAGGAAGGTTCAGGGCCTGTATGGTGCCGTGAGGAAGAAAAGAGAGTGTATGGGGGACAAAGTCGCTCATGTACTCCAGGACTCGGACCAGGGCAGAGGGAGAGACTACAGACCAAGCTCAGCGAAGATGCAAGCGCATTTGAAACGGCTTGGCGACCGGCAGCCTCCCGCAGGAGACCATGCCCAATTCACAGCCATAGTCCGCATGCCGAGCCCAGCGGTCTGCTTCAGGCCGTTAAAGCGTGCCTGTATCGAGCGAGGGCCACGCAGCCACAGTGCCCACACATCATGCTTAGCCTCCAGTGATGGACGAGAGCATGGGCGAGAGCATGGGCGAGACCCTGAACCTCCTCCGGGGGTGTGCGGCAGACGAGGAACGACGCACGACGCACGATTGGGGGGTTTGGCTCAGTGAGCACTGAGGACTGGGAAACGACTGTAAATCATGGAGCCGGGCGGCAGGCAAAGTGATGAGCCGACATGGCGCGTGTTGAGAAGGCTAGAGGGCCTTAGAGGACGGCGGTTTGCCAAACATCAAATTTGCTACAGACGCCGGTGGTGGATGGGCGGTTGATGGTGTTGAAAGACCAAAGCGAGTGGAGGAGAAGGGTTCAGAGGCAGAAAGAGGCAGAAGTGGCAGAAGGAGGCCGCGGACATGACGAGGCGAACGCCGATTGGCTGCGGATCCTGAAACGAAGTCCATTGGCCTTTCTTCCCTACTACCCCTGAGACAGACAGGCACTCACCGAACAGGCAATTCCGAAAGGGGTATGGCGTACAATTACCCTTCTCCACTGTGTCCACCGTCCACCGTCCACTGTCCGCTGTCCACTGTCTACGAAGCTTCTTACGGAGTCCTGCAGTGTTGACTGCGTACTCCCACTCTATCCCTCTCGACCCCTCTTGAATCTCTCTTCACCCCGTCCCACTCGCATAAAGGCATCTCCTCAAGGAATCAGGGAGTCAGGGATTCAGGGTGTTCATTGTCAACTGGAGCCAGCACAACAGCTCTACCTTGGAGGTATGGCTGGCAGGACGCACTGTGCACTCTCTGTACGCACACTCACGCACTGTCAAGGGGCCTGTCGACATTCATGCGTCGTGCCAAAACCAAACCAGTGGCGTCCAACCGCCTGTCGTCGTGCTACTCTAATCCGCACATGGCCAATTTCATTCGCTGCACCCGTGTTTGGTTTTTTTCCGCATCGTTGCATCGCTGCCATTGCAAAACAAAACAGTCTGGACCGCCCAGTCGCTGTCTTCCTCACGTGAAACTAACAATAGCCCGCGGTTTCATGGGCCACATCAAGGAGATGAAGGGCTTGACACTCCAAATTAACGGACACTGAGCCTTGCGCTACTGCTGAATATGTACGTGTGTGTGTGTGTGTCTATGTGGCTGTGGCTGGTGCGCCCACGCCTTCCTCTCAGAGTCGGTGGCGGTCATCGCTCCTTCCCCCGGACTCCCGCTCCTCTGCCTTCAATTTGATCGCTTGCAGCTTGTCCGGCGGAGATGACTGTAGAACGCATAATCTACACAGTGGCATAATCTACGGAACCGCCGCCGCCGCTACATCCATCCATCCATGAAATCCAATCCATCCAATCCATCCACAGGCCGATTGTTGCATCGCCCAGATCATGTTGCTTAAAAACCGTTTCCAAATCCTCACTCATCGTCCACCGTTTCGAACACCCAATCCATTTCCTGGGATTGAGAAACAGTGCCACTCACGCCACTCCAGCGTTCAATGCCGAAACTCCTCCAGAGCAAAGACCTGCACAAGCATTGAACAGCATCATAAACATCCCGCAATCTTCGCGGCTGTGCTGTGTGTTACGAGTCGAGTGCAAGCAGATACGATACATACACTATCAATAATCACGGGCTCCATCTCGGAAAGGTCGCATTAAGCTCCGGCTGAGTCGCTGCTGTGTCGTGGATAGCGGGTGCCGGCAACGTGGGAGGCTCTGCGGACATGGACAGCGGATCCAAGACTACGAATCACCGCAGTACACCGAACAAGCCCTTTCCTAGGCTCTGCGGCTCTCTACCAGAGCAACGATACACTGGTGCCCACAAGTGCCATCTCCCACGTCTTACATTCGCTATTGACAGCCAACTGACAGAAAACACTTCTCTCATGACACCCGTACGTATTGGATGAGGAAACGACGTCCCTTCCATTTCCCGCCTTGTTTCCACTTTCGCACGATACTGTGCCGCACATCCTGTCCCCATGAACCTGCCACAAGCAAGCCCCGCTGACACAGCGCCCAACCCCCATCCACCTATCATCGTCTTCCTAGCCAATCTGACCTATCAGAGCCGCCAACCGTACCTTTGTGACTATCTACTCTATTTCCACCATTGTTCTCCCAGCTCGCCTCAATCTATTCCCCCTTGACACAGCGCGCTTCTTCGGCCTCCCACTTCCGTACCTATCTCACCCACTCATCCAATAACACCTCTCTGTCTGTACATCTCCGAGAGGCACGACAGCAACTGCAGGTAAGATTCCCAAAACATGACCCCCAAGCATTCTCCGTTGCCATTTTGGGCCGCAGCCACCACGCATCTGGCACCTGGGCGATCTGACTTGCGCCATCCCCACATCACTCAACCCTGCATGCGGCGTCTCTTATCCTCTCCATCCTAAAATACAAACATCGGCAGGACAAGCAATCAATATCAGAGAATAAATAAGTCGATATTGCTTCAGGCGTTACAAGCCACAAGATCTCGATCCATTCGCTCGTCACAAGCGCCGTGATTATCACTCTTCCATATTACCCGGAAATAAGGATAGCCACAGAAACGAAAATCTCACCCACTCGTCTTGGTTCAACGCGCGACATTATCACAAGGGAGAGAACCAATAATTGCAATCGTACACTCGCTCTACTACGTACACAACAATGCATTAACTATTAAAATATCCACTGTCGATCAAGATCCCCCCCTACCACAGGCACACACACTAATATAGATGGATCTCGCCGATTGCGATTTGTAACTTGGCCATGTGAAACTGGGGGACCGTTTTCTATGCGAAACATATTTGGCCGAAGAGAAATCATGCTGCGTGTTGGTTACAAAGCAACATATTCATATTTCATACAAGGAATATACAGTCTGTCTGCCTACTTGCCCGCCCCTCTGTCTAGACTTCTTTCTCTCTTTCCTTCTTTCCTTCTTTCTTTCCTTCGATCGATCGATCGATCGATCGATCAAATGATGTCCCAGTAATAAGAGTACTAACAGCAACGAACGTCCCAGGACGAAGATAGGAAAGGGAAAAGAAAAAACGAGGTGATATGTAACTTAGGTATCCGACCGACACTTCCTCATCTATCATTCTTTGCCAATTGCAATTCCATTCCAATCCAATCCAATCCATTGCCAGCGATCCAAGTGCAAACCCCAAAGAAAGACCAGGGCATAAGAATAAATGCTGCAACTCCTCTAGGCATCCTGCCACAACACAACAGATTCATCCCTCCATCCCACCACCTCCCCAGGCCCAGGGCCCTCAATCTTACACTTCACATTCCCCCCCACTCTACACATCACTCTACACCTCCTCGTCACTTTCTTCCCCCAACAACTCCCCCTCATCCTCGTCCACAACAGCATAATTCCCCCTCCCCCTCGCAAACGAACTCCGACTCGTATACCTCGTGCCCCCATACCCACCACTACCACCAAACCGACTACTCGCCATCCGCCACAGACTGCCCACAAGCAGCGGAATCGCCGCCACGACCGCAACAAGCCCGCTAATGGCCGCGACAGGCCACTGGATCCACGGGCTGTCGCCCGACGCCCCGCCCTCGCCCAGCCTGATGCGCCCGAACTTGCCATCCCAGTTACGCCATACATAATACCCGATACCGCTCGCGGCGAGGAAGGGGAAAAGCACCGCGAGGAAGATGCCGAAGCCAGAGATGCCGTGTTTCTCATCGAATTGCTTCTCGTAGCCGGGACACGGGTGCAGTTCGCCCGTCTCCGTCATGTCGGCGCCGCCCGAGCACGTCGAGATGGGGATCTTGCGGTAGCCCGTGATGTCCCAGTATTCAGTGACGCCTTTGGTTTTGCAGACGGCCTTGGGGTCAGCGGGTTCGAGGCCTTTGACTAGCAAGCATTCGCCGCCGACTTGACGTTCGTAGTTGTAGTCGCTGGAGATATTGTTAGTTGTGCCAGTCCACTTCGGATATAATATGACTTACCATTCAAAGTCTCGCCTGGTGCAAGTGCAGTTGCGTTCAATGCTGTGTAATTGATCGATCTTTTGGCCGTTTCTGCACTTGGCGTCGTTCTTCTTGCGATGGTACTGGGAGACGTGGCCGAATAGGCACGATTGCTGATCTTCTGGGAGCATGGGATGTTGGGGCGTCCAGAGTTCATAATCACCCTCGGTCGGGTGTTCCTCTGATAGCTTGCACTTCTTTTGGAATTCATCCTTTTCAGAAAAATCGACATTGACGGTGACCAGTTCGCGGCCGTCCCTGCCCCATAGGAGGAAGTTGAGAGACGTGTCGCTTGGGACGGTGGTGATCATGTCCACTCTAATGGCATGATCGGCAAACTTGTACATGTCCCAATGGCCGCCAGCGTCGAGTGAGTAGTAGACGTGGTCGGTGTCCTCGCCACGTTTTACCAAAACGATAACTGAACCCTGATCACCAAATTCCCATGCGTAGTTCCCTTTCTTGGCCTCTTTCCACGTAATACCGGCATCAGTGGTGATGAAAGTCGAAGCCTCTCCAAACGTACTGAGAGATTTACCAACGTTTCCAACACCCAGCATGATGCCGACTGCTGAGGGCGACGAAAAGGTCTCGCGTGGGTCGAAGCGTTCGGTGTAGCCATGAATGTGTAGTGAACATTCTTCTAGCTTGTTTACATCGCAACCCCAGTTCTTGTCGTTGCTGTCTACTTTGGGGGCTGAGAGTGGGGCCCAATCCGCGCCGTCGTTGTGGGTGATGAGAGTTCTCTTCTCCTTTTTGGAACCGCTGTCGACTTTGTCGGCGTTTGCAACGATGTTGATGACCGCAACACCTTCAATGCCTTGCATTTTCTCGAAATCAACGTACCCGTCGCTGTTTCTATTGACGTGCCTATGACTCATAACGTAGGACGTGCCGTTGCTGTTACTCTTGATGAGAGCTCCATATTCTTGATCGGGTCGAGGATTGACAGTGACATGGAGGAATACCGAATGAGTGGTGCTCTCCAAGACGGTGTATGCGGTTTGGTGATCGACCTGGAATTTAGGAGGGAAACGGGCATCGGCGAATATCTTTCCGTCGAGACTGGCGTCCAACTTAAGTGATTTGCCATCCTCGCCCTTTGTGGCAATAATGATGTATTCGGACATGGTGGCGAACTCGACCACTGACTTGAACTTGACCTCTTTGTTGGCAAACCAATCTTCACTTGAAATGAGTTCGAGAGGATTGCCCATCTCCTCATTTGTGTATTGTTCGCAGAAAACGAGTTTCTCATCCACATTACGGCCAACTTGTCTCCAAACAAATGCACATTTCTTGACGTAGGACAGGAGATTACTCCAATCGAGGCCATTGTTGGTTGATACGGAAGCGATGGTATGGCATTCTGGGTCCTTGACCTTCTTGCAGTGTTCGCCACCCATCCAGATGAGCCAATCCGATTTATGAGGATGGAATTGTAGGTATTGGCGGTGTTCGTGATTAGGGATTCTAGGCGCTTCGAACGACTTTATCGTGTCCAGCCCCCGATTCCGGGAGTAGTATACTTTCTCACTGGCAGTCAGGAAATAGACGCGGTCATTGTTGTACGCGTGCGGGAAGATTGCAACAATCTCGTCATCTACGGCCTTTTTCCAAGTTTTACCATGGTCATGGGTAATGTGTGCTTCCAGCTCGCTTGTCAGTAAGACTATAGTCTCATCCTTCTTCTTGTCGTTATCCTCATCGTTCTTGGTGTCGCGCTCGAGATAGTAGAATTCGAGGAAATTGCTGCCCTTGAAGGTATGCTTCTTCGATTGGATCTTGTTGCTCGCTGGTGGCGTAGATACCTCGTCGCAGTCGCGTTCCACCTCTTCGTCCTTCTTAGTTTTGCCTTCACACTGGTTCCCGGGTATTTTTCTCCAGCCAGAGCTGCCTTTGTATGTCTTGGCACCATTTTTGCATGCTCCATCTGGTTTCTTTATGGCCGCAGAAGGTTCGCAAACCTTGTCTTTCCCTGAGCCGCTTGGTTTGAAATTGGTGTCGCATTCGTAATCTCGGATTTCGTCACATTTGCACGGTTTGAATTCGGGAAGAGGCTCTTTGAAATCGGTGTTCTTTACGAAGCATTCTGCGTCCGGTTTCCTGCGGTGGAAGAATTGCTTGTGACCCATTACGCAAGTGGGTTCGCCCTTCTCGTCAACGCGTGCGGGCCAATCTTCGAAATCTTTGTCAGAGCACTTTTCTTCGTGCAGGCCATTGAAGTCTAGCTGGACAACGACATAATCACGGCCTGCACCTTCTTCCTTCTTTGCTGTTCCAAGGAGAAGAAACTTGAGACTGGTGGAATCGGGAACGGTGGTAAGCTCGCGAGCGGATATTTTGAAGCCCAGGTCATATTCTTTCCAAGAATCTGGCTGGCCATGCTTCAGGGAATACCTGATCTTGTCCGTCTCGCCCTCGTCATAAATGGCAACCAAAATGGAGCCTTGATCACCAAACTCGTATTTATGGGCTTCCTGGAGAGCCAGTTGCCAGGTGAGTCCAGCGTCATCAGAGACATAGAGATCACCGTCATTGTATTTCCCTAAAAACTCGCCAACATTTCCCACAGCCATGGCTAAGCCTGGGGCAGGACTTGAAAATACGCGGCCGCTGTTGGAGAGATCGGTGACGGAGTGTACGTGAAGCTCCTTGTCACTGCCTTTGATCTTAAGACCTTCCAGCGTTCTCCCATCGTCGAAACTAATCTTTGACTTTAGTTTTTTCTGGGACCTTTGTCCAGTTATTTGTTTGTAGTTATCGACCACATTGAGCATGAAAACACCCTGAATGTTGGACAGCTTCTCGAAATCAATATATCCCCCAGAACCACGATTCGTGTGGTCTGCGATCTGGGTGAAATATGTACCGTTTGAATTACTCGAGTATAGGGATCCCATGAGACTGTCCTTGGTAGTCATTACATCGACCTGAATGCTATAGTTGGTAGATTCAAGGATAGTGTATGCGTCCTCCTCAATCTTGTGGTCGCCGAATTCGGCGCGGTGCCATGTTCGTGTATCGTCGGTGACGTAAAGAGCTAATTCGTTCGAGCGCTCGGCCTTTGCTGCGGCGACAAAGTAGCCTTTTACACAAGCCATGTTGACCATACCGGAAACTGTTCGACCAGTGGACATGGTGGGTTCATACTCGTCTTTGAAATAGTTATCCGTTATCAACAACCTCAGGTCTTTGACACGAGGCGAAAACTTTCCCTTCACAATGCACAGTATCCGATCGTCAAGCTTGTCATCGTCCTTTACGAAAAGCTCGGAGCTCTTTGCCCACAGACACATCTTGCGATCAGTGCGGAGGACTTTCGGTTTGGTCTTGAATCCATCGTTGGTGTATATTGACTGTATATACAATTAGCATTGGCCAGTGCCAACCGGATCAATGTACTCCTTACCTCACCAATGCATGGCGCTGACATGCAATCCTCCAGCGAATTGAATATAATCTTCTTGTTGTCGGTCGCATGCCAGCTTACGGGCACGGTCATTGACGGCAACCACGGAGTCTTGAATGGTGTCCAGTTTTCGCCCTTATCAAATGTGATATGATGCGTTCCATCGCCAAGAGCGATTGCAACATTGTTGTCGAACGGGTTCTTAAGCACCATCAGAGTGTAGATGCCCGTCTTCTTCCAGTCTTTCCCGGCATTCTCGGATCGATGAACGAGGCCTGTATCGAATTCGGTTACTAGGACAACTTCGGAGTCGTCAAAGTAGACTAGGTTTACGATCTCGGTGTGGAATCGGTTCACTTCTTTGGAAGGCCCATCTTCCTTTGCGCCCGCCACAGACGTGAGTGCCAGCAGGGCGGGCAGCAGTATGCCCTTAAGGAGTTTCATACTGCATAGAGCATAGGTATGAAGGATAACGAGACGTGATGCGGAGGACGGGAATGTTCGGATTCTTATATGGGTGCCTAGGTGAGTGTGATGATGTTCGATATGACAGCTGGCTCTTCGCCGTTCACAGCCTCGCAAGCTGGAGGCAACGGCCCCAAAGCTTGGCAATCTCTCGAAACAGTGGACGCGCCGCACGGCTTCAGGAGGCACGGAACAGCGTCCGCGGCGGACGATCAACGCTGGGTTGACTAAGCAGAATAAGAACGAACGAAACTTGAAGCACAGCGGAAGTGACTTAGGATCTGTTCAGAGAGTAGGTGCAGCAAAAGGGAAGCTTGAAGTAGATGCGCGCGCGGCGGGTGTCGCAAGCATCTAGGGCTATGGCCAGTCCACCGGGACAGGTGTGGCTAGTGCACGTGGCTAGATGTATTGCGTAGTTTCCATGTGAAGCAGACAACATCTTATGTACAAGACCTGGAAAATAAAACTCTCAGCATCGCTCAATTGTACGAGCCCCCCGCCCCATCAAGTTTGTTCAAAATGCATGCCGCATAGCCATTGTACAACATCGCTCACCTTTCAGTGTATTAAAAATATCCTCGATTACGCTTTGGCCAAGTCCGCGTTGCACTAACTTGTACTAACCCAAAACGAGACAGCGCAGTTCCTGACGTCAACACTCCAAAGCTACCACTGCAGACCTCAGGATTCAACATACATCAACACAGAGTCTAGTATTACTTGATATAAACCTATAGCACATCAGATAAGAACCTTCCTAGCCCAGATTGTGTTATTGTTCATGTACTGAGGTAGAGTCTCATACGGAGTCAAGCTTATTATACACAAACACAATACATATTGCTGCCATACGCCTACAAGCAGTTCAGGACCATGAATAGACATGGCTCAACAAAAAGACAACCCAATTTTCAATAAACAAACAAACCTTCCAGTCTTAATAATATCAAACACTTTCCTATTCTGCCTTTCCATTTTCTGTCATTTCTGTGTCATACAAACATCTTCAAACCTCTTTTCCTGCGGCCTGACTCCGATTTTCGTGATCACACTCTAAATTCCCTCTTTCTTTCTGCAAGATCTTCTCCAAACTCACTCAAAATGCCACTTCCGTCGTCATCGCTTCTTGACAACTCAAGCAGGTCAGTACAGTGACCCAAAAGGCTCACCAACGATCGCACCGTAGCTTGCCAACGAAGCAATAAAATACTGCTACAAACCGCAAGCATTCAACTCTCGTGGTTGTGAAATCCCGTACTGCGACCTTCACTGTTCATCATCTGAAGAGACTTCAAAAATACTCGCTACACAATCTTCTTGGTTCGATCTTCCTCAGTGTCCGGGCAAGCCCCAAGCCATCAATGGAAAAAAGTACAAAGTATTTGTGGCTCCCTTTATAAGACGGCGTTACCTCATTCGATATCCGCCAAATTCAAAGGTATATCTAAGGAGTGCCGCCACGCACAAACCCCGAAGCCCCCAGATCATTATCCATGGATGCAGCCTCTTTAAAGGTCCAGTTTCAGGGAAATTGTGCATCAGACACATTCTAGAGGATCATCAAGATCGCGTTGGCTTCCTTCGGTAGTTGTGACTGATTGACACGGGCGAGTAACTGATTCGGAGAAGTGTCGCCTTCAAACACCCTCCTAGCCCTTCAATTGGCAAAGTCAGCTTTATGGCTCCCTGTGAGAGGTTTTATTTTATTTTTTAAAAAAAAACCAAATAACCAAATAATCCCCATGCGCGCACCCGAGCCCAGCACACAATGTCGAGGTCGAGTCCATTCAATAATGGTCAGCCAGTCTCGAAACCCGGCGGGCGGGGAAAGTTCCTGGACCCTCGAGTAGTAGGCTCTCTCTACTCTGATGAAATAGATTTATCTTGAAGCACCAACGCTTCGGGGATCGAGAGAGAGCCACTATTGAATCAGTAGGAAGTGCTGACTTATCAAAACCGCCGAAGGACGAAAAATTTGACGAAAAGGTGAAAGAATACAAGAGCCGAGCATACCACGATTGGTAACCAGAAACAGATGTGCCACAAACAGTTGGTCAGTCACCGGGTAACTCGTAAAATGGGGCTGTGTTAAGGTGAAGAAGAAGCGCAAATAGAGGCCAGCGGAGCAAACAAGTAGACGCGCGAACAGCACGCACCAATGAGTCACATGAACGCGAGGGCTAATAAACAAGCGGACCTAAAACGAGGCTGCCTTGTTTTCATTAATTCACATATGAATAGCGTATCAAGACTCCTTCGTTGGAAGTGAAGGAAGGACAAGAGAACGAAGGCATATTGCTGAACTGTGCAAGTACTGTGGTGCAAAGTGATACCAAGTAACATCCCGTTCCAAGTTATTCGGGCGAATACACGACCCAGATGCTGCATACAATGACACAGAGGCATGTCGAAACATATAATTATATATAGAAGCGCAGAATGCACTTGCATCGGAATTTATCCATCTCATTTCTAAAAGAGCATGCTTATATAAATGGAGGACAGAAAAACCAAACCTCGCCTTTCAATGGCTCAAGTAACCATAATCCTCTCAAAGCGCGCATCCATCTCCATTTCTCCGTTTATCATGCCCTCAGCATACACCTCACTGACCAATTCCCAGCTATACCTCGTTCCAAGCTGATCCTGACAAGCCTTAATCTGCTCGTCACAACCCAACCCCTGCTCCTCCGTCATACCCACCCGGTCCTTTGCGTCAGGATTCTTGAGCAGCTCAATCGTGTGGTCCAGATTGTCATCATGGGAAGTGAAAATATATAGCAACGATCCCCCTTTGATGAGCATCAGCGTGTCACCGGTAACCATCCATAAAGGACCTAGGCTGATGAATCCTTTCTTCGTTACAAATGCTCCTCTCAAAGGGCCAAGTCGGCCGTTCAATCCTGTGAAACGATCGCGCTGTCTCTGATGGATCTTCGATAGTTTTGCGTCTGCTTGCAGCCACTGGTACTCAGGGTACTTCTTTTGTAACTTTCCGTACATCTCGCGCAATTCATTCTCTTCAGTAGGCCATTTGTTCATATGTATATGGGTTGCATAAATGAAACCATAGAGAGAGTCATCGCCCGGTAGTCTTTCATCATTCCACAATCCCACGGTGAGCACATTTGCCAATATGCATAGAGTCGACTGACCGGTGGGCGGATATGTTTTTGGTAAACCTTCGGCAAACCTCAATACGGATACCATTTGGATGACTATTTTATCCACTGTGTCCAATTCTACAGCGTCAATACGCAGAGCGGAGCCGTCGGCGGAAATCCTGGGGTTGTAAGGGCTGGTGCTGGCGTTGGATCGGTCTGGGCCAATGTCGATGAAAGATTCACACACATGGGGGACGCGGCTGTTTGGATAGGGAATTCAAGTTGGAAGTCCGCCTACGAAAGTTTTGCTATCGTTGATAGTGGTGCGGGATCATAAACGCGTGCTGAGAGAAAGTATGTCCATGGGCCGTTGCTGAGAAAGTATACATTCAGCGAGGTTCAAGAATACCTTTGATGCATCGGCTCGGAGATCAGCACGCAGTGCTGGCCATAACTTCCAGGTTTCAAGAGTACTCTGGTCTTGTTCTTCTTTAAAGTCAGGGTTGATAGAGAGCACTTTTGGATCCATGAGACCCTAGCCCAGCATACACTATATCTCTATGATCCTTGGGGGGGCCTCTGGCAGCTCTGGGCATCGAAACATTCCTTAGTTTACCCAAAAGGCATATACTGGATGAGAGGTGCTTAACTCACACTTGAAGCCATTGCTGGAGTGACCATTTCCCACCTTGTTGAAATCCTCCTCGCGACATAAGCATATCTGGAATGGTCTTGACATAACTAATATTTGAATTCACTCAACATGGTAGCATTTATAGTGAATTCTCTCCATCAACACCTGTGCCAGGTTCCACTTACACATAGTTCCGGTTTCTCCGCCTTCAATTAGAGCATCCGAGCTTTGCAACCAGTCCATAATCTCTGCGATCCTCTAGGCACCTATCTTGTGGCCACCGAGTAAGAACTTGATGTCCTTCGCATGACAAGCTTCCTGTATCACCCATAGTCGACGGAACCATCTTCGTGATAGCAAGAAGAAGATATCTATCATGAGTACACCGTGATCTTTCGGTTTCACCTTGTCTGAGTCTAGCTTCATTGATAGGAGTCTTGCGATCCCTGGATCACAAAATATACTGCTAGATCCAAGCCAGACTCTCACTTTAGGCGGTAGCACAGTCAGAACATATTCGCCATTTGTTTCATAACAAGCCCCGACTTACCGAGCTCGCTGATTCATATATCCTCCCCATCATCTGGATCTGTGATCCTTTCCCTTTCTCGTCACACTGATTAATACACACGGCATCAATTCAATACTCTCCAATATGACTCTGACGGATTTGAACAAGGGCTTCGTAGATACCACTATAAAATTACATTCGCTTCCCATCACATATTATCATCCGAGTTCCCGTCGAGCCGCTAAAAGGCAGTTTGTCCGTGAGCCAATCCGAAGCTTTAGTTTCGATGCTGTAGTATTTTTGGCTTTCCAATTCTGAAGGAAGAAATCTATTATGCCTTCATTGCTCCAGGAAAATGATAGAGCGGTGTATTCAGGTTTATCGTCCAAATTGAACAATTCGGAGGGAGCACTGAATGATATCCGTACTACCTCCGGGCTTGATGTACAGTGTAGTATACTTTGATATGCATAATGTCCAATCCCATATAACGAAACGATAGATGATTTGTTGAGATTTATTTCAATAGTAGAGGCCGCAGGGTCCGTTTCTTAGGTCCATGACGTAAGTATCTAAACGTGGGAAAGAAAGCCCGACTTAATTGGAACGATTTGACGGACCCGAACATTGAAAGTTCAGACAGCACTGATTACAGGGGAGCTCGTTTCTGAGTATTGACCAGAGCGCTAGTTTCAGGACCCCTACCATTCAAAATATACAAATTCCTTAGCATTAACACACTCTCCCATAGCCTACCCATAAGTGCCAACGCCCCAACTCACTGCTTCTCATTCTGCGCGTAAATAAAATTCGCAGCTACTACACGTCAGCAATCCAACCTCACTCCCATATCTCATTGCCTCCCACTCAAATTAGGAAAACTCACCAACAGGCACAAGTCCATTCTCCTTCGCCCAATCCCTAACTCCCTTCCTCTCCTTCCCAGTCCCCCAATGCTTCCTCTCACCTGGCTTTGACAGATTCAACGGTGCCGTCGTCCCATTCCGTGGCGCAAAAACTAGGAAGACATAGCGGTGTTTTCCGGTTTTTTCTGGGGGGCCGGGAGGTTTCCATTCTATGATTTCGTCTAATTTCTTGGTGCTTAAGGTCTTGTCTTTCTCGATGGAGAGGAATGGGATGGGTAGGATTGAATATGTTTTCTGGGACAAAGTGACGTTTGCTGCGATCCAGTGGCACATTTCAGACCATTTGGGATCATCGCGTGATGGCGCATCCGGATCTGTGAGCGTGACGACGTAAGTCATGTTTGAGGTCGTGTAGCCGTCGGATTTGGTTTCGTCGTGGAGAGTTACGACTGGTTGTTTTTGGACACGCTTTGTTTTGATTGTGTTGCCCAACTTGGCCTTTTCTTTCGGCCATGAGACGGATAGTTCAAAAAAAGGGAGAAAGTCGTTGATTACTGTGGAAATGGTGAACACTGGTCGAGCTGATGGGTTGGAATTTATGTACCTGTGGGAATGATTTCTGCTTTTTTCAACCTGTAGTGACGATCTTCTCAGATATAAAAAATGTGTATTAGAAAGACATCCGTACTCAGCTCTCACATTCAGAAGACTTTTTGAGGTCACAACCTGCAATGTTTTCTGCTCTGCGGGAAATGCAACTACGGAGCAGAGCTGTGCCAGGGCCGGAAGCGCGGCTTGTAATCTCATGATCGCTAGCAATACTGGGGCGAAAAAGTTTAATGTATATTTTCCTAGCCTAGTGAACTAATTAATTTACCAAAAGTGTAGTTCATGGGCTTTATGTGAGAAATACTGTGCATTCTGGTCGTGTGAAAGGTGGAGTTCAGATCCCAAGCGCTCCGTTACCCCAGTGTCGTCATTTCTGTATCATAAGGAACTCGACATGGACTAAGCCGCATCGGTCAAAGATATTCAAGATCCAATTGAGTCTATACATTTTAGTTGGATTCTAAAGATATATTGTCTAAGATAATAACAATTTCTAAGTCAAGACCTTTTTCTGAATGTTCCGCAACCCATTTACAAATCAATCAGTCCAGAGATAGCCCATCAGGATCTACGTTTCAGGACACCAGAAGCATTTCAATGTGATAGATATTTCGAATCAAACCCGATCCAGGAATATCAATGTCTTCATCGATGCTTAATCCTCCGCGGCCTCTTCGTTCCCTGGCATGTCCCCTGTGCCCAGCTCTCTCCAGTCACACTAAGTGGAGTTTGGAGCTATAATGTGCGTCGTATCCGAACTGTAAGGCATCATCCTCATCAGAGAGCGCTTCCATTAGAAAGCCTAGGTTGCGGTATTCTTTGCACATCCTGCCTCTCCGTACACGATGTCCCTCTTCCCAGATCACCATATCGCATTCGTGCATATTCATCAACCCATATTTCCCCTCCTTCACCCACCGACCCCTCTAACAGCCTCCCTCGCCTCTTCCAGCCCCCTCCCCAACTCGCCCCTCCTCTGCGCCTCCCGAACCTCATAATGCAGCCTTACCAACTCCTTCGCGCGCCGCAACTCCTCATCTCCCTCCGTCTGATTCGCAGTCCGTAATGCCGTTGTGCCGCTAGATGGGGTTGGGGAGTCAGAAGAGCGCGCAGATACGAGGGCCAGGGCGGCGGTGGGATGCTGTGATGGAGGGTTAGTTGAATGGATATGAATTTAGGGGATTGGATATAGAAGATCGAGGGGGAAAGAGGGAGTAACATACG
Organism: Dendryphion nanum; assembly: GCA_020744415.1. Lineage (NCBI taxonomy): Eukaryota > Fungi > Ascomycota > Dothideomycetes > Pleosporales > Torulaceae > Dendryphion > Dendryphion nanum. Next base: position 1,467,009 of record JAGMWT010000008.1, read on the forward strand.
CAGACGCGCAGAGATACGAGATCAGAGAGGATTTCCGCGAGTTGCATGGTGTTCTCTATGTTATTATTTTGTTCCGATTTAGCCATCTTCCCAACCCAGTTTCGACAGGGATCAAGAGTATGTTTTGTGCTCAGAATAGCTAGGTGTAGCTGGAGGTTTACAATAGATGGTGATCTGTCGGATGGAAGCATTGACACTAGCACGACTAGCCCCCCATCTCATCTCTTATCGATAAGCCAGCTCCAGCTCCCGCTCCGACGATCGGTTCGGCAATACTGACAGTGGGCACCGAATCTGGTCTGGATATTGACGGCAATTGAACACTCCACGAAAACAAAACACTCACTTGTCGCCCAACATAATCCCATCGCTGATTAGAATATTTTTCCATTTGTATATTCCTGTCAATTCCCCACCATGGCAAGCGTCCACTCTTTCGCTCGCAATTGCAGGAAGGTCCGTCCTTATTGTGCCCCTCCCTCTGGACCACATATCCATCCTAACATTGTGAACTCTTCAGATCATGTGCATAGGCCGCAACTACGCGTAAACACCACCAAAGACCGCTATCCCTATCCATCCCACTAAACCATACTCACAGTGACCACATCAAAGAGCTCAACAGCGCCCGTCCCAAACAGCCCTTCTTCTTCCTAAAGCCCCCAAGTTCCCTTCTGCTTCCAGGCGCTGGCCCAGTTCTGCGTCCGCGTGGCGTAAATGTGCATTATGAAGTTGAACTAGGATTGATCATCGGCAAGACGTTGCGGGATTTGCATCCGGAAGATACCAAGGGGGCGATGGAAGCAATTGAAGGTAGTCATTCTGTACACAATGTAACGGATATAAAAACATGCTCAATTAACACACGAGCAGGCTACCTCCTTGCAATCGACATGACAGCACGGAATGTACAAGACGAAGCTAAGAAAAAGGGACTACCCTGGTCCATCGCCAAAGGGTTCGATACCTTCCTCCCCGTCAGCAACCTGATTGCCAAATCGCGTATTCCAGACCCCCAGAATGCGCATCTGTGGTTGAGTGTAAATGGTGAGGTGCAGCAGTCTGACAATACCGAGCTCATGCTTTTCCGGATCCCACGAATGTTGAGCGATATCAGCCGCGTGATGACTCTCGAGCAAGGCGACCTTGTGCTAACGGGAACACCAAAAGGCGTGGGGCCAGTAAAGTCGGGCGATATCATGAAGGCTGGATTGAAAGTGGACGGTAAAGATGTAGAGGAGGCTAATATCGAAGTACCGGTGGTGGATCGTGAAGGCTTGTATGAGTTTAAAGAAACGTAAACGCGGCCGATTGGCGCGAATTGTCCTGATATCGAACCTATATCCAGTTGCTAAGGTCTTTTCGAACCCATTTTCGTTTCAGAGGATGTCCCTCGGGGATTAGTACCGCCCGAGGGATAGCTCGCTTCTGGAGCTTTGGGCGAGAAGAACGCGTATTGGTGTTTGATTTTGATACTCGATCTCTGGTGTTGCTATCTTGGTCTTGCTTGCGTATGTTGAGGACAACGACTTTAGAGCGATGTGCATGAGCTTCTTTACCGATACCAAGTCGAGGTTGCACCTGACGGGTCGTTTGCCTGGGGTTGTCGCATGGATTGATGGGTTGAGTCTCCAGAACTTGAACGAAGCCTACTGGGGATGACCCAAGGCGTCTCATGACTGCAGGCCCGTTTGGTACTGACCCTCCGGAAGACCTCAACATTTTCTGCGACTCTAGATTCTCCGCGCAGTATACCTTGAAATTCTCTTCCAGGATATCGATCTTTTGCTGCATGGTAATAGTCTTCTTAGAGTGTTCGTTTTGTGCTGATTTCAAGGCCTTTAGTTCCAATAGGACAGTGTTCAAGTCATCGTTACTTCGAGCTGATCTCTCATGATGCTGATCCAAATCTTGCACCGTAATACTCAAGTCTTCGATTTGTCTGATTGCTTCTCCATGATTCAAAGCTGCTTTCTGGTTCGCCGTCTCGAGGTCATCGAACCGCATCTCAAGAGCGGAGACCCTTTGTTGGACCTTCGTTGCTTTGCTTAGATCCTCTTCGAATCGATCCAACCGGATAGCGGCATTCGAGACCCATTGCGATTCTTCATCACATTTCTTGGAAGCACTGAGGCGTCTGGCAAGCCGTTCCAACTCTTGTGGACCGCCTTTCAATTGGTTGACGGCAATTTCAACGGCGGTGACTCGTGTATCGGTTTTCTGTCTTTGACCTTCGAGCGTATTTATTCGTGATTGGAGATGGGCATGTTCTCGTTTCAGTTGCTTGCCCCAAAGCAGACCGGCTGGGCTGTACGAGACGGCGGTACTATCACTCAGTGAAAGAGCATTGGTTTGCCCTCTTGGTGCAGGAGGTGTCATAGCGAAAGGTGAACTTTATGGAATGTTGGAGATAAAGAAAGAGTAAATTGGGTGAAGGGGGGGGAACGCAACGATTGGATAGTGGGTGAAGGCTAGAGGCGTGAGTGAGCTACGAGATCTCGCCAAAGCAAGGATGTTACCGAATAACAGAAAGGGAGGGAACGAACGGTCTCCACAACCAATCCAATGAACAGGCACTGCAATTCGCACCTTCTGTACTGGCATACTTCTGAGATGTGAGATTTATTTGATTTTTCTATCTACGAGAGCTGTTAAAGACCAGCTCGCTTCGGTCCTTTAGGTGCATCCGCAGGAGCGTCAAAGACCTCGTTTCTCTTCATGATTCTTACTTTAGTATCCTTCTTGACGGTATCCTGCTCATTGGCAGAGCTACCCTCGCTCTCTTTGGCTCGCTCCGCTATGCTCTTGTCATAGCTGGTTGCGTCGATGCCAAGGATGCCTCCCACGTTGTTTCGGTCACCAGGTACAGAGAACTCGCGGAAAGCATATCGCCATTCGTTGAGGAAACCACGGATCGCTTTACCGACTTTGTCTTTACCATTCTTGGAGTGGTGACCAGTGCCGGTGATGGCGTAGACTGGGCGAGTTGAGGAACTATGCTTCAAGAGAATCCCTTCGAGATATGACACAGCCTCGTCTGGATGAAGACCTTGATGTATGTTAGCTGTAAAGTTCATTCTCAAAGTGATGAACGGTAGTGTTTTACCATGGAGATCCACATAGAGTTCGCGTGCATCGGGGCCGTTATCCTTGTTCCGCTCCTCGTACAGATGGCGGGCAGCTTCACGATGTGCTTCACGCATGAGGTTGTTTTCACTTTGACCTCGAAGGCTGAGAGCTTTGGCGGCGCGGGAGTCACTTCGGTTCCATGCCTGTGCAGCGCTGGGACTAGTCAGTGTTATATCTTAGGGATGCATGTATGAATTTATTGTACCTTTGTAGAAACTTATTTCTCAAACTACCATGCTTGAAGGCTTCTGCTCGAGCTTGAAGATAGGCTTTGTTTGCAGCGTCACCGGTCTCCAGCCATGGGATGTGCTCAGGACCGGGTATCGCCTGTGCAGCAGCGCTATTCTCACGAGAACCGTTAAAGCTTTTAGTAGGCCGCAAACCCTTGCGTACTTGAGCCGGACTAGGAGAAGGAGACATGCGGACAACATCTGCGAGGTTGTTTGGTGTAGCATGCTCTTTATTGTTATGGCCATGGCCGCCTCGCTTGCCGTGATGTCGTTTTCCTGCCTTTGTAGCGGCAGCAGAACCCAGAGTCGGGAAAGCCTCATTATCATCAACTGCAGGAACCGAAGGTGTAGGTGCACGTGAGACATGGCGGTTGCTAGCTCTGGATTGTGGACGACTCGTACTACCGGGCGTAAATACTGGGAATGGGCTCAGACCAGGCGGGGGATTGACAACGCCCGACGTCAGTCCATAGAGCTGTTCGAGAGCAGTCGCCTCCGAGGTCGAATATTGAGATGTATATTGACCGGAGCTGGTTCGCTGCAGAGAGGGAAACGATTCATAGTCTTGCATTTGGAAGTTCGGCAAGGCAGCTTGTAACGGTGGAGTGGATACATCGGATATGACCATGCGAGCCACGAGAGCAGAGGGATCATGGGAGAACAAGCAAGTTTCGCCAGCAAGGCAGTTTCCACTCATGTAGTATCTAGAGATGCATAGTCAGTATCAATTTCAGCCCATCATCACATAAGAGTTGCACCTACTTGCAAAGTGTCTTGCTAGTATCGTGGCTGAATCTACAGTCGGCCCGTGCACAATGTCCGGTCGACAAAAAGTACTTGCAAACGATGTTACTTTTGGACTGACCCGCAGGAGTGGCAGGCCTGAAGGCGGGGCTCATGGACTTTCCAACAATGTAGGTATTCTGCTCCGGTGTCGAAGCTTGCAAATGTTGGCCATCGAAGACCTGGGAACCCATGAGGGCCAATAGAGCGGCACTCAGATCATAGCCATTGGCCTCGAGTGCCTTTTCAATCTCGTCATCAGGGCGGTCGTCACGTAAGATGGAGCGGAGCATGTCATAGGGGCCCATATCCATTGTCTGGGGTTGCACCCATTCTGCAGCGGCACCGTTGAGCGTTCCCTCGCTGAGCAAGGACGAAGATTCGATCAATCCAGAGTCATCGCTCACTAGCCAGTCTACGGAATCGCTACCAAGGTCGCCATAGATATCTGGAGCCGGGCTGGCCCTCTCACTGAACTGGTACGCGCTGAGGCTCGGGCTATGGGGGATATGCGGGCTAGAGAAGGCCATGCGGGGGGATGGGCGCGGGGAGGTAAAGGGAGATGCATTCGTCGACTTTGCTCGCGTGAAGCTCGGTGGAATCATACCGAAGCCTGGCGGAGGGTGGATGGTTCTAGGAGAGTTATTCACAGGGGTCGGGGCGCGATTGGCCTGCCATGGAGCTGGGGAAGCCCTGCGGATTATAGTTGCTCTGCTGGGTGGAGGAGAGGTGGACGAGTTTCCAGCATCGCGGAAGCGCCATAGACAGTCCAGCACGATGTTCTCCAGCGACTTGCCCGTGAGTCCAGTCTCCTTGCGCAGGAGCTCCTCTAGCCGGTCCGTCTTGTCATCGTCTTCCAGCGACTCGTCCTGCAGCACGGGAAGGCAAGCTTCGTAGATGTCGTCGGCAACCATTGTGAATGGGTTGGTCGGAGGATGGTGGCATGCAGTGGACGTGGGGTTGGATTAGGTCGGGCGCGAGTTGTTGGGGGTGGAGAGTGACTGTCGAGGGCCCGGGGAGACTTGGGGGCTTATTAAAGGGCTGAGGCCGGCCGCAAAGATCGGGGGAGGACACTGAGGCGCGAGTGAAGCAAACAACAAGAAAATAAAGAAGGAAAAGTAAAGCGCTAAAGCGCAAAGGCAGCCCCAGAGACCGCAGAAATGCACGGGGAGGGCGCGGAGTGAATGAGTGAATAAGGGAATGAGGGACTAGGAGGGAGTGAGGATGTCTTGGCCTGGGACGATGATGATCCACTGGCCAGACGGGAGGCAGCTCGCTGGTTGTTGCCCAGGCCTGTGAGCCCTGGAGGCCCTGGAAGAGCCCCCGTCTTCCGCGGTGGTGCGGTGGCAGCTGTGTGTGTGGGGGGGAAAGACACACGACTGTGGGCCAGTCCAGTTGACTTCCACCCAACTTGCACTTGTACCCGTGGAAGCTTTCGTAGGCGGCGCAGCCCACAGCGTATGGGACGGCACGATGCGCTCTTCCTCTCTTGCATCTAGGGGGCCACGGACAATGCTGTTATACGTCCTTGTTCTGCTATTCGTTCTGCCGGTGCCCTCTTCGCCTGCAGCCATCAAATAGACATGGACTCAGACATCCGAGGGCGTGCTGTCCTCAGCGGAGATTATGAGTTGGTCAACAAATGGGTGGACATCTGGATTGCATGACCATTACACATGAATGGGCAGCGCCGAGTCCTTCATAGTCACCTGCAAAGCGACACTTGAAGACAGGACCTTTGTGCACAAACACAGGAGGGCACACTAGTGAGGCTGAGAATACACAGTACAGAAGACAATGGGACGAGGCCCTTGTGCTGCGGTACTGCTGTTACTGCATGCAGCAATGCTGGCGCACACTGTGTAACAGAACGTTGGGATTATTCTGCTCCTCACCATCATAGCCACATCTGCTGACGGGATTGCATTTGCTGCGCAGACTGCGCAAAAGTGCAAACGAAACCTGTATGGTGATTGCGTCAAAACGAGCAGAACTACACCTACCTTTGTATAATGTGTAGCTAAAGAATACCCATCTCGCGCATACTCGTGGTGTGGCCGCAACTTCCGTACTCATTCGTCCAGGGCTCACCCGCAGTGGGCCGGATCGGGGCTTGTGCCTTGCCTAGGTGGGATATGCGGGTGATGATGCGGCGCATGCTGCTGCGATGGAATCTCTGAAGCTCGTAACTAAGTCTGTAGTCAGCACAGCACTCCGACTCCCCAACCGCCATCTCTGTCTCGAACTGCATTCTCACCCCCAATGTCCGTCTTCAGTTTCCATTCATCAACCTCCTAGATCCTTCCTCTCTCTCCACTCCGCGCCCTCTGCCCTTGAGTCGTCCCGCCCGCCGCACTCCCGCTTCTTCCACGACTGCCACGCTGCCTGTTACATACATACATCTTCACAATGCCAACGGATGACTACGACGCGCGCGCCCTGGCCTTGCCATTAGATGATGAGGTCCCCGACCGAGAATCCAACCCAAGATGGACTCGGCAATCCGCCTCGTTCCGCCGCACCGATTCGTCCTACTCGGGACATCAATCGTCGTCCTTCACAGAGCGCTCGTTGAGGCAGTACGGAAAGCTGCAGCGGCGCGTCCTCGGCCAGTACAACAAACTCAAGCCCTGGCAGAAAGCCGTCTTCAGCATATCAGGCATAGTCTGCCTCATACTCTCAATCTTTTTCCTCATCTACAACGAGCGCATTTTTCAGTCGCTGCTGCCGTTCGCGAAGAAGTGGAGGGAAATTCCGGGCGGTTGGATGATATTATGGGGACTGATATTCACCGTGTCTTTCCCCCCGTTAATTGGATATTCAAGTCTCTTGACTATTTCCGGATTTGTCTTTGGATTTCCTAATGGGTACTAAAACTCTACCCTCTCTTCCCTGCTATGCCGTTTCGCTAACACAAAGGTAGATGGTTTATTGCTGCTAGTGCGACGGTTGCTGGTAGCACAGTTGCCTTTATCTTTTCTAGAAGTATTTTGAAGAATATGGTGCATCGCCTGGTAGCCAACGATAAGCGATTTGCGGCTCTAGCCCTCGTCCTCAAGCATGATGGTCTTAAACTTCTCATTATGTTTCGATTATGTCCGCTTCCTTATTCTCTCTCCAACGGCGCCGTTGCGACTATCCCGACAGTGCATTGGGGAACTTTTGGCTTGGCCACTGCCCTTGTATCTCCAAAACTGATGTTGCACATCTTCATCGGCGCACAGCTCGAGAAGATCGCTGAGAGCGGGGGAAAGATGCCCGCAGGAGCAAAGGCCCTCAGTTATATCAGTATCGCTATCGGTGCTGTAGCCGGTGTGGCCACGGGCTGGTTCATGTACCGCAAAACGACTGAAAGGGCTCAGCAGCTGGAGGCCGAAGAACGCGCAGGCGTTCGCCGAACCTCCGTGGACGACCTCGAACGTGAATATGTGGATAACCCAGATGCGCTGGAAGCCGCACGTACTCTGAGAGAGGATGATGATGACATTAGCCTGCGGTCTGGTGCTTGGGATGACGAGTATCATGATGATCCTACGGACACAGCGGATGCCCTTGAGATCCCCGGCGATCCCTTCAGGGACGGCGATGGTGATGAGGAACAAGAAACAGGCGGTAGACGTTGAAATGCCTGGAATAGAGAAATTTACCTTTTGAATAGATTTCATTGCGATGTTAGGATTGCAGCGCTTTGGTTTCGTAGATGTTTGACCCCGGCCATCGCATTGTTATAGTGCAGGAAGGACACAATTGTAATCTACAGTGTAAAGTTTAGTCTTTTTGTCTCCAAGAGAAGAACAGAGATTCTTAAAGCTGCGTCTTGTTTTGGAAATGACATGACAATACCGGATTGATCGTTGTTTGCTTTGATCGTTCAGTCTTAAATCCACTACTGTCCAGATCCGATTGTTGGGATCACCGTGTTAGATGGCAGGCAAGATTATCAGCACAAACCTAATTGGCAGATTGTAAGTAGCATCAAATGAGCAACTAGAAACATCGTATGGATCCTACGACTTAGATTCAACAAACAATGCCCAAGTCCCTCCGTCATGTTTGTCCCAATCACTTTGAGCTCAAGTTTGGATAGCTGAACCTCCTGAGTTAGTCTATTTGCATAAAATTAAGACAACACTTCTTGCGTTACATCAATGATTTCGCTCATAGAATGAACACCTTGTGCAGGTAGTAAAACACTCTTGCAACGCAACAATTACCCTCTTGCCTTCCCTCTAGTGCAAACTTACCAAGGCAAAGTTCTGGACAGACGCACCCGTAAAAGAACAATCGAAGAAGTCATTCCGTGGACAACGAAACAATGAATACATCTCGTCCTGGGGTCGCGCCAGAGGTCGCAATTAACTTCATCACAGCGCTAGCACTTGTTGACGGGTTGTAATCATCGAGCAGGGGCATTTGAACAAAAAAAGTGAGATTTCACATAGATACAGGATTTCACGCTCTCCCACATCCACCAAATCAGATGCGTGTATCGACAGCTGGCTAAACGGAGAATCGAGGAGAGTGAGACGTGAATAAGTTTTGGGTTTCGCACATCATCTGACCTTTTTCAGAAGGACTTTCCATATCAAGACAGCTGATGGCGAGGACGCATCTTCTATTATACATCTAATCTCCATGATCAGCATAATGCACTTCAAGCATCCTCAAGATCAAGATCGGGATCACCCACTCCAATTCCTTTCCTCTACACGAAAGACTTAGTGAAGCTAGTGGCAACATCCTTCAGCTTAGCCTCCAACTCCTTGCTAAGAGCACCTTCCCGATCAATCTGGGCGAGGAGGTCGGACTCGTTTGATCGGAGATGGGCCAAGAAGTCAGACTCCCATTGAAGAATCTTGCTGACGGGAACGCTATCGAGGAGACCGTTGACACCGGCATAGATCAAAGGAACCATCTCGTTAACGGCCATGGGCGAGTACTGCTTCTGCTTGAGGAGCTCAGTCAAACGCTCACCACGGCTAAGGGTTTGCTTAGTAGCAGCATCCAAATCGGAACCGAACTGGGCGAAAGCAGCGACCTCACGGTACTGAGCCAAGAAAAGCTTGAGGGAACCAGCGACTTGCTTCATGGCCTTGAGTTGGGCAGCGGAGCCGACACGGGACACAGAGAGACCGACGTTGATGGCGGGACGGATACCCTTGTAGAAGAGTTCGGCCTCCAAGAAGATCTGACCGTCGGTGATGGAAATGACGTTGGTGGGAATATAGGCGGACACATCACCACCCTGGGTCTCAATGATAGGAAGGGCAGTGAGGGAACCACCACCAAGCTTGTTGTTCATCTTGGCAGCACGCTCCAGAAGACGGGAGTGAAGATAGAAAACGCTATTGTCGTGTTAGTGTGCTGAGATTATTACAAAGCGTTTTGCAACACTTACTCTCCAGGATAAGCCTCACGCCCAGGAGGACGACGGAGCAAAAGAGACATCTGACGATATGCGACAGCCTGCTTGGAAAGATCATCATAAATGATCAGAGCATGACGGCCAGTGTCACGGAAATGTTCGCCAATTCTTTCAACGTATTAATTTTTGTACAGAGGTTTGATCAGGATTAAACTTACGAGCAGCCGGTGAACGGAGCAATGTACTGGAGAGGAGCGGCCTCGGAGGCAGTAGCAGCGACGATGATGGTGTATTTCATGGCATCGTTCTCCTCGAGAGTCTTGACCAACTGAGCAACGGTGGATCGCTTCTGACCAACAGCGACATAGACACAGTAGAGCTTCTTAGTCTCGTCATTGCCATCGTTCCATCGCTTCTGGTTGAGAATGGTGTCAAGGGCAACAGCGGTCTTTCCGGTTTGACGATCACCAATGATCAACTCACGCTGACCACGGCCGATGGGCACCATGGCGTCGACCGACTTGAGACCAGTCTGTACGGGCTGGTTGACGGATTGACGCGGCAAGATACCGGGGGCCTTGAGCTGAGCACGGCGCTTCTCGGTGGTCTTGATGGGTCCCTTTCCGTCAATGGGGTTGCCGAGAGCATCGACAACACGTCCGAGAAGAGCATCACCGACTGGCACGTCGACCTATTTTCGAAGTTAATGCTGTTGTTAAATAACACATTTGGTTGACATACAATCTCTCCGGTACGCTTAACGGTCTCGCCCTCCTTGACCAATCGATCGGAACCGAAAAGCACAACACCGACCTGGCCGGCTTCGAGGTTCATGCACATGCCTTTGACACCGGAGGCAAACCTATATTCCGGTCAGTCCGTAACTTTTTCGAAACATATAGACATCCATGGATTCATCAAATATGAGAGTAATGAAAGTGGTGAAACATACTCGACCAATTCCTCGGCCTGAACATTGTTCATGCCATGGACACGGGCAATACCGTCACTATACGTTTATTGTCAGCTACCCATTCTTTCTGCTGTTGCTGAGGTGGGGTGGTGTGGTGGTGGCATACCCGACGGAGAGGACACGACCGGTCTCGGCAAGGCTATTCTCCTCCTGCACTCCACGAATCCTCTGCTCGAGGATGGAGGAGACTTCGGTGGGAGCGGCCTTTGCCTCGACGGCATAGCTTCGCACCTGCTTGGTGGCGGCGTTGAAGGCGACGGGGGTGGTTCGGGTCTGTGGTGAGAAAAAGCCGTCAGTCTCGGCTCAGCAAAAGAGCTCCCTCCCGGACCAGCGCTGCATCACCAATTGCTCCCAACAAAGCTCCATTGCGAGTCCATTGGAGCCGGAAGCAATCAATTGAAGCTACAGATGATGGCGAGATGGGATATAGGCGCAATTGCAGCGGATTTCGATGGACTTACCGACGCAATTCTGCCCGAGGCAGAGATTGCTGCGACCCGGCGGCTCGACTGGCGGATGGCTCTCGAGAACATTGTGATGAGCCCAAGAAGCTATTCGAATAGCTCTGCAATCAATTGAGATTGATGCAGAAGGATAGAGGGGAGATTGGGGTGATGGGAGATGGGAAGCTGTCGAGGGAAAAGAAGGTCTTGCTCTCCGCTCAAGCGCGAAAACCAGAAGAGGGAGCGCACGGGCTTGACTACATGACTAAGCTGTCCTCTAAAAAGCCCTCACACCCGAAGCAACGCAACCTTGGGACGGTGATGATCCGGATAACACTCGAAATGGAAAAAAATACTTTCATTTCAGTCTCATATTTCTAATCTTTGGTCTCGCTCGTTTTAAAATCTAGGAATGAGATAGATCACATTATCACATCTCATATCTTCGTCTCACTCCTCAACAATACCGAGGTTAGCATACTGTAGGGGATACATATCTATATCTGTGCTTCATGGAGTCCTGTGACATGGACTTTGATGTGCAAACTGGCGATTCTGGAGTTGTATTTGACGTCTGGACCTTTCGCTTATCCCAATTGGTTTCTTGTATGAATCTGTGTAGGACTACTTACGTAATCTCCTGCACTTCTATTGTGGAAATGGACGCCGGATTTAATACATCCAACTGACATACTTATTCTTACTCCGTTTTTCTTGTTGATCAACCCAGAAAAAGGTACGAACTACTGTTTTCCATCCTAGCATTGCTACCAACCAGAAAAGGGACACTAGTATACACACCTAGCACCAACAAATTAGATTACTAAACATTGATGAAGGGAAGCTGTGCAGTGCGCCTGGTTAGACATGACATTGGTTTAAGAATGATTATCGTACTTCTCTGATCATATCTACATTGTCTAAACATCAACCGCAGAATCTTAATATCCAAGCGGCAATTACAACTCTTATCCTGTGCCTTCCTCTCTACATAGTAGTCGGCATTCAGATTGACAAATCAATACCTCCTCCAATTTCTCCAAACAGTTTTCCATCCTTTCATGAACCTTTCATGGTAACTCCATCACATAACTTGTCTGGTAGGTTTTACGGACTCCTCCCGGGTTTTCTAACCATCTCGGTGAGGACAAGAGAACAAGGGGGTCGGGCCATATATTGCTAAATTCTCAATGAGCAGAACCGTTCTGGCCCCTCTTCTTTTCATTCAATTTGCGGATCTCTTGTTGTACGGATAGGTCAATGCGGCGCTTCAGTTCTGGACGATATCCGAGATAGAAAAGGATTTCGAACCAGACGAAAAATGGAGCCAGGAACAATGCCTGCACCAGATTGTCAAGGAGCGCGGGGGCTCGCCCTTCATAATGACCATGTCCAACGAACTGTGCTATCCAGCTCACGATATTTAGACCTGCTGCCCAATAATTCGCTGTTGCTCCGTATGTGGACGTGAGGTGGTTTGCCCAAGCAGTACCTCCAAATACAAGTGGCAGAACCAGTCCTCCAGCTACAGGCTCCATAAGGATATACAATGTCGTATACAGCGTTGCGATCGCTGTTGCAAAGTTAAGTGGGAGATTGGGAATTGAGAGCCATGGCGGTAACGGGATCGCGGGGCTGTTACTGAACTGGTCGAGGATTAGCAGAGTCGACGTAGAAGGAGGTGAACATACCAGGATGAGGAATGTCATCACGATAATCGGCACACAGACGACATGAATGCCAACGTTGACCTTAAAAAAACGCAAGGCGTTAGCTGGAAGATGCTGGTGACGTATGAACGAAACTTACCGAATTATGGTGATAAGATCCATACTATATGGCAATTAGTCGTAGTACATGATAAGAAGGGTTGGTGACACCTACGAACAGCAATTGTCTCTCAAGATTAAGCGACATGGTGCCGGATGCGGCGCTTTGGATGTCGACGAAGAAGCTACGAGACTACCAAAAAGATGAACTCATAACTTTCTATAGGTATCGCAGGTTCTGGGCACCCTTACGATCCGACTGTGGGGCTTCGATTAGAGGGGATGCGGACGGCAGCAGGCGGGAATAGATGTGAGGCACTGACGTGTATCACGACATGAACGCTGCCTCGGTGTGGCCATTCATAGCTGCGCGGGTCCACAGGGGCTTCCACGTGCGAGGTCGTCGAATGTGACGGGGCGGAGAAAGTTTATTCCAGCGCACGGGCCATTTTGGTCCATGGGTACCGCCAAGCTTGCAGCTTTGTACCTTTCATCGTTCACGGCGCAACCTCAAGTTGCTCACGTATTTAGATAGAACGAATAACCCTGCGCAGGTCGCGCGGGTACTGCTATTGCCATTACAATTACGATTACGGTCAAAGCTCAATTACAACTTCGATATCCAAGTTAGAACTGCCGGTTATTTCAAGGCCCATTGCAACCCTCGCCCAGGACTTTCTTGAACAACTTTCCCCTCACAACACCTTCCCCAACATCCTTGTGCTACGAGAAGTCTGCGCGCATGGGTCTGTGAAGGCTTTCTTGAACTTCCTGGAAACTCATCCTGCGCTATTAGCCACCACGCGCCTGTCAAATAGCGTTGCACAGTGTACGCGAACCCTCGTGCATAAACACAACAATCCACCGTGGAAACCGGGTCGCAACTCCACCGAAAAACCTACTATTGCGCCTCCAGACCGCAAGCAATATCCGTCCACTTGCTCCACAATTATGTTCTTCCTCAAGGAACTGGAGAAGGTCATCCAACTCCATCCGTCCTACTTCGGCCCGCTCATTCGATCGCACATCCATCGTGAACTACTGACCAAAGAGGAGGGATCAAATACTGGTAAATATACCATTGTTTGCATACTCGATTCTTTCGATATCTCTGAAGGCCAGGTTATACCGGGTTCTGGGTCTGCTGAATATACGGTCCATTACAAGGCTATTGTATGGAGGCCATACAAGGGAGAAGTGGTACGCTCATCTTTGCGATGAACCTTATACATCTCTGGCTAATGCCTCTCTAGATGGATGGTGTTGTCACTTCGGTGATATCAGCAGGCTTCTTCGTTGATTGCGGGTCACTGCAGGCTTTCGTTGGCAGAGCGGTATGGTTCATTCAGTCCTGCCATTGCCCGAACGTTGAACTGACTATTATAGATGATCCCTGCAGACATCACATTCGACCAGAATGCCACCCCCCCACAATGGACAGACAATCAGGATCAAGTCATAGAGAAGGGCACAAACATCCGTATCAAGATCAAAGGACTCCGAACGGAAGTGGATAAGATGTTTGCCATCGGCACGATGAAAGAGGTAAAGGCCAACTAGCTATCGTTCCCTTCCAACATTTCTCTAACCCTCATGTTTTAGGATTACCTAGGTCCTTTACAGTCATAGTACACATTTGTTGATGCTCATCGAGCTTCGCCGACTGGACGTTTCATGAGTAGAGAAGGGATTTGCTTTGACCCGATGCAAGACATCTTGGCTTATCATTTTGGATGGCCTGCTGAAGAGAGTTATAATCGCAAATATTGAATATGGAGGCAGGGCGCCACCATCACTCAGGTCGGTATGAAGTTTCTACGCTAAGCTTGGCTTCGACCAAGTTTCCGTGTATCATACGCCTCTCATCAAAGCAAGTTCATGGCAGGATATGAATGTCTATGTACAGAACGTGGGGCTGGACAGGAAACATTTCCTTCTATGTTCAAAGATCAATCTCCTATGACCGTAGATTGACTTTTCCATCCTCCTGTAGATAGTAATTGGCGGTATGATTAGCCTTATTACCGCCTAGATTTAATGCAAGGAAACACGGGGTCTAGGCGTCCGGTCCCAGAAGACAAAGTAGCCCAACAATAAAAGTTCGATTTCTTGAGGTTATATATTTTCCGAATAACGGTCTCAATAGAAACTTTTGCTAGACGATTCTTTGTTCATTCAACTTGGTTGCCTGCTTATTGTGGTGAGGCTTGGTTTGTTTCGCCGCAACTCCAACCTCCGTGATCTGTCAAGAACACGAACCTCGACCGCCAACGCCTTCTCTCGTGCCGTCGGTTACGAACCTCCTCACTGCAACTATAAGTCTTTCTGCACATGCGCCCGGCATCTGCGGCTCTAAAATGACCTGAGTTTTCATAACAGCTTCCGCTTAATCAATACCATGCCACGCGAACTTGCTGTTAACGCGGAGGAAACGGAGCCTCTTACCTACCACCAAAGCGCATCACGCGATTCGGGAGATGACTCAGAAGGTTCTGTGTCTTCGATATCGACAACATCTCTTATTCTAGAGCACTTGAGCAACGGCGCATCGAACGGCGCATCCCGACCAAATCTGACCGAGAAGTACCGCGACGATGATGGCAATACTGGGTCGGAGCGCCAGCGGGAAACATTCGACGTAGAGGAGGGAAGATACCAGGGGCTCACTCCGGTGGATAAGAAAGCTCGTCGATGGCTTTGGGTCCTCGGGACAATCTGTGTGATAGGATGGTGTCTTGCTCTCGCCTCGTTCCTGTGGGGTGGAAGTTACAAGCCTGCGTCTACCCGTCCTCATGATCCTCTGGCAACGTCCTTCAGAGGTTCGGGCAAGAAAGTCACGCTGGACAGTGTCCTGGGAGGGCAATGGTGGGCACAGATGCAGGGCGTCTCATGGATTGCCGGTCCTGAAGGTCAAGATGGATTATTACTTGAGAAGGGTGTATCTGGAAAGGATTACCTTGTGGTCGAGGACATCAGAAACAAGGACAATGCTGCAACTTCTGGGAGTAAAACTACATTGATGAAAACGCAGACGTTCTATGTGAATGGGAAGTTTGTATATCCTACCAACATTTGGCCGAGCAAGGATTTCAAGAAAGTGTTGGTCATATCTGAACAAGAGAAGGTTTACAGGCACTCATTCACGGGACTGTATTGGATATTCGATGTCGAATCTCAGAAAGCGCAGCCTTTAGATCCAGAAAATCCCGACGCTCCTATACAATTAGCATCATGGTCACCGCAATCGGATGCCGTGGTGTTCACACGCATGAACAACATGTACCTTCGCAAGCTAGACTCCGACAAGGTCATTCAGATCACAAAAGACGGAGGCACTGAATTGTTCTACGGTATCCCTGATTGGGTATATGAAGAAGAAGTATTCCAAGGAAACAGTGCTACATGGTGGTCGGAGGACGGTGAATATATTGCCTTCCTTCAAACCGACGAGTCGCGTGTCCCAACCTTTCCAGTACAATACTTCATGTCTCGACCAAGCGGTGCGAAGCCCAAGCCTGGAGAGGAAGCGTATCCCGAGGTTCTGCACCTCAAGTATCCCAAGGCTGGAGCACCCAATCCTGTCGTGTCATTGCAGTTCTATGATGTCTCTAAAAACGAAGTATTCTCCGTCAAAATCTCCGACGACTTTGAGGATGATAATCGACTTATCACAGAAATCGTATGGGCAGGCAAGAGCAAACGAGTCCTGGTTCGAGAAACCAACCGGGAGAGTGATGTCCTCAAGGTTGTCTTGATGGATGTTGAGCGTCGCACCGGAAAGACTGTTAGAACTGAAGACGTCAAAGCGCTTGATGGCGGTTGGTTCGAGGTTTCGCAGAGGACTAGGTTTATTCCCTCAGATCCATCCAAAGGCCGCAACCACGATGGTTATATCGATACAGTCATTCATGAAGGCTACGATCATTTGGGCTACTTCACTACTTTGGACAGCTCGGAACCCGTAATGCTCACTCAGGGTAAATGGGAGGTTGTAGAAGCACCATCAGCTGTGGATCTCGAGCGAAACCTTGTGTACTACATCTCCACCGAGCGTAGTTCCATCGAAAGACACCCTTACGTTGTTAAGCTCGATGGAACAGGAAAGAGGGAGGTTATGGAAAATAGCAAATCAGGTTACTACGACGCTCATTTCTCGACTGGTGGCGGGTATGCTCTCGTCACGTCTCACGGCCCTGGTATTCCATGGCAAAAGATTATCAGTACTCCATCTGCAACGGAGCACTATGAGAAGATCTTGGAAGAGAACAAGGCCTTAGAAAAAGTAGTTCAGAAGCACGAGCTGCCCATCCTAAACTATCAGGAGATTGAAGTAGATGGCTTCAAACTGAACGTCCTCGAACGCCGACCACCCCATTTCAGCGAGAAGAAAAAGTACCCTGTACTTTTCTACCAATACAGTGGACCTGGGTCTCAGACAGTGGACAAGAAATTCAAAGTCGACTTTTCTTCCTACATCGCATCAAGCCTGGGTTACATCGTCATCACAGTCGACGGTCGCGGAACTGGTTTCCTTGGCCGCGAGCATCGGTGTATCACACGCGGCAATCTTGGCTACTGGGAAGCACACGACCAGATTGCGGTCGCAAAGATCTTTGCGAAGAAGAAATACGTTGACCAAGATCGGATGGCCATGTGGGGTTGGAGTTATGGTGGGTTCCAAACACTCAAGACTCTTGAGCAAGACGCTGGTCAGACCTTCAAGTACGGCATGGCCGTTGCTCCCGTGACCGATTGGAGGTTCTATGGTAGGTTTTATTTTATTTCAACATTGCAATTCTTAACTAATTAGATGCAGACTCGGTTTATACGGAGCGTTACATGTATACACCGCAGAACAATCCCGAAGGATACGACAACGCCACCATCACCGACGTTGCATCACTATCGAAGAACGTTCGTTTCCTCCTCATGCATGGCGTTGCCGATGACAATGTCCACATGCAGAACTCACTCACCTTACTCGATAAGCTGGATCTAGGCGGCGTGGAGAACTACGACGTACACGTCTTCCCAGACTCAGACCACAGCATATATTTCCATAATGCAAACAGAATTGTCTATGATAGTAAGTAACGATCTTGAGCAGCGGTTCCATAGACACGCAAGCTAATTCTGAACAGAATTAAGTCAATGGCTTATAAATGCATTCAATGGAGAATGGCTGAAGATCAATCATGCTGTCCCTAAGCAACAAATTGATGGTCGCCAGAAGAAACGATAAGCACATACTATCCATTGGTGGCGTTTTGAATTTCGGGGAACATTTGAGTTTCACAGGCGTTTATCAATTCCGGCCAGCATTTGTGTGCATTGGCTCGTAACGTAGGCTTTATCTTGGTTATCCATGCAATAAACTTCTCACTGGCTCTACATGCCAATATGAATATCGCCATCCTCGTACAAGTGCCATCTATGCAACTAATATTTTCACCAGCCTTGCTCATGAGAGAGCCCATCAATTTCCTCTACAACTTTACCGATGGATCACCTATGACATTCAAGAACGCTTGGTGCACATGCTCCGTCAAATCTGAAGCTTGCAACGACCTTCCCTTTTCCTTAAAGGCCAGCCTTGAGCACTCCCTAGTGATCGCACTTCCTCCATAGGCCACCAACGCCAATGTCTCCGCTCTGTCCATATCGCCACCATGATCCCAAATCTTGTCATGATATGCCTTCCTGTACGCCAGAAGCGTTGCTAGACTGCCTGTCAGGGTATCACCTTGACCACCAGACCGCTTCAACCCTCCCTCGCCGTCAGAGACAAGCGTATGCGATCCATTTGAGACATAGTCCTTAGAGCCCTTCTGGATAATTGTAACACCACCGAATGCTTTAGACAACTTCGAGCACAGCTCTGCTGGATCCCCCTCATCAATATTAACACCCTTTGCCTTAGCCAATCTGCTAAATTCAACAACATTCGGCGTCAAGATGCACTCAGTGCACCCCTCCACTAACTCTGGCCTCGTCTGCGCAAGGTACAGACCGTCTGCATCAAGCACAAAGGGAATCCCTCGCTTACGAGCCTCTTCGATAACTTTGGCACATGTATCTTGCATTAACTTGTCACGACCGAGTCCAGGTCCAATAACAATTACATGCAAGCGCGACAGCATACTCACGACTTCCGAGGACACGCTATCGACTGATTCGTTTTGAGCGAGATTCTTCGATTGCCGCATGTACGGGTGCACCATCAAATTGGGGGAATATGTTTTTATAACTGCGCCTGCCCCTGGTTCGCAAATAACATGAGACTTGAAAACTGTCAGAACCCAGACTACTAGAGGATGGGTATTGTATTTTTGTTTTGGGGGGGGATGTACCATATCGCAACCAAGTTTGGCGGAGGCCATTGCTGAGAAGTAGGGTGCGCCGGTGTAGTCCTCGCTACCACCAATGACAGCTACACGGCCGAGTTGACCTGTGATCGCATTAGAAGATTTCCAATAAAGTACGTGTATAGACTCTACCTTTGTGGAAGCTCTCTAGCATAGGTGGGATCATCTTATAAACCTTGCCGAGGAGGTCTTTTCTCGTTGCGTTTGCCATGATGGAAGATAAAAAAACAGATTAATCGTGGCGGGTTGCTTCGGGCGAGATAATTTTCTGTTTGTTCCTAGCTTTGTGGTAGACATGTATTGGAGTTTTTGAACGGAGGGCGGTTGAAGAGGTCTCGAGCTTTCCCATTTCGGATGAGGTCATGCGCCAGTCATCGAAAAGGAACGCCACACATGGAAGCCACTTCTTCACTACGAAAGTCACAACTCACCATCAAAGTAAATGTAGGAATCTGGTGGTTACGCAAATGAATGTAATTGGAATTTTGTTGAAAAGGACTTAGTGTAACTTAGTGTGGGAAATAGAAATGTGTTGACCCATAAATGCTACGTTCACAGGGTACTAATGTCCTGCCAGTAGACTATCTGAATCTGCGTTCACGACAGTTTTAACTTTGAGTAACCTAAATTGGTTTTCTGAAATTATTACATATCATCAACAGCATTCCGAGTGTCAATTCAAGTCATTGATTAACCTATCAAACTCGAACATTGCTAGACATTTTGAAATTTTGATCGAATTTGACTAGAGTCGGTATGTATGAGTACTTGAATCTACCCCTAGACATTTCCATTAATGTATGCAAGTTGTCGAATTACAAAATGTCTGGCGATCTGGAGGTAGGATTCAACAGATGGGGTTGCGCAGAAAAGTCTTTCGTGGGAGAATGATTACTCCGACAAGAAAATCAGTCATGTGTTAACTTGTTCTACTTGTTGGGTATACCGAGGACCCTGCCTGGTATGTGCACCCGCACCCATGTCTAACCACCGAGGTAGGAAAGGCATACACGGCTGAACGGCGGCTATCTGCTATGATAGCATATTGATAGATGCGAATAGACTAGAATTGACCCCTGAGCAGAGATATTTCAGTCCCCGTCATCGATTCCCAAGGCCTTCTTCTTCAAGTCAAGATCTGTTCGCAATCTTTCCATCTTCAGTTTAAGCCTCTGCTTATACAAGATGTTGTTGATGGTGCTGTATTGAGTCTGGGCATCCTCGATTTCTTGCTCCAGCTCACGCACTTCAGCGAGTTGTGTTTCGCGGCCTGCTAGCTCTGCAGCAGCCTCGGCATCTTCAGCATCTTCGGGAGAGTCTGCATCCTCGTCATCATCATCGTCATCATCGTCGGGAGATGTGGCTGCATTCGGGCTTGATGCAGCTGTCTCTACGGTGGGCATAGTATGTCCACCAAGAGCATGCATGGCAACATCATGGGCGGTTGCAGGAGTTTCAACTTCAACTTCAAGCTCGCCCCTGTCCACCTCTTCATTTCCAAAGAGGCCTGCAAGGTCGTCGTCGCCACCATCCATAAGCCCTGCTTGCAGCATCTCAGCCAGTGCACTGTCCTCAATCTGAATCTCTTCGCCGCCTGGGGTTTCTGCTTCGATAACATATTCGGGGGCGTCCACCATTTCATCGTCTTCGCCTTCTGCGTCTTCGTCAGAGCTTTCCTCAGAAGAATCGGCTTTGTCGGCATCAATTATCTGGAACTCGGCACGTCCACCCCCTTCACTTGATTTACGATCGGCTTCCAAGAGAGCATTAACCTCGGCTTCAACTTGTTCAATACGGTGGTAAGAGACTCGTGGCCGGAAACGTCGCTTGCGGACATGATGCATCGGTGGGGTCAATCCATGAGCGTACTGGTGTGAGGACGGATTGACTTCGCGCGGTAGAGGGTATTTCTTTGCCTCCTCCTCGTTCTGGACACGTCCCAAGACCAGTAGCATCTGGCAGATATCTGCTGTCTTGACCCAGTCTTTCTTACTCCAGCTTTTCATCGATTCTACGACACAGGGGAGATCTACCATGCAGGCAGCATACAGACGGCCTTGTATAGAGACGAGAGCGCGGCGACCATGCTGATCAAAGAATCTAAATTGAACGCTTGGGCCTGGCTGTTTGCCGTCTGTTGCACGTGTGCCAATAGTCTTTTCTTCTATCGCTTGCCGGAGGAGGTCACAATCAGAACCAGGCTGCATTCGTAGGATAAATTGTGATTCTATGGCAGGGTCGTCTTCTGCTTCTTCAGCTTCGCTATCGTATCCAACACCTGGCGGCCGATACGGAGGTTTACCATGCACCCCTTTGATTTTGATGAGGGTCGTATTCGATCGTTGCGGTGTAGGTTGATTGCCCTTCATTTTGATTTTTATCTTCGAACCTGTGCGCACAGGCTGTGGAGGCATGGGCTGAATTGCGGGCCTTGAATTATTAGGTAGTGTATGTAGCTCATCGTCAATATCGTCATCGCTCTGAACACGCTCCAGGCTCTTTGCAGTTGGCTTAGGTTTGCGCTTTGCAACAGGAGAACCCTCCTCGCCATTCTCTTCTCGAGGACGCTTCTTTGATTTCGCTATTTTAGGGGCCGCTAATATCACCTCGCCGTTCGCATCCACTTTTGGCTTCTTGGTGTATTTGCGCTTTTGTTTCGGGGCTTCAGTTGGCTGGCTGTCCACTGCTGTTGTCGGGGGCGCTTGTGCAGGTGTAGCGGCGGTAGATAATTTGAATTTCAGTTTAGGCGCGCTTGTAGATGTAGAGGTGGGTGTAGGTATCGGTTCAGAAGCTCCGTTCACTGGAGATGCCGCAGGTGCGCCATCAGCGGCGGCCTGCGGCTTTGTAGTGAGCTTGAGCTTCATTATCGGAGTGATGAATTAGTAATAAGGTAGTGCGCAAAAGTTCGGAGTTTCGGCTTGTGGAGGCGTATGCATCGTCCAGGCTGGTGTCGGTAGACGTCGTAGGGAGAGGGAGAAAGTTGACAGTCGCGACTATGGAATGGACTGAACGAGAGTTGCGGCAAATCATCGGCAAATCCTGGCGCGCGTTATATGGTCAAAGCTTCTTCTTCCCGCGACCGCGATTCTGCAAAGTAATCCATTGCCTCCTTCACCCCGCGGGCCTTGAGCTTCACCTGCCAGCTTGTCCCTACAATTTACAACATCATGCGCCATTACCTTCCCAGGTAGTCACTACTTCCGCGCCTCTCCATCGCCACCCAATTCGCCAGCATGTCCTCCTCGAATGACCTGTTCATCACTCTTCTGCGACCCGCGGTTCTTCATATCCTCCGCGCCGCCGGCTTTCATAGCGCGAAGCAATCCGTTATCGACTGTCTAACCGACATAACTGTGCGCTACCTCACTTTGCTAGCACACAGGACTGCGTACAATGCATACTCCAATCACAACGATCTTGTCCCAGATGTCACTGATGTGCGCATGGCCATGCAAGACTGTGGTCTTCTCGTCCCAACATTAACAGGTACCGAGGAGCTTTGGAGAGAGATACTTCGCAAGCCTTTAGACATCTACGATGAGGACACTGGATCGCGTGCGAAGGAGTTGAAACGAAGAGATGCTGAGGATACTGTTGATGTCACTGAATTCATAGATTGGGTGAAAGGTGACACCAACAAGGAGATCAATAGAATTGCGGGACTTGCGATTTCGCCTTCTGCTACAACAGAAGAATTGGATGCTGTCGAGCTCGAGGATTACCTAACCAGTAAGTTGTATTTCTCGATACAAGAAGCCAGGAGATGTTAATCGCATGGACAGCTCTCATGAAGAAACACAGCAAAACTGGAGTGGAGTCTCGTTTTCAGGGAACTGTCCTTGGTCATGATACTGAACCAAAGCCCATCAAAGTTGAAGGAGGTCCGGTAGATTCGATTGAGGAATGGTGTCGTAGAGCTCACGAGAGGGCTGCAAAACTAGCCAGGGAGAAACCAGAACGCGCCAATCACACAACATCTACAGGAGGCGACTCCCAGGATGTGAAGATGGAACCTCAGTAATCCTTTCACACAGTCATCTGTTTCAGCGGGCATAGCGGCGGCGTTACTTTGGCTTATTCATCACAGCATTTGCGGTACGTTTCAAATCTTTGACAGGAGAATTATCAATGGAAAGACGGGCAGGTGGAACAAGGCCACAGCTTTGGTCAGGTACGTGGTGCTTCCTCTCATTAGAATGGCCCGTTCACATATCGATATGGAAAGCCATTTTCATTGTATTATCAAAATATACAATTGTACCCATGGTACCCGATATCCATACACGATGTTAGACAATGGTTTCGGAGGCTCTGTCCATAAAAGTCAACAATATTGACTACTACTGAACACCTCCATTAGGATAATTGTTTTTATCCACAGGATTGGCCGGTCCTCCTTGTTGTCCCAATGCCCCTCCGACAGCTGTGTTCTCGGCCTTTTGGTTTTTGATAGCTTCTCTTGCCTCAGCTTGTTCGGCTTTTTTCCTGTTCCAGAACGTCAACATTGATTCAACATTGGGCCACTCATCCTTATACTGCTTACCGGTCCAGATCAGAGGCGAAATCCGGTTGCTCTCCCCCAATGTCTTTCACCCCTCGTCCAGCGACAGCATCAGCAACTTCACCCTCACCAGGCGCAGCCATTTGTGCCCCGTCAAGCTCCTGATGTCTGCCAACATCTTCTTCTGAGAGTCCCTTGGCTTCTTCGCCAGCAGGTGCACCATGAATTCCCCTCCCTAACGCGGATGGCTGTGCCCCATCCTCAGGCGCTTGTTTTGTTGGAACTCGCTGGTCAACAGGCTTTGAAATATCAGTCGATTTGAGTGTGGACTGTGTGTTTTCGGCGCTAGTCTTTGATGCTGCATTGCCAGGAGTGGTATATGCTTGCTCCTGAGTAGGTTGCGATGGACCGGTGGGATTGAGGCCAGACATTTTTGCAACTTCGTTGAAATCGACCGCTGATTTAGTCTGGTACAAAATTACACAGTTTCTACTTCCGGTGTGTGAGTGTTATTATATGTTATGGATGGACATGCGCATTGGGATTCATTCGAAGACTATTCATCATGACGTATGCGGGGTGGCAATCGATTAATTATTTGCCCCGCAACACCATGCTTTTGACTGACCTCAACACTCACCCAAATGGCATTAAATTTTGCCATTAATACTACGAATTCTGATGAGAGTATCATGTAACTCCACGACGCCGACCATTACCTTCACGCGAGGACAAAAGTGATCACTATGACACTTCCTCCGTCGCTCCTAGCCAACGTCTTCTCGAGCAATATCAATGAAATTGCGGACTAGAATCAACACCCAGTTTATAAATTCATTTTGGACGCTATCTGTTTACGTTCCCTGTACTACTTAACTGGTCTTCCCGTCATTAATTTTCTGAATTTCGTCCTTGAGGGTATATGGATGCTCGTTTGATTCCCTTCGTCTGGTATCGTATACCAGCTTCGTTCAAGTCCAAGAGTTCGCCTTATGAAAGGCAAATCAATGTGGCTACCTGCCGGTTCCCATCCACTCGATGATACAGTCTATGATCGCATCACATAAGAGGTTCCTACCGAGTCTCGACTCGGAATTCAATGTGGTTTAAAATCCTGTTCTTCGATAGTGTGCCCCTCCATCCAAACCTATTCCTCCTAATCCAAGGTGATCACGAAATACGCGTCCGGTTCGGCCCAGTCTCTTCCACGTCCATCTCCTTTCTTTTCGACATCCACTCTTCTCCCGTTATTTTGATACTGCGCGGCGATCCAATCGCTCATGTCCCACAACGCATGCATACAGGCGGCATTGTCGAACTCTATCAGTCCACAAGTGTGAAACAGTTTGACTTTGACCCGGTCCACAATCTGCAACTGGATGACAGAATGGAGCCGGAACTTTTGCACCGACTCATCCACCGTCTTTGACATGAACATTGCGTTATCGTCCGGGTTCGGTTTTAACAGTGCAGTGCAGTCCATGGTCAACGTGAATTTTCCACTGATAGTATCTTGGCTTTGCTCTTGAGCACCGGCTTGAGAAGGGAAAACAACGTTTGCGGAGTCTTCAGCGGCGGACGAGAAACCCTTTCCTGGGGTGCCATCTTGCATGATGACGGTTCTAAGGCATTGCATTAGCCTTTTCGGCTTCTCTTATGGTATGGCATAGGATGGATTACTTGTCGCGAGTTTCGATTATGGGAACGTGTGAGTCGGTTTGCGTTGGTCTGCGTCGGTTATGCTCGTGTTCGGGGGTCCTGTTAGGTTGTTGTCTAGCTGGAGACGTTTTTTGGTAGGCCTGATGTACTGAACAACGACGTGGAGCTTCTTTGTAGTATGTAAAGTAAATAGCAAAGAGAAATGATATCACCCTACATATCTATAGTGGCTATGGCTTTGTACCCGTTTCTTGTATTTGCACGGGCGCGATCATAAGAGATCGCGGCATTGTTGTCCGAAGGTCTACCATTACTGGTGGAGCATGTTCCCGAGATGTCTCTTTGGTCCATTAGTCGAAGAAAAACAAGGACCGTGCGTGATGTTGCAATGAGGTAATTTGGCCCTGTCAGATGATTTATTGCGTGAGCATGTATCTTAGTCAACCCGGAGTGCTGATTCGGTGGGTAGTATTCCACAATGTCAACTTCGCCAAGCCTGTGAAGGTACTCCAACATCGGGAGCCACAGTTTTGTAGCTATGCCTCAAATTATGTTTCAGAGTCTCACTGATTACATATTGTGCGAGTGTTTAGACAAATCTTATCAGGAGATTGGTTTTTCAAAGTTAGCTCGTAAATTGCATCAACGTTCCATTCGGGGGAAGAATGGTTTACAAATTAGCTTCATTGCTCGAAACTGCCCCTTGCAATCAAGCCTTCCAAATCAAGTCCTTATGTTGCACAAGCAATCTAAAATATGAACTTTGCAAGTTGCGAGCTCAAGTACACTTTGTCGATGTGGTTCTCCCTTCACTCCTTGTGTTATGTGATAGTTAGCCGTTTAGACGCCCTTTATCGTCGTCACTTAACTGGTGAAGTCATCATACACATCTTCAATACCGGTAGGTCGGTTCCGGCAGCCCCTGACAAGCGTCAGCCATTCCTCACAATCATTATTCATAAGATCCATATTCAATCTCGCCATCCTGGCTAGGGCTTTCTTTTCGGCATTGGGAAATGCACTGTCATTTTTAGATATCGACCCATTGGTTAGGTGTATTGCACGAAGCTGCGATTGCTCGTGGTCAATTCCTAGAGCATCACGTATGCCTCTAGGAACACCCGTGGAGTTGGATGGTTCGGGTCCTCGGCCAAAAATGTCCCATTGGTAACCGTGTGGATATTTACCTGCTTGAAGATTAGCATCTTTTACCTTCTTGGCCTTGGTATTGAAATTGCACAAGTTTCTGAGTAAACTACGGGATCTTCCTCGTGACTTGTTCTCCAGGCGGTCGGAAAATTGCCATAACGCCCACTCTCTGTGAAAGCAACAGCCTAAGATCTTGACTCCAAAATCAACGGCTATTTTCAGATTCGTGTTGTTATCTTCTATGATAGCAATGGACTCTTCAAGTAACTCGATTCGCTCTTTCTGCAAGTCCATTTCTTTAGCCCACGCTAGGACTTGTTTTTTTGTAACCATGTTCATATGGGCCCTTGCTTTGTCAATGTTGGCGTGTAATTTTCTGATCAACTTGGCCTGAGTAGCTATTGTGCCCTGTGATAGCTTGAGTTGTTCTTCCAAGGATGGAATCTGATCGGGAAGGCCTTGTGCGATGAGATGATTGATCTCTACAAATTCTGCAGTGCTAGGTATACCTGATGGGAGTGAGTGGTCTTCGAGGCTCAGAGATGATCTCTTCGCAGGATTATACCCATTAACAAGAGGTCCTGTCGATCCATGACTTGGCTCCAGTAAAGGCATGTATACATAATTAACCGCGAGCCCGTTGTCTCGAAATAACGTGGCTGCCGAGTTTTATTACCAATTAGCTTAAAAAATTGGATATGAATAATTAGGAGCCATACTTAAGTTCTGGTGCTGAATGGCTTCTTTGGACTCTTTGTCCTTCGCAGTATCCACTTGTACCATTTGCTGCTTACTGGCTTCGGCGTCAGGTAAGCCCGGGAGGGCACTATGCAAAATACGATCCACCACCAACTCGTGGTTCAGTGATTCATCTTTAGGATGTCGGGGCATTGGCTTTGCAATTTTTTTGGATGCCACATCAGGAGTAAGAGTTGGGTTAGCAATACCATTTCGACAATCGACAAAAACCTCCGAGTTCCCTTGGCTGCCTTCATCGGCGTTTACGATGGGCATATATAGATTATTAAGATAACCTGTAGTAGGTCTTTCTCGGTGGAACCAATCAAGATCGACATCTTGGGCACTGCTGTGCTGATTCAGATTCATCGCCTGAATTGGCTGACTGTTAACACCGTCCATCGCGTCAACGGGATGAACTAATTCACCGACATAAGATTTCCCTTCCAAACCAAGGGTCGTATAGACTGCAGGTTGTGACCGTCTAGCACGTAGCTTGGCCGGTCGCGGTGTATAGGCGATTTCGGGATTTTCGGGTAGATAGAGGTGGTACGGAGATGCTTTTGCATATGCATTTTTGGTCTCTGAGAGAGTTTCTTGAATTGTACCAATAGTTTCTTCGCCGCACTCGTCTATGACCTGTTGGTGTTGTGGTGCGCTTATGATTAAATTTGCGGGCTCATATCCCTTACCGTCATTGTCAATATCCTCCCGAACTGATGGCGATACCCCTTTCACTTTGGAACCTTTTAGACATTTCCAGAATGGCATTCGCTTCATTTCGAATCCACCGCAGTCTAGATTTATTATGTATGGATTTCAAATCGCAGACGGTGTCTCTTTAGATCTTCAGTTTTGGGGCTCTGGTGTAGTTGCTCTTGATAAAACAGCTGTTAGAATAATCGAGGTAATTAGGGTCTCTATAGAAGGTATTAACCTAGTCATAGGAGGTGGGGTCTGACAAATACCTCGTTTTCGAATTGAAGTGGCCTTCGTTTGCGGGTGTGATGGCGAACGAGACAACATCACACCAAGTTGAGGAGAAAACCAATGAACTCTGACATTGTCACATGTCCGGATGAAGCATGTTTCCTAAGTTTTGAATAGGTTTACACTCCACTCTTCGGACATTGAAGATAGTTTAAACGCTTATGTATTATATATATCCAACTTGATATCAATGCAACATATTTGAGAATTGGGTCTATGTTACGTTAACTACAACTTCTTCCTGGTAGCCAGAATCATGTACCTTGTGGCTCTACCATTCACACGACTGGGAAAACTAGGTGAATTTGGAGAGCGCACTCATGAATTATCGATACTACATCGATAAGATAAATCCACACACGTTTCTCTCCAGCCTATGAGTGCCCAGGTCTACCATGATATCATTGAGTATGAAAACCGAGAGGAAACTCTTGGGGTAGACGCCGTGTTAATCAAAACCGCCCCCAATGTATCTCCAGCTCCTTAGCTATGCAGTTGAAAAAACACGTTGCAAAGAAAAAAAAAAGATGAAATCCAATCATGCCGCAACACTGGTTGCTCAGCCTAATGGTCATCACTTGTAGCCCAGATGACATATACCCGAGACTCAGTACTTCTTCTTGGCCGATGCCGCGAGGTTCATCAGCTTCCTTTTCCGTTCCTCTTTCTGTCGCTTATGCTCATTCTCTTCGGCCAGAGCCTCAGCGTCTTCTTTCCTAGCAACTTTCAGTGCCATTTGTTCTTCTTCCTCCACATCCCATATGCCACCCTCCATATCGGACAAGTCTTCTGCTGATTCATAATCTTCCTCCTCATCATCCATGTCATCCAAGTCTGACCAGTTTGCATAGCCATCATCCCGTCTCTGCGGCTGCTTCGACTTGGCCCTCGCCGCAGAACTGGCGCCGGTTTTCCCAACAGCTCCAGGGGTGACACTGTTAGGCCTTGCGGTGCCTTTGTAGCCGGTCTCGACTGGTTTCTTAATCGGACGTGCGGTTCCCTGATACCCCACAGATTTGCTCCGTTCCGGGACCTTGCCCTTCAGTTCGGGAGCCTTGGCCTGTTTTGCCTGAATGGTCGATGGAGGTTTCTTTCCCTTAGCCTGTGCACGAAGGGCTTCGCGTTCTTTTTTACTCAGGATTTTGGTAGGTTCGTTCTTGACTGGGGGAGTTGGCGCCTTGGTCTGCTCTCTCTCTTTTGCTTTCTGGAGCATGGCCGCATAACCTTTCTTCACGGGCTGAGAAGTTGCTGTAGTAGTAGATGAAGTAGCGGGTTTGACCGAAGGATTTGCAGCTTTCGCAGAGTTGTTTGGCGGCGCATTGGTGGTGGTAGCGATGGTGGGTTTCCTTGATATTGCAACTTGTGGTTTCGCAAGAGTTAACCCACCCGATGCTGCGGTACCACGATAGGGAATACTAGGCGCAGGAGTAGGCGGCTTCGATTTGAGCGTATCGGACGCAGATAATGGCCGGTTTACACCATTCGGTCGGGCAGTCTGACCAGGTGTTCCAGGCCGGGAAAGTGAAGGGGTTCCATCTTTACGCTGTACCTTCACTTGTCCGCCTTCGGGTAGTCCGTCTGCCTTTCGCTTGAGTGGCTGTGCCTGCGATACCCCGTTGATACTCGCTGCCGGTCGTGAGGCTGGCTTGGGGCCACTCGCTGGTTGGGTTTGCCTGGCACCTGTAATATTAGATGGCTTCGGGGCCGCGGTCGGATCGATCGACGACAGAAGGTTGTTCAGGAGCTGCCAAGCGCTGTCAGTACTTGATGCCCAGTTTCCGAAAATTGTTGCCTATCGCCGACTCTCGCCACAGGTGTTCCGCAAGCGTCCCACAGTGCCAGCCATAGGCGCATCGCTGAACAATCACGGTTCAGCAATAGAGAACGTTCAGATAAACGATATGTGCAAGACAGCGACCATGGCTTCTGGATGAAAGTATAGGCACGGCGGAGAAAGGTGATAATAAGAAAGATGTTGACTCACGCTCATCTTGGGAATAATGGATCAGTTGACTCAGGTTGACCGGTCGTGTCGGTTGTTAAGCAAAAAGAACATGCTTTCCAGGGTATTAGAGCGACTTGAGAACCGGAGAGCCTGGCGTAGGCGAGGGTGTGAGAGAACAGCTTCGTCGTGAAGAGTGTGTCAGTCAGAAAGAGAGAGAGTGTGATGAAGAGGATTGGGAGTGATTACCTAACGAATGGGCTTGGCGGGCTCGGTAGTGATTTCCGAATTGGGTTAATCCCTTCCCACACTCACTGAAATTCGGAACGAACCTACGAACTTTTTGAACATCCAACCTGACATCCATCGAACTTGAAGCCCACAGTCTCCGGTTAATCGGTATGATTAAATTTCTCTCAGACTGTTACGCGCTGCTAATATCGACAGGTTAAATCGATTGTGCTCCTGTTCTACCTACAACATCCATCAAATCCACATTCAAAATGAAGCATCTCGCAGCTTACCTCCTCCTTGGCCTTGGTGGAAACACCTCGCCATCTGCCGCCGATGTTAAGGTGCGATCTTCACGATGAGACAAAAGTACAATGACTAACACGTAAGGTACAGAGCGTCCTCGAGTCTGTCGGTATTGAGGCCGATGATGAGCGTCTTGAGAAGCTCATCTCCGAGCTCAAGGGCAAGGACATCCAAGAGGTACGGTAACAGAATTGGCGATACAAAACCTTGAACACTGACATGATTACAGTTGATTGCTCAAGGTTCCGAGAAGCTCGCTTCCGTCCCATCTGGCGGTTCTGGCGGTGCTGCCGCTGCTGGTGGTGCTGCCGCTTCCGGCGGTGCTGCCGTCGAGGAGACCAAGGTTGAAGAGAAGGAAGAGGAGAAGGAGGAGTCAGACGATGACATGGGCTTCGGTCTCTTCGACTAAGCGCATCGCCTCATTTCTGTCGAAAAAGGATTGCAGATGCACGAAGTCGCATTCACGAGAATTATGCGTCATGAAATGGGCATCTGGGAGTCGCCGTCTCGGCTATTGGTGGGACTGGGACAATACTTCGTGTGGTTTTGATATCCAAATGCTGCGAATCTAGATCTCATTCAATGAAAGCCATGAACTCTCAAACAATTGCTACTCCTCCCAAGTCATATTTGGCGTGTTCTTAATAATTCATGTCCACAAGGTGAAATTATGTGCAAAAAAAGTGTATTATGAATTTATCGCACATTGAATCACTTGGGAAGTGAAGTCACAGCTCGATCTTTTAGTCTGTATTAGGACTAGTGTCTTGGCTCGCTTAGAATTTCGGCAACCGCACTACACCAGTCCACAGTTCAACTTGAACTCATCGACGACTCCAACACACACCCCACGATCCCTTCGAAGTCAACGTCGTAGCTGCTTCGATAAACCGCAAACATGGCTGACGAGAACTATGTATGCATTCGAGTAACCTTTATGGACTCGCTCCTTTACTAACTGTGTCTGCAGAACGCCGAGGAGGCTGCCGGTAGGAGACATCCTTTCAACTATATATTTCCCCCCATGAAGGTCCATCGAAGCCGCGATGGCCATATACGATCAGACAAGAATACTTGAATCGGATAACTTGTAATCGTGATAGATTGGGATTAGGAATATAGATGGTGTGTCCGTGTGTGTGTGTGGACATGGCTGACTTGTGTTCTTACAGAGCTCAAGAAGAAGAGAGCGTTCCGCAAGTTTTCCTACCGTGGAGTCGACCTTGACCAGTACGTTCCCCTAGTCCCGCCGCCGAATTTTCGCACTCCCGGACGCCGCGCACATAGGATCATGGAATACTGACTCTAGCTACCAGGCTCCTCGACCTCTCATCAGAGGAACTCCGCGACCTCGTCCACGCCCGCGCCCGTCGCCGGTTCAACCGCGGTCTTAAGCGCAAGCCTATGGGTTTGATCAAGAAGCTCCGAAAGGCCAAGCAGGAGGCCAAGCCCAACGAGAAGCCCGACCTCGTCAAAACACATCTCCGTGACATGATTGTCGTCCCCGAGATGATCGGCAGCGTCATTGGTATCTACTCTGGAAAGGAGTTCAACCAGGTCGAAATCAAGCCGGAAATGGTTGGCCACTACCTCGCCGAGTTCTCCATCTCATAGTACGTTTATGCCAAAATCAGGATATATTGAAAGACATGGTAACTGACAACCTAACAGCAAGCCCGTCAAGCACGGAAGGCCGGGTATCGGTGCCACCCACTCTTCCCGTTTCATTCCTCTTAAGTAAATTGCTCTGGGTTACTCGGTTGCATGGGTCTTTTGGTGGGGTGGAGGAAATGTACTTCATGACCTACAATGAAAATAGGTGTTAGGTGCATCACTGCGCGTGCATGGTCACGACATTCAGTCTTAATTGTCTGCCGTGGAGCACACGGATCTGGGCGAGAGGCATGAAGACAGGATGTAGAAAGAAAATGAACTACATCAACTCCATTTTGTATCTCGTCCTTTGTGTGACTATGATATACTTGCTTGCATGCTCCTTGGACAAAATAACAATATTTAATTTTGTTTCCTGAAGCATGCACGTTTGATAACAAATATGACATTCCAATGAGACCATGGTATTCTACAAGCCATGATCCGCATTTAACAGAATCCCATTTATAACCCCGTGAGCGCCGCCTGCACGCCCACACTCCCCACATCCTCTCTCCGCGCGATAAAGGCCCGTAGCTCCTGCGCCTCGCCCCCTGCCCCCCTGAGATTATCTCGCAACGCCTCGGGCCCAATGACAAACAAAGCTGCAATATCCTTCAAAACCATGAGATCCTTCTGCTCCAGGTCCTCTCCGGTCGGCCACACTGACATGACTTCTACATAGCGAGTTACGTCTTGTTTAAGAACAAGGCCGCCAGTAAGGGAGACGGTAAATTTGAGTATGTGTGCGAGAACCAGGGACCGCACACCGCGTGCGAGTTCTGCGAGGAAGAGATGTAGGTTGCGACCGCTGAGGGCGGCGGCTGATTGGGTTGCTACTCTTGTGAGGAACTGGCATACGGCCTGACAGGCTTGGGTTTCGCTGCCACCGAAGATGTCGTCATCTTTGGGTCGGAAGTCGGTTTTCTTTTGTTGGGCTAAACATTTTGTGACCCAATTGAGGGTTGCGGTGATAGTAAGGTTAAGGATGTTGGAGAGTTTGGACTCGAGGGTCGAGAGGGTGCTGGAGGTTGATTTCTCAATCTCGCGGCGGATGGTGAGATTGGGTGTGCATAGGGGAAGGAGAATTGTGGTGGTTGTTTGTTGAAGGAGATGGAGGATGGTGGTAAGCGTATGGAGCGATGGGAGATGGGTTAGATCGGGGGGTGTTTTGGAGCTTTCTTGTGAAGCAGCGTGGTCGGAGGCCCTGAAAATTGTGAGTCTGATGCATAATCAATGATAAAGGTTTACTTACGCATCCAATGCAATCTCGAGGTATAATTCACCCATGTGAAGCAGAAGAAGGTTCAACAGGTTCTGTACGTCTTTTGGCGTTTCATTGCCTGGTGACAGTTCCAGTCCTCGGCCGACGCCTTCTGCCAGCCACTTCAGCATACGCTTTGCGTTCGGCAATGATAGCTTGCCATCTTCGTCGCTGACTTCTATGTCCTTCTTTTCATTTTGGTCTTCTTTCAATCCAGCAATACGAAGAAGCATGGCCTTTTGCGTGGCAGGAAGGTCGGTGCTATCGAGACGATCCATGTAAGCATCGCGAGCAGACGCTGCAAGCTCTTTCCCGCGCTGTGCAAGAGACCCAAAATAAGATGTGGGCATCTTGCGGCGACGCGCGTGATATATGGTAAACTTAAGCAACAACGACGAGTAAAGCTCCTCCAGGTTCTTCTTCTCCCTTTCGATATATGATGATCCAACGAAGTAGGGCACAAAGAGATCTTCAAGTTGCTGATCCAGAGTAGCAGCAATCTGCGATGTCACCGGTTCTGGGTGTTCGGTAAGACCATGAGATTTTAGGTCATCTACCAAAGCCGTTATGTAGGTCCTGGATGCTTGAAGTGAACGCAGAAATGCCAACGATGAAAGCTCGTTCGCTTTTCCGAGAACCATCTCGAGACGTTGCTGGATAGACTGTTGGAATATTCGCTGAAGGAAGCGAATGAGAACTTCATCATAGTAAGGAAACGCTCGCTTGATGATTGCTGATTCTTCTTGCACGACTATGCGGACTTCATCGACTAGAGACTGTAAAGTGGGCTCGACACCCGGGGGTTCCGAATCAGGATCTTGGAGGCGGTCCCAGGTTTCAGCATCACCAGTAATTTCTTCTGTAATCAATTGGCTACGATCGATGAAGAAAGAATGCTGGTTGACATAGGTTGCCATAACACTCGCTCCCTCGTTGAAGTCGCGCAGAGCTATAGCACATTCCCGCATGCCATCATAATTAGGCCTCCTGTAGAATTCGTCGAATTGCTTCAGAAGGTCCTGCTCCAGGTTTTCAAGGAATTTTTCTATGATTTCTCTGGTGGAAAATTGGGGTTGTGCGAAGGTCTGCCTCCTCTTGATCCCGTTAGTGGCGTTTCCATTTCCATTGGCCTGTGAACCCGGGTCGAGTCGAGTGCTTATTTTCAAAAGCTGCCTAGCAATATGGGCACAACGGACGATATTCTGCTCACTACGTCCGGCCCGGTTTCTTCGCATATCCTCGAGAGTTGAAAGATCTCCCTTCTCACTAACTTCCTGCCAACATCGGATCAGAAACTTGGCATCTTCCGCTCTTTTTCTCTGTCGGTCAAGCTCTTCTAGCCTCTCTCCAATTCGCACGGCCACATTTCCTCCAGCATCCGAGCCTCTATCATCATTCGGATCACCATTCAAAGAGTTGTCCAATTTCTGGAACCGATCCATGGCTTGGTCCAGTTTCTGTCCAAGCGTTTCGACATTGCTGTTGTGTTGTGCTTCCGCTCGGCGCACAGCGCCAGAGAGCTCGTTTTCATTCTCTTCCAGCTCCTCAGAGAGACCGTTTAATCGGGAAAGAGCATGTTCGAATGTTCGAATCAAGGGTTTAGGGTCGAACGCCTGTTGGCTAGCGGAGGGCCCTGACTTGCGAGATGCAGGGACAGCACTATCGGAGAGGGATTCGACAAAGTCTTTGATTATGAAGTCTTTGCTCTAGAGACATTAGTTAGATATGAACTCTTAATGCACCAGCTTGAGCATACTGAGAAAGTCTCCAATGTAAATGCAGGTCCTCGACTTGTGCGGGATGTATTATGGGAGAGAATGGAAGCCGTGTCGGCGCTGGGGCGCGACATTGTTTGCTTGTTAGCGGCAGACCATGAGCATAAAGACGGTCAATTCGGCAGCAGGCACGGTAGAGAAATGTTTTGTATTGCGACTCGGTGATGTTGCTATGGTCTTTGAGCGACGGTACACTGTGTGCAATACAGGTGTGATGTAGCTTGGTGGTGCGCACTCGACCACCTCCGCGTTCCGCGTGTGGCTTCCTGTGTGGCGCGCCCCTCGTCGGAGATGCGTCTGGAGAAAGAGCACAGTGGCAGCTGCTCCCGATCCATGTATAGATGCCACCTTGGACCCTCGCCTGCATCCATCTCATCCAACACTGAAATGCTACTCTGGGAATACACTTATGGCAACGCCTGGCGTATTTCCTACAGATACCTGAAGCAATGATGCATCAGCGCTTGCGACGCATACACGCAATTGCCCCCTCTTACATGGCTGAGCTCTCGCAGCAGGAAACTGGCTTCCTTGGCTGACATGTTTCGGCACGCCACCCGGGGACGCACCAGCCTCACCTTGATTTTACTTAGAGAAGCTCAACAACACCGAACACGAACCTCGTTGATTACGCCCACTCCTATTGTTTTCTCGTTCCAGCGGTCTATTACATTGCATTGTCGCCTCTAAATTACTTCGTGCATCGGAATAAATCAAACATTTCCTGCTTCCATCGCAATTGCGCCTTCGACCATGGCTGTTTCAACGGGTGTTGGTCCTCGAGAGACCATGGCATTCCGTAGGGGCAAGCTGGATGGTAAGAAGTTGACAGTAGAAGAGAGAGAAGAGATGATGAGGCCCTTTCTTCCAAAGGAGCCTGTGCAGATCAAGAAAGCAACGAAAACCAAAGACCGCGGATCCCAGCCGAAGCCGGCGCGACGAAGACCTGGCATCGTCCGACCAACTTTGCACTTCGCCATATTCACAGTCGTACACTTCATATTCTCTGTCTTCTTCCGCTTCCGCCACGCTTGGCGTGCCGTCAAGAGCCAGGTTGTCTCGTTGATGAAGTACCACCACCGAACGCCCGAGTTTATCGAACGTGATGTGAAACACCTCGAGAGGCTGCCGCAACATATTAGTGTTATCGTAGACTATCATGAGAGTGATGACGATCAAGGCAACGCAGGATTGGAAGGATTGGTCAACGATGTCTGCGAAATTGCTGCTTGGACCGCATCCGCTGGAATCCCTTTTCTTAGTGTTTACGAGAAGACAGGTAGGCGCACCACTGAAAGATGATTTGGGAATGTCCCGCTAACATTGTATAGGAAAACTCAAGAATTACATCCAACAGACGCACTCCAGTATCTCGGATACTCTTGAGGCGTACTTTGGCCAGCGTCGCAAACCCACCCTCTCTGTCCGCGCCCCGCATCAAACATCGTACTCCCCGCCCTTGACTCCTCCAACCCGTGCTGTCTCACCGGATACAAATGATTCAAAAGACGAACGACAACACCTTACTGTCCTTTTGCTTTCTGCTCAGGATGGGCGAGACACTATGGTAGATCTTACGAAGACTCTATCTGATATGGCACAAAGCGGAACACTGCACCCAGATCAGATCAATACCAATCTCATCGATGCCGAGCTTTGTGAGGCAGTGTCCAGTGAGCCCGATCTATTGGTATTGTTCAGTCCCACTGTCACGTTGAAGGGATATCCTCCGTGGCAGTTGCGCCTGACGGAGATCTTGTTAGTATCCATCCACATCCGTAGTTACACACAGAATACTAACAATTCCCAGTCATCTTCCAGACAACAAAGGTGTCAATTACCAAGTTTTCCTCCGAGCTCTCTACAACTATTCTAAAGTAGAGATGCGTCTTGGCAGGTAGAAGAGGTGTTTTCATTTGTCTCTTTTCCTAATTTTATACCCTTTCTATGTTCCAGGCTTCCAGCGCCCTATTGCTTAGAGCAGATCCTCAGTTAATACAAACTTCATCACAAACTTCATGTCAACATCTTTATGCGATGGGATTGTGATCGTAACAGAAAGTGCAATTGAAATGCATTTGGTATCGTAATGCATCAACTAAAAGCAATTATGCCGAGCTATGCTTTATGGTATGCTCGGTGCTATACGTATGTATCATTCCCGCTGATTAAAGTCCCACGCGCCTGTATTGTAACCGCTGCCATGTCCCATGTAAGAGATCGAAAGAGAGAAAAACACATTGATGCCACCCCATGTCTATTTTTGTTATTTGTTCAGCACACATCAATTGCCATTGGAGGCACCGTTCTTGACCTTGGGTCCAACGACAGCCTTCTCTAGCGCCTGCAACACATCGGCCTTGAGGTCGATCTCGTCCTCAATGCCGCAGCTGACACGCACGAGATCGTCAAAGACACCGGCAGCCTCTCGCTGCTCCCGGGGAATACCGGCGTGTGTCATCGCGCCGGGAACCTCGACCAGGGATTCGATGCCACCCAGTGATTCGGCGAGTGTGAAGATCTTAGTCTCCTGGCAGAAACGCTCGGCGGCTTCATGGCCGCCTTGAATGCGGAAGGAGAGCATACCACCACCCATTCCGTTACGATGTTGCTTCAAAGCGATAGCATGGTATGGCGAGGATTTTAAGCCGGGATAGTTCACTTTGATGACGTGCGGGGAAGCTTGGAGTGCCTCGGCAATGGCGGTTGCGTTCTTGGTGGCTTCGCGAGCGCGGAGATGCAGAGTCTTCAGACCACGGTGAGCGAGCCAACAATCGAATGCAGAGGGGACGGCGCCAATGGCATTCTGGAGAAACACGAGGCGCTCGTGGAGGGTGTCGGAGTTGTATGCAGCAGCGCCCATGACCACGTCGGAATGGCCGTTGATGTACTTGGTGACGGAGTGGACAACGATGTCAGCACCGTGGTCGAGAGGGTTCTGGACGTATGGAGACAGGAAGGTGTTGTCCACAACGACGAGGATGCCGTGCTGGTGCGCAATGGATGCCACGTTCCTGATATCCACCAAGGAGAGTGTCGGGTTGGAGGGTGACTCAATCCAAATCAGTTTCGTCTCAGGTCGGATGAGCTCTGAGATATCGATCTCGATTGTGGGTGTGAAGGTCACCTTCACATTGTGCGAAGCAGCGACTTTGGTGAAGTAACGATGGGTACCGCCATAGACATCGGAGACGGATACGACGTGAGAGCCTGCGGCGAGCGATTGAAGAACGGTGGCAGTGGTCGCGGATCCGGAACTAAAAGCGAGAGCATAGCGAGCATGCTCGAGAGCAGCAATTGCGCGCTCGAAGTTGTCCCTATTCTTCGAGTTAGACCAATTAATTTCTGACTCTAGGGATTCAAACGCACCTGTTAGGGTTGGAAGAACGAGAATATTCGTATGCGCCTACAGGCTTGCCTACGCTGGTTTGCGCAAATGTGGTGGAGAGCGAAATCTGCCCCTTAGTCAGAATAGCGACCTCAATTTCAACAATAGAATTTTGACATACAGGCTCGATAACGGCGCCAGTAACAGGATCATGCGGACTTCCGGCATGAACTGCTAGGGTACCAAACCTGTGAACAGGTGAGGGCGCACGCGGCGGGGTCTCGATGGAATGCTCGGGCAGCGTCATGATGACAGTTACGACTTTGGGAAATTCCTCAGAGAATTCGGTTTAATGCTGATGGTAATGTAGAAGGGAAAGGACGACTTTGTCGCAAATCTCCACAAGCAAATATAATAAGTGGGGAGCAGTTACAATATCAGTCGTGGTTGAAAAGTTAATCGGTACGGAGAAAAATCTCAAGATTTAATCTTTTATCAAATCCTGAACTTAGCGTGGCCTCGGAACCGCTCTCTTTGTTCGCCGGGCTATGGCGCAATCGGTGTCGTGATTGTTCGTGGTGTGCTGGAATAATGCCATCTTTGCCATCGGGGGGTGACTGCACTTGCTTTATAGTCTTGTCAGGCCCAGGCGTCGTCGTACAGGTTGATCTATGCGTCTGAATAATAATCGACTTGATGAGAAATAGAAGGAGGGGTGGAAACGCGCAGACCAGTCAGGATATTCGCCCGTGTCGCTTTCGTGATGATGTTCATGCTGGGGTTAGCGCCGATGGCGACATCATTCTCTCCGATGCGCCTTGCGACGGCTTTAACAGGTCGCGGCGCAAAGTTCCACACGCGGCCCGCTGTCGCCGATGCTGACAGCATGGAACGGCAGTGCGTTCTGGAAGGCCATGCGTGATTATGTACGATTGATTGCTGTTCTGAACTACCTTCTACGCTGAAGATAGCACCGATCATTTCAATATAGCCGGTTTAGGCCGTATCTTGCTCTTATCAACGCTTTTGAAGAGCCATCGCTCTTCGGTCCTGGAGGTTTCACAGATCAAGTCACCGGACGACATGTAGTCAGAGAGGCACGACATAATGCCATCCTTGGTAGCAAGCAAGGGCGCATAGTGGTCTTTGGACATCACAGGACCAGTGAATAGCAATTGAGAACTAGCATTAGCAACCATGTCACCATATCACGCAAAAGCAAGCTTATAACTCAAGCAAATAAGCGATATATGCATTGCGATCCTGATTCTATATGCATTCCTTCTATAGAATATTAAAGAGATCTGGCTTTCAGAGTGAATCAGTAATGCGCTCCTATCATGGTTCGTCACTTCTGCTCTTCACCTTCGTCCAACCACTAACCCCCCTCTTCCTTTCTTCCATCTTTCCACCTTCAAGACCATCATCTGTTTGAGGCGCAATATTGTTCCTGCCTACGGTTGAAGTCAGAAAGCTTCTACCGTCGTCCAAGCCTGCCCCATCCTTGCGCTTCTCGCCGATGACAATAGGGTCTTCTGCTATGATGTTCTCCATGTCTGCCCACTCCTTCTGGTTGACCACATCCCATTCCTGAGCTTGTTGCTCAGCTAACAAGAATGCCTTTAGGTCATCGGTGATCTTCGTCGGTGTTAAGCTCCACCCACTTAGGTAATGAACATTCTCCGCCATATTCATGAAGGAGTGCGATGTTCCGTGTGAAAGCTCGCCGAAGCCGACTGCAGGCCTCATCGGGAGCGCTCCTGAAGCAGTCTTAACAGCCACAATGTCTTTGTCAAGAGGATTGTCTGGTCTTGCTTGAATTCGAGTTTCTTGTAATACGAGCAATCGGTATAGGTTTTTTCCCATATGACAAACATCTTCCCAGGTATTGAAATCATTCTTCAGCCCCTGACTTCGACAAAGCCAGGCAATGTTGTAAGCAAGTAAAGAAACGCCTTCGGTAAAGAGCGAATAT
Source organism: Dendryphion nanum (assembly GCA_020744415.1). NCBI lineage: Eukaryota > Fungi > Ascomycota > Dothideomycetes > Pleosporales > Torulaceae > Dendryphion > Dendryphion nanum. The sequence goes on from JAGMWT010000008.1 coordinate 1,507,577, forward strand.
GCTTGATGATCTTCGACCGCAAGATGAGCAAGTGGTCGGTCTAAAAACAAAGTGCGCGGTTTCGGTAACGGCGTTCGAGTTTCCAAAGTTCGTGAAGCTTCTGGACTCGCTGTCGATGAGTGAGATGGCGTGGTGCCTGGAAAAGGCACTTTCTTCCCCTGATACGAGGACGAGGGCCGGAAGATAGTAGGTTGTGGATAGTCGGCATAGGGAACCGTAACTTCGGCAGGAAGACGGACTCCTAGATACCCGGCAACTCGAACGAGAAGGAGTGCGACGGCTCCGAGTGAAGCCGATAGGTTATCTGGCGGAGCATCTGTTAGAGTCAGCAATCTCGTTCCCGCAATAGCAAACAAGTTCAATACCCTGTAGCTCTCTCAGATCGTATATACGAAGTCGAGATCCAGGCCCGATATTATATACCTCTTTAATCCCCCCTTCTTTCGTTCTGCGACGAGTCATCTTTAGACCAGCCAAATTCGCGGCGGTATTACAGAGATATACTCGCATCTCCATGGTCTCGCGATGGATCTTGTCAGATTTGTAATCCAGTCTCTTCACATATTGCTGCGTCTTATCCAGCTCGTTGGCTCGCCGCGACTCGATGCCATATGTGATTGAGGACAGGTCTGATTTGCGCTGAGCAATAGAAGCTCTTTTTGCCTCGATGAGTTTCCTGGTTTCTTCTATTTGTCTTCGGAGCAAAGCAGCCTGGTCTGTTATCGTCCCTAGTCGCTCTTCAATCTCAGCCGTCTGAGCCTTTGTACGTTGGAGGTCCAAATTCTTGGTACACTCGTATCGATCGACCAAAAATCCTCCCTTCGAGTCAGACAAGGACACGTGTTGACTCGACTTTTCTTCAGACCCTTGGATCACAGCGTGTACATGCTTCTCTATTCTTTCACGAGATATTAAGGTGTGGGCGAGCTCAATGCGGGGGACTTCGATGGCGCTGCGAGCGCAGGTAATGCAGTGTAGGGGAACACCCCCGGATTTGCCGCAGATGTCGCATTCCATGATGGTTCTGTTAGGTAACGTCGCCTGATAGTCCGAAGCCTGCTGATAATCTTCGAGGTTCTATCATGTTGGGAAAGGGCGAGCACCTAGAGGGAACGAGATGGGCTATGCGTCCATCGAGGAGGCAAAGCGGTGTATATGAGAGGAAAGTAGAACGGCAGAGGTATATAACCTAGCAAAAGAAGGTCAGTCAGTAACGCCCTCGATGGAGACAGTCATGTGGCGGCTTAGGCTTTGAACATGCGAGTTCCCGCGTGGTGAAGAAAGTCGAGGAGGCGTCAGGCACCAGGACCGCGGGGACACTGACGTACTTGGGCGCTAATCCTCAAATGGTCTTAGCGCGCAATGTATCTCTCGTACGTGATACGCTCCCAAACGGCAACCATGAGCTCGTCAACTGGTCGTTTATAAGAAGCTGTCAGGGCTTCACAATCCGGATCCGTTTTCACTCATCTCAAATAGTTGGTTGGGCACAAACGAATCTTTATGATTGCTTGTTCTAGTGATGAAAGCACAGTCTGAGTTGTCACTTCCAACAGAAGCCGTTTTCCGCTCATCACCGCCGGCATTTAGCAATATTCCGGACGAAATCCTCATGGAGGATCAACACGAAACTAACTCTCAGCCTCTGGCTCAAGTGGCCTCTCAAGGTGAAAGGCCCACTGCCACGACAAGGAACAGTTCAACAGACACGCAACGCGCACCCCCAAATGCGCAGCACACAACAACACATGCACAAGCACTAAGCAGCGAAGATGCCGAAATGGAAGATGATGACTCCGATCCCGCTGAACAAATCCAAGATTTTGACTGGGACGAGCTTCTATCACGTTACCATGCCGCAATGGCTGAATGCGAGGAAAATCAAGTGGCGCTGATGCAGGAATGGGAAGATCTTAATAATGTACCAACTCTCCTCCTTGTATGTAAGTTTGATGAACTGACCCCAAACGTAGTTTTTCCAAGTATGGGCACAGGCTGGTCACATCCAGGAGACAAACCGGACATACTCAAGGTCAGCTTATGCATCGAGATTGATTTACTCTTACTAACAAGCTCACAGGCTCAAGACTCGCGCCACTCATGTCCAGCACTCTGAAGAGAACCTTGAGCAGAAGAGGCTCCACTGTAAGCTCTTGACTGGACGGAAAGCTTTCCATCGAACAGAAACTGATCTTTCATAGATGTCAGCGTAGTGCACGCTTTCGAAAGTGCGCTCCGACTCCTTGCTGGAGTGTCTGCTGGTTGATACTCATATTCAACATAGAATCCATCTATTCATCCTACCACCAACCGGAATTACAGACATTAAATCAGCCGTCAATCGGTGGGCAGCGCGGCACCAGGTCTACCCACATCCAGAGACTCTATACTCGGAGGGCACCATCACCATCTACATGTACTACACATCCATTGAGATGCAATATTTTGTAACCAGGGAAAGCCCAAACCCAGTGCGCGTGATTCTGCGACTCGTATCCATTTGATCGGTGTTTGGACAGTCATCAGGTCCAAGCGCGGCTTAGTAGCAAGCATCTCTAAATAGCATCACAGGCATGTACACTATCGAATAAATTGTTGACTTGATTCCCAATCATTCCTCTTTATCTAATCCATCATCCAAACCCCTCTACCTCAACTGTGCCCTCAAGTCTATACCATAATCCCATGCGGCGAGCCAACAACGAAAGGCTCCAGCCGGAACAGAAAAAAAACCTTGTGTGAAATTCCCCAAACCTTTGTCTATCGTGCCCAATGGGGCATTTCCGTTGTGCATAATGTCTCGCAACATATTTGTTGATAAGGAAGACGCAAGTCAAATGCTGAAATGGGAAAGGAGAGCCCTGCTATGACTGCCTAAAAAGATCGCAAATGATATGCAGAGGATTCGAATTCGATGTCGAGGAGAAAACATCGGAAAGTTATTTTTTGAATTCAGCCACGTCAGAGTGAGAGACAGTATATGTGTGAAAGCGGAAGTGAGTGGAGGATTTTGACAAGCCGCCTAGACGCAGGACTCAATCAATATACCCCGAAAAGGTACTCATAGGAGCGGATTTGAGCGGTATTCGGGAACGACACCGTTGACCTGGGATTTCTCGGCCTGGTTCTCAACTTCGAGCTCGTTGGTGACATTATCATCGTGGTCCGCAAGGAACTTCTCCGCCTCGAGAGCAGCAACGCAACCCGATCCTGTCAATGAATGTTAGCTAATGACTCCGATTTCGGCATTTATAAGGAATGGACTAACCTGCACTTGTGATAGCTTGCCTGTACCGCTTATCCTGGACATCTCCAGCAGCGAAAACACCTTCTACACTAGTCAATCCCCGTCCGGGCTCCGTAATGAGGTAGCCGTCCTCGTCCATATCGAGTTGATCCTTGAACAGAGCGGTAGCGGGATCATGTCCGACTGCATAAAACAAACCCTTCGCTTCGATGGTTTGCTCCTCTTTAGTGACGTTATTCCGGATGATCAGTTGTGTCATGAGGCCGTTCTTCTTGTCCTCTCCCTTGATCTCAGTGGCGCTGGTGTTATAGAGAATCTCGATCTTAGGGTGGGCTGCCAGTCGCCGGGCATTTGTCCTGCTAGCCCGGAGCTTGTCTCTTCGAACCAGAACAGTGACCTTTTTGGCCTTCTTCGTCAAGTAAAGAGCCTCCTCTACAGCAGAGTCGCCTCCGCCAATCACAACTAGTGGCTGTTCCTTGAACATGGGAAGAGAGCCGTCGCAAACAGCACATGCCGAAACTCCATTGCCCCAGAATTTGTCTTCTCCAGGCAAATCGAGCCTCCGTGCTTTTGCGCCGGTTGCGATGATGAGCGAGTCAGCCGTGTGCTCTTCCTCTTCAATCTCCTCATCGTCGCCCATGGGATGCAACCAGTACTTGAAGGGTCGCGATTTCAAATCCACCTTGGCCACTGTCTGTGAAATGATCTCTGTTCCGCAAGCCTCGGATTGTTCACGCATTTGGTCCTAAAAATGGACATTTAGCACGTGCCAAAGATCTAAAATGGAATCGGAGACAAACCATCAGCTTCCCTCCTTGAATTTTGGAGAATCCAGGGAAATTTTCCACCTCATCAGTGGTGGTAAGTTGTCCACCAGCAGCGATCCCGAGAGCTAGAAAGCCTTCGTACATGACAGCTGCATGACTGTTAGAACACCTCTACTTTGGAGTATAGCAGGTAAACACTCACGATTCAAGTCAGCTCGAGCTGCATAGATTGCTGCGGTATGGCCGGCTGGCCCCGAGCTTACAGCATGTTAGCATATTGTCCTGAATGTAGATCCATTGTACGACATCGCATTGGAACAGCACATGCCCCACCTTCGCCTTGAGCCAGGACGCGGTCGCAACAACTCATGATAACGTCTAATTGTCTCGAAATGAGACGCATCCAGTTGCCATGCTACAAGAGGCTTCTGCGATCCTTGTATCAAGGCGAATAGCGGTGATCGGCATGTTTCCGGAAGCGCAGAAAAAAAGGAAGCGGGGACTCACCCAATAACTGTGAAAAACTTATTAGCAATATGCCCAACAGACTGCGCTCTTAAGATTTGACTTACTGACTACCCGTGAATGCATCCTCCGCGAACTCGTTCTGGCCGTAGAAGTTGGGCTCGATACAGAGGGAAGCCCCGCGGTGGGAACTGTGCGCTGCGATGACGACGCTGCGGCGGCGATTGGGAGGGAGAAGAGGGAAAGAAAGCGTGACGAGGTTGCGCGGCGGAAAGTTGAGGCAAACACTTTGACGGTTGGTGGGTTTGTCGCGTGCTAGAGTATGAGAGGTGGCAGTTTGGGCGTAGGAGGTGAGAGTGGGATGTGTTTCTTTGGTGGGAATGCGGGACGATTCTGCGGGCGGCCCAGCGGGTCTGTATATGAGGGGGGTTGGTTGGTGATGATTGTTCGAGGACAGGGCCAGAATCAACTCGAAGGGCGATGCTTCAGCAAGACAATTAGCTGATCCTCGGTGATGGTGAGGTCAAGTCTCGGGGGTTACGAAGGATTAATTTTCTGCGCGTGCCAGAGCTCAACGGACATCACACCTCGCTGGTGTAGTCACTACCTCGCCGAACCGGCCATAGCCCATGGTCCATCGGCAAGTTCCCACCCTGGATTTGCAAGCACAAAAAACCAGACCGACCGCGCCCCGAGCACAGATCCTGTCACGTCAAGGAACTTCCAGGAGCGTCAAGGAACGTCAAGCTTTGTCCGATTCGTGCTCGTCGCGTGCCTCGGATGAAACGCTGTGCCAGACTTGCCTTTTCTGCAATCCTTTGCCGGATTGCTAAGATGTACTGGTCTTGGCTTGGCCATTGGGTCACTCTGAAGCAAAAGCACAAAGCACAGTGACAAAGAACGGCCACACAGCCACCTGGCCTCCCCTGGAGGCGCAAAGGTTTCTTCGTACCCTTTTGGTAAGCTACCCACGGACCTAAACACGGTGCTTGCATTTGCCCTTTCTTCTGGCGCGTCAGAGAGGTAATGTGTAGGCATCGGCCTTTGCCGAGCTTCCATGCCTCATATGTAAATAGAATTTCTGATCAACTCGAGCGCATACGTCATCCAAACACAAATGACCCAAATCGCACAAGACCATCTAGCCTCTTCATATCGCGTAACAACCATGCATTGTACATACAGGTGCCCGCTACACTTACGACCGTACACAGCACGTCTCCACAACACCACTCGCATTTCGGCCGGAACCGGGTTGAACATGTCATGGCAACCGTCGACGATACGATGGCACGAAGAAGCGGCGGCTCCACTCTGGACTTGAGCAGTTCCACAGCCCAGACCAAAATATGACGAATCACACAACACCCGCGTGCGCGAGCTTTGGCTTTGAGGGGCGTGGGCACTTCCGATTCCTGGTGAGGTCAATTATTCCGACGTTTTGTCGACTAGTCTAATTTCTGCAATGTTTTGTCAAGCAACTTGCAATGACGAATTCGCCGGGTCTAGTGGCTATTCACCTATTCTGGCAGCACCTTGCTACAGTCTACATATCTAGTCCTCGGCGCCTGGTCGCTTCCTCAAATTTTCAATGCCGTAGAGGAGGTCACAAAGCGCTTTCTCCGTGCCAGCAGGTCCTGCATTTGTGCCTTTGGAAATACTCTGCAGTTCTCGAGACAAGGAATCCAAATTACTAGTCATCGTAGCGTCGACCTTCCATTGGCCATCCGGCTGCAATGAGAAACACTCCAGTAGACAACCATCCTGGTCATAGTTAGCACATATATATACAATCCCTCCTCGGAACAACCTACAGTTTCCTCCCGGATCTCTTTGATGGACCCCGCCTTGTGCACGTTGTCGATAGCCACGACGACAGTGCATCGAGCTTGCGAAGACTGCAGAAATGTCACATCTAGTGAATTCCCACCCAATGCTAAGGCTTCCAGGGATGTCGACTGGCCTCCGAGCTTGAGGATGAACAAAGCAGGAACTCCCTCACATGTTACAACAACTGATTCGTGCTGCCATTTGTCAGTGAACGTCAAGAGGCTCTATTTTCGAGCAACTGTACCTTCGAATCCACATTAGGCACTGCCCATATTCCAGAAACAGCGATCTTGAATCCATTTACATCTTCAGGTATCACAGGAGCGAGCTCCGGCCGAGACGTGAGAAAGTTCAGAACCGCATCACGAATACATATTATGTCGAGTAGCCGGCGGTTCGGCCAATCCCAGACGAATAGATTAGCATCTCCACCCCCAGAGACGAGACGTCCAGATGGAACCAGACATAACCTGCTGACGAACTCTCCATGGCCTTGACAGAACCCTTCAATGATGTGGGCTTGAGGGGGGCCGCGTGAAATACGAATGTGTTCGTCCCGGTCTGCAGTGAAAATGTAACTCCTACCATCGACCATGGTGTATGCAATGTCTGTAAGCATCGATACGTGGCCAAGAAGAAGCTCATGTTTGAACTTTAAGGGTTCTTTCCCTTTGGGTTTCTCGGTACTCGCTTGCTTAAGCTGCTCTTCCAACACTTTTCTATTTCTGCCTGAATGAACTGTGAGTACACTAGCTGAGGGTTTGAACTGTTTTTCTGGAACAGGCACATTTTCTGGGCCGTTGTTCTCACCATCCTCGGCTGACGTGAGGAGAGGAAGTGAGTAAACATCTCCGAACTTGTCAGCACAGAGAATAGTAGAATCGTCAAATGTCAAAGTGATTGCACATGGGCGGCGTGCCATGCACCTGTGGGCACGAGTGAGTATGCGATACCGGGGAATCAGAATGGGTAGGAAAACCTTTGACTTAATTGCTCCAACCGACAATCAGAACCTATTTGGAATACACGAATGCATTTATCCTCTGCAGTGATCCCAACGAGGTACTTTTGGCTGTTTGATACTGCGAGAGAAGTAAAATTGGAGGTATTGATCTCTGAGGTGGCGAGTTTGATTCTCTTTCCAGGTCGCTCTCCATCATCATTATCATCATCGTCATTGTCCTTGAAGAATTAATCGAAAGATTTCAGGGCGGATATAATTTCATTTTGATAGGAGTTGCTTCTTACATTTTGGTTCTGTGTTGGCCATATTGATGCTGAACCACTCGAAGATTGCACGAGAAGCTTTGATCCACTTGCTCCAACAATTATCCATTCAGCAGTATTTTCAGGACTAGGACTGCAAGATTGCAGACATTGAAATGGTAAAGCCATGGCGCTGCACTGCAATGTGCGAGGAAAAAGAAGAAACCATCATTGCACTAGTGCGCTATGCTCTATATGGAATGGCGGCTTCTCGCTTCGCACCGCCGCCCAGGCTCGGACTCTTGCGCACTTTTCGATCGTTTTGATTTCAAACTTCTCTCCTCCAACAACACCAATTTTTCGATTAAGTCCTGAAATATCCCGTTTCTCAAAACAGCAGAAAATGGGGGGCAAATCCGAGAACAAAGCCGTCTACTTCGACAAGCTCAAGGCTCTCCTCGAGGAGTACAAGAGTATCTTCATCGTTACCGTTGACAATGTCTCGTCGCAACAGATGCACGAGATCCGTCAATCCCTAAGGGGCTCAGGTGTCGTTCTCATGGGCAAGAACACCATGGTCCGTCGCGCGCTCAAGGGTTTCATCAACGACTTCCCCGAGTACGAGCGTCTGCTCCCCCACGTTAAGGGTACGTATCAATTGTATTCCAACGTGCACGTTCTATCTCGCTAAACGAAAATATTATAGGCAATGTCGGCTTCATCTTCACTAATGATGATCTCAAGACCACTCGTGATAAAATCCTCTCGAACCGTGTCGCCGCACCTGCTCGTGCCGGTGCCGTTGCTCCTCTCGATGTGTGGGTTCCCGCCGGAAACACGTAAGAACATGCCACACTATTTGACAAAACACAATTGACGATGGATATAGCGGTATGGAACCCGGAAAGACATCTTTCTTCCAGGCTCTCGGTGTCCCAACCAAGATTGCTCGTGGTACCATTGAAATTACCACTGACTTGAAGCTTATCGAGGCTGGTAACAAGGTTGGTGCCTCTGAAGCTACCCTGCTCAACTTGTTGAATATCTCGTAAGTCAATTCTCTTCTCTGCAATCCTGGCCATTTTTATTAACAGTATATAGTCCCTTCACATACGGAATGGGTATTTCTCAGATTTACGATCACGGCCAAACCTTCGACGCCTCTGTCTTGGACATTGAGGAGTCCCAGCTTCTCAAGGCCTTCTCGTCAGCGATTACCACCATCGCAACCGTCTCGCTTGCCCTCGACTACCCCACCCTCCCCTCCGTCATCCACTCTGTTGTCAACTCTTACAAGAACGTCTTGTCCGTTGCCATCGAGACCGAATACGAGTGGGAGGAGATTTCTGAGCTCAAGGATCGCATTGCCAACCCAGACAAGTATGCTGGCTCTGCCCCCGCTGCTACTTCCGGTGGCTCCGGCGATAGTGGTGCCGCCGCAGCTCCCGCCGCCGCAGAGAAAGAGGAGGAGCCCGAGGAGTCTGATGATGACATGGGCTTCGGTCTTTTCGACTAAACGTGGGAAGCACCTTTCTTCGAGTCGTGTTTGGTCGCACTCTAATCTCGGAGTGCTGTTAATCTATGCTTTAATGATATAGGACAGTTCACGAGAATATGAAAATGCTAAGAACCATGAAGACGACCAAATTGTATTGAAATTGTGATGCTTTTAGCGAAGCCATGACAATGACTTTAAATCTGTAAGCACAGTCTTTCTTTTTCTTATTCCTATGCTGTGATTAATCTTTTTTAACCCTGAGATTCATTCTTGGAGGACAATACAAAGCAACAACTTTATACTCAACCAATGAGCACCTTTCCTGTTCTAGATCTTCAACCATTACATAGTTCACCACGGGCTTGGCTAACCATTTGAACAGAACCCTCCCATTTACCTGACAGACCAATTATTCTGTTCTGGCCAAACCAACAATGATAGAACTGACCAGGAATGTCTGTTACTGCTTGCACGTCCAGGGATCCTGATGTGACATGAGAATAGATTGTAACCAAATCGCGACCTCTAATGTTCCCTATGTAGGCTCTTGGCATATTATCATGTACGATCAAGGTAGGATATATGGGGATGTGATCTTTCTTATGCAATATTCAGAGATTTCTCGCCAAATTCGCGGCCCTAGCTATGTCAATTCTTACCCAGAATATCTGCCAGCCAATCTCGCCCCCCAAGCTGCGACAAACAGCCTCACTCTGGACATTGCCAAGATAAACGTCGGCGCTAGCCCAAGCCGTTCCCTGCTCATCCACCGCAAGTTCGGGAGCATGGTCTCGGAATAGTTTGGCTGCCACTGCTTTTGCAATTCCTTGTCCTCTATATTTTGGCTCAGTATGTAGCGTCGTCAACGAACCATCAAGTCCCATAAACGTCCATGCAACCGCAACGTCCGTACTTTCTTCAAACACTCCCACGCTCTCAAGTGAAAGTAGCGTCTTGGCTGGGCGAGGAATGGACGTTGCCAATTGAACTGTCTCCATGTCTTGACCCCTCATCTTCCCCCACTTGAGGCCCTCCGGCAACGGCTTTACTTGAGGTAAATCGGCTACCTTGAAAATGAACTTATTCAGCTCAGTCTCGTACCCAGGATATTCTTTTCTAATAAGGCCCGCCTCCAAGCATATCCGAATCAATTCATGATGACACGCTCCCAGGGTCAACACTGACGGGTGGAGCAAATGCCGCTTATACGCTGCCGGCGTAATTTCATATCTGACATTACCACCCTCCTCAGGATGCTCTCTCTGATGTTGTTTCGCCATTTCCACATAATGAAGATTCTCCGGGTGCATAGCCGGAACGGGCAGAGTCGATATATGGTTCAGAAGGGCGAGAACCGCGTTCTTGCATGTTATACAGAATCCTTTCTTGTCGGAAAGTGAGGAAACGTGGCCCGGTATCTCTCCCGTGGCAAAAAGCCATAATTCGGTTTCAGGGCGCATTGAGCGGTCGACATAGGCTGCTGCCCAACAGTGAGGAAGTTCGTCATTTGGTGGGAATGTGGCTAGGATATGGGCGTCTGGTGTGGTGTTTGGATGCTGGATTCGGTAAACGAGATTTACGCTTTGGGGGAGGGTCTTTTTGAGGGCGGCTTTGAGGGGTTGTAAATTTTCATTGTGCTGGTAGACTTTGAGGGCCATTGTGGGGTTTTTGGAGGATGGCGAATTGGAAGAAATGGCACTGATGGTTAGGAAATGTAATGGTGGTTATTGAGTCATGGTGTGAGACTGTCAGATCATTTTGACCTTCCTTTTAAAGTTAGTCTTATGCTGTATTAACGGCATTTCGATAGGCGGTAGAACACAGCAAAAGCTCACACATTTCCCTCAGGAATCATCAAAGCAGATTTGGAAGCCATTTGAACATGTTCAGGGATTTTTCAGCGCAAGTAGAGATAATGACCATCGTACCTGATCTTACCCACTGCTATATCGGGATTACAACCGGGATTCTCAACATATGAAAGGTGTCTAAAATTTGGATACTCTTGTATGGATTTAGTTCGATCGTCAAATTGTGCGAATCCTCCTTAACCTGCTTGTACTGAAGGAATGATACCGCGGGTCTAACGAAAATTCATGGTATCACTTTGTGCGTAAGGCAACAGTGTAGTTGTACAAGATGTTTAGGGTCAGCAAAATTTTCCAAATAACAACAAAGGGTGTAGGACACATATTTCAAGGTCTGTCCTCTTTTTTGGAAGGACGGAACGATCGAACACGCGAGTGCCGAAACTGGCTATGCAAGCATTCCTTCATCCGAGTATACACGGGTCATGGTTGGTGGTTTCATTAAGTCTTCGATGTCATCCGGGATTGTAAATGCCATGTACTATTGTGTTATCTTTTGGATAAAACATTGATACTCCATGCTAATTCTAAATATACAAATAATGAACCCGATCTTACAGAAAACGGGCTTGCTGATTTAAGAGGTATTCAGACATCTCAAATCTCTTTATCATGAACCACTACAACCTTCTATCGTCTCCTTCTTCAGATTGGGTTAATAAACCGGTATCTATAGAGTTGCCTGTTCTCACCGCTACCTCGCACTATACCTCCTTCTCGTCATACGTGATGCGAATTGGCTATGCGGGCGAGTCTCTCCCCATTCGAGGCTGTACAGATAGTCTGCAAGATCAAATATTGATGCTGAGCTCCATAAATATCACATCTACATCTTAGATCAAAATCTCCAGAAGAGTACATAGCTTCATCTGATCGAAAACATCGGATCAAAAATACGGATCCAGCTCCGATTGTTTCTATTCTGGTCTTGAATCTCTGGGGGGCCGCGGAGCGGCCTCCGATGGACACCATACGTCAGCGACTCACGATCATTGTTTGCCTCACCCGTCCTCGTCGGAATCGATATAGTCAGCACGTTTTGACGGGTTTTTATCTTCAAAAACTTTGATTTGTTCAAGATAATGTGGCCTTAAGGTTGTCACAATTAACATTTCTCAATTTCTTCATCGTGAATAAATCGAACAAATCCGCACACCTTTTCACCGAATCCTCCAAAGTAGAATACACTATATGCGGGTCCCCTCAACCCGCCTCAGCTCGGAACAAACTATAGATCGGATATTGGATACCAGAGATTCTTTTTAACACTCCGAAAGCCTATGAGCAGCCCGAATTTCAGACTCCGGTACGCTATGTTTGTTATAACGATAGATTTTGGTCCGTTACGCCTGTAATGGAATGATGCAACCTGAGAGTTCGGTTCTTGGGTTCTTGGTCATAATTATCCGAATAGATTCCATTGGTATGTTACTGTCTTCTGCATTGAGGCTGTCCTAGAATACTTCAAGGTCCGATCACCGGCATATAACTCCGTAGTTCGAAGTCTCAAAGGAGCAGTGATTGATCTCTTAGAAACAACTAGCTATGTCATTTTTGGTTAGTGGAAAGAAAATAGAGAGCTTTTAAGCCCCGTAATTTGTTGAGGTTGAGTTTGAAACGCAGCATCGTACCCAGCAACACGGGGAATATGGGGACGCCACAAAGACCCTTGCCCGCGATGCTCTTCCTACTATTTCTAACAGTTCAAAATTTATAGGTCTCCTAAAAACGTCGTCTTCACAGTAACAATGCCAAATAGATTAATCTAACTTTGGTTCGATGATTGAACTGCATGTCATCTCTGATTACACGTAATTTTCAACTTCACTATTTGTTACACAGCGGGCTGGAAATTTAAATTAATTGCTACGTGCAGGGAATAAGCGGCCATTGAAGGATCCCAGTTGTGCCGTCCCCAAAACGGTGTTTATTTCGGGTCCCCAGAATGCAAGATGGTCCGGCTTTACGCCTAGTCTACACATTGATTATAAAGGCAGGGACATTGTTGGTTCCAACATTGCAGACATAATTTGATTTGTTTTTTTGTTGCTACCACTCATCAATGAGTGATACTGTGACGATGGCCCTACCTGGACCAACCGAATCCTCTTCAACGAGTAAGATCCTGCTTGTTGTGCTTTCTGTTATTGGATTTACCATTTGTAAAGTAAGTGTTTTTAATACATTCAGTTTTAGACCTACATCTTAACGTTTTAGTTCCTGTATGTTGGCCTCACATGTCCAACTCGCCATTTACCAGGACCATGGTATACGCGATTTACCCATTACCGCTTGAAACGTGCTGTCGTCACCGGACAACGAATTTTCTACATCGATGAACTACACAAGCAATACGGACCAATCGTTCGACTCTCACCATTCGAAGTTGGTGTGGCAGATCTCAATGGTTTCAAAGAAATCCACAAGATTGGCACCAAGTACCTCAAGAGTACATGGTACCAACGGCTAGCAAATTTCCCCAAAACTGGTGTTTTCACCATGATTGATCCTCGCGAACATGGCCCCAGGAGAAAGCTTTTGTCTCGATCTTTCAGTCGCACCTACCTTGTTGAGAACTGGGAGAGCGTCGTGAGGGATAAGGCACTTCTTTGCATCAACAAAATCAAAACTGCGGCGAAACAAGATAAAGCGGATGTGTTCAATTGGTGGATGCTGTTGGCTTCGGACATAAGCGCGCATCTAGCTTTTGGAGAATCGTTCAAGATGTTGGAGACTGGCCATGTGAGTCTGAGCAGCATTTGAATATGTAACTTACTAATAACCTACAGGCAAATCAATTCATTCGCGTCCTTAAGAAGCTGACCATGGGCGCGGGCATCATGGTCGAGATGCCACTTCTTCGTGTCTTGCGCTTCGTTCCCATCCCCGCTGTTCAGGAGATGTTTAACGCGAACGAGTATATTCTCAAAGGTGCTGGCCGTGCGGTGGAGATGGCCAGATCACGCACTGGCGAGGCAAATATTTTCGCTAAAGTTATCGATGATTGTGAGAAGGAGGGCGAAGGCCACATTGATGACATGGATGTTAGAATCGAAGCAATGAACATCATCATCGCCGGTACCGACACAACAGGTGTCACTTTAACTTACCTGACATGGGCCGTTCTCCAACGTCCGCAACTACAAGCCGCCTTGGAAGCCGAAGTGGCAGCGTTGAACGAAGGATTCACAGAGAACGACTTGATCACCCTTCCCCTCCTCAACGGCGTCATCGATGAAACCCTTCGCTTATACGGAGCAGCACCAAGCAGTCTTCCTCGTGTTGTTCCCCAGGGCGGTGCAAAATTAGGGAATCACTTTGTTCCACAAGGTGTCACTGTTAGCACTCAAGCGTACACATTCCACCGCGATCCCAAGATCTGGAGTTCACCCTTGACGTAAGTTTAAGCCTTTTCTGCATATATCGATCAAATTTTAGGCCTTAGGAATCCCTATCTAACATGTCATGTCGCAGCTTCGATCCCAATCGCTGGATTCCGACCAAAGAGGCGGCTGCAGAGGCTTTATCTCCCGACGCGAAGACGGCGTTCCACCCATTCGGAGCAGGTGCTCGATCTTGTGTAGGAATTCATCTCGCGCGGATGGAGTTGAGATATGCGGTTGCATTCTTCTTCCGTGAGTGTAAAGGTATCAAGCTTTGTCCGTCGGTGACCCCGGAAAGCATGGAGTTTGAAAATTTCTTTTTGATTGCGCCTAAGGGTCACAAGTGTGAGATTACACTGAAATGAGTGCTACTACGGGAATATATGTAGGAAGATACAGCTGTATGCGAAGTGCGTCGTTGAGTGCTGGATGTTATAGGGGGAATGCAGGGACGACGGAGTCGTTATGTACTATTTATACAAACTATCGCGTAGGACTTACGAATCCCACCTTTATCCTCATACCGCTACCTCGCCATCCTAGAAATACTTAGTGAAGGCTTAGTTGGACAAAAACTTCTCGATGGGCTCGGATCTAGTATACTGAGCATTTTAACTAATGTCTGCTGGGCCGGAACATAGACTTAACTGCTCAGATCACCTTATATATTATGACAAACATCACTTTGTATCACAAACACTCACAAAAAAAGGGTATCATAATCAAGAGTCTAAAATAGTCAAAGCCCAACGCCTTCTAGGTCCAAATTCTATATCCATGACCGTCAACCAGAGTTCTCACCATTCTTGTTCCCAGGATCCGGTACATGCTTATGCAAGAATTCTTCAACCCACTCTTCTACGTGATCTGCCTTGTGCGTGAGCCATTCCCACCATGATTCAGGTTTAGCAGAAGTTGATGCCGCTGGTGAAGCACTTGAAGTTGGAGTGATACTGGTAGTTTCGTGGAAAATCGGGGAAAGAGTGTCCTCCATACCTGACGCGAAGGAGGTAAGGCTGGTGAAAGAGGTGATTGTGCTTGTGGCTAGGAAACTCGATGTTTCAACAGGATCAATGGGCGTTTCATTTGGTGAGGCGTCGGTATCGTTGTGCAACCCAACTGGCTTCAATGGGAGACGGAGGGTGCCGTTGTTAGGCGCCGGCTTGATACCGATCGAGTCACAAACGATATTGTAGAGTTCGATGTTCTCTGTGACAATATTATTAGTAAATTACACAGGTACAAGAGTTGATAATACTTACGGAATGGTTCGACTCGACTATTGGGTTTGTGAGGAAAGGCTGGACCGCGAGCTATGAAAATGGCTCTCATAAGAGGATGCTCATGATCGTAGCCATGGAGGCCGCGAGGATGGTACACATCACCTTTCTTTTTACCCTCCTCCACATTGAACTCGTCCTTGGTAACGATGGCCCAGCCTGTCTTTGGCACAATCCACAAAGGTGCAATGCGTTCATTTTGAGAGAAGTGATATCTTTCCGGCATGTTTTTATCCCGAAGGTAAACGTCGAAGTTCGGATTTGTCTTGGCCTTTTCAACAAGCTGTCCATACAAGCGGTCAAGATCTTCCAGTTTCTTGGGGCGCAGCCCGTAAAGTGGCCAACCATCTATATGTTCAATTTCTTTCGGATCCACCAAGTCTTCTAACTGGATCAGTCGTGACACGTCGGTGGTAGCCATTCCATGGTCGGAAACAACGACTACATTGACAATGTCAGTCAAGTTACGCTGTTCCAGCCCCGCTAGGATAGACCCAATCATAACATCGGCGTTTTGGATAGTTTCGCGGATCTCAGTGCTGTTAGGACCATACTTGTGGCCATCGCCATCCACGTTAGGGACATATGCAGCAATGAGTTGAGGCCGTGGCTGGTCTGCCTTCGTAGCCACGTCAAGGGGCCCGGGAAGATCGAGAAGACCGAGAATACGATCGACTTTGAGTGGTAGGAGTTCTGTTCCATTGTATTTGTCCACATAGGCGGGTTGAATATCACCAATAGGTGCCTCTGAGCCAGGCCACATGTGTACTGCAACCCTCGCTTTTTGTCTTTCTGCAGTTAACCAGATAGGTTCCCCATTCCACCAGAATGGCTGTAAACTCCGGCCAGGATCTGTATAATAGAACTCTTTCTTGAGTGAGGGGTCCCAGAAAGTGTTCCCAACGATTCCGTGTACCTCGGGGTAGAGTCCAGTTGCGAGAGTGAAGTGGTTCGGAAAAGTAACACTTGGGAAGCTGGGGAGCATGTATTTTGGTGATATGCCACTCTCAATGAATTTCTTCAGTGTCGGTGTCAGACCTCGATACACGAAGTCGGCGCGGAATCCGTCCAAGGATATCAATATCGTTGTAGGGGCGAACAAAGACGTTCCGTTGGAGACCATGGTTTGGGTCGAGCGAACATCTGTCGGAGTAGAAACACGATAGGCTACCGAAAGAAGGACGACGAAAAGGACTACGATACTACAGTATATAGCAATTCGACGCCATATGCGTGTTCTCCGCGCCTATGCGAAACATTAGAAAGAAAATGTTGGGGTAAGGAAGCTTAGCTTACCTTTCTCTGGGTTGATGTCGCAAGCAGTCGTTTCTCATCAGATTCTGACGAATGCCTAGACAGGCTTGAGCTGGAAACGCCGATTCCTTCTTCCATCTCGTACATAAGAGAGCTTGTCTCTCCATTTCCGCCTTTCTTGTGTCCTCTCGTTGCCTTCGTTGGCCTTGATTCTCGTTTCCCGATCTTGACACTCTTCTGGCCAAACAGCCCCGTGATGCCTTCCTGCTTCGTCAACAGTCGCTCCCGCTCATCTTCTGATTCCAGAATATCATGATCTCCTTCTGAGATCTCCGAGGAAGGCCGGCCGTGGTGGTGTCCCTCGTCGTCAGAAGGGTCGCAAAGCGTGTGTTCGTCTATGCTATACGTGTCGGAAGCGGCAGGCTTGCCATATTTCACGTTTTGTGTGGCAGACATAATGAGTATATCGAACAAGTAGTCACATTCTTCGTGAAGCCTAAATTGCAGGTGTCGGAGCGGTGGATGGCGAACTCCCAGGTTCGGCGAAGGAGTGATCGATGATGGCTTGGCATTGAGTGTTTCAGCTTAAAAGTATCTGGTGGATACGCGCTCAACACAACCCTTTTCTGTTTAGTATTAGATGATCATTCGTTTCGCGGTGTCACTGTGCCATATAAAGTTTTAGGTCACTTATTACTACTGAATTACTCTTCCTAGCTGCGACTTTGTTTTCTTTTCCGAGACTATTATATGATTATGTGAACACTCCTTAGGTTCCGTTGTGTAATGAATACACTGTGTTCCCGAATAATAGTGAAGTACGTTTCCCAACCCACTGTGCTCCAATACAATAGCGGGAAACCTTCATAAAGGTTCTGATGATTAAGCAGCCTGAATCACTAGATTATCCCCTGCATCAAACCACCGACATCCAGATCCAGTGATTTTGCCTTTACTGTAAAGCCAGAGACAGAGCCAAATGTGTTCCACTACCTCACCCCAACAATAGACTTTCACTTGATCTATGACCAAAGATGAGGAGGATCGATGGAGGCTTATGCCCCAGCCTAAATCTCCTCTCTGAATATGGTCGCGAAGAGTAGACCAAAGCTGAAATTGGGCACTGCGAGGCCATTTGCCACTCTCAACCAGCCAATAGCCACGTTCATCCATTTCTAGTGGCCGTAGGTTCCTCGATGGCTGAAATTTCTCACTATTGCGTTGTCGAATTGTCGTAAGATATTGTGTAACCTGAGATGGTAACTGGCCGGGGGAATCTACAGAAATGGCTGGAGGTGGAGCGAACACCTCAAATGGAAGATCGTGAAAATCTGGTGTCAATGTAGACACTGAGACTGGATTGCTGGACTGGAGGAACGATAGTGCAGGCCGAGGATGGCCAATAGTACTAGCAGGTGGCAGTGATGGTCTTGATGAATAGAAACCCTCCTCGGATTCTGTTTCCAAGATAGCTTCAACCTCTGCAACACCTTCAACACGATTAAAAGCTTCTGAATTCTTGTGAGACATATACAGTGCATCATCCTCCGAAGTCTCATCTGCGGAATTCATGACATGCTCGTGTAGTTGACTCTCCATAGCTGCAACTGCAAGTTGAGAATCCTCGAGGAAAGTGGTATCGGCTGTGAGTAGACAGCTGGAAATTTCTTCCCCCCTCTTCCGATTACTCGAAACAGTTTTCCTGGAGCGGGTTCGTCTTCGCCAATTTGATTGGATGTGCTCTAATTGCTCGAGTCTGTTTCCTTCCTCGACTGGTTGGCTTGCCACGTTCAATGAATTGTCGAGAGTGGAAGTTTCTAGAGTACGGCCATGATTTCCAAGTGAAATATGAGAAGGAAAACTACCGTAAGATTCCTTGCTCGAAAGAGATAGCGGTATATCTGACGTTGAAGACCTGATGTTCGCCCTGGCTAATGCGAATTCATTATCTCCTGAAGCACTGGGGCCATCTGGCTCATTTCGTTCAACTTCATTTCCGTGATCTCTTGCTTGAAGAGGCTCGAAGTCTAGATAAGTATTGGCCAAGGACCGGTAGATGTCATCATTTCGACGTGTTGTTGAAGCAGCGATGTGTATAAGTATCTCATCCATGGTTGAGGAAATCACAGCCTGAGAAGTATCTTCGGCTTGCCATGACGTATCATTCTTGAGACAGAGAAGTTGGTCGGTGAATGATTGCTGAAAATGTGCGGGCGAAGCATCGACAGAGGGACAACTGTTCTAGAGGTTGCAAGTGAAACGACAAGAGATAAATGTTCGGCAGGACCATTATTCCCCAGTCGGCAGGGGCGCACAGACCACCGAAATTCTCGGACCGCCCACCACTGACAATATTGAAAGGCGGCAACCCCACCATTCTTCAACACCAACATCGCAAATATGGCTCCAACGTCACTTCTCGACCTCGTTGCCGCGCTTCCCAGCAACGATGGCTGGGGGCCACCTGTGTCAACTGAGACCATGCTGGATGGCGTCCCATACGCCCCATACTCAAAGGCTGACAAGTTGGGTCGCATGGCCGACTGGACTGAGGGCAAAGATCGTGAAAGGGGAGGTCGCCAACAGTACGGTGGCCGAAATTACAGAGGTAATTATGGGTTTAGGCGCTGGTATGATGAGAAGATTTTAATTTTCGTTCACAGATCAACAAGTGTACGGCGCGAACCAGCAAACCAACCCATTCGCCATTCAAGCCGCGGAAGAGGAAGCCACGTTCTCCGTCGTTGACAACACTCGAACATCTGCTCGGACCCGCGGATTTGGACGGGGTGGTGGAACCGTCTTCCGTGGCCGGGGACAGCGAGGTGGCCAGACTCAGCGAGGTGGACGAGGTGGTGGCGCTTTCCAGAAGGTTGGTGGTCGCGGACAGCAATACGACAACCGCGGCGGACGTGGTGGAAGAGGAGGACGCCGATTCGGTTGGAGGGACGACAAGCCTCAGCGCAATCGTGATGCGTCTGTTCAGGTCAAACCAGACTGGATCGTTCGTGAGGAGATCGACTTCTCTCGTCTTAGCAAGTTGAATCTCGACACAGGTGAAGGTGAAGACCTCGATAGCTACGGCTTCCTCTACTACTACGACCGGAGCTATGACAAGCAACCTGGTGCCAAAACCTCGGAACGAAAACTCAATGTTTTGGAGCGCGCCGCCTATAGTGTCACAACTTCGAGCGATCCCATTATCCAAGAACTCGCTGAGAAGGATGAGGCTACTATCTTCGCCACTGATAGCATTTTATCGATGTTGATGTGTGCTACGAAGTCAGTCTACTCTTGGGATCTAGTCATCTCTCGAAAAGGCAACAAGATCTTTATTGACAAGCGTGACGGTTCGAATCTTGACATGGTCACGGTGAATGAGAATGCCACCGATGCTCCATTGGAGATCTCGGAGGGCAACAAAGACTCAATCAACAGTCCTGGTGCCCTTA
The DNA here is from genome assembly GCA_020744415.1 of Dendryphion nanum. NCBI lineage: Eukaryota > Fungi > Ascomycota > Dothideomycetes > Pleosporales > Torulaceae > Dendryphion > Dendryphion nanum. The sequence goes on from JAGMWT010000008.1 coordinate 1,527,827, forward strand.
TGTCCGAAGCGACTCTCATCAACAACGTTTTCCCACTCCAGGTGGTTCAAGAGTCACAGACATCGAAGTTGAATATGCCTCACGAGCATCCTTTCTATAACGAGGAAGAAGAGACCGACCCGCCAGCTTCTAAAGCTTATAGATATCGTCGCTTCGACCTTTCCTTGGAGCGGGATGAAGAGCCTCTACACTTGATTGTGCGAACAGAGTTGGACGCCGTTGTTAAGAATAGCATCAACGGCGAAGACCAGTTCCTTACCATCAAGGCCCTTAACGAGTTCGACAACAAAGCACAAGGTAGTGGCGGTGCTTTGGATTGGCGGACCAAGTTGGCTAGCCAGAGGGGTGCTGTCCTCGCAACCGAGATGAAGAATAACAGTTGCAAATTAGCCAGATGGGCTGTTCAAAGCATTCTTGCCAAGGCAGATGTCATGAAACTTGGGTAAGTCATCAAAAATGCAATTATCAACGAATACAACTAATATCTCATAGATTCGTCTCTCGAACGAACCCTAAGAACAATAACGACCACGTCGTGATTGGTGTTCTTTCCAACAAACCCCGCGATTTTGCTACCCAGATGGCCCTCAATCTCAATAACGGCTGGGGTATTGTTCGTACTATTGTTGACATGATCCTTAAGATGGATGAGGGCAAGTATGTCCTCGTCAAGGATCCCAACAAGTCTGTTCTACGTCTCTATTCCGTTCCAGAAAACACATTCGAGGAGGAGGCCGAGGAACCCCAGGTCATTGAGGAAGAGGGTGATGAGTGAAGCGCAAATATCACTATGGCGAATTGATAGATCAGTGATCCTTCTTACATACCACTTATTTGGGTTAGAGAAAAGCATGCAGTGGCGTGGGAAGTTTTGTAATGCACACCAAAAGAGTATCATGGTTCAGGATTGAACGGGTATGCTACTACTGGAAGCGTGATGGAACATGTCGGGTACATCCTACCGTCCGTGTATGCCCCTGAGGCACTAGCCTAGATAATGAGTGAACGAAATATGGCAAAAGTTCAAATCATCGTATTACAAAAATGCCAGTGTCGTATAAACATGGATATATACTGGTGCACCTATTCCGCACTACAGTGGAAAAAGTCTGCAGCTACACCATTCAATTCCGATGCCCCTGTTCATGATAATATTGGCACATGTATAGTACAACCTTAGCTAAACGCCCATTTTAATCCTTTTAAATAGAGAGGAGTGCTCTCGTCTTACTATGTGCCGCTTGATACTCTTCCAAACTCTTAACCTCCAAATCCGAAATTGTTATTACTGTATACCTATGCTTGCTTTTGACATGCTTCACGTGTCTCTGTCTCCTCTTCGTCTTCTCTTCAATCCGCAATGGCTCACTCTCAATTCCTACAACAGTCGCCCGACATACGAATAATTCATCGTCTAAGTAGAACACTTTCTTGATTGCGTCTGCCGTTCCTTTTTGTGCCTCTGGAGCCTTTAGAGTGTAGTCTCGCGATCCAATATGAGTTGCTCGATTCAATCGTAGAACATCGCCTGGTTTGACATTTGGCATGAGAAAGGGTAGGCGGATGGTGTCGCCTTTTGTGATGAGGTAAGGATGTCCATGAACATGAATTGTCATGTAGTGATCGGGTTGAGACCGGAGGAGTGGGAGGAGTTTTTCTATTGAGGGGGAAATACCCCGAATGGTGGAGTCCGTACGTGCGTTGGGAATGGATGTGAGGTTCGCGGAAGCCGGCGAAGGTGCAGATTCTGATAGGGTTGGTGGATTTTGCAGTTTTTCCTTTAGGTTCTTTGATGTGTGTTGCCCGGATTGGATGAGCGGTTCGGGGACATTGCCAGTCTCGAGAGTGTGGGAGACTGTTGTGATGGATGCGCGAAATGGTAGTAGGAAGGTTGGTGGTAGGGTAGAGCGTGCCTCGATAAGAGATCGCCGAAGTGTTTGGGCGAACATTGTGGTGGTGATGGTGCTCAATGGGTTCACCGACGTGTTCGACTTTTTCGTTTGATAGTTTGAGAGTTGGGTTTCACGGACCCTGTAACGCACAGGCCACTTTTTCGAAATCTTGGCTGCTTTTGCCCTCTAGACATTTTCCAACCTCTCAACTTTGCGACCTGCAAAACACATTCACTTAACTTGCGCAACCAAAATACGTCGCAATTATGCCTCAGAACGAGTATATCGAGCGCTGGACGAGTATGACATACCAATACCTGCCTTTATGCGATTCGATGTGCTAACACAAAATTTCAGAACAGCACGGCAAGCGCCTTGACCATGATGAAAGAGTTCGCAAGCGGGAAGCACGAGAGGGTCATAATGCATCATTCAAAGCACAAAACCTTCGCGGTTTAAGGGCGAAACAATATGGTACGTTGATTGCCTTCCGCCTACCTCGAATAACGCTAACATAGAACTCCAGCGGAGAAGAGGCGGAAGGAGAAGATCCAAATGAAGAAACAGATTCGACAGCGCGAAGAGTCCAAAGTCAAGTCCAGCGAACCCGCCGAACCCTCATCCGAACCTCTACCCCAGTATTTGCTTGATCGTAGCAACGAGAAGAATGCGAAGGCACTGTCCAGTCAAATTAAACAGAAGCGAAATGAGAAGGCTGCTCGTTTCTCGGTTCCTCTGCCTAAAGTCAAGGGTATCAGTGAAGAAGAGATGTTCAGTGTTGTCAAGACCGGAAAGAAGACACACAAGAAGTCGTGGAAGAGAATGATTACAAAGCCCACCTTCGTCGGACCAGGATTTAGTATGTGACTTCTGTATTGGTTCATGAATGAGTACCGTTGCTAATGAAAATTATAGCCCGTCGTCCCGTCAAATACGAGAGATTCATCCGTCCTATGTGAGTTGGTTTAGATTATGAATTTGGTCCATTGACTGATAATTTTGCAGGGGTCTGCGATACAAGAAGGCCAACGTTACTCATCCCGAGCTTAATGTAACTGTTCAGCTGCCCATTATCAGCGTGAAAAAGAACCCACAAAACCCCCTCTATGCAAGTTATATCTACCAAATATGTTTTCATTCTCCCTGCTAACTATCGTCCTAGACCCAACTTGGCGTATTGACCCGCGGAACAATCATTGAAGTGAATGTCAGCGAACTTGGTCTCGTTACTGCAGGCGGAAAGGTCGTATGGGGTCGCTATGCCCAGGTCACCAATAACCCTGAGTAAGTTGACCAGCAAATCATGGATGATGGCCAGATGTTCTAACAGAAAATCTCTAAACAGGAACGATGGATGCCTCAACGCTGTTCTGCTAGTTTAAACTATTGAAGTTGAAAAGTCGTTGCATTTCCAAGGCGTTTGGGTAGGGTGACACTTGAAAGGGAAAATGCTGAGTTTCGTAAATTTGGTGGACATGACTACGATTGAAGTGAGGATGGAACCATAGATAGCCTTACAGATTTGGGAGCCCCATGCCGATGACCACAATATCATAGCTTTGAATGAGGCACAGTGGATGCCAAACGAATATACGTCTTGAGATTCACTTAGTATATACGCACTGATTGTGGGCTGTAATCCCAGGCCGTATCCTAGACATACAAGCTTTGACGTGAATCGTCTAATGAAGTCACCTGCAAATCACAATCTTTGCAACATCAGCTGATCTTTTACGACAAAACACATGATATCAGATTTAGCTTCATCAATGAACAGCTTGATTTGTCCTTTCGAACTTTGTGTTGAGCCTCTCCATCGCTACAAACCTCGAGCACCCTCATCATATTTACAGAAGCCAGAGTCCTGCCCACCCACAAGCCACCTCGTAACAAGAAAAAAAAAGTATACCAAAACCCCGAAGCACCGCGCATTTTTGAATAAAAGCAAAAGGTTCGAAACGTGCGTGAACGCTTCATAGAGCAGACCCAGGGGAATAATTGAACGAGAAAGTAAGAAAGACACAAAAACCAATGGAACAGTAAAATACCGCACTGTCGGCCCTGAAACGCCAAATCTTTAAAATGTGCCTAGACCATAAACAAAACGCGTTATCGAATGCACAAAAGTATCCAAGAGTATGTAATAGGTAGGTAGCTGGCGCTGGGTCATCGTGCACCAGGTGACTGGCCGACCGACATTAAATACCGGATTCTTGCGTAGAATTGTTCCGGATATAATCGAATTTCCTCTTCCGTAGGGGGTGGCCGTCTGGGATCGTTGTATCGGTCTACAAGGCGCCCGATGATTTGGCCAAGGAGAGCTTTAGATATACGTAGGTTTTCGGATTCGTCCGCGTCCGGGTAGAGGAAAGGATTATGGTCATCCAACAACGACGGGATTGAAGGCCGTAGGGATGCGTCTCTTTGGAGGCATTGCTGCAGAGTTGCTTTCAGTCCCAACGGGACTCGGACTCCGCCTATACCAAAGTCGGGGTATTCGATGTCATAGGATCGGTCGATAATTTTGAAAACACGCGCCATTTGATTGGCGATGTGGGCAAATGGTGGCTTCCCATATGTCATTTGGTACAGAATGCAACCCAAACTCCATACATCGCTAGGTTTTCCTAGCTTCATCATCTTTGCCACGTTCCCTGATCCGAATTGGCCCCGAGCAGAGGAATTGGTATCTTCCAGACTTTCAGGAGACATGTAATTTGGCGTGCCAACATGGGAATCACGGTGGACATTAACAGTATTGTCGATATCGATGGCATTAGCAATACCAAAATCAATGAGCTTTAAGCTACCCCGAACGAGAAGGAAGTTGGCTGGTTTGAGATCGGAGTGTACGATATCGTGATCGTGGACGGACTGGACACACTCGAGCATCTCTTTCCAGTAATAGCGAGTGAAACTAAGATCTAACTTGGCGTCCTCGGTATCTAATTTCATTCTTATTATGTGTGCGAGGTCGGATTCACCCAGTTCCATTAGCTAAGGGAAATGTTAGACGACGGTTTATTCATCATGGGCCAGATATTTGTGTTGAAGAACTCACCACACTAAGTATTTGGCGGTTATTATCGACCTCCCAATCGTACAATTGTACAACTCTCTCCACGTTGCTTAGTTTTCGCAGGAGGTCGATTTCGCCTTTGTAACCTTGCACTGCAGCCTCATCTTGACCCTCGAGTCTTACTCGCTTTAATGCCAACTGCTTATAGTTTTCGGCCATCACACGATACACAGCTGAACTACCTCCTCTTCCAATCCTGTCCATCTGCGAGTAATGCTTCCCATTGACAGATAAAACACTTCTCTTCTTTCTTTCTCTTGTCTTAGTTGTGGCGGCGCCAGCGGCAGCTGTAGCAGTCTCCAGAACGGACATCTTTGGTGGTGGTGGTGGTGCGGGCCTGCGGGGTGTATTGGCGTTTATGGGCTGCAATGGAGCTTGTCTTTCTGGCTTCGATATGCTCTCTCGAGTCTCGACAGGAGATCGTGACTGCAATGGTTGGCGCAGTTCTGTGTTCGCAACCTTCATAATTGAATCAGGTGCCTTGTGTTCTGCCATCTTTATGACAGACATGGGAAGATTTTCTTGATCCTGAGATGGAGGGTGGTCCTCTTCGCTCTGTGGTGTCCTTCGTAACCGTCTTGTTGGCAATCCTCGCACTGGTACCCTCTTGATACGTAAGCTTGGAGCTGGAGTAACTGTGTCGTGCACCGGCGTATTAGAACCAGATCCACTTCTTGATATTATTATCTTGCTCTTGCGGGGTTTCTCTGGCGAGTTGACCTCATTCTGAGCTAGTAGTGCCGTTGTCAATGCGCTCAGCTTCATCGGCTGCGGCAATTCATCGTCCGAACTGTCCCCAATGTCTATATTTTGCATCATAGGAGCTCCTGCTGAAAATCCATGAGACTGTCCAAGCACGGATAGCGGGGAGTCTCTGCGATACATGGGTCGAGCCGATGACTGTGATCGCATACGTCCCGAGCCGTTTTGATATCCTATAGGAGTGGGAGAAGCGGTCGCCATGGTAATCTAATTGCACGACGTGCACTCCAGAATGTATACGGGTCCTCGGTATCTAGCCCTCCTCGAAGTGGCGCCCGACGCTTGTTGCGAGGTGTGGATTCGACCTTCCAGGTTATCGCTCAGTCGACGCGCAAATTATGCTGGAGAGGGATGGGTACGGCGCGGGGTCCAGTAACAGGCGAGTCGTGATAATGAGTGTCGACTGGGCTATAAGCATTCCATACATAAAGCGCGCATCAATCGGCAGCTGTTGTTGTAGTAGTAGTGATGCTGTGGTAGAGGTCGATGTTGGAAAACCGAGGGCGCGTGCACGCCAGAAGTTCGCGTGGGAGGGTTGCCCAGCAACGGCAGACGTAAACATCAAGTTCAGACTAGTCATTACCTACTACCAGTCGTGTTCAACCAGCGTTGAGCACAACCCCAGCAACTGGCCAGTCATAATCATATCTCTACTATTTCAGCAAGCAAGTACAAATGTACCAACATTGTTTGCGTGCATGTTTCGGCTCATTGGCAACATACCTTCACTCGAAAGTCAAGCACAGACCTGCGGATGGATGTGACAAAGCTCTTATGATGGATACTAATGGTCCTATCCATTTGTTGAACATATCTATCTGATTCTTATAGATCCGCTTTGACACCTACCAAATATGATCCATAATACGCAATCAATCAACGCCAACCGATGCATCCCCAAACTACAAGTACAAATGCAATACATCAAGATATACTTTTACAAAGCATCGCCCTCGACCACAACTGCAATCACAACTGCAATGTCATCTGGCTTTCCACCATGCCAGTTTTCGCCGGGGTAGTATCTCTGGACCTCTTTTGCAAAGGGTCCATCGCGGCGGGTGTCGAGCCCTGTCTGTTTTGCTTCCTTAGCAATCGCAACTGCAAGCCTGGCCTGTAGTGAAGTGCGATCTGCCTTCCGACCTGTGCCAGCCTGGGCCAGAGTCGCCAGATCGTCGCCCACCTCCATTGCACCGTCTTTCTCTAGCCACGCACCGAAATGGACCATGTTCCGACTCACAATGCTCAGCGCATCTTGTGGACTGAGATTGTCCCACACTCCATCGGTTGCAAATACTAGCACATCACCATGGCGGACTTGGTGGTGCGTGATACTTGATTCCTTGGGCAGATCGGAAAGAGTAGTTGGACCCCCGAATACGGCCATTTGGACTAGCATGCGCTTTGGGGTCTTGGATAGCTGAAAGGGTGTATTGAACGCATGTGTCTGGGGTTGGGTGAAATGTCGTACAGCGTTCAATCCAAGGTGCATGAAGCCAGAGTCACCTAGGTTCGCGACCTCGACATTACCATCTGGTTCCGCAACCGCTAGACATGCGGTGCTGCCTCCACCTACAATGCCCTCATCATTAATGACTTCGTCATACCCAACCTGAAGCAAATCTTTCGGGTGTAACGAGTCGTTTCTTGCATCTTGGGGCCATGCTCGGGCGGCACAGGTCATGTACTCGCACAAGCCGTGTGAGAAGTCGGCGGGATCAATTCCGGAATCAACCCACCCTCCGACACCGTCTGCTACACCGAAGGTGATTGTCTGGCTCGTGCCAACCTGACTGTAGAAGAAGGCATCCTGTCCACTCCTTGCCCTCAGTCGTTTATCCTTGGATAGCTTGCACTCTTGAAGACCTTGTTCACTTTCCGTAGGATCGAAGAGTTCATTCGTGAACACGTTGGAAATCGCGTTGAATCTATCGCCTTTTGCTGCATATGATGCGGCGATGTGATAGGAGAACTGAGGGGCATTGCTAAGGTTTCGCGCGGAGGAATGGAAGGATCGGAGGCCCGAGACGTTGGGGCATATGTCTCTATTAAGGGAACATGTTGGTTGGAAAGATACAATGCGTTGCGAGAAGCCGCGGGAAGATCTAGCGGAGACAGTGGATGATAGTAATGAAGTTGACAATCCAAGAATCAGGAAGCTTGAGGTTGCTGAGCGTCGCGAAGTTGCGCGGGAGGCAACCCGAAGTGATAGATCCAATGCGCCGGTTATGGCGTATGACATGACCACAGCCAAAGCCTGGAGCGAGGCTCAGGAGTCAGCAAAGAGAATCGTGATATAAGGGTGGGAGCATAGTTAGAGAATGAATTGGGCACCTTTGCGATGAGTGAAATGAAGAGACGACTTTCTGTAGACCAGGAAGAAGATTCAGGGCACACAACCATTAACGTCATGCCGCTAGCGACGTTGATCGGAATTGACAAATGGCTTCCGTCTTTTGTTCAAGCACTCAAGCACGTCAGTTAACGAGCAACAAATCTGTAGTTGCAATCAAACGCAGGTGTAAGATGCATGTAATTCGAGATTCAATCCCGGAGACCTGGCCATATCCGCCAAAACTGGCTCAATACATTTCTGATGCATGTTTCATGCGGCGAACCTCAGCCCTACCGGAAGATCTTCGGTCCGACGTCCAAAAAGTTCAACCACTCCACCATCGTTGAGCAAGCTGTCGCCTGTTGCACTTTGGTCAGACACCCTACCCTGACATACACAGTTCGAAATGAGTACGCATCCGTCGCGGCAGGCATATGTGGAGGAGGATGCCGACCAAGATGTCGCGATGGAAGGGATCGACCTGGCAAATGTCCCTCTGGACCGCGACTACTATATGCCTTCGAGCACGCCGGGGATGCCAAACGAGAAAGCCTCGGAGCTGTTGTCACAATTCGACCGCAAGCGACGAGCAGCGCAGCTTATCGTGCCTACGGCGGATCGAGATGTTAAAGCGCGACTCCGATCTATGGGCGAACCGATAACGCTGTTTGGAGAAGGACCTTCTGAACGCCGAGATCGATTACGCGCAATTCTCGCAGAGCAAGCCGAAGCTGCAGGAGAAGATGGCGATATCACTATGCAAGAGGCGACACCCGCTGCAGCTGATGAGCAAGAGGAGGAATTCTACACAGAAGGCTCACATAGGCTGTTAGAGGCACGGAGGGAGATGGCAAAGTTTAGTCTACCAAGAGCCAAACAACGCGTTGCTTTCCAGCGAGATGAGGCGACAATTCCACTTAAGAAGCACATCGAATTTCGAAATCAGATCAAGGAACAAGTGGGGGCATTTGAGCTATATGGATCGCAAACTGCAGATCGTCCGGTTTCTATCACAAGATTTTCCCCCAGCGGCGAATACTTAGCATGCGGAACCTGGGGTGGGAGGATTCAGCTGCTAGATGTGCCGAATCTCAACCCGAAGAAAACATATCGCGGTGGACATGCGGATCGCACCACCGGAATCGACTGGCTGCCGGGTGCAACGCTTCCAGGAAGTGGAATATCACCCTCCACAGTGAACTTTGCATCTGGCGGAGGAGGAGGCAAAATCCAGTTATGGTCTCTGGAAGACGACAAACCTCTGAACACACTGGAAGGACATGCCGAGCGAGTCTGCAAAATAGCATTCCATCCATCTGGACGGTATTTAGCATCGGCATCCGACGACACCACCTGGCGACTATGGGATCTAGAAACAAGCCAAGAGCTTTTAATTCAAGAAGGACACTCCAAGGAGGTGCACACAGTGGCCTTCAACACGGATGGGTCACTGGTCGCAAGCGCAGGTCTTGACAGCATCGGACGTGTATGGGATATTCGCACTGGTCGAGTCATCTTTATGATGGAGAGTCACATCAAACCTATCTACGGCGTGGACTGGAGCACAGATGGCTACCGCCTCCTCTCCGGGTCCGGTGACGGTTTCATGCGATGCTGGGACGTGCGTGCCATGCGAGAAACCAATGCCATTGCTGCCAACACAGGCGGGGTCACCGATTTGCGCTGGTACAAGGGCACCGACGGACCTGCGAGTGGGATGCCACTGAGAAAAAACGAAGACGGCGAGGTGATTCCGAAGAAGGCGTCGACATTGGTCGTGTCTTCGGGTTTCGATCAGAGTATCAGGATCTTCTCTGCTGATGACTGGGCGCTCACCAAAACGCTGAAGGGACATGCGGGAGCCGTGCTGAGCACGGATATTTCACAGAATGCGGCGTGGATTGTTAGTGGAGGAAAGGATAGGACTGTGAAGCTTTGGGCGAGAGAGGATCAGGAAGGAATATGAAATTATCAGGGATGATGCTGCGCGCGACGATTCTCCACAAGGCGGATTCGAGCATTTCAGGTTGGACGCAGAAGAGACGGGACATGGAGAAGGAGAAAGAAAGAGTGTTTCGAGGATTAACACATCCAACCTTCACCGACTCTTTGTCTCTCATCAGGGGACATTATAGGATATGACTAACTGCGCAGCTCTCTCTTGAGGCACGGAAAGCCAACTCCACTAAGAGCAAGGCGTAAAAGTCACGGCAATGCCACAATCAAAACCGCGCCTCATGTCCTTACCCGTCCATCCGTATATCAGAATATGCTGACAACATAAGGAGTATACTAATAACTACAAGGCTTACACAGCCTTCCCGACAAATGGGTATCTTTTCATCTTTGGGGTTTACTTGAGGCGCAATATACCCGTTTTCCATCCATGACTCGATCAAGACAATTTGTGATGATGTAATTTTTTTCTTTCTGTTCTCCCTCTCTGTTCCTATGTTTTATCTCACTGTCTCACTGTCTCACTGTCTCGCTACGTTTTTTTTTCAATGCGATGCTTGCTAAGTCCATCAGCCGGCTCTAGCAACCGCAGTCTCAGTCATACTCTCTTACTCCACAACAAAGTACCAGCATCGCACAGAAACTAGTAGCAGTTTGAAACTTGCACACTCAAAGGAGGCAGGACGTAACGCATTACGCATTGAAAGTCATCGCCTCGAGACGAATGCGAAAGAGCCCCAAAAAAAAGGTGATTGACTGCGCAATTCAGTGCTATCCGTCATGATTTCCTCACCGCCTCTCTGAAACTCGACCCATGCGCCACACCGCACCGTAAATCGAACAACAATAATCCGATTCAAGGACGAAGGAGAAATGATGCGGTTACGGCCACGGAGAAAGAGCAAGAGTCTCATCGAAACATGGTTACACGAAAACACCACACCACACCATGCCATGCCATGCACGTTAGCTATCTAGGCACGTTTCCGAGCTCCGTGCCACATCATCTCGTTTTCCCCTAAGAATGGACTGATCTGATCTGGATCCGACTTTGATCTGAAATGGACTGTTCGGAAAGCAAGGGATTTGAAATCACTGACATCTTTCTGGTTCTATTTCCAATTTACTTGATTCCATCTTCGTCATTGTTGTCCGGACCCCCTCACCGCAACACCTTCTCTAATGATCAATCTAATACTACCACCAACCGACGACTTTGTGTCAGCATGTCCTTGGTCAACCGTCACCGGTGTAATTGCAATGTGCCCCTCCATGTATCCAAACCCCCTTCAACATGTCGTCTAGTACTATGAGCCCCAAACCAAAGTCCAAGTCCAGGCTCAAGCTTGTCTAACCAAACGAATCCAACTCGTCAATCGGACTCCTCACCGCTCCCCGCGACTCTGAAATATATGACTCCACTCCAACATCACCCAAGCCCCAACAACATCTGAAAGCCTCCCTCCATACAGACCCCCAAAAAAAATGACAGAAATTAGAAATCGCACTACCCGATCCGATCCCATGCCGTACTAACCTGCATCAGAACCTCACAGAAACAAACAGACCAACCTCTCCATCCCTCTGTCTGTCCATCCGTAACCGTCAACACCGTCATTGGCGCAGCCTCATCCTTTGACTCACCAAAACCGACAGACGTGTTCCATGCGCGCCAAGAAAAAACTTTTCTTCCCTCTATTCTCCCACTTGGCAGCACTGGCACACACACACACACACACAGTAAGTGAACATGGGGCACACGCTACGGTAGGAACAGGACAGGATTCCCACTAGTCGTATTATCTATCCTCGCACCTTTTTTATCCCAGGCCATCCATTGAGCGTGCTTCCCGACGGATTTAGACTTCTAGTGCAAGGACAGAACAGAGAGAGAGAGAGAGAGAGAGAGAGATGGTGCAAAAGGAACTGGCAACAGCAAGCGCGGCGTGTGGGCCCCCGGTCCTGGTCTTCGTTCCTGTCTTGTCCTGTCCTGTCCTGTCGGGGAAGTAGGGAAGAGGGGGGGTGCGCGCTACAGCACCGATGGGAGAAGACAGAGAGAGAAATAAAAAGTGGATCAATTCACCGCTTGCAGCACCAGCCAAGTTCAACAGCAGCCTCACAGCTTAGTTTTCGTGGCAGCCACAACTCGCTAAAGTTAAGTATCCCTGAAAGCAATGGTGATAAAGAAGGTGATTTTGGCCTTGCGATTGGGCTTTTCAACAGTTTTTTTTGGCCCTCCTTTCCGAGGTTGGGAGAGAATGAAAGCGTGCGGGCGCTTGGGGAGATGGGTGGGTTGTGGTTAGTTGTTTGGCGGCATCCGCATCGGTGTCGGTGAGGCGTCCGGTCAAGGCGAATGTTGGGATTGTATTGGAGTCATGGCATTCTGGCTAGACGACTTCCTACTACTACGACGACGACGACTATTGTCCAAGTGGATTGAGTGATTGATGGACGCTGAGTGAGCGAGCGAGGTGACGCTTGGCATGGATCACCACCCAGGCATTTGAAGCGTATTGTATTGCGTACTACGTCTACGCTTCTAGGCCCAGAATCAAGGGCGACCAGGCCAGAGTAGATCGCTGGATCGAAAGAAGACGGTAACCCACGGCGGGATATGATCAACCGTACGGCAGATCTAGACGCAAGAGCTGCCAGAGCAAGGCAAGGCAAGCAGTCGCAGAGCGTTGCGTTCAACCGATCCGTACCGGCCTCGCCCCAGGAGGACCCAGGGCCCAGGGGATGAATCTGGGAACTTGCAAATGGGCGTTCTCTATCCCCTCTTGCTGAGAGATGGGCGTGGTTGGTTGGGTGGGTGGTTGGTAGAGAGTTACCGTACCGTACCGTACCGTGTTACCACGGATTACAATAACTTTTTTTTTTGGTTAGGGATGGATTGTCTTATTCACTTGGGATAAGCGTTACACAATTGTGGGCAGAAGGCCCACAAACAGTCATGAGAAACTATACTATTTCCGCGACGGGGACGGGTCCGATCGGGTGGCTCGATGGGCATGCCGCACGATAAGATGGCTCGGAGCAGGGCAGGAAAGATCTTTCTGCTGCTTGTCATTGTCCAAGCTACAGCTGTCAAGGTAAAGGCATTGGGAGATAGAAAATAGATCTGACGCATAGACGAATGACGGAGTAGGAAATTGTGAGGACGAGCACATGAAGACCCACCCGACCGGTACATAGCTAATGTGCAAGATGGGGACTGAGGATGTATGTTGGAGAGTGGGACGTGGGACAAGGGCAACAGTGTGGCTGCAGTGTTTGCTCGGATCGCCGTAGAGCGTCTGGTACCTTGCACCAAGGCGGTTTTCACGATAATGGACGAGAGCACAGAAGGGATGGTCAAGACGGGGAAGGGCAGGGAAGTGGGGATTCTGAATGGCGGTGAGATGACTCGCGGTCTCGCAAAAGAATGGGAGAAGTTGGACAGATGACACAATCGTAGAGGAGCGGAAGACAACGAGAGAGGGTTCACCTTGCAAAGCCATTCGTGGAAGGCTGGGCGGCGAGTGGGAAAGTTGGAATGATGTCGTCTGACGCGTGCAATGTGCAATGTGCAATGGGATGCAATGCGCGTGTGTCAGTGAGGAGAGAGAGTTGTTGGGGGGGAGGGGGAGGAAGGACTGACCCGGCCGTATGTACGCATACAGGCATGGACACAGCCAGCCAGCCAGCCAGCCAGCCAGCCAGCCAGCGAGTGAGTGAGGGTGGATGAGAGTGGATGAGGTGGTGGTGAGGCCGTGAGAGGCTGGAAGGCTGAGACGCCGCAATAGGACATTTCTCGGGCGCCAACGGTGGGGATTTACTATGCTCGAATGAGGCTTTCCAGCGCTCTGGGATAGAGGGGACGACGAGGGCCAGGACGAATCTGGCAGATCTCTCTTTCGCTCTCTCTGTGCAGTGTGCAGGAGACAGGAAGCAAGATGGTCGGCCGTCTCCATCGAGTCGAGTCGATTTCGATTCACAACTGGGCAGAGTTTTTTTCCCTGGCCCGGCGGTGGTGGGGCGGGGGGGGGCTTGGGGATGGCCCGGGCGAATTGAGAAGGGCCGAGCCGCGGACATTTCTGTGGATAGGACGAGGGACTGGCGGCAGCTGTCGTACCAGACTCTGGACGGGAAGGACTAATCCAACTAATCCGCTAATCGAATCTCTAACAGTCTGTACACAGTCATTGCTGTTGCTGTAGTCTCCACGCTCGCCCGGCGCTATGGATGGACTCTCCGACTTTCTCATCGGCGACCATGACCGCGCGAGAGAGTGGATGTGGATGAGGCAGTGACCTAAGCGGGCGGCACGGTTCCTTATTGTAGGTACTGAATTTGCGGGTGCGCCTGCGTGAATGGGGAAGAGAGAAAGAAAGAGAGAATATGGGCGCGTGTCTGTCGTGTGCCGGGCGCAGCGTGTGAGAGCAAACGGAAAGCAATCGTCGTTCGTTGGGTGAAGTGTGTGAAGTGTGGAGCGTGTGAGCCCTGGAGTGAGCGCGTGTGCGGCGCACGCTTTCTGGCAACTAACAGTTACTAACAGTAGGGCTTGCTTGCCGGCCTCGCTCTTGGACATCCGACACACATACACGCACACACACACCCTGCAGCGGCCGGGACAAGGCTGAGGAAGGCCCGGGGAGAAGTGGCAGTGGCAGTGGCAGTGACCTGAGATGAAGGTGAATAATGTCGTTGGTGAATGGCTGGCTGACTGGCTGGCTGCGTGAGTAGGCATGACAATGGAAGAGAGAGCGGGGGAAGGGTGGAGGGCTAGGGTGAGTGTGTGTATGTGTGTGTGAATGCAGTGTGGGTGTGTATGGCCACAGACTACAGACTACAGTACAATCAATACAGCAGGGTGGGTGGAAAGTCGGATGATGGTGTGTCTCTCTGTGTGTCTGTGTGTCTGTGTGTCGGTGTCTGTGTCTGTGTGAGGGAAGTCAAGTCAAGGGAGGGGAGTGAAGGTGGCAGCCACTCGCAGTCGGCAGCCACTCTCAGCCTATCGATAGCGAGCCTGGTCACTCTGCTGCTGCATGCGTACCCGATGGCTGGGGCGTCCAATCACGGCCCGCCAGTGCTCGGCAGTCCTCTCCCCCCCCTGTCCATGTGGCATGGTGTATACGCTCCCCTCGCTCCCTCGCTCTCCTGCTCTCTCAGTGGAGGGAATCCCACACCAGCGAAGAAAAAAGTAGAGGCAGCCAGTGGGCGGCGTCTCTCGCAACTGCCCAGGCCTCCTCAGGTGCTCCAATGGCACAACTCCGCACCATCCCACGGATGCCACTGCTGCCACTGCTGCCACTGCGTCCACTGCTTCCACTGCTGCACACCCCCCCCCGGCTGCCTTTTCGCTCCTTCCCTCTTTCCCTCTTTTCCCTCCTTCCCTGCTCTGTCTCTCTCTCCGCTGCGTCTTCTTCCGTCGCTCCCATATCAACCGTCGTGCCCCCGGCTAGCCCGCCCTCCCCACCTTTCCTACAACCTCCATCGCTGCTCCCGCCGTCTCTTCTCTTCAGAAGACTCTCGACGACGCGTAGCTAACAGGCCTTCCTTTTTCTGCCCTGCCTTCGCTTTGGAATTCGCAGATTCCCCATTACTGCCCTGATTACGGCACGCCGCTCACATCCCGTTTTTGCCCTTCTCTCTACTGCGGGGAACTTGCCTGACACTGCCCCGTAACCGAAAAGAGCATCCCACACCGCCTGTTCCGGCCCTACACCGATACTTTGCTACAAGAGTACATCCCCTTCCACCACACCCATGGACGTCTTTAGCAACAACAACAACAACACACACATGGATTTTCACAGGCCTTCTTCGACACTCAGCTCAGTCGACCGGAAATCTTCCACCTTCTCCTTCGACGACGGTGCTGCCCTAGACTCCAACATCCTAGACACGCCCACCATCATGTCGCCCACCACAAGTACCCAGGGCATCTTCTCACCAGACGCCTCGCTGTGGGACGAATCTTCTTTTGGCCAATTCGTCGATCGAACCGCCACCAGCTCCGTCGTCAACCACAATGGCAACAACCCCTTCTTCACAGAGCAGAGCAACAACCCTTTTGCACGACTACCTGCCAACCAAGCTGCTACCTACGGCCAGCAGACGTCATGGCCCGTCGAGGACAATTCCGGCTCGCAAACTCCCACTGCTTCCAAGCCCATGAATCCATTCGGCCCGAGCACCTATGACTCAGCTCCTTCGGCATTCGCTCCTCAAGCCTCCCAGGTCGCCTATCATGGATTGCCTGTTCACAGCAACGTGAGGCCGAGCTCCGTCTTTCCACCCGCCCCTCCGGAGCGCCCAATGTCACCCCACACCAATTCGGAGTGGATGGCCTTCAATCAGCAGGAGATGGATGCACGACCCGGTCCCAAGCGTATGAGGGCTAGCTCTCCACCGCGCTCCTTCTCCCCTCGACGTGAGGGTGGCATCAGGAAGAAGAATGCTCGGTTTGATATCCCGGCCGAGCGTAATCTCATGAACATCGACCAGCTCATCGCCACGTGCGGTAACGAAGACGAGATGAAAGAGCTCAAGCAACAGAAACGACTCCTCCGCAACAGGCAGGCCGCGTACGTACTCCCTTTTGGTTTTTGGTTTATCGTCCAGATGGCCACTATACGTTCTTTGGTTCTCCATTTCCCCCTTTATTTGCTAACTTTATCATAGTCTCGACTCGCGTCAGCGAAAGAAGAAGCACACTGAAGAGTTGGAAGAAGAAAAGAAGACCTGGTCTGACAAGTTCTGCCAACTCCAAGATGACTTCCAGCGCCTTGAGATTGAGTACAACGCCCTCACTGCCGAAAAGGAGAACTGGTATCACGAACGCGTCCAGATGGGCCAGATGATTGACCAACTCCAATTCGACAAGGAAGAGCTTGTGCGCACTCACACCGTTGAGTCGGGAGAACTTCGCAAGAAGATCTCCGTCCTCACTGACAGGCTTGAGTGCTCCAGCACTGCCATGTCCGTTGCTCCTAGCTCGGCCTTTACCGACTTCGGTATGGACAACCTCAACATGGGTCACAACGACTGGGACAGCTACATCTTCGTCGACGACTGCTTCGCCCCCGACGAGCAGACCCCAGGCCCACAGCCTCAGGAACAGTCCCTTGTCGTTGCTCCCCGCAGCAAGGACGCCGACGAGAAGTCTGGTGCTTCTGGTCTTCTGCTTATGCTGCTTCTTTGCGGCGCCTTTGTCGCGAGCAAGTCTTCCGGAACTACCGCCCCGCCTATTCCTCGTATGCCTGACGAGGTCCGTGCCGCCTCAGCCACCGTCCTTGACAGTATCTTCAAGGATGCTGGTGTTGCCCCAACTCTCACTGAGCATGGCCTTCTTGCCAGCCGCATCTCGGGTGTCGAGCCTGGTCCATCTGGCATCAACTGGGCCAAGTCAACTCTCTCTGGTTCCGAACTTGCTGGTATCTCTGGATCGCTTGGCCAACTGCATTCTCAGCTTGTAGGCCCGACCAAGGATCAAGAGAACGAGCAACTCTTCTCCATTACGCCTGCCCAGTACAACAGCGTCAACTCCATGGACTTTACTCGCACAAGGTATAGCATCGCAAGCGACGACTTCAGCGACCCGCTCTCTCCTGGTTCCCAGCCCTCTCATCGCCGCAACCTTGCCGAAACACTTGCTGCCATGCGTGAGCAGAGCAAAGGTGAGAGCGCTGCCGATATCTATACTCGAAGTCTTCTCTGGGACAAGATCGCCCCAGAGGTCGTTCACGAGTTCAAGCGTATCGTTGAAGAGTCTGCTGCCTCCTCCCGACCCAGCACCTCCGACGGCAGCATGGCCAAGGTCGACATCACAGGTTGAACAAACCTCACCCTTTCCCTTTGTTGCCAAATAGCATTTCTTAGTTTGCGTCATTCTGGTTTTCAGCATTACCTTTCTGCCCTTCACGGGCTCCTGTAGGGACATTAGCATTTTGGGATGGACATCCGTCATTTTCGCTTCTGCGCTCACACGAGCATCGCTCCGCCATCTCTTCCCATTTACGCATTCAAAATACCTGGATTTTGC
The DNA here is from genome assembly GCA_020744415.1 of Dendryphion nanum. Classification (NCBI taxonomy): domain Eukaryota; kingdom Fungi; phylum Ascomycota; class Dothideomycetes; order Pleosporales; family Torulaceae; genus Dendryphion; species Dendryphion nanum. The sequence continues at coordinate 1,545,877 of JAGMWT010000008.1, forward strand.
ATCAATTGGCGGTTGGGATTTGCTTCATTGTGTTGTGGATAGTTTGGACACTCATCACGCACGTCTCCTTTGTCAGCACCGCGCACTTCCGGATTTTGGCGGACAATACCCCCGCCTTTTGGAAGGGAGTGTGCAGGGGCATTTTATCTTTATTTGCTTCCTTTTTTTCTTCTATTTGGGCGAGCGATCTAACACATGTGGGCTTGTATGGCTCTTGATTTGTTTTCCTTTCCTATTGCAAAGCGTAGCGAGCGTTTATTCCCTTTTTGCTTTATTTCTTTGCACTTTTCACGACCTGACGCCAGGACGAAAGATATATGTGTTCCTACGACTTTGTACATGATGGCATGACCCTGAAGATATAGCCTTCTGGTATCTATTGTTTTTTTGTTTCGTGGAGGAGGATGCAGGAATTTGGACTACTGGACGACGAATGGATAGCGACGATCGATCAAGAGATGATTTTATTAGCGATTTACTACTGAGATTCACATGAGAAAGAGTTGACTGGTCGAGAGGGTTGCGATCACCCGATGATGCATCAGTTACGATTGCGCGTTTTTTTTTTCCTTGTCCCTTCTTGGTCTCTCTACCCGAGCCCGACCGCCAAACGGACCTGACGTCCCCGTCTATTTTCCTTCTTCAGAGATACCAAAGCTTGATCAATTTGGATTTGTTTCGGCGTTTGGCTCCAACGAGCGTGGGGAAGAGAGAGAGAGAGAGATTGTAACTAGGCACATTGCAACCAACGCCCTCACAGGCTGGCGGCTCTATTCAATCAAAACCCTCCAGAGCACCACCCAAAACCATAACTTTCCCATCCAAGTATCTGCATGCGAAACGAAGATCAGATAGATCCCCCACGGAGTGAATCTAGAACCATTGACAGGAAATCTCCCAACCCCTTGCCCAATCTTTCTGCGAATATTTCACGAATCGCATCCCCTCCCTGCTTTTCCTTTCACATCCGCGAAACGCGCTACCTACCAAAGCTCCAACATGCGCCCACAGTGATCAGCGACTCCATACAGACCCGGTACTGTCCCTCCGAAGCATTCACACCCCACACCCCGTGCATCATTCAATCCACAGTACATACATGATGTATACCCCAGATCCAGGCGTACAGCTCTTTCCGGTCTCCGGTCGGCGCCTTGAAGCCGGAGAGGCCGCAGAGTGCAGAATGCAGAATGCATCCGCTGCCGCTGCTACTGCACATTACTTGCCACCCATTTAAAGAAGAGACAGATGCAAAGGCGTCTATCCACCATTAAAAGAACTGACCTGACCTAACCTGACCTCACCTGACCCGGCTTTGAAACCGCTTTCCCTTTCCCCCAAATCCCATCCCCTCACTCTCTCACGCACCCCACGGCATGCCCCCCCCCCCAAAAAAAGACCATATTAAAATCCCTCATCCCAATCACATAAATAGAAAAATGGCAAAAAAACAAAAACAAAAACAAAAGCGGAAAGCTCACACACGTATGCATACAATATCTAATGTCTAGCATCTGATGTCTAGCATCCAGCATCCCAGTTATCTGACGTCTGACGTCTGGCATCTGGGGTAAACCACCCCCCCAAAAACAAAGGAGGATCCCCACACTGTCTCCAGTCCTCCCATCCTCGCTCCTGCCTTACAGTACATGATGGCTTTTGAGAAGTGCTTATTCCCAGCTCCCACAACGACGTCCTGTTCCCCCCAGCTGCGTGTGTCTCACAGCACCCTACACTACACCCTACGCTCCAGTCGTGTGCTTACTCCCCCCTCGCTCCACGCTCCCAATAACCTGCACTCGGCCCCATCATCGGACCTCCCCCTCCCAACAACAGGCGTGGGGGAGGGGAGGGGGAAAGAAAGAGATTTTCACTGCCATGCCATGCACCACGGACGCCTGCGTTTGCGGTGCGTTGCGTTGCGTTGCGTAGCGGTGCAGGACCGACCGAGTAAGCGACCGAGCCAACGGCCGAAGCGATAGACGTGTACATTTTTTTAAAATTAATTTCCTGTTTACCGTTGCGGGTTTGTTTATGGCTGTAGAGATTCAGCTATCGGTTTCTGGGTTGGAATGGTTCGGCTTTTGGGGTTAGAGCAGGTCAGGTTAAGGGCAAGACCAGTCCCGTTGTCCCTGAATTCCTGGTTCGGTGGTACGAGTGGGATACATGATGATGAGGGTGGCACTGTCATCATCATCGTCGTTGTTGTTGTCGTCGTCGTCGTCGTCATACCCGACATGATCAGCTCAGCAGACAGTCAGGTAGGCACCATAGTCCAGTGTGAAGCGGTATCCGATGTTGTCGTGGGCAGGATAGATGAGAGTAAGCTCAGGCTAGGCTATCCGGGAAGGTATAGCAAGAATGGGATCATCCATCTGGACTCCCCTCTTCTGTTTTCTGAAACGGTCGAGTGGATCGTGGCTGGGATGAGGGGGCTGGAGCTGCAGGTCTCGAGTTCAGAAGGCTGTGCACATGGCAACAATAGAGGCGGGTGGGGATGGAGGGACAGGTGGGGCTGATGGACGATACATGGATCCGTTTTCGGTGGAAATAATCCTCTTTATTGAAAAGGGCAAGGCGAGGTTCGCCATCCGATTGGATGCGTTTGTGATGTTATTGTGCAGATTAATAGCGTAGAAAGTGTATATCGGTATTGTAGCGGGAGAGATTTGGTCAGAGGGTAGAGACACAGGTGTGTCGGATTTTGGAGTGGGAGGGTTGCTGAGGGTCTAACTCCGGGACATGCCTACATGAGTAGTCTTACAATACATGCGAGTATGAAAATTCACCGATGCTGGATGAAAGACCCGGGGGAGATCTGTGTGACACTGGCACGCACACACAAGCACGCAAATGTTGGCTCGTTCGCTTCAAATAGGTGTGTATGAGGGAAACGAATAGATATCCAGCAGTGTCTCTCGTCTGTCATTCCGCACCATCGCTAATGCAGACGGGGTGTGGAGAGTGTATGAAAGGGTGTCGTCCCAACGGTACGTTTGTTGTGCCACTACACCACCCACACGCGAGCCGTTGCCGTTCTACACAATACAACACAACACAACACAGCATGTTGCCTGCGCCATCGAGCGATGGATGATGTTCATGCTGATGATACTGATGACGATGCGAAGGCTGAGGAAAAGACAAACCGTAAAACATGCCGCAATCAGCCACGCTATTGCTACGCTGAGTTAATGCTACTGCTACGCTACGCTAAGCCTATGCTTCGCTATTGTATGCCACGCCACGCTATACTATGCTATGCTAGCAAGAATCGATCCCGCCGGGAAACAGGTACGGTTATCCCAAGGTCATTGCAGATGACCCGGGACAAGTCACCTAGCAAAGACAAGCGCGGGGGGGCCAGAAGCCATCCATCATAGAAAGCGGAAAGGGAACGAGACCGGGTGTAGCTCGTTTGGGCGACGAAGGATGGTTTACTTCGGGTTGTACTTGTCCTTCCAGATCCTGTTCGTGAAAGATAGTCAGCACGTGCTCCATTACTCAAATGCGACTCGCGGAAACAGAAGGAGACAAGGGAACGAAAGAAATGAGCCCAGCTGGCCGCCGACTGAGGTGTCCCCCCATCATAATGGCCTCATCATAGAGACAGCATCAACGAGGGAAAAAGCCATAATGCACGTCGTCTGGCCAATCTCATCACAACAGTGCCAGTGTGACTCTTTCAATAGACCTCCCCCAGCACCCGTCATCTTCCATAACAATAAGTCCCGCCCGCTACTCCCGTTGGTACGTTCAGCTCCGTCATCGGAATCCACAGACACTTTCCATGCCCGCTTATTGAATCTGGAACCGAAGCCAGCAACTGCACGCCACGTGTATGCGCAAATAGAGCCAGGCCCAGTCCAGTGGATGCGGAAGAAAGCGAATGATGTGCCATGACCTGGATGACAGTCCGCAACGGGAATAGGGCCATCTGGTAGATGGCGAGATGGAGGGGGGACTGGTGTGATGGTGGGGGGCCCTGCGGAATCGAGTGTGACAGGCCCTACAGCGGGAGAGGGCCGTTCAGTTCCGTATCGGCTAAGCGAATGCTATCGTACTGGAAGCTGTGGGCCTATCGATACGCCTTGGCATCTGCGCGTTGAAACTGGCTTCCATGGCCACAGACGGATGCATTGGACACTGGTCGCCTAGTTCGGAACTGACGATAGTTTTGCCCTGGCCTTGTTTGTGTTGTGTGTGTGTGTGATGTAGTTGACGTTGGGCGGGGGATTTGGGGATCGGCCTTGTGGATCTCGATGCGAGTACCGTGACCACCATGGATACCATCCTGATACGGAACTAGAGATAATGAGAAAATAGAACATACCATGTATTGCCTAATTGTTTGTTGCCCTTGCTTTCGGCGACGCGTAGGAACTGAGCCGCTTTGAACTATGAGGCGTAGTAAAACAGTGTCAGCCATGACTGTGCAAATGCTGCCCAACAAATGAGGCTCAGGGGAATGACAAGACTGGAGTTTCCGCTCGCACCACCTGATATCTGGTCGTGATATGAACTGTGTGATCTATAAGATCCCAACCGTACCGATCGGGCGCTTCATGCTTTACACACTGACCGGAACCACGGTCTTCCCGAAACGGAAACGGTGAATAGAGGAATAGAAGAAAAAAAATGAAGGACGAACGAACCTTATCTTTCTTACACCCGAAACCTTCCAAATAGCACCATGCAATCTCGTTCATTGCATCTGTGTCACCCAAGTTGGCGGCCGTCTCATAATACTGCTTCGCAGCCACGGGGTCCTTCTTGATGCCCCATCCGTTCCGGAAACAATTCGCCAACTCATACAATGCGAGAACAAGTTCGCCTTTCGCCGCTCCACCCTTCTTCATACCTGCTGATAATGCTTGCGACTCGACGTCAGCACTATTCGAGGCGGCGTATGAGAGATACGTAATGGCTTCTTCCGTGTTGGGCTCACATCCCCAGCCGTGTCTGTCGTAATGTTAGCATGGAGAACGGGGCGAGCTTTTGGTATATGGGCCTAGTGGTGAACGGTGACTGTAAAATGTGTCCGCCACTTGGAGTTTGGAAAATGCCGATACGTGTCAAAAGTACACAATATCGATATTGAGGTCTTGACATCTGCATGTTTCAGGGGCAATAATGATGACCCTTCCAGTGCCACCTCGATCGCTTGAGAGCATAACAAGAGTATCTTACCGACGAGCAAGGCCATAGAGTACCTGGCTTAGGGCGTTGTTTGCACCATTGGGATTCGCCAATGTCTTAAACATCTCTGTAGATTTCTCAAGCTGGCCAGATTCATGTAAACGAATAGCTTCTTGGATGTTGGCATCTCCACCAGCATCGCTCACACTTCTGCCTCTGCTTCTACTCCTGGATCTTCCTCCCATAGGGTCATTGATCTCAGAGTTCGGTGTAGCGCTGCTACCTCTATTGAGAGTTCCGCCCTTGACCATCATTGTAGCCCTCTTCTCCCATTTCGCTTCATCGTCCTCATTCTGCGCCACTCCTCCAGCATCGGGGAGGTTTTCGGGTATGTTTACAGAGCTCGTAGATCTCCCTCGACCGAATGATATGCGCTCTGAGAGCCGATGATCACTCTTAGGCCGAGTATCGTCTGCGCTGACCGATGCCTGAGACGCATTGCTTTGTCTCCTAAATCTTCCAAAACCTTTATGCGAGGTTGGGGAGAGAAGCGGCTCTTCTCGCGTCGGGTCGCCTGGGAACGTTGGGGGTTGGATCGTCTCCTGAGTCGTTGTGGTGGTACGCATAAACTTAAACTCTGGGACATCTGGGGACAGTGTGGGCCCAGAAGTAGGTGGCTTTACGGTAACCTCGATCTTGATCCTCTCCTTCTTCTTCAGTAGATCTTTGAGCGTCATGGTGTTCGTAGTGAATGGTGGCGCGTCGTTGCACGCGGTCGAACAATAGGTAGCGAAAGGGGTACGACGACTCGACGACTCAACAACATGCACTAATGAATGACTATAAGTGTGGTAATTACTGGACTTTGAAGGTGGTTTTGTATCTTCTCAGCGCGCGGGAATAGATTATTAGGGGTAACATTAGAACCGCGTAAACAGTCGCAAATAGTCGAATGGCAGGCGGCGCTGCTGTGTGATGGTCGAGCACAGCCGCGCTCAGCCTCCATGGCATTTGTGGTAGTAAATGGCAGCGTCAGCATTCATGAATACATGCTCACAAACACACACGAACTACGCCACAATTCACCAGAATAGGAGATTAATTCAAGGCTAGCTCGTATGCACATTTAATTAGGTTTATTAGGGTTCAACAACATAAATTCTACCACAGCGAAATGTCCTTCAAGCTAAACTGAGGGGCGCCGAGAACAATGCAAGCCACCTTTCCATGTTAAAGCTGGGCATAGGAATGTGAACTTAATGGATGATTCTCATTTTAGCATATGCATCTCACGTTGAATTACGCTTATTTTCAATTGTTTATTCTTTTTTATTGTTCTAGTGTTCAGAATACAAAAAAGCATTACTAGGACACAAAGTGTCAAGTTAATGCATTGTCCGGATTGCAAAGAGAAAATGTTCAAACCTGTGTGTCCGTGGAATTCCAGCCACGCAGAATGATAATTCAATGGATGAATCTTGGGTATCATACTCCGTCCAATCACTCCACAAAGCGCCAAATTAGGTCCAGACTGCAGAAAAATGGTAGAAAGGACCACCTACCAATCCTATTCAACCCCCTCTTTGTTTGACAATCAAGACTCCAGGGGTATGAAATCTGCCTGCTGCGTTAAGGCATGAGCGTCGACCGGGTCGGATAAAACATCTTGGACAACAGCATCTTCATCTGTTCCTGGGCTGCCTGAAGGTTGACGTGATTCTATCTCCGACGAATATGCACGAGCTGCCTTTCGAAGTCTTCCGGCGTGTACTATATGGGGTAGCCGACAGCCTTTGACCTCGCAAGAACCTTTGTTAGTAAAGTCGGGGCACTCGAATGCGTGTCGATCAGTACATTCAGCACCCTTTTCACAATAACCTAAACGCGCAAAAGCATCGCACACCGGGGCCGCCGAATTGACATGGACATGTGCGTAGTGGCATCTATCCTTGTTGCATGAATCGTTCAGGAAATGAATACAGTGCGGGGATCGATGGGGATTTGGCTCATGCGAAAGGGCACAAGAATTACCATTGGAGCAATTGTCTTTGAACAAAAACGTCTTGCAGATCGCGGTCTTGTCCGGGTCATGGAGATGGGTGCAGTGATTGCGCTTGCAGACTCCTAGGTATCAGTTAGTATTTCCGAGGAAGTGGGACAGACCTCGATGATCTTCGGCCCTAAAGCTTATTTCAGATACCTGTTGCTGTGAAGACCGAGCATGGGGTTTTCGATTTGACCTCGATGGGTTCTTCTTTCTTCTTTGTTTCGAGTCGGGGATGAGCGCTCGCGACAGGTTGGTGAGAGGGCGAATTTGGCGCAGTTGTTTTGGTGCTCTGGAAGTTGGCAGAAATATTGGTATATTTTGGAGGATATGGCTGGTATGGTGAATAACCATAGTATCCGCGACCTCCACGCCCGCGACCGCGGGTAGCGCCACGATAAGACCCTTGGGCGGTCCTTTGTTCTTGTTCCATTCGAAGACGCGCGTTGTAACCTACGTGAGAAGAGGATGAACGGCAATCCCTGGGAAGTGGGTGGAAATGTGACTTACTAGACCATTCTGCGATCGCTTGAGCTTGTTCTTCTGGAGTAAGAGCGCGCATCTGATCTTCGGTCAGAAACGGCCTCGGTGGGAGCGCCATAGTGATTCTCGGATCCTTCCCTTATCTGTAACAGTTAGTAGAAGCCTTCCTGGAAGGCCGTGGTTGTAAAGGTTGACTACGAACCAGGTGAAGATAGAGGGGCGGGAATCTTTGGACAAAGAGGCGACACCCAAATGACGCTAGTGATCGGCGCTTAGTTTTTCCGATATTTGATTTTAATGCGTTATGTATCTAAAACTTTCTTTTCACATTCTCTCAATGTCAAAGTTACCAAATTGATGAGATGTGCAAAATGGTGTCACATCTTGTACAGTGCAGATAAAATTCTTATTCTTCATTATTGAAATTCAGAGTATGAATTCATCATCCATCGGCAACATCGCATGAGTCTAATACAGAGGAAATGTCCTGATTCGTCATGATAGAATGTTCCTTTCATCAAGCTAGGAAGGAATTTTTATCCGACACGAGATAAGGCCAAATTTAAATGCGACAGGCTTTGAAGAGCAAATTATCGAAAGAGAATACAATATTTCATCTTGATTTCAACATCTACTACTGAGTCTAAACTGCCTCAAGGACGACTGTCATGAGTTGGCCTAAATTTGCTAGGCCAGATTCCTCTGCAGTGAAAATGCGTTTTGGTATCTCATATTCCACTACCGGCTCCTTCTTGAGAACTCTAGAGAGCTCCGCATCAAGCAGCTAATTTAGGTTAGCATTGACAACTTATGTATTTGTGGTAGACTTACTCCATTATACGAATGATCGAGGAAGTCCTCAATATTATAAGAGCGTTTAGTAAATTGTTCCGAGATAATTTTAGCCAAAGTTGCCACATTTGGATGATAGTGTGACTGCAGGGTTTCTATTTCCCACAGACTGCTTTCGATTGCCTCGGTGAACATCGGATCCATCTCACTCATGTCGAAAGGGTCATCCATGCCCCCCGCTTCGATATTTGCGTCTGTGTGGGAGTTTCGAGGCTCACGATGGATCATGAAAGTGCATACTGGATGGCGTTTAAACATGTTGTATATCCAAGGAATGACAACCACGATTCCAGCGGGCGGGCCATGAAGAGCAAGTCGTGCGAGACGCTTAATGAAGCTAGCCACAAGAGCAGCGGGCAAGTGGGTGGACGCCATAAATGTGTCCAAGAGTCGAAAGAATCTTGATCTATACTTGGAATGTAGCAATCCATCGTCCAGAAGCGAGTACAGTTTCTCGTAAAAGGAAGGGTAGTCCAAGTTCCGTTCTGATATGAGGTAGTATAGTCCCGAGAGAGCCAACAAGGATGTACCTCCACCAACATCGAACGAATCTGTGAGGAAGTCCATCAACATCTCTGGTTGGCGAAACCATGGCGCAATTTGTTGTGTGAACACACTAAGAATAGCTTTGCGCTGCTCATTTGTAAGACCGGAACGGAATGCTGCTAGCCATGCATTCTGTGCGTGCGATTTGTACACTGACACCACGGGTATGCTACCCTTTGATCGCTTGGAAGAAGCCATGTAAAACTCCTTGATGTCGTTGTCGTCAGAGGGGATGTGATCAAGCATCATCATCAAGGATAAACTGTTAGCCGACACCAGCTGCTCCAAGTGGTCTAGAAGATCGTCTTCTAATGTCTGCCTGGTCTAATGAGCCGGAGTTAAACGAACAGGTTTTCGCCTGACTTACTTGATTATCTGAAAAGTATAAAGTCGAATGTCATCAAATGATTTGCAGTACTTCTCAACAAATTCATCCCGGATTATATCGTGCTCTGGAAGATACAACAATGTTTCCACAATCTTGGTCAGAGGCCCATGCTTCCAGCTGTATTCTTTTTGCGCTTTTGATTCCTCCTTGACGAGACGCATGAGCAGTGTTAACCCGACAGACTGCATTTCTGCGCGCTCACTCTTAAGGTACCCCCCCAATAACAGCTCTGTGTATTCGCGATACCGTTCCTTCAACCATTTGAGAATCACAGTCTCTGATTCTGTCATTTCTTTACTCTTGGCCATGTCTCCTGTCGCTATTAGCCTCGAGAATACCCTGCACAGTGCTACCGAAGAGAGCGTTGCTGTCTCATTATCTGTTTCGTATTTCTGCGCCGACTGGATGAGTGTTGCAATATTGTTGTAGTGTCGGCGCGACTCGATAATTTGCGATTCGAGGGTCAGAATTTCGGTCTGAGGGTCTTCTCCTTCTGCGCTAGAAGATCTGCGACGGACTTTTGTCTTCAATTGAGAGCGATCAACTTTGCTGGATTCCCGCTTTCTCTTCACGCCATTAGATCCTGTGGTACCAGGCATGATTGTTGCTGAAAACCGAATGCGAAACGTTAGGAGATGCTGATTTCGTTTGTCCAGGTATCCTTTTGAGTTCCTAATGTATTAGTTATTTCAACTTCGTGGGTGGTAATGTGATCTCGTATGGTTTCCAGTAAACTGCTGAACTCGCGAAGCTGGAGTTCTGATAAAAAAGTTATGGCCGACATGCCGGAACAACGCTAAGACATTCTTGGCGCAACGCCGGGGCCGAACGCCCTCATTGCAAAAGCTCTCTCAGTCTTCAACCTCAACCTTCGCCCTCTCCACTCCCATCCGCAGCAATGGCATCTCGTCTAGCAAGGAGCGCGCTTGGTAAGCAGATCCCCGCCGATGGAATTTTGATGCCATTGACCTCTTCGCTCACTCGTAACAGGCGCCGCCCGCCTCCGTCCCGCACTCCCTCTCCGCACTCTCCCATCCATCACTACGTCCATTACCCCGGCTCGATATGCTTCCAATGTTCCCTCCGAGGACACTCAGAAGCAGGCACGTTCGATTGTCGACTCGATTCCCGGGAACAGCTATGTCACCAAGGCCGCTACGCTCTCTGCGGGAGCTGGTATCACGGCTGCTGCCATTAGCAACGAGCTCTACGTTGTCAATGAGGAATCCATCGTCGCCATCAGCTTGATCACTATTTTCTGGGCTGTCGCTCACTACGCCGGTCCAGCTTGGTCCAGCTATGCTCAGCAGCAAGTTGACAAGGTTGCTGGAATCTTGAATGCTGCTCGGGCCGACCACACCACAGCTGTAAAGCAGCGAATTGAGAGCGTCCAAGAGCTCGGAGGTGTCATTGACATCACCAAGATCCTTTTCGAGGTGTCCAAGGTATGAGATTTATGCCACCCTTGAAGGGTTGATATCCGTTGGACCGAACATGTACTGATACGTTGAGCAGGAAACCGCTAAGCTTGAGGCACAAGCCTACGAGCTAGAGCAGAAGACCGCCATTGCCTCCGAGGCTAAGGCAGTTTTGGATTCATGGGTCCGTTACGAGGGTCAGGTTAAGCAGAGGCAGCAGCGTGAGCTTGCTGAGTCTGTTATTGCCAAGATCGAGAAGGAACTTGATAACCCTAAGGTGCTCAAGCAAATCCTTGACCAGAGCGTTGCTGATGTTGAGAGTAAGTGCTGTATTTACATAGTGCTAAAGGTTTTGCTAATAATCTACAGGGATCGTATCAAAACAGCCAAAGGCATAGTTAACAAAAGCCTTCCCCTTTCAGAGAGTCATCTCAATGTTACATAAGTCTGTGCAATAGTCAATCTCGTCCAATAGATTACCCCGTGGGCTTTTGGGCTAGCCCGATCCTCAATTGTATCCCTGGTCGTTTCTCCCTCCGCACATGACTCACCCTGTAACATTACTTCAGTCATACATGTACCATATTACTTGATTGAATTCAAGATTGCACCACTACTCCCGAACATAGTTCCATTTCAAGAAAGAAAACTACAAGCTACAACATTTGAACCCATGCCAAGTCCATAGATCCTTGAACCACCGAGACAAGATTAACTCAACAGTGATTGTTTCTTTTACATTAATTCTCAGGTTTCTTACCATCTCGATACTCCCACAGCCGAGAGAAGTCTCGAACCTTAGGCTTCTTCTGGGCTAATTTTGCTTCCAGGATACTCTCTGCTCGGCTTAATGACACAGGTTCAACTGGGCTGTGCATGTCTTCCACAATAGCGGTAACCGCGCCATTGCCCCCATTCAACATTGTCTCAAAAATTCCATCCCTTGCTTTATCCACCGCACCATCACTGCTGAAATCGACCTCGCCATCCATGAAGGGATTGCTCTCCAACGTTCTTTGGTCCTTGCCGAGAGGGAACATCATGTTGAGATAGTGCTGATTCAACAAATGGCCCATGCCCGACCGAATGAAGACACGTCCCATATATCGATTTTCCATCCTAGAGAAGCCAAGAACTCCCCAGCGAGCGACAAAATCTCCGTCAGTGGCGTAATGTTCAATGTGCCGGACTGCTTTGTCGTTGCGGGCAGTAACAGTAGGACTGCGAGATGCCTCCACATAGGCAGAGATCCGATGTGGGTTGTTGAAATGATTCGCTGCAGACCCAAAGGTATATATTTCCAATTTTTGGAGTAGGTCATGTGGCACTGTATGCATGGTCAGCATCAAGGTAATTGTTTATTTCCGAGACGAGGTTTACTTACGCTCACTCAACAGCCAATCCAGGATAAGGCTGCCCTCGATCCCACCTTGGCTATGCAGGATGAGAATAACCTTTTTGTGCTGCTCTTGGAGCAAACAATCTTTGATCAAGAGATATGAATTTCTAACGTCAAAGGTAGCATAGCAGAAGTTACGCTCAATGATGCACTGTATGAGATCAAAGATGATTCCATATGTACGGTTGTGTACACCTGTGATTGGACGACGAAATGTCAAGGCAAGGCGATCTAGATTTCCTTGTAACCAGTGTTTCCTAGTACCAAGTGAGTTGAGGCAAACACGCAGGAATGGACTAGTGACTTGCCCTACAGAGACCCCGTTCAAATAGATCCAAAATTCATCGTCATGTTCTTGAGCGTCATTACCCAAATGAACCTTGGATCTGTGGACAGAGTCGTGGCCATTAAGTAGCCAACTGACCGAGAAGTTGACCACCATTACAGCCGCTACATAAATGAACGCAGTTCCGACCGGGAAAGCAACCAAGATCGGCAAAGAGGCCAGGAAGAGAACTTGAAGCACGATGAGAAAGCCATGCAGTGCAAGACATATCAGATTCTGAATTGAGGGATACAGTTCGTCGAGAGGTCCACAAGGCCATGGACTGAGAGGAAGCACAATACCAACGACGGACCAGCTGCATCTCCAGAAGAGCAGAACATCGTACCAGCAGAGGTAAAGAGGATTTCCAGTATATGGAAGTGGTGACTCGGCCGGTTTGCCGGATTGTGATGGAACAAGTTTGACGGACATGTTGATGAGTTTAGAGATTCCAGTGGAATAAAAAGCAAACAGTAAGGTAATCTCGAACTCAAGTTGTTCAGATGGTGATTCGACTTGACAAAATATTGTTACTTGATATATGTTGTAGCCTTTGACATGTGAGATTCTTCTGATAGGCGGAGAACTACCGGTGAGAGTTGCCAGCTGAGAGATTGCGTTGATCGAGAAGCCTTGATCTCCACGGGACTCATGTGTCGATTGCTGTCATGGGAGGGGGGTTGTGACATCTAAACTAGATTGCATTAGTAATGGACTACCAGTGATATGAAGTTGGATGAGTTCTTGTCGACTTTCACACGAGTGATCAGAGAACATTGAAGGCATATGAATATGAAATCATCGATTGTACAGGGCAGTGATATCCTGTCGTCTATCTGGGGCTGAAGTCATAGTGTGGGGACATAAGGTCTGTGCCTCCTCGTAGAAACAGCCACGAGAGCAGAGATAGGTCAGCCAAGCTTCCCCTCAGCTTCACCGTGAATTTGACATGGACCAGAGTTGCATCATCGCTATCTGTTTGTTTGTCCAATTCAGGTTATCTCCGGGTGCTGCGCGCAGAAGAATGCAATGTCCAACGAACCCTGATTCAAATACACAGAGTTGCAATGAGCCTGGAGAGTGACTTCACAACTTCGAATGCGGGGTTTTTTCAAGTAGCGACTTGATCTTTTCAGCCCATGCTTCTGCAGCGTCTTCGCTGATCGAATTTCCGTCATAGCTTACGCCAAAGTGAACAATACCAGCATGATCCGTGGAGCTACCTACCAAGAATTCGTTATCTCGTGCCCGGACGCCCATCTTGATATTGCGATAGTCTGCCGCAAAGTCTTTACCCTCTAATTTTCCAACCTCATTCAAGTCGTAGGCCCCTGAGCTAAAATATGCAGCAGTTGAGCCGACTGAACTGACACCACATGTTGCTCCTCCCCATGTGGAAGGCCTAGGGAGCGCTCCCTGTGGGTTCATTCCAGACTTACGGCTTTCCGGTAGTTTTGCTTCGATCCGCTCAAGGGCATAGATATATCCGTTTGCAAGCAGCCGTCCTGGAGAATGTGGCTCGAGGCTCATATTAGCATCCGCAGACTTAAGTCTTTTCTGATATACTCGCAGTTGGCGGTTCGCTTGTAGAGCAATCAGTCTAAGACGACCATCTACAGGCAGGGAAGAGGAGAGGAAAGGCATTATGATCCCATCGCTGAAAGCAAGCATACATGAATCCGCCGGGGTATTGAAACCATAGAATGCTCGAGGGTTGAGAGGGAAAGATGCGGCGAATGGCTTGCGGTCTGCGTCTGGAATATTCGGATACCGCTGTTCTTCCATGTCCATCATTGAGATTCCAGCCAACGCGAAACATCCCGCCCCTACACTGACTTTCATTGCTCGGCACAATTCGATAAGCCTTGTTGATGCCGCTTTTGAGAGAGCTGCGGTGCAATGGAACGAGTTCATTGGAGGTTTCCTTGCTTCAGAGTAGTCGAACACTTTGTTAAACAAAGGAGAGAGTGAAGCAGCTTTTTCTAACCTATGCTCCCGACAAAGTGGATTCGCAATGGTGGGTGGCAAGCCTTTGCCTATGTGTCTCAATACTCTCATGATGGCCCAAAACCATCTCTCTCTAGCTTTATTCCCGGCTACTGGAGGATATAAGTCTTCTTGAGCAGGTGGAAGCCTAGATCCAAGGTTCTTGGGCAATCGAAAGTGGTCGATCTCTTGTTCGATGGACGTAATCGGCATATTGAGTAGCGCAATGAAATGTCGAAACCAGTTGTACGCTGACAGACCATCAGATATTTGATGCGCCATTACAATGAGAAATCGAAGCTCGAAGCTACCATTAGGAAGTGCAATAAGCGGGAGGACTTGTAATTGAGAAAGACATTTCGCCGGATCAATGATTCGGGAAACGTTGAAAGAGTGGCGGTGGAACTCGTCTCCATCGACTTCTGTATACCCGTCTTCGACCCATACGATCGATTTCAAGGTTTCGTCCAAAACTTCTTCACTATTCTCGTTTACGTTCACCACGAAATCCCGGCGACCAGTTCCTTCATCTTGGTGCACCCTAGTTTGAAGCATGACATGTTGCAGTCTTAGGCACGCCCAGGCAAGCGCAATACGTTGACGGAGCTCGTCTTTGCTAAGCTTGTGTCGAATCTCGAGAGTAAGTAATCCAGTCATGTCTGCGCGGCCACCGTAATCGGTCCCATCCGTGTCGAATGATAATTCTACTAAGCCCAGAGGGCGTCTGTAAACATGCTTCCTGCCTACTATATCGCTTTGCCATGCATGGTAGTTGCATGCATATTTCGAGAGCCAGTGTCCGGATGTTGGTTGCGTCATGTTCGAATTATTGAATGTGCGAGACCTTGAAATATCTTTAGAGTCGCTGTTGAAGGAAAGATGAGATAGAAGCACGGCTTCAATATCAAAGGAATTACAGGTGGGAGAGTTCTTCTTGATCGCATGCGAAATATGAGGTCAAGCGTCCATGCCCTATTTCATTAGCTTGCCCTACTTTGGTAAAGGTCGATTCAACTTTCAAGGTTGATTCATTTATCTTGAGTCCCGACTCTCGTTGACGTCGGTGAAAAGTTGGTGAGTTGATCCTTTAGACTAACCCAAGTTGGCAGTCGCGCGAGTCCATTATGCAGTGTCTAGAAACTTTGACACCGGCAATATTATCAATATCTTCGATGTGATCTGATATGAAACTCATTGATTATGCGAGTCTTTACTAAGTAAGAAGTAAGACCAAAAGTAAAACCTACGGTATCCGTACTAATCTTGGACATGAATGGTTGGACCCAAGTACTGCATTCAAAATTGAGACGCTCCCAATCTTTGCGTAAGCGAGTAGGAGCACCGATATAAATGCATATTGTCGAATCCAATGTTATGGTGTCGCCACACAGCAATGACTTTGCACTTGAGATATTCACGTTGTGCCTATCTTTGTATCACTCCGTGCCTTACACCACGCCAGTAGGAAAGGTTTTCGATGCTGGCAAGGCTCCCATTGCAAACGTATGATAGCCACAAGGTGTTCTTCTCGTTCTTTTGTTGACATGTACAAATTCCGGTACCGACGAACCTGCATTCCTGATAAGACTCGAATCACTGTTGTAACAGTGGTAAAGGCAAGATATTCACGTGGCTATTGACATGCCAGGTGTTGGAAAGCTGAGTGAGGCCGTTGATGCACCATACAGACCTATAAAAGAGGCGAGGGAGATCTTATGTCCTAAAATAAGTTTACAGCCTTCGGTCCTGTTCGGGGGAAGCCACAATCAATTTGTTCATATCCTACGAGAACGTAATCAGTAGTTATGGATCGAATAACACGCCCCATGACTCGTTCCAATAAATTTAATTGAACAAGGATATATTGGAAATTCAGACATGGTGACACATGATTGATCACCGAGATAGAACGATGATAGCATGCAAAAATGTCGATATTCGAGAATCTGATTTGATGAGACCATATTGAGTGAAGATGATCGCGCTAAAGCGATGCTGGTTGCATATACCACTTCCGAATAGATTCTGAAGCCTAACATGTATGCATGCCGATATCTTCCTCGTATTGGTAGCTTTTAGGTTCCTTCTAAATGCGAACCACAGTCCGCGCCAGGATACCAGGGCGGACCTCGCGTTTGATTCGTCGATGTCCTCTGAACATCTTGGGCTTATACGTACTGATGTGGCCTTTTGGCTCAATGTACCAACATACGAGAGGCGTAGAAATCCTAGGTTTCCAATTAGACATGATAACCCGTATTGATATGTTTGTGAACCACTTACTGGATGTTCATGTTGAATCATTGTCGTGACCTTCTCAACCTCTTCAGCTAAACCTTGCACGTTTGCATCCCACTTTCTCAATTCTCTACCAACAGGCCTCTCAGTGTGACCGGTTTTCCTTTGCCCACTACCTTCACCCTCAAAGAAGATCAATCGATCAATCTGGTCGATATATCCGGCCAGACGACCTTGCTCGAACATTTTTGACGCATTATCTTCAGCTTTTTCTGGATCTGTCCCGAGGAGCTCGCCAAGTTGATCAAATCCAATATTGCTATACAATTTCGAGGCACCGAGGAGATTATGCTCGAGAATAGCTTTGTCAAGCACAGTTGAACCATCGGCGGTTTTAGCCAGATGGTGGGGCTGAAGCTTTCCAGCAAACCCTTTTACTTCCGATGGAGTAAGTAGACGATTGAAAAATATCTTTTCTAAAATAGGAAAATCTTCCACTTGATTTGCACGTTCATCCTTATACAATTTGGCTAACATCTTTCCACGTTGAGGGCCAGCAGGAGCAAGTACGGCACACACTATTGCTGCAGATAGTGCGTGTAGTCGCTCTTCCTCATCCACGCTAATCTCAAGACTCATTGTGTAATAAGCTTGCGCAGCATCCAAGAACGATCGCTGAGCATCATAGATTCGCGCTTGGCTGAGTTGAAACATCAGCCTGGTAGTTTTGTCTGTGACGGTGTGGATAACGCTTTTAACTTTGTTCAGTGCAGTGAATGCACTCGTAGTATCGTCTTCTTCGAGGTAGCAGCGAACTATTCGAATCCAGACTTTGGCTTTCTCATCGTTGGACAGCGTTTTCTGAGTTGAGTCGAGCGAAATTTGGGACAAGGTTTGAGCTGATTTGATGTATTCTTCCTGCTCTTCATATGCATCTGCCAAAACCTCTTTTATTTGTGTATCCTGCTCCTCGTACTGTGTGCCTTTGGGTGCGAGCAATCCAATAAGCTTGTCACCCACTTCGACCTTGATCTCCGGGTCCTTAACATTACGATATTGCTCGACAAAACTAGTAATCAGTGGTCGCAGAACAACAACACCAAGGGAGTCGTCCAACAGTGTGGCTGCGTAAGCAATCATATCTGCGGCGAGATGGTCGGAGGAGCCGTTGGCGGTGATGTCCTGGAGTAGAGCATTGTAGCGAGAAGGCTTGTCGGAGGTTGACACTGCTGAAATATCCTGAAGAGCTGATTTGACCTGTGAGGAAGCCATCTTGCAAAAGACAGACAGAATCAGAGCTCGACGGTCGCTTGTATCGTGAAGGTAGGCAATGCGGGGTGGTATCGAGCTCCAGGCAGCACCACGAAATAGAAGGCTGTGCCTGGGGGGTTGTCGAACGCCTGAACTGGACACAAAGTCCTCGATTGCAGTCAAAGGTACTAGTTGGTGGAATTATGAGAGAATCACGGTGGTGCTCAAGTTTTAATATGAGGATATACCGATGTCTACACATTGGTTGGAAGGACTGGAAAGGGAAGCTGTGCCTTATCGATAAGAGTAAAGTCTTGGCGCGTCGCCGCCATTCTTTGGGCGATCCCATTGCAGCTCTTCTTTCATCACCTTCACACTTTCACATATCTCACCCCAACCGTCGCCTTCTACTCTCATTTACTAGCGCATACGCTGCTGAATCCAAACGATCGCTACATATACCACATATCACTACGTCTCTTCCCGCTCCGTCGCGAGGAGCCCATCTCCGTGATGAACGGCATCAAACAAGACCCCGACGTCAAGATGGATCCAGACGCCATCACACCATCTGGAAGCGGTTATATGGACGATGATTTCTACGAGGATACGGGTGAGCTTTCGATGCCTGGAAAGGGAGTCGCAAAGGATGTCTGGGTGACGCGCATCCCAAAATGGCTCTACGACGCGGTCTCCAAATGGGAAGACCATGTAGAGGGCAAGGGCGATGACCAGATCGTGATTGGGGAGCTACTGGCATATGGCGATGAGAAACGTCCTGGGGGAATAAGCAAGACTAAGCCTATGCGGATATTCTTGAACGAGAACTGGCAAAAGAAGAAGCAATTACCCCAGGCCTTTGAGCTTCGACTTGCAGAACAAAAAGACTATCATATAGGAAATGCATATGTCTTCACAGAAAAGGACCTGCCTGGATACAAACCCAACGGATTTGGTTCATACGGTGGATTCGGCCAGAATAGACAAGGTGGTGGATCGAACCTGGGTGTCCAAGATCCCAAGGCAAGGGTGTTCAAGAGGACCAAGTACAAGAAGGCTATTCCGAAGCAGACAAGTCTCATCGGGCCGGCCACACGGGAATACAACGCAAACCCACTAAACACCCCAGAATTCACCGAATTCAATAAGAAGCGTACCATGCAAGCCATTCAAGGAAAAGAGCTAAAGACCAACATCTTGGACAACATGCATGATCATACTGCCAGCCAAGATGTTCAGAAGATGTTCAACTCGTTCATCAGATCGACGGCAAAACCAAAGGGCCAACTCAACAAAGCCGCCCGTATCCCAAAGAACGAACTCATCGACTTGTTGCATACGCTCTTCGACAGGTTTGCTTATTGGGGCATGAGAACGCTAAAGGCGGAGACAAAACAACCAGAGGCTTACCTCAAAGAGGTTCTGAGCGACATTGGCGACCTGGTCAAGACAGGCCCGTTTGCCAGTTGTTACAGACGACGAGCTATCTACAACACCGACAGAGCTGTTGCGTTTGAGGGACAGGCGCCTGACACAGACCTTCCTGACGAAGATGAGGAGGTTGAGATGGAGGATGTGGTCTGAACATTCGTTTACCATCTAGGAAGTCTGAGAAGACAATCCTTCCCTTCGTGTCTAATTCGGTTTGTTCGTAGACGAACCAGTGTTTTCCATGGTGCATTAGCGAGGCGTTTGGATGGTTACTGTACATTTGCTAGGCTACTTTCTTTCACATCCTATTGGCGTATAGCAGAGTCAACATACGACTCTCCAATTAAGTCGCTGTTTTGTGCATCATACTTCCGTATAACTCATTCATACGACAATCACAGTCTTTGTAGATTTGCGGGAACCAATGCCATTGACTATTGACTGGTCTTCGAATTCTCTTTGAATGCACATCAATGATCTTCTAAATGTATCTAGTGAGGCGTACGCTCCTGCAGAGCTAAAGTACAAAAAAGTGTAGCCAAATGCTAATATCCCATATAAGTAATCACGCGTATAAATCATACAATCCAAATATGCATATACAGGAAATATAAACTCCCAACTACCCCAACACACAGTTGCTCTCAAACAGTCCTTTTATACTGCGATGGTAGATAGCTTATTTGTTATGCCATATGAGAGTCCGCAATGAATCCCAATGATCCGATTGTACGTATCTATACGTTCGTCAGCTTTGTCCGTGGAATCAAGTGAGTGTGACAAAAGAGGAACCCACATGTAACTCATACTACTCCTCAAACTCGACTGCACAGTCTCGGGGTGCCACCTAAACAGGTACATAACCATCGCCCAGCTCAATGTTGCAAAAGCCGGCCACCCATTCCTCATTACCTCTCTTCGTAACTCTTCATTGCCAATCAACCCCAATCCACCTCCGCCGCCCTCGATCTTGCCAACATGGCGTGGTTGTACAGCCAGTTTCCCAAGCGCAAGACACACTCGTGCGAAGACGTAGATGACGATCTGTTGCGACACGGAGTTATGGATATCGCGACCAAAGACAGTGTATCCGCCGACCAAGCCCGCAAGGAAGGAGTCGTAGTGACGCTCTTTGCCCGTCGGTGATGTATGCTTTAGGAATAGCATCGAGGACTTGTACACAAAAGCGAAGAAAGCGAGGTTCCGGGCGTGTTGACGCGTGGCCTTGAAAACGAGCCAGCATTTATTACGGAATCTAGAGCGCAATATGATGAGTATATGGGCGAGCGGAGATGCGGAGGAGGGAATACATACGTGCCAGATCGGAAGAGAAAGATCATGCTAAACAACACAGGTTCAAGTTAGATATGGCTTTGAATTGGGTGGGAGATAGGGTAGGGGACTCATACACCAGGGCGTGCGGAAATCGCACTTTGGACCCGTAAACGATGCCATTGCGGATTCCCTTCACGAGGGTGAGGGCGTCGTGATATTTGGGATCGAGGACGATTCGATCAAGCGCTGCCTAATGCGTGTACAACTCAGCTGAAGTTTCTAAAGCATCTCTAACACGTATACATACCTCAAGCGCGTGTAATCGGTCCATAACTTTCAGTATACCTCGTCGAGTATTTCAGAGCTTTTAGCCTCGGTCTTTGAACGCTTGCGCGATTTCGTCTTTCTTCAGCTCTGAGAACGCGGCAATCAGCTCGTACGGCTGGTGCTGATGGAACAGAATGAAAAACAAGAATCGGCAATCATCAAGGTCCTTAGCAATCGATTTGGTGTTGTAGAGGTATTGCCGGCCCGCGTGCATGTCGAGCGTCGGGAGGTCGTGGGAATGGCATTTGATCCTCGGCATCTGCGTCACTGTACCGGCTAGGGTTAGGCATGTTTCCCCACACTTGGTTTGGATTCCCACGCCCAGCTACTCGCGTGCAAGCAAACGCTTTGACATGTGAAAACGTTCCTGGAGTTTCACGTGCGAGTGATTGAATAACTTGTCTTTGCATATTCAAGAATTTTGGTTTATCTTTTTGTATTGGCCATGTTTGTATCTGATGTCTTCATCTAAGACAACAAGAGTATAAACTTTCCTAACCAAGGAAAACCGTACAGAACCGCTAAAAAAAATGTTCATGGTATCGCATGTTTGCTTTAAGAGAAAAATCATATCGACAAAAAACACCACCGCAATGCTGCCCCATTCATTATGAATATGCTTCCAATCCAGTGCCACTCATGCTTTGAGTGTATCTACTGTCTAATCCAAAGTTCAATGTTGAGATTGAACTTATGCCTATCGCTCAGGCCAACGTTTCTTCAATTCCTCGTATATAGTGAAGATGAACGCAGAGCTTGGGATTGATCGCACCACGGTGATTCCACATCCCCTGTACAAGCCACTAATTCCATGCTGCTGCCAAATCGCTCGGCCGACAGCACTGAAAGTAGATCGTCCACCGATGATTTGTTTCACGTCCTCGGTTTGCATGCGGGATTTGATTGTGTCGGCTGGATAGAACAGGAAGTTGTACGACACGCCAGCAATCGCTCCAGCCGTCAAGCGTTGTGATACGGTAAGATCGTTATCCTTTCCAGTGGAGGGTTTGAGGCCGTTGTAGTGCTTGAAGGTGAGTTTCATTCCCTCATAACCACCAAACCAAGCTACACCTCCACCAGTCTCGCGAATGAATGTGCCCATTTGGCCATGCCAGTACCCCATGAACCCTTGGTGGCGGTAAATGGACGCAATGATACTAGGTATTCCTGGCCGTTTGAATCCCACACCATAGGATTCGAGCGGTACTTGCATTTTGCATTTGACTAGTTCGATAGGTGTAAGGAATAGGGAAGTGAATGCGCCTGCAATTCCTCCACAGAACAAGAGGCCAGAATATGGTAGATCATTTTCGGGATGACCCCTTAAGTGAGGATAAAGGCCTGCAGCGACAATGGCATCTTGAGCGACGCGATACTAATGTGAACGTTAGCCAGGGCATGTCATTGACCGGCTTTGAACTTACACTGAAGAACAAACATGCGTTCTCCACAGCGGCGCCGACAAGAGGAGCGCTAATGCCCCTATAGATTCCTAAGAATCCATCTCGTTGTAGAGACTGCTTGAAGCAATCCAATGGGCCGGTATACTGAAGGGGAAGGTGATGCGGCTGTGATTGCAGGCGGACTTTGACCGTGTCGAACGGATACTCGATGTACTTTCCGACAATGCCTGCTATAGAACCGCATACAACGTCTTTGATCGCTTCTTCTCCTTGACCATGTGTACGTTCAATAACGGCGTGGTCTTCCACGATGACTCTACTAGCCAGCTTTCCCCCGCTCTTCACCACCGGTACCGGACTCTCCTTGATCTCCATGTAAATATCTTTGTTCTGTATTATGGAAGTGTCGAAGAGGGATATTGGGTCATGAGATTGCAGTCATGGTGTGTGAGAGGTTTGAGTCGTAGTAGGCGGCGAGGAGAGGGAAGAAAGCTTATTCGCAACCTGCTGCGCGCATAGGAAGCGATCGGGAATGATATCGCTCTGCGTAAGACCGAGCTACGAGGTTTATGTCGGACAGGAAGGCAAGCTTATGTTATATGCAGCCCGCCGGGTGTCGGGGTCCGCGACAGCGGTGATTCGTGTTGATGCAGGAGGGGGACGACGAAATCGGCGCGAAGCTTTCCTCCAGAACAGTTAAAAACAAAGCACCGAGTTTTTAGCCGCCGAAAACCCTGTTGTACCCGCTGATCTTTGCTACAGAGTACAGTAGATCGGAGGCGGGCTGTTGTTGTGCACTGGAAGAATGCCGTAGTCTGCTGAATACGACGGGAAAAGATGCGGGACGATGTCACACCTCGCCGAATCTGCGAAATCTCTTGATCTTATCAGATCAGATCGTGCCTGCCTCACAATCCTTCCTGCAAACAGTCTTCCTTGACTTTTTCTTTTTCGACGACCGGTTTTAGCGGGGTACGGGCCTCTTGTCCCGGCACGCGCACGGCCCCACTGTCTAGGGCTAATCGATAACAGTCCCGGCATTACATCGGCAATTGTTTTTTTCCTTTCCTCTTCCCATCCACCTACCCACGTCTAGTACGTACAACATATCACACCCAAAGCTCCATTCAACGATACAGCAATGTCGGACGCAATTGAATCGCAAACAGAGCCGAGCGCTCCCCAGGGGATGCGCAAGAATGGTCCGTTATATCAATGTTTGCGGAAAACAAACATTTCAGTGGAACTTACGTACACAAATTTGCAGGCAAACAATGGCATCAAACGAAAACCGCTTTCCGCCCTCGATCAAACCAGACGTCGTTCGCGAAGCGCTCTGAGGAGAGATTAGCGATGGCTGCCGTGAAAGCAAAGGAGAAGGAAATGAAAGACGAGAAAGAAGCTGCCCGACAGGCATGAGCAAGCATCTCTCGCTCAGAATGACGCTTATTGACGTTCTACCAGCAACGAACTGAAGCCATCCGGACGAAACGAGCCGCGAAAGCCGAACGAGAGCGATACCAACAGATGGAGGAGAAGATGCATAAGAAGCGCGTGGAGCGCCTGAAGAGACGAGAAAAGCGCAACAAGATGTTGAAGTCGTGATCCGAGTTTGCGACTAGTCTCGTTGACTCGCTCATTGCTTATACTAGCAATTTATACAAGTACAAGGCTGCCAGCCAAATATTTACTTGCTCGAAAACGGAAAATCATGCCAAGCTGAAAGTCTGCGGTACGCTGAAGACCGATACATTGTTTCGTACCTGAACAAATTAAAGCGCATCGGGGTTAATTGGGATTCGCGAAAATAAAAGAGATATAGGCAATATCAGGTTGGGGTTGTACCAACGAATTAAAATAGGCGACCGATTTTGGACACAATGGGAATTGCGTCAGGTCATGGCTGAGGAGCTGGAAAGACAATGATTCCAGGGAGTCGGAACAAGCACATGATACCCAATATGGTTTTTGACTAAGATCCGTTTCAGTGCCAAGAATATAGATCTACATCACCCCAAATTCATAGGGCAACAACTAAACCAACAATATCCGTACCCAACAGCTACAATCCGTCACCATGCGATGATGTGCTTAAGTGCGGGAAGTACAGCGACGGCCGAGCTTACCAAAGGCGAAACGGGACAGGAAAGCAGGGCAACAAATGGCAGCACAAGTTGTCAGCCACCGGAAGATTTGAAGCGAGGAAGCACCGCGGCACAGTGATATAACCTCCCAATGCTACGACAAAAAGCGACGTTTTTCCAACGGCCACGATGTCGGTCAACATAAATAGTTAGCTCTGTTATTTTAGTCTAACAGACCCTAGAGAAGCGAGGAGGATTGTGGAGAAAAAGCACTAAGACCTCCAAAGGCCTGGTACAACGTCATCGCCCGGCTGGCAGTGTGAAATACATGCAGATCAACGCGCGAAATTTGGCCTGAGGTTCTGCGGCTAATAGCGGTCTAAATGCTTTGGTACACTGGAGTTTGAAGACGTGATCACGCCATAGAAATCAGCCAACATATGCCTGGAAATCCCGTTGGCGGTCAACGCAAACATGTGGAGAATTTCCAGTTCCTCCTGAGACTGAGGGCGCACTGTTGCCTGGACTATGCCGGTCTTACAAGAAATCACACCTTCAGCCCTACTCCATTGGTCGTACAAATACCTTTGGAAGTGACAGCGTGGACATGCATGTCACTGGACCTGATGCATCATCAGTTCAGGCCTGCCCAGGCCATCATACCCCTCTTTCTTCGAACATATTAAAGTGTACAGAGTCGCAGTTTAATGACATCTTCTTTGAAACTCCTTTCTTCTTAAATCCACAAAACGTATTTGTACTATACCCTTGTATGATCAGTGTTATCATTTGTAGTAACATTTTCGCGTCGTATATTTGCTGAACAGCGACCGGCTTCGCTACCAGCACGAGATCTTGACCTTGTTTTATTCTTTCCAAATCTTCGTTTGTATTTTGAAGGGTAAGCTGGAAATCTTACTGGGTCCCCTCCTTGCACCAGAGAAACTGATATATGGTTACGGAAACCCAGGAGACATCCATCGCACACAGATGTCTCTCTTTCCCGACCCCAACGATCGACATGCGACTAGGGAGCCGCCGTCTGCCACGAGACCACCTCACCTGAATGGAACGGTCTGTGGCTGTCAATCTGGGAGTGGATGCAATCATGAATTGGGAGGAGATGAGGTTGGAGACGATCATGGAGAGGGTGCCTCCATCACTTCGCTCGAGACGCTCGTAGCTTCTAACAATTCCGAGGCAGACGAGATTTTCCCACCAAGTCCGGACAGCCCTGAGCAGCAATTCGAACTGGAACTATTCGAGGTGCAGCAATTATCTCCCTGGGAAATGGCGAGCTTTGAAGAGATACGCGCAAGGTTCGGAGATTCCTCGAACAGATTCGACAGGATGAGCCGAATACAACAGATCTTAGGGCTAGGCGACGACGATGCACCAGACAGCTTGAAGAACGAGGCATTTGAGAGTGGAGAACATAGTGTTGTTGTCTCGGAGAAAGAGAGCATCCGTGGCATGTCTCCTGGTCCGGGTATAGGAACATGGGCAGAAGGATGGACAGGAGGATTGAATCTGGAGTTGGGCCTAAAGAAGTATTACTTCATTGTCAGTCCACTTCGGCTCACGCCTCAAAGGCGAAATTGTCGAGGTTTGGTAGCGTCTCATTTAATCATAGGCGATGGTGCGAGCTCTTCAGAACTTTCGAACAGTTTTATCGAGGAAGACTTTCATTGATGAAATTTTGGATTCTTGTTCAGTACATTATGTACGGTTATTGTCTATTATCCAGGGTCAGCGGCGTTACTCATTATCTTGGGACTTGGGAAGTTTTGATAGGTTGGCGTCGTAGAATCCACGCAATGGCATTTGTTTTTTATGAAAACCACTCGAGGTCATTTTTCCAATGTATCCCATGTAGTGAAAGTATAAGAAGCGATTTCCTTTTGCTAATGAGTGATTATTAGGCATGTTTCAGTCAGCCATGGGGAATTCAGGCGTTGAGGCATTATTTCTGTTCCGGCGAATTGACCATTTGCTGGCCTCTGGCCCCGGCGTTCGTGAGTCGCACAAGGTTAGCAGCCGACAGGTCAATGTCAAATAGATGACAGACACCACATCGCAGACGTGGCCATGCATTCGCACGCGGAATTCGGGAATGGGGAGAGTTCGTGGGATTGCAGAAAGAAGCCGCGATCTTGCAGCAGGACTATCCCCAGGATGCAGATCCCCCAATAATCCTAGGCTGCATCTTCTCCACGACTTCGGTCGTCTCCGATTTCCTCCATGCTTCGCCGCCAACCACAGCGCCGTCGATGCCCTCCTCCGTCATCAAACCCATGCGGGCTAGCCTGGCTCACCGTCCGCCTCCTCCCCGTCGCGGTGCGTCTCTAGCGGAGGCGTAGAGGAGTCCACGGGCCAAGGGGACGGTCTTGCTATGCTGACTTTCGAAGCCTAAGGTGCAGCAATGTGGGCTGACTCCACCGACTCCTGCCATCGTGCAAGCCCCAAGTGCAAGCCAGAGGCGCACCAAAGGTACACCAAAGAGGGTTGAACAGTCATCTAGAAGTGTGCTCCAGAACGAGACCGGCTCCTCTTTGTAGTTACAATCTCGCCCTCTCGCTCCACCCCCTTTGGTATATGTTCGTACGGTGGCCTTTGTAGACTGATTGAAATACAATACACACAGGTCCTGGAATCCCCAAGCCTGCGCCGCGTTGCACTCGGGTTCTGTGCCCAATTGCGTCCTTTTTATTTATTCCCAGGTTCTCCCTGGATCGCAGCCCGACAGCCCGTCAAAACGTTCGGCCGTGGACCTGTGCTCTCCATCCCTGTCGTTCAACAGGGCCTCTAGGAAACAGGACGTCCTCAGCTCTTTCATATTACGGGCGGTGCTTCCTCAACTCTTCTCTCAGCCCCATTCTCTCACACACACACGACCATCGCGCAACGTCGCCCGCCCCAATTTTCTCGAAACTCACTCTCGCTGTGTTCCGCGACAACTAAAGGACTTGCGCGCAGACGCTGGTGCTGCCCGCGTGCTCTAGATCCACGGTTCTGCAATACGTCACTAGGCGCAACGCAGGAGCTCCTCCACCTCGACAACGACGTCAACGGGTTGTCTTTCACATGAAGGTACCATTTCGGGAACTTCACCTCTTTCGGCCAACTTCACAGGCCAAATAAACTCACTCTTTTGTGCTTGTCGGACCCTGGATCTGCAGCTTAGATTTTGGTGAGTAAAAGAGTTCCGGGTCAACAACATGTACCCTTGCCTGACGAATGCTTTTGACTAAAAATTGTCTGCAGCCACCTGGAACCCTAAAGAAACTCTTCTCGAGCCTCTCTCTTCGTTTCCTCCATCCCTACGCGCCGCCTTTTACCATTCTCTTCGTCGCCCATTTAGGCCGATTGTTTCGCGCTGCGAAAGTCTACGTGAGACTAGAGAAGATACTCTAAACTACAGAACACACGCCCCAAGTTCTTGACCGACTGTTTTAATTTACCCCAAAATTCACAAGCACAGTCTCGGACTCTCTCCGAAGGCTTGCCACCTGCATTCCGATTTCTCCCGATCTCCCTTTCCCCGCATCTTGGTGCGCATCCGCACGCCTATCCCACGAGCCTGGCTTTGCACTAGTCGAAGCATCCAACGGCAACAGTCCGATACCTTGTTGACAGGAGCTAGTATTCCAGGGCCTGATATGGGCTTAAAACCCCCCGGTTTGCGATACACATCAAGCTTGTCGCGGCGTAGCCCTAGTATTTCAACATGGCATCGGTTGCCCCAAGAAGATTCAACGTCGAACCGATTGAGACAACCTCCAGATCGTCAAAGGACTTGACGCCCAAAGTTCAAACAGATTCACCCAATCCTCCACGTCGATTTTCCCCAGACCTAGTCGAAACAGTAACAAAGACTCATCGTCAGTTGCCCGAACCTATTGAAACAACCCATCGAACCTCTTGTCGGTTTGCTCCCGAGCCAATCGTGACTACAACGTATAGCCCCCAGAAGAACAACCATAAACCGGCTAGGAAGTTCAAAGCTGAGCCTGTCGAAACAAAGACAAGACGCTCTCGCAACAAGTTTGCAGAGGAGTGGGATAATCAAACAACCAAGAAACAGGAACAAAATCGTCCTGCCCGGAAGTTTGCACCCCAATTGATTGAGACCGCCAGACGATCTCGCAGAAGTGGAGACACCGAGCCCGCTCTGCTTGCCTCTGATAAAACGGAAGCAACACCTGCACAAAGCTCTAAAAATCTGAAGAGGTTGCGGATAGATGCAACACCGCCTCCGCCGGAAAATACTCCCACTGCTGATTTCTCTCATAATCCGCTTTTCGCAGAGATCGAGCGGGCTACATCTCCTTTGACTGGACGACGGCCATGTCGTATGCGCTCTCGTCATTCTTTTAGAGTGCCAGATCTTGATCCAATTGAATCATCCGAGTCAGAAGCATCGAACCCTCCCTCTCCGGTCACATCGCCTTCTATCATCTCCGACCACTCGTTTATGTACAAAGAGGCAACTCGCATGCGAGAAAGCGTTGATGCACGATCGTCAGGTTACTTGTTGGAATTAGCTGCGAAGGCTGCGGAAAAGCAACTTCAGGAGCAAGTCATGGCCGCATTTCCTAATACGGGTTATCACGAAACCGTTGACCATTTTATCGACCACGATTCAGATGATGCGGACTCGTTTGTTGAGCCGCAATCTGGTCGTCGAGAGTCTCCATTCACCATGGTCAATTGGGAGTTGGTTGCGATGCGACGTCATCGGGAAGCCCAAGACCAAAACCAGGAAGACGAAACGGATCCAAAGGAGCAGCCAGGAGACGAGAAAAACAGCTCTGATGCCAATAAACCACATAACGCATGGGTCAATGCAGCTGCCATGGCTGTGACAAAAGACCCGGA
Organism: Dendryphion nanum; assembly: GCA_020744415.1. Taxonomy (NCBI): domain Eukaryota; kingdom Fungi; phylum Ascomycota; class Dothideomycetes; order Pleosporales; family Torulaceae; genus Dendryphion; species Dendryphion nanum. The sequence goes on from JAGMWT010000008.1 coordinate 1,575,344, forward strand.
ATTGGATCGTATGCGCAAAGACGCACGACCACCAATGCTTGGAAAAGACATCAAATTTCCTCGATGTCCATCACCGGAGCCAGCTCGATTCGATACTACTCAAGGTTGCGATGCTGTACGAATATCAATGTGTTACCTTGCTGAACAAAGCCAAGCAGCCGAAAGAGGGGAAGGTCTATGGTGTGGCGAAAGTACTAGATGTGTCGCGAGCAATCCACCATCGCTTTATTCCAATGCCAGCAGCCGATCCCCCAGCCATGGTAACAGTGGTGGTGGACTGTGGGGCGGATCCTGCATCACTACCGGATTGACGCCTCCAAGAGGACCCACTGGCATACTCACGCCAAGAATTGATGTAAACAGCCTCCTATCGCCATGTCCTACTCCTCAGATGAGTCTCCTCCCTCCAACGCCCCCTGCATCACAAGCAGACTTCGCCTGCATAGACGAGAAACTCGCCGCAGAGGTTGCAATCGAAGAGGACTTCGGAGACGACTTCGTCACTCAAGTATACAACTATCTGTCCCTGGGCTATCCTTCTCTCGCCCGCATGTTTGACGAAGAACTTTCCACCATCTCCAAGATCCCCGTTTCCGAGTTGCGCCAGGACGACCATCTCTTGTCGTCGAGAGGATATATCCGCTTAGGCGCGGATGGCAATCTCACCGATGCTTCGATCACGGAAGAGACGTGTATGCGATGGCGGGCGCTGCGCGTATATGTTCGCGAATGGGCGAGACAGCATCCTGGGATGGCGATTGATGGATCGCTTGGAGTTGGGACTGCGGTTCGAAAGGGCAGTTGGGCGGTGTAGAGTGCTCTCGATTTCTCTTCAATTTTCCTTTCCCTGTGTTTGAGCGCGCGATGAGCGATTTTTTTTTCGTATTAAGATGATAGCATTTTAATTGTGTTTCCTTTTCTCTTTCACCCATACATTGTCTTTTGGTCGTGGTATTGGGCGCATTTAGGAAAGGAGGGGGGACACATGACACTGGTAGGCATATGGAAACGGAACGGTACGTGGGGGGGTTTACAATAGGGGTCTTGGTATTTGGACCTCGTTTGTTCATTGTCATCTCATCGTCTTCTATGTGTAGATGTATAGATAGATATGCTTTTCCACCATGCTTCTTTGATGGAATGGATGGAAGGATAGTTTATTAGCATATGAGTGGAGGAAGAAAGATTTGTCAAAGCATCAATCATCGTAAATCATTCTATGTCTGCCGGTCATCTTTTCATCCGGAGAAGTTTTTTTTAGTGTTTTGTTTTTTGGGATTTTTAGTTTGTATTACCTTGTTCAATTGTTTAACAGAGTTCAGGGTTTCCCGCACGCAAAACCCTGTGGGCGACGAGCGGGATGTTTTAACTTTCCCCCCCCTTGGCGTCTATATCGTTTCTTTTTCTGTTCCTTATCTCTGGAATACGAAGGACCCCCTTTGTAGGTAATTCTCACAGTCAGCGAGCAGCAACCAATCTCTTGCTCTCTCTCATTTCGCGAGTCGAGTGAATCCAAAAAAAATGCCGCCTTGGGGGATGACGCAATGTTTGCTTTAGCTTTGCGCATATTATTCCCCAGCGAGCGGTTTGATGCTCGACTCGGCAGCTTTTTTCCGCGACCACAGGTCCCAAGGTTGGTTTCGATGATTAGCAACAACGATTGGGAGAAGTGTTTTTATCTCTGTCTTATCTACCTTTCTAATTTCTTTCTTTGTTCTTGCTTTCCTAGTCTGTTTGCTAATGCTTGCTAAGCTACCTAGCTTCTAGGACTGCTATCTTGGGTCTCTGGCCAAGAGATGAAGGGACACGAAGCTCCATCTTGAACGACATCTGCCGTGCTATTCGTCATGCCTCAGCTCCCGTCAGGACGAATCGTTCTATGTTGCTCCTCGCTTCCATTAGCCTCCTACTCATCCACCCATCTTGCGGCTGGAGGTTGGACGCTGGAGGCTGATCCTCCCTGCATAATATTCACTGCCACTCCCATTACCACTGGTGCGGTCCATAGGTCCCACATCCCACATCCCACGCCCGCCTGCCCACCCTTGGCCGGGACCTGCAACGAGGCATTGCTTGTTGGTGTCCAAACCGCCAATGACACGTCCACAATGTCCAGACCACAGCTAGTTGGCTTAGCGTCAGGTACAGGCGATCGTAGCTTGCGATGGATGGAGCATTTCATTGATTGGGATGCGCAATGCAAGATGATGGATTAGGAAATTCATGCAGAGTCCAGTATGCTGGATCTCTGGCTCGTGCGCCCCGGCTCTTCAGGAAACGAAGCGAATTAGCGCGTGTAGGTGCCTCGTATGGTGCTGTCTAGATTGGAGATTGGTCTAGAGGGATTTCTTGCTCGTTGTCCATTGTCTTAGCTTTATCTCACCGATCAAAGTCTATGGACCATCCCCGACTGCCCATTTGGCTGACGCCAGTGACCAGAAGGGCCGGCTGGTCGTCGCTACGGCTTTGGGGTTTAGTGTCTAGGTATGTTGTGGGGGTTTCTTCTGGTGAGTGAGTGAGTGACAGTCTTATGTATGTGTAATAATGTGGAGGAGGACCTACGCCTCTCAGTCACTTCATCCATTCTCGTTCCGTTTGCTCAATTCCATCATTTCTTGGTGGAAGTAAAAGTGGTCCCCCAGTCATTGAACCGTGGAGGAAGACAATTCTGCTCTCGTAACTTCGTGCGCACAGGACCTTTTGGCGCTTTCTTAATTACGCTTTCTAGTACGAGCTGCGTGCTTGACGGCGGCGCCGCATCTGCGGGACTCGGGAGGGGGGCAGGGAAATCTTTTGTTTAACTAGGAGCCGGTTCGGCGCTTTCGCGACGATGGGGGGTCAGGGCTTCGAGATGTCTTTTCAGAGACAGTTAGTGACGCAGTCATGGAGTCTGTATGCGATTGGTATGATTGTTATTGTGCTTCGGGCGTAAGTGCATCTTTCTGTACTCTTTTGTTTCTACATGGTCAAATGTTTCCATACTAACTCGTACCTACGTAAAGATTTGCACGATGGCGACGAGCACGCAGCGCGTCGTTATTAGCACCGGATGACTGGATCATGATGACGGCCGTATCGGCGTTTTATACGACTTTGATTGTGTGTCTGAATATAATAGCAACGGGTGGCGGGAGCAATATGTATCCGCCTGAGCAGTTCGATCTCTTCACTGAGGACGAGATTCGCGAGCGAGTCAAAGGATCCAAGATTGTTGTTATTTCGGAACAGGTATGTTCCCCTGGCCAAAACCATACGCCCAAAGCTAATCATTGCTATGGAAAAGGCCATGCTCAATCTGATCTGGTCCTTGAAAGTCTGCATGCTATTCATGTACGCCCGCATGACCGAAGGCACCAACCACCGCAAATGGGTCAAATATCTCGCCATCTACGTAGCAGTCGGTTGGGTCGCGGTCCAGATTACGTTTTTCACGGCTTGTCGTCCGTTCAAGGGGTACTGGGGGATGCCTCCACCGAATCCGCAGTGCACAACACTGGAACACTACGCTATCATCAACGCAGTATTCAACCTGAGTAGCGATTTCGGAATGCTACTCCTTCCAATTCCTCTCCTGATATCTCTAAGTCTGCCCACCAAGCAGAAAGCCGTCTTAGCTATCGTCTTTAGTATGGGTGTTTTCGTCGTACGTATCCGCATCCATATTTTCTACCTAACCTAACTCAAACCAACAAATCACTAACGATCTCCGTCTTTGCCAGATCATCGCTGCCATTCTAACAAAAGTCTACAATCTTTCCGACGTCTACGACACCGCCTACATGCTCTGGTATACTCGCGAAGCCTCCGTCGCCGTCTACGTTGCCAACCTCCCGGGCATCTGGCCACTCCTCCGCGAACACGTCCGCTTCCTACGAAACCACACATCTTACCCTCACGGCTCCGCACTCCCCCAATATGGAAACGTATCCACCATGCACCGGAGTCGCAAACAGACTACGAATGTCCAGGCCGATGACGAGATTGAGCTGGGTCGCCGCAGCTTTTCGAAGTCGACGACGAGGTCCATGGTCTCGGTTGCGAGGAGGGAGAGCGAGGAGGGGGTTATGCCGGGGTTTGGGGAGAAGGTAGAGAAGGTGGGGAGTGAGGATAGTGATGAGAGGGCGTTGAATGAGGGTGTGAATGGTGGTAGTGGGGGATGGGGGGGATTGAATCTGGAGGTGCATGTTGATAAGACGATTGAGGTGCAGCGGGTTAGTTGGGATGGAGCGGCGGGGGTGAGGAGCGTGAATAGGAGGGAGCAGTGGGAGGTTAGTACGACGGCGCCTAAGGTTGTTATTCAGGGCCCAACAGGGGAGGTTGTGGGGAAGGCGGGATGAGGGGTTGGGATGTACATGGATGGGTGGAAAGACAAATAGATGGGGACAATTGAAGGGAACATAGAAAGGAGGATCTTTTTGTTCTTATTATTTTGGGCAGGTTAGCCAGCTAGCGAGGCGTTTCAACGGATCGGGACGCATTCAGCATTATTGTCATATCATATCTCAATATATCTCAACAGTAACATATATCCTTCTCTCTCTCTCTCTCTCTCTTCCAAAATCTCCGCATCAAATAGCCCCCCATCATCCATCCCCTCTCCTCAAAACCACTCCCTAACCAACCCCCAATTCCCCACTCCCACCCCAACCAACAACACTCCCCAAACCCTCCCGTCCCCCAACACACACCCCACAGCCCCCGTCGTCCTCTCCACCCCCTCCAGAACCCATAAGTGCCAAATCCCTCTACAATCCTCCAACACCCGCATCTCCGTTTCTTTTGCCCAGCGCAGGACGGATTCCCGCGAGCCCCGAAAGGATGTTGTGAAGGGACAGAAGGAGACGGGAAGGAGGGGGGTTTTTTCTTGGAGGGAGGAAGGAGGGACGGAAGGAGGGGAGTGGGCAGAGGGGCGCAGTGTAGAGGCGCAGTTCCAGGGGCTATTTTGACACATTTTGGGGTGGTGGATTTTTTCAGTTGAGGGCCAGGTGGGCGGGTATGTGCATGGGTCGTTCGGGATGGGGTCTTTGGGAAATGTGGGACATGGTGAGGAGGGTGATGAGGGGGACGAGGGGACTGCAAAGGGGTCGGTCCAGAGGTGTTGGCGAAACATGGTTGCTGGTATTGTTGGTATTAGATAATAGGTGGGATTTTAATTTTGGTTTCGTGGGTGGTTCATATATGTGTGTGTATGTGTGTTGTTGATGATATTGATGTCGATGCCGAATCTAGTATCAATACTGACATGGGAAGAAATTATGTGTTTGATTAAGAATGACTAGAAACCTTCTAGATGAAATAGGGTGGTCCGATGTTGTGAATAGGATGAATGTGGTTGGGCCTGGTGAAGTCTAGTGCACTCTACATATATCGCACACGATGCAAATATAGCCTCTTTGTCAAAGAGTACCCAGCCCTCTTTGCTGGAAGAATGGACAAAGGGATTGAGAACTAAAACAAAGACGTCGACTGATGACAGAAGACAACAATAGCATTGTTCTCATTAAAGGTTTGTGTGAAAGGACTAACGCCATCCACATGCCGTCTACCTGAGAAGTACAGGCTCATTTGGAAGGAATAACGTCAAGGGAAGAAATATATCGAATGTAAATATATCAACGTTGTGAATTGTAAATAGTAACGTCATTAAGTACAATAATATCCCATCAGAACAGGATACGAAGCGGAGGAAGGAAATAAAGTCACCTTGGAAAATTCATGGTGACCAGTAACAAGACCGCTGCGAGCTAGAAAACAGTGCTCGAGAAGAAACCACTCATGAACGTCCGTCATAAGTCATAATTGAAACCCAGGATTCTACGCCTGCATTGGAGCATTACACGCCACCATATGCAACCTAAGCTCACCCAACCCGGGTTGAGCTTCACCAAAACCCTCCATGGCCATACCTCTAGGCGACGTGGAGTGCACTGCCAAAATATATATAAAGAAGTGAAGTAGAACAAACATTCGAGCACAAATGACCTCTTCAATGAGTGTAAGCATCGAATTGGAAATTCGCAATATCTGAGGAGCCGTAGGGGTCGAATACATGGCTCGGGTGCAGGTAGTTGTTCTGCTCGATGAAGGATGTCGAATCGAGCGTGGGGATTGGAGATATGTCAACGGTTGGCGGAGCAAGGTACGATGTGTCCATGCTGTCATATTCAGGATACTCAAAGTTGTTCACGCTGCTGTCTTCGGTGTTGTCCGATAGGTCAGCGGAAGGACTTCTTCTTCTACTAGAACCGCTGTTGAGGTCGCCCCTAACTTCGATCTCTTTGATCCAATGTTGTTTGAGATAATCCATTGCCGGGTGGTCGCCACCGCCGATGCCTCCTCTCTTCTCGTCACCCTTAGCCTTGCGACCCTTTTTGCGGGGGTGAAAATGGGCGCGACGTAGATGGGCAGCAGCGTTGTAGTAAGCACCATACTCTTTGCCATTACGACAATGCTTGCAGCCAGAGAGAAATTTCTGATTGTCTGAAGCATCGATGCAAATATATGCCTTTCTTACTGTGGCATGCTTTCGGGCAACGTGTCGTTCAAGCTCGTGAGTTCCTCGAAACCCCTCTTGTCGTTCGGTACAATGTGGACAATACATCTTAGGGTGCTGTGGTCGAGTGTAGGGGACTTTAGTGATAGCAGCAAAATCTTTAGAAGAACCGTCCTGCGACACGACTCGCTTCATCTGAATATTGGATGAAGCACATTTTGTCTCGTCGCTTGGTTCCACTTTGGGAGCAATTTTGCGAGAAGCGGAGAGGTTGACCTCGCGCTCACGTCGCACATGTCGAGAGAAACCCGAGGACGCCGAAGCGTGACTCGTGTCACTGTCGCTAGATGATGAAGCTGACCTCCGCATATCCTCCGCCAGGTCCAGCTGTTGCTGAGAAGATTCAAGTGTCGAAACACTTGAAGGGTATGCAGGGGAAGAAAATCTTTCACCGTGCGAAGCGGTGAAAGGAAAGGAAAGAGAACTATCAACACATTCGCTGATATTGGAATCGAACAAAGGAAATTGAGACATATCCCCAGAAGGGATAGGCATAACATTTGAAGAATCAGAATGAACACGCAACATGGAAATATCATCGAACATGTGAAGATATGAGCTGCCCTCGCGACTCATGCTACTATCCGAAGCAGTAGCAGGGGTCAGGAGAGCAGGAGAAGAGCTTGGCGAGAGAGAGTCATCGAAAGATGGACTCCACCGTGCATCTGTTGTCAGCGGGGCGACTTGAAATCGACTTGAGAGTGAGGTTGGGGGGAAGGAGTGGGGGGAAAGAGTGTTGATGTACTCGTCAGGCGTGTACTCCATGCAATCGGTACCGAAGGTAGGTACCTCATGGATGGGCTGGAGAGACGACTGTGGCCGAGCCTGGTTGGTGAGAGAGTAGTGGGTGTATTCGGGGGTCTGGTCATCGAGCGACCAGGCATCTGCAATGTTTGAATTCGACACGGCGCGACCCATGGTGACGGCAGCTGGTGCGGAGGCAGTACGGTCCATTGCGGCGACGTCTGCTTCCTGTAGGAGGGTTAGAGGATGGGGTTGCGATGACCAAGAATGATAATCCATACTGAGAGTTGTGCCATGGCGGCGGCATTGAATGATTTTAACGAGGACATGGAGGACATTGAACGAGGGACTTGGTCCATGCGGGTCGATGACTGTGGGTGGAGGTTGTTGTAGGTGTTGTTGAAGGTCAAGGCATTGTGGTTGATGTCGGTGTTTCCGATAGTTTGAGTCCACAGAGCTTGTCGCTCCTCCTCGGTGAGGTGGAGGTTTTTGCTCCAAAGCTGGTCTTTGGCCTGCTGCAAGATGAGGAGATAGCTGGTGTCGGCCATGATGGTCGAAGAGGTGGTGTGGGTGGCCAGGCGGTGACCGAGAGATGTTCCGTCGGGGGTGGGGGAGAGCTGCAAAAGCGAGGCGATGATCAGCAACCAAGCAGCAAAGCATGCTTGTCTGTGCAATGGTGTTTCTTACAGTGTGTTATGGTGTGTCTCTGTTCAGTGTCGATTTGTGCGGTGGTTCGTTCTGCGAGGATAGATGTGCAGCGATAGTCGTGTCAATGGATAGACGCGAATGGGGAGTGTAGAGATGGGTGAGGCGAGCAAGAGGTGAGCCAAAAGGTGAGCCAGCAGCGAGACGGGAGGAAGGAGGGCTTTTAGCCAGGACCAGCAGGAGCCATGGAGCGAGTCGTGGGCGATGTGCTGGCTCCAGTTGCGGGACGACGATAGGCGGCGGGCGGCCACCAGAGCCACAAGGGCCAAGCAGGGCCACAGAGGGCCACAGAGGGCCACAGAGGGCCACGAGAAAGACGACCAGCGCCAAGCGCAACAGGGCAACGCAGCTGACGATCGACGAGGGTCGTCGGGGGATGTCGTTGCGACGAGTCCCGTACTTCCACTGTCCTTCCACTGTCCCCTAGCACGGCTCCCGTTCCCATTGGCTTCATCACGCCAAGGGTGAATGTCATTCGCTGCCTCGCTTTGGTGCCCTCCCGGATCGCCCTGCGAGGACTGCCACTGACCACCATCCACGACCAACTCCACCATGTCCACCAACTCTCTCCATCCTATCGCATCCCCCACCACCAAGCCTTTTGCGCTGCACTCATCTCCATCCGGCAGTCTCTTCCATCACCGTGGCTTCGCAAATTCCACTGCTTCCGCGGCAGACACTGTCCGTTTGCTTTTGTGTCGCACCAGCCGTCGATACACACCGGTGACCTCATGCAAACAAGCGCAAACAGGGCAACATTACGGAGAAGGCAACCGTCCCTAGACGCTTCCGCTCCGGCTGAGAAAGCCTACTCTGCAGATACGATCAACCATACCACTTGCTATCACAGCAACAGCGCCCTGTTGCAGCAGCCGGACTTTGCAATACTCTCTCCATTCGCTCTCAAGGCAGACTGACCATCCCAGCTCGTCAAGAAAAGCAGCAGGCCGAGCCGCCGTTTCGCGTACTTCCTCTTCTGTACATAGTATTACCTTCGTACAGGGTGTCAGCTGTTGCGGCTCTTTTCCTTGCACTCTACCCTGAGCCCGTTGCGTGTCAATTGTCATTTCACGTTTTGGTGTCACTTCCGAAATTCATGCCTCTTAGTCTCGTTCATTCTGTCAAACCCCATCCCATTACTAATGTTTCATCTCACCCATTCCGACTTCGCTGTCGAGGCAAGGACTCGCTCGCCAGTCAAGCAAGGTTTCCCCATCACACCGATCACTGGCCAACCATCACATCACGCCGAGACCCCACCGGCCCTCCATCACCGCAACTCTGACCTCACCGAGTTGACCTCGCGGATCTCAGAAAATGCCTTAGCCTCTGTCGACCACCACGGATGCTTGGAGGAGATGGAGATGCTGCAGCTTTACTGTCTTTCTCGTCCTGCCGCGTCATCCCCGACGATGGGCTGAGAGCCACATTGGATGAGAGTGACCTTGGAAATCCTAGTCGAATCGGCTTCGTTGGCGATGGCGGTGCCTCGTCCAATCCCAGCCGGATTCTGGCCTTCCAGTCTGGACTTTGGGGCGACAACGAAGGCTTTGTCGCTGTCTCGAAGACCGCCTCTGTATCTGCCTCGATAATATCAGGTTCATGCTCCCAGAACCGGTCCAACTCGTCCTCTGTGGCTGCCTGCATGAGACCGAAACCTTCAAAATATTCTGCGATCTCGTCAAGCACAGCCAGGTCAGTGTGTTGCAGGCTATCGTTGTGGTTAAAATTTGAGCCTGATTGCGTAATTGCAAACGATAGAGATCGTGACGAGTACGCCGAAGCACCATGTGCAAGATGAATAGGGCCAGGAAGATAGACATTCTGCCTAGAAACCCCGAGAGACTTGGAGTTTTGTAATGAGTTACTGCGTATCACAGAGTCCCGGCGCTGAATATGCGGACTTAGCGGAAGCGAGAAGTGCTTCACCCCATGGCCAGATGCTGGTCGCAAGGCCAGACGTCGCTCGAGGCCTGATCCATATGGCAGAAGACTTGGTCGAGGATCACTGCTGCCCGGTCGTCCGTACATTTCCTGAGGCGTACTAACCACCAGCATTGGAGTGTCCGGCAGGCCTCGAGCCTGGAAATCCACAATATTTGTATTCAGCCGCACTAGTTTCTTGTTCTTCAGAGTCTCTTTCACACGTGCTTTCGCCGAAAACGAGGTCCGCTTGTTGTTTCTCAGTTCGTTCGATATCAACTCGTATTTCTTTAAAAGTGGTGGAGGTAGCATCTTCCACGCGTTGGTTTTTACCTTGAGGCCGACTCCTCCCGTCCATTTCTTGGTGCTTTTTCTCCGATTGATGATTGATCTTGACTCAGACGTTCCATATTGGGAGATCCGCGGATACCCAGCACTTACAGGTTTGGTGCCTCGAACACTGCTCGCACATCTCTGACCCGGTCTACCCATCCTAGCACTGATGGCTCGTCTCGGTGGATGGGGTGTTAATGGTAGGGTTCTGAACGTTCCTGGCGGTGCGGTTGCTGCTTTTCGCGGTAGACGAGGCCTCTCCAGAGGCGCTATCGTCACTCCGCTTTGTCGCCTTACAGTGCATGGATTACCCTCGTCGTCGGGCAACGTTATGATAATTCTCGGAGTGGAGGGGGGAGTCATGGATATATTCGGGCTATGTGTGAGGGGTCCGTCACTGATTGACATGGCTTGAAAATCTGCGATGACATTGACAGGAATTGGGCGCTTCTTGTAAGCAGTTGGGCCCGAGGCCTGCTCTACATGTTCTGCTGGCATATCGCGAACGGGCTCTGTACTCTTTGATGATGCCAGTATTTCGGCGACTATTGTGGCATTTGACTGTATAGTGATATTGGAATTAAGAGTAAAACATTATGGTTATGCATGCTCTTACACTTTGAGGTCGTTCTTTGTTCATTCTATGCGTGGTGTTTTCAGCTATGAGCAAACGTCACCAACGAAATACTTAGATTCGACGGACAAAGGAACTTTCTCCTTATCATAGAGATAGATACCTCAATGTACATCAGTATATGCGCATGTGGTTCCTGATATCAGTTAGTCGTGTGATTAATTCTTGACCAGATGCATCAATATCTATTCGATGATTAGCCTCAAGTAACTGTGACATCTTTTGATCTTACTGATTCCTCATCCTCGAATAAAGAAAGTAAAGCAAGAATGCACATATATCTTTTGCGTCGTAATGCAGTGTGCAGGTGTGCTCGTTGTGAAGGTAATACTGAGCACCCCACTAGTTCCTCGGCAACCACCTATACAAATCTCAACCTTCCCAATTTGGAAAATTCTCTTAACCGCGTCGATCACCTGAGCGTTATACTGACAACAAGAACAATTCAATACAACTAAATTACTCCACCATGCATATACTTACTTTTCGCTCCACGAATTGCATATTGATATACATGCGACACTGAAATAGCAGTTTCAAGTAGAATAAATATGTGGGTGTGAAGATATAAGTGGTTCAATCTTCATCTCTTCATCCAGTGTGTACAAATTCAAAACTTCCCAATTAGGAAGGATTTTCGATTTCGCGTTGATCGCTGGAGCGTTGTGTAGGCCATAAGTGCAACCAAATATGGGTAAATTATTGCAGCATGTAAATGTGAGATTTTTGTGTGATGGAACACATGATCATATAAACGCGACACTGTAATAAGAGTCTCAAAATATAATATTATGTGGTTGTGGGAATATAAGTGGTTGAATATTTGTCTCCGCATTCTAGTCTGCTATTGAGGATTTGGGCACCTGCGCTGTGCGCTATAGCGGCTGCACGTTCCCAAATATCACTTCGTCCGATTATAGAGCACAGGAAACTAACCTAAGCAATGCCCCATCTTCTATAATGATGACAATGATAATTACCTATGCAAAGTCATAAATCTCCGCATTCGACCTGTTTGGTCAACATTCGCCGCATCTCCTGGCACCTATTTAGGTGCTGTTTCACAACCAGCCCCACAACCCATCTGCACCGTTCTTCGTCATGACCCCGCGGCCGATGCATAAGTAGCCGACCCCTCATCCTGAACAGCATCCGGAATTCCCATCTAGAGAGATACGATATCCGATGTCCATGTCATAGCAACGTGTGGGGCATACGGCAATGCTGACAATTGACCAATATTTAGTGATCAGGAGGCCCGGAGTACTTGAAGATGGCGGCATCCAGCGATACGGTTGCACTACCCATTGACGCGCTGTTTGACGTTTACCATTATGGCGACATCTATTGATTTGATCAATCAAGCTCCTCAGGTAGGTGTTCGATGATATCTTTCTAATGGGGATGATTTGGAGCTGATTTTATCAACTCTCTTTTCTAGGGCACGAAGCTATGGGTACGCACACCTTTCCACCACCACACTCTGCAACTTGACTAATCAAGCCTTCATTCCAGCTCCTCCATGTAGGAAACCTCGAATGCGATGAATCATGGTTCATCCGCGCCGTGAGTCCCATCCACCCACCAAACCTCACTTTCCACTCCCTAACCAATCCCCCAGGCCAACGCATCCAGCCTCTCGAACCCCAACCCCCCAAACAAACGCCGCAAACTAATAATGCTCTCCTTCCTCATTTCGCATCCAACAGAAGGGCTTATTCTCTTCGAAACCGGTGCCGGCGACACCTACCCCGAAGTCGTCGGCCCGCAAGTTAACGACGTCTTCTCCCGCGTAGAATACACCCCAGACATGAACCTCTCTGTCCAAATCTCCAAAACCGGACACGACATCAAAGACATCAAGATGGTCATAATGGGCCACTTACACCTCGACCACGCAGGCGGACTCGAACCGTTCCGCAACACGGGAATTCCAGTCTACGTTCATGAGCTCGAGCTCAAATACGCCTTCTATTCCATCGCAACCAAATCCGACGACGGCGTCTATCTCCCACACTACATGACCTTCGACATAAACTGGGTACCCTTCCATGGCTCGTTCCTCGAACTCGCGCCGGGAATAAACATGCGTCATGCGCCGGGCCACACGCCCGGTCTCAGCATCCTGCAGCTTAATCTGCGGGAGTCGGGGACGTGGATCTTCACGAGCGACCAGTACCATGTAAGAGAGAATTATAGGGATTCGGTGCCGCAGGGCTGGTTGGCGAGGGATCATGAGGCGTGGGTTAGGAGTCATCAGATGATTCGAGGACTGCAGAAGAGGACTGGAGGGAAAGTGATTCTGGGGCATTGTTGGGATACGGTTAGGGAGTTGGGGTTGGAGTTTGCGCCGAGGGTTTATGAGTAGAACGAATGAGGAAGGGAGGAGGATATGTATATTGCTGTAGTTTATTCTTACTATCATTGGATGACTGTGAGTCCAGATGATAAACCTCGGAACTATCCAGTACGAACAAGGACTTGTCCAGTATAAGATGTTCACTCTTCATACAGACACAGCTTTAAACACTCACAACCAATCTCCCCATACTGAAACTCATCCCTCCAATGCTATATATCCCACATTCATGCATGTGCGAACATCAATCATGACTCCGACCCCCAATCCAAAACCCCCCCTCGCAATCACCCACCCAAAAGAGAATCCCAAACAAAAACACCACACAAACCTTCACAACCAGTATACAAAAACAAAGCCTTACAGTCTAACCCAAAAAGTCAAAAAACCACTTATCGTATCCACAACTCATAGCACCTACAAAACGATCCTAGCACAACCACTCCCCCAAGAACTCCCATCCATCCTCCTCGCCCGAAAACAAACCCCCCCCTAAAATACAATCCACATCCCCCTTCATCACTCAAAATATCCCCCCCTCCCCCCCCCCGGACCCCCTCCGGAAGATTTCCCCACAACCATCACGATGACCAGATAACAAACATAAGCGCTAAACACGGGTGATCGACAACGCAAAAACCAGCCACCTTGTAAACAACCATGCACTAAAACAAAAAAGGCGGGCTGCAAAACGTATTGTACTTTTGCTGTTGTTGTGCAACCGACTCGACTCCCTTACGTTCCCCCTTGTCCCCAACAACGTTCAGAACGGCTCACGTTACAAACATGACAGAACGACATGGGAGACAAATGATATTGTCTGTCAAACATTCATCTCGAAAATTCTCCGAATTCACTCATCCTTAGCACTTTGAACCCCCCCCCCCCCCCCCCCCCCCCCCCGCGATTCCACTCACCCATCAAAATCCAACTACTCGGCCCGAGTGTAACACCAAATCCATCTCAAATACATGTATAGACTAGGTTGCGCCACCAGAGAGAATAGAGATAAAAACGAGATTGTCTTTTTTGTTGAGTTGATCCACAAGTTCATCTCGGGATGCTAGGCTGCGCTTACCTTTGGTCTGTCCAATAAGCCCCTGCAAGGCTGATAGACGGAAAGGCTAATGGGAGGGAAAAAATAAAACAAACTCTGGCGAAAGATTACCCATCGGCGCCTTCATGGGTCGCCACAAGCTATTCTGTTCCCGGATTGCTCCTGCACTTGCCCGACGGACCTGCAGTAGTCGCGGGCCCAACACGAACTTCCAAATCTAATTCTTCTGTTAGCGTCCTTGAGTGCCTCAACCAGCGGCAGCATGCAATCAATGATGACAATCTTCACGGCAAAAGTAGAAACACAGATGTTTGTTGTTTTCACAGCGCAATGGCTGCATATGGTGAATTGATCTATCTATACAAGACTGGCATGCATTCGGGGAAATCGTAATGACATTAGAGGATGCATGCAGTCAATGAATGCAAAGTGGCACTATGTGCCATATCCACTCATGATAAACCATTATTTGTGTTATGCACACAGCCCTATTACTCCGGCATTATGACGTGAACAACCTTCAGTTCAGAAGATGCTACGTCATCCAGCTAGAAAATCATTTGGCAACCCTCAGATTGTATACAGTCAAAAGTCCCGAAGTGATTGGTCGATGAAGTCTACCGTTTTCGTCAGTCGTGCTTCTAAATGAACCAAGCATGTGATTGCTTACCAAATGGGCCCACAAGGGTGGTTTCCCACCTAGGCAAAGACGAAGCCAGCCACGGCCAAAGCAAGGCCACCGAAGGAGATCATATTGACAGAGGCGGCACCGGTCTGTTGGGCAGGCCTGCTAGGAGTGGGGGTTCCGCTGCCACCAAGGCTAGTAGAAGGACGAACTCCAGTGGGGACAGTAGAGTTGGGGTACGAGGGAGCTCCAGATGTGCTCACACCTGGAACGATTGGGATCGTGGTGTTACCAGCTGGAGGGACGACGACCGAGGGGACGGCGGGAGGAGCACTGGTAGAGTACACTCCAGTGGACTTGGCGGGGGTAGAAGCTGGATATTCGTTAACTAATTGATACATCTTTGAGTGAAATGTTTGCACTCACCAGGACCACCAGTGACTGAAGGGGAGGCAACTGGAGCACTCGACGCGCCGTACGACGGAAGAGAAGTAGCTGGGGGAGCCTGAATCTGTCCATCCGAGATCTAATGACGGCAGTTAATATCCACACTTTCTCACTGTTTGTCACCTGCCTGGGTGGTGAACAGGCCCAGAGTAACTTACCTGGGAAATGGGCTGAACAGAGTGGGAGTGAGACTCGTGGGGGATGGCCTGGACGCCGATGGCGGCGAAGGCAGCGAGAGCAATAGTGTAACGCATTATGGCAATTTTTATGGTCGTTGATGATGCGTATGGGTATCTAGAGTGAAGTGGAATTATGGGTATCGGAGAATTGATAGAAGAGAGTCTTTTTGGAGCGAATGGACGACGGGCACTTTTGAGGAACGAAGGGCTGAGTCTTCTGCTGTCGGGTTGAGAGTGCGGTAGAGAAGAGCAGGTGGAATGCAAACGAGCGGGTTTATTTATGAGGGCAGCACTGGAGCAGGCACACTAGAGGGATGGGCCCGTGCGACGGGCAGCCGTTGGGTGTGGCGATCAAGCATTCGGCCAAGGCAGGAACGACCCACACTCACCTCTTCTATTACCCGCAACACACACCTGGTCCAGGCCGTTCGGGTGGACCTTTTCACTCTCTTCCTTTCCTTCTCAGCATGCTTTTCGCAACTGTCCAGGAGTGGTTACAAGCTGCGCCCCCCCCGACTTCCGTCGCCATATTTGCCAGTCCTGCATGCGATATCCGCTGTGTTTCCTCGACGTCAAGTTATTCGGAACGAGGGGCCACGCCTCTTTTCCCAGGGGTGTGGTGGTCTCTGCCCTTCCAATCACTCTTGGTCCCTTGTGCAAGGAACGGCCAGATCTCCACGGCGATCCGGGGGGGAGGGGCAGCCACCCCAATATTATGGCCCATGCCGTGCGCACCACCAAAGAAGTTTGCTTGGTTAGCCAGCCAGCCAGCCTCTTCGGGGATAAACAGGTCTTTCTGGACGTTTTGATAGCGCAGTTTTACTGGAGATGGACAGGAGGGTGGATTTTAAGGCTGGAAGATGGAGGTTGGGGTAATTGCAGAGGTAGGCCACATAACGTGCAGCAATCTTAGTGTATTCCTCCCCAAAAATAGGATCCAATTGTCCGGACATCAACGCCCACATACCGACACTTCCAATATATAAGATCACGTCTTTTCCGTTGACAGATCCAAGCTCCGGCATCCAACTCCAACCAACCCAGATCCTCCATTTGGGTGGACGTGCCCACGTCCATTGAATGGGTAGCATCCATCCATTCATTCCTGTTTACCTGTCTATGCCGAAATACTCCCATCTATCTTCTTTTTACCCGAACCAACTCTTCAAGAGTTTGCACCATGAATGTTTTCCCAACCCACCCCCAATCCTCATCTCTTTGGTCAGACCTTGTGGGTCGAATATATTACCTCTCTACGTACTGTGCGTGTGTGTGCGCGTTTTGCGGAACTCGATATTGTCTAACCGCTCACATCAATGCAAGTGTCCTGTCGTACAACCCCACCAAACCACTCAACAAAGTTTCACGCTTGGGGTTTTGAAACACTTGGAACATGGAACATGGAACTTGCACATGTCTCATTCGTGCTGGATTAACGGAACCTTCTTGTTTTTTCTCCTCTACTTCTTCAGCTCTTCGCGCTTGTTGCCATGACAATTGTGCGTTTACTCGCTGTTCCCACCGAATTTGCCACTCCCACTACCACCGCTGCTGCCGTCGTGCGACCCCATGTCGTGAACTTATATGAAACAAAAGATCCAGTAGATCCGAACGCCTTCGATTAGATGACCCCACAGATACCTATGCACAACACCCATTCCCCCAACCCTTAGCGTTCTGCCGCAACCTTCTCAATGCTATCCGAATTACTGCTATTCCCATCCGTAACCGACTTCTCCTGCAGCTCCCGCGGCTGTTGCGGCGTGATCTCTGGCGTGTCCCTAGACGATTTGTGCGTCCTACTAAAGAAATTATTCACATGATGCGAGTACGCCTCCGGCTCGTCATCATCCTCGTAGGCTTGCTTCTTCTCCGAAAACTTCTTCTCATGCGCTTCCACCCATTCGGCCCGCATCTCGGCAATCTTGGACTCGTAGTCGAGCTTTGCGTCGTAGTTCTTGCCAACTCCGCGTATGCGCTCCCATACGGAGAGATGTTTCGGGTGGATTGCGATTCCGTGGTACTCCGCTTCGCGTCCTTCGCGGATGTAGCTCCAGCGTCGCTCCTGTTCCTTGAGATCGAGACCGGTGGTGTCGGGGAGGAAAAGCCAGGTCAACAGGGCACCGGCTAGACCGAACCACGGTACAACGTAGAACTTTTGTTGTGTACTGATATAGTTGTACAATACTGCTGCAAGCAAAGCTCCAAGTTTACCGACTGCTGCGGAGAATCCATGCGCGGTGGCGCGGATCGGCGTTGGGAACACCTCCGCTGCCACGAGGAAAGTAACGCTGTTCGGTCCGAACTGGTTGAAAAATGACGAAAGGAAGTACATGGCCTGGAAAGCATGAATATTTTCGGGGCGGGTGAAGAAGTCATAAGCAAAAGCTGGTACAACGAAAAGAATGAAATCAGCCAGGAAGCCAACTATCATCATCCACTTCCTGCCGTACAGTTTGTTGTCTATCAAGAACGAAGCAAGGTAGTATCCTGAGACTCGTTAGCCATTTGTTTCGTCCTGTATGGATATGTGACCTCCTGAACTTACCAACTAAGCTTACGCCTACATTAATGAGATTGTAAAGCCAGCCAACCATGACCGAATGATTGTTCGGTGTGAGGACTGCAATGAACTGGTTCTGGAACAGCTTGTTTCCGTAGAAGAAAACATCGTTCGCAAACCAAGCACCTGCTGTGGCAAGAAGTCGGGGACCAAAATAAGTGAGAGTGAGCTTCAGCGACTTGGTATCATATCCGGTAACCTTCGACTTTTGTTTCGAGATCATAAGCTGCTTGCTCGCCGATTTCATCTTATAGTAACGGAAGTAAACAAGCCAGAGCGTTCCAACAGCCGGGATGGCGAAACTGATCCTGTAAGTCCATTGCGCCGCCACTTTCGAGTATGGTGGATTTCCGCTACCGTGATGGAAGATGATAAGTAGGAGAATGAGGATCACCTGATTGAGGAACTGACCCCAACCCTGCATCAGGAAGGCGCCGGTAACTTTGCGGCCACGGTGGAGCCGATCCTCTTTCGTCGAAACTTTCCCGGAACCGACCGCGTTCTCCATGCCCGATGTTGCTGTCATTGGATATTCGCCGCCAACTCCTATGCCGTAGAAGAATAGGGACCAGACATAGCAGATTACCCATCCGTTTTGAGTGACGCCCCAAGCCGCGGTCAACATTAGTAGACCGATAAACATGATGACTGCGTCTTGAATCAAACCCCATCGTCGACCCATCCAATCGCCAACAATTCCAACTAAGATTTGACCTATTTTCATTAAAACTGTGTTGCGGCTGGAGAATGCAAGCACCACTTACCAACAATGATACCGACAATCTCAAGATAGTCAATAGCTTGCGTCCAAGTCTCATCACACGTGTCAAACGTCTTCCAACAACTGGGGAATGTTGCTTGCAGCAGCGGCCTGACATTGCCAATAGAAAAGAGAACATAACTGCGAAACAGTGAGTATGTCTGAAAACAGAGTGATATCATGAAATCTCTCACCCTTCGAGAAGAAGACCAGCGCCAGGAACAACCATATTCCTCAGATAAAATCCAATAGGACTGAGTGGATCCTCTTTGAACATAGTCCATATAGATGCAGCTTCTTTTCTGGCCTCTTCCGCATCAACTTTGCTCACAAACTTGATCCGCTTGCCCATGGGCAAATCAGCCCAGTAGGTACCGTTCTCGTCATAAATATCGTCCGGGTGGAGAATACTATGAAACACACTGGCTTCGTTCTCGCTCATGTCATGCCTGATATCGATGTTGGCCGTCGCGACATGTTCACCTGCCATGTTGGGCCCGTGGGGAGCGGCCGCGCCATAGTCCCGAAGGGAAGAAGATTCCATCCCGAAGAATGTAATAATGCCGATGTGCTTGGTGGAATAGAGGAGTTTCCGTCTTGTGAGTGCAGATGCAGCCCTGAAGTGAAAAAGGTTCAGGCTTTAATAAAATCGACAAAGTGACGCTAAGATCTCAACGGTTGAGATGAGCGATGACAATTGATGTGCTGTCGAACGAGATTGTACCAGCCAAAAAAGCGTTGCGGAACACGTTCAAACGGAGTGGACCCTGAGTGGCTGAAAAGATATTCTAGGTGACGATGACAGATGGTGGAAAGGTAAATCAACGCTTCCGCAGGTCCCGGAAAGCAGCTTAAGCAGAGTCGATGATTTGTAGATTGCACGCTTTAGTAATTCCAAGGAGGCAAAATTCGCCCTGATGGATTAACTTCGGAATGAATCAATCGAGTTCAAGGAGAAGGCCACAAGGATATCGCACAACTTTGGAAAATGGAGGGCTAAGAGCGTGGGCAACGCGAGTGCAATGGATGCACGGAAAATGCACGGAAACGCTCACGCAGCCTGAGGAGCCGGCCACGGCGAGCCATGATCTTTTATAGCGGAGTTTAATCGGAACTGAAAAGTCTCTTCACGGATTGTGATGGGGGCACCGACGGCCAGTGTGCACAATGCATGTAGAGTGGAGAAAGGTTCCAATGCTGCTGTGCAGCCGATTGCCGAAAAGGGCAAACCCTCACGCGACCATTGCGTGGAGTCTTTTAGATCAATCCCACGCCAGACCCTCAAGCTATCCACCTGCATACCTGGATATCTAACTATCATGGGGGAAAATAGGGGAGATATTTTCACTCCAAGTTGCAGCATTGCGTCTTCTTTTCCAGATGATAATTCTTTTCGTGCTATCTGTCGCTCGTGGCAAGACAGACGACGAAGACTGACGCAGGCCAAGAGCGCGACTCGATCAAGGCTGGGACAAGCTTCCCAAGCATGGACGTGGCGCTGCTTATCGTAACGCCTAAGCCGAGGGGAAACGGCGAGAGGAAAAACACTTCAATGCCCGCTTCAATCTTTCTGTCCATGGAGGCAAAAGAAGGTGGAGGGGAGAATAGAGAGGTTGGAAGTTAGCACGAGCCAATCAGATGACGCAAACCCACCACGTTTCTCTTCCTGTGGCCAGAATCGTCTCGACCCTTGAATGCTACCCCGTCAGGGATCCCGCCGAGGGTCCGTCCCGATTCCACCACCACCACTCGCTAACCAGTGCCACCATGGCATGGCGGGGTGCCCAAATTAATCATGAAATCCCATTCTCTGCAGCAACATGCCGGATTCAGTTTAGACCTGCATTGACGTATGTCAAAGGCACGACTAAAGAGACTAAGAGAGTGGGAGGGGAGGAGAGGAGAGGAGAGGAGAGGATATTTCTCATGCGCCTCCCGTTTCATTGCACAGTTTTTCCATACGTACACAGCTGTTAGCTTAGGAGTGTCCTCCTATGATTGCATTTCTTC
Organism: Dendryphion nanum; assembly: GCA_020744415.1. NCBI lineage: Eukaryota > Fungi > Ascomycota > Dothideomycetes > Pleosporales > Torulaceae > Dendryphion > Dendryphion nanum. Next base: position 1,596,236 of record JAGMWT010000008.1, read on the forward strand.
TATTGTTCTTGGTCCTATTAAATAATTTACTACTTGATTAATCGTTGTTCCGAGAATCCAACCCGTGAATTCCGGACGAAAGTAATTTTTTTTCGTTTCTCCATCCATCAAGGTGAAGAACCATACGTCAATCAATGCTGACTAAAATGGGTATGAACATGAACATAAACATGAACATGAAAGTCGTACTCGCCGCACTCCTAAATTTCCAACTCCGCCTAATGCAAGTATCAAAATGAAATATCAAAGAAAGTCGAATATCGCGGGTTTCTCAGGCCCAGTTCTGCCATTTGCAAGAACAGCCTCCAGTCCCCCGTCAACCGGGCCTTTAACGTCTTGGTCAACGCCCCTAGCAGGGTTCACGGCAGTGCCTCCAAACTTGCGGTCTTCGAAGATGAAGTTCTTGTTCTTCGTGTTATTAATGATCGTGCCATCTTTCTCCATCTTGTAAAAATATAGCATCTTCTTGTTCGCTCTCGAACCATGGCGATCAATCGTGACTGTAATGGGGTAGGCAAATCCTGCAAGCCCCTTTGTCTTGTCCGCTGTGGCGTCGGAAGGTCGCAGCAGTTGCTTCGATTTCTCACTACGCGTCCATATCTGTACCAGGAAACGAGTCTGTGCCCATGTAACTCGCATGGTAGCAGCACTGAATGGGCTACCTCCATCAAGATCTGCGGGGTTGCCACCACTACTGAAGTTTCGTTCAGTGTTCTTCAAGAAAATGGACCGATCGTAGTACACAAAGAAGCCATAGTGCTCATCTTCCTTTCCTCGATTGAAAAGTCGGAGCGGTTGATTCGAGGCAGTCGGAAGCAAATTAGCTGGCGCGGCTGTTCCATCGGAGTTGAGAGAGGGATTGGGAATGCTCTGCGTGATGTTCGTAAGATTTTCATCAGCTCGCTTGGCTAGACCAGATGTAATCTTGCTTTGGGGGGCCTGCAAACTGATGAAGAATGGGGTCACCTCTCCTTCGAAGGGGGCCTGGATGCGGTCCGTGGTATTGCCCAAGAACTTATAGTCCTCCAACTCCGGTGGAGCAGGTGTTGGCGATGGTATATCGCGTTGTAGAAGAGATCGAATGAACGCACCGGCCATAACCGCATTCGCAGACCTTCGAGCGGGTTGAAGTTTTGACGGATCGATCGAAGTCCCGTTCTGGAAAGTAATTTCGAAAGTCATGTTGGGCTGATTTGGTTTCACACCACTGTCTAGCTTTTGCTGTTCCTTGGGTATGGCACAACTCCATACGGTTGCTGGTGCAACACATCCTGTCTGCTCAGAAACGGGGTTTGGTTGAAAAACTGCAGAGACTCCAGTAGGAACGGGGGGATATCCGGTGAAATTGAGCCACTGCGGCGGCGGCTGCTGCTGCTCGTTTCCCCTACCTTTGGGATCATTATTCTGTTTCCGACTAAACACTATCACAATAGGGAGAATAATGGCGAGGAGTATTAGCAGTAAGAGGCAGCAGCAGCATCCCCAACACCACATCCGCCTACGCTTCTTAGTTTTGTCATGCTTTTTGGCTTTGTGACTGCGCCGTCCAAATCGTAGTCGGTCCATGAGAGCAAAGACTTTCCGTGGCTTTTTGTGACTCTTTTTTAGATCGCCGTCAGAAACCGGAGAGCTTGACCGGCTATTGAAATCGTAACCCTTTTGTGTAGAGTTGTAGTGTGCAAAATGTGGCGGTGGTGGAAATTGAGGTGGGGAGCCCTGCGATGGTGCGTTGCGTGCTATGAATGAATCGACTTGGGGGCCCTGTGAGCCGAAAGTGGAGGTCTGTAGGGGTTGGAGAGGTTGCTGCGGAGGTGGAGGAAATTGCGGAGCATTATGTGTGATCGCTACAGGAATACCTCCATGGAGCAGAACTGGTGGCTGCGATGAAGTGTCCGCAGAACGTGTAGCGGTAGTGGCGTTCGCAGTGGATGTGTTGGCAGATTGGTTGTCATTTCCCATTGGCGCGTTGGCAGCTGGACGTCGGTCTTGCAACTCAATGTTCACGTTCACATTGATTTGTTGCTGTTGTTCGTGTATCTGACGGGGCACCAGGACAGTACCGATGGCAGCAGTACCTAATATTGGCGAAGCTGACATAGCGGACAGGGGGGATACAATGCTTTTGCGGCCCTTCGATTGACTTCTTTTAATTTCTTGTTGCTCGACATCTCTAGCGGACGTAATAGGCTCTGAAACTTCGTTGCGAGGCTTTTCATGTACTCCCATATCAGAGCTTGTTGCTGCCTTGGTGGAAACGGTGGAGACTTGTTTACTTGTGCCACTTTCTTTGAAGTCACCTTTGTTATCTTTTGTGTCAAAGGACATAGCGATGATGGGTATATCTCCAGCGACGGATGGGCTTTTTTCAGTTGCTGACCAGATGTATGTGGAAGGAGTGGAAGGAGAATCTTCCAATTTATCGAATCGACGAGGAATCATAGGAATGCCGGGTGTCCTTTCTGCGTTGCGTGCGTTTTGCGTCCACACAGAATTGGCTCTTGAGAACTCAAATGGAGTAGTGATATAATTCCACCAGCCCTCTGATCTGCGTGGGTTTGGTACGGCCCCAGTGGTATCGATGGTCAACCCTCCCGCTTGCATACCCTGTGACCTTAGAGGTAACTCATCCTCCTCAAACACTGTCGCACTTGACATGATTCGATCGGATCGTTTAATCTCATAGTCATACTCCTCGAAGGCAGTTCCTGCGGAATCTAATGTGTCATGTCTGGCACGAGTTGCCACCTGTTTGTTTTGTTCATGACGTTCGGACTTTTCTTTCTCTACCGTAGATTTGAAGATGTCAGCAGGGAGTGCAGGAACCGGAGGAATAACGGAATTCAGCGGGACGTAGTTGAGGGTTGCACGCGAATAAACGCTTGGGGTATACTCTGATTCGGTATCAGGTGACCAAACAGATTGGAAGGCAGCCGCCGGTGTGATTATGATACTTGGTGTAACGGCATCACTAGTAGATCGATGGCGAGTTGATTGATATGGGCTAAAGTCCGGGAGGCTGTCAGTTGGTATTGAGATGCCTATCGGAATAGGTCGGTCTGAAGGTGAAATTCCCGTCCATAGTGGGTTGACAGCTCCCAATGAGCCGGCGGTTTTTGGTTCTTGACCTGATTGATCGAGCTGCTCCTGGTCGTCCGGTTGTGGCGTTCCTTTCATGATGCCCAGGCCCTTTGTCTTTGTATTTGATCGACTGAGTCCCAAGAAATTATGCTTCCTAAAAGTGCCGCTGCTCTTTAAGTCGTTGTCGTGGGGATGAATTTGGCGTGGCACATTGCCTCGGTGTGTGGTAAAGGAAGTATCCACAGTTGGCTTCATCGGTCGTGCGAGCATTTCTCTCTTCTTGGATTTTGTCCTTGTAGCTTTTGCTGAATATGATCTCGAGTTGCGTTTTGCCATGGCCTTTCTGGCCGCTATTTGAGCGTCGCTCTGCCATTGTGATGTCTCGTATGTGGTGGTTGGTAAGGTGTAAGTGCCATTGAGTTCGGGCTCCCGGCGGTAGGTAGTGCTCATTTCGGCAGCAAATGTTTTGTGATGTTGTGTTATCGTGATATCGTGTGTTTGATGGTGACTAGAAAGAAAGAAATCGGGTTGAATGTGTCGAGATTGATGGTAGATCAATGAAGCATTTCATGAACAATGCATTGTCCTCGTGAGTAAAATCAAAGGAAACCTTAGAGGTGGCTGAAACAATGAATGTCTGTGAAGTCGGTTTCGATGTATTATTGCTAGGTACGTTGAATAGGCAAAGCGAAACTTTGTGGAACGTATAATAGAAACAATAGGAACAATAGGAACAATGAAAAGTTCAATAACACACAATGAGCGGTGGGAGGTGAAGAAAATGTCGAACACGCAAAGCGAAAAATGAAAGGTGAAGTGGATAGAGAAATGAGAGGTCAAGCAGAAGGTAGAAATCAATGAAGACCCCCCCCCTCCCGAACACGCGACTCCAGCTTCTTGGATAGATTGAGATACCCATGGCTGTTACCCGCCATACTGCATAACGGATAGCGCTTTGTGTGCCCTCGCAGCTCCGCTTTTGATTCGCCAGGAGGGCCCTTCGGGTTAGCATTAGCAGCAGTTTGTCGGACGAAGCAGAGTTGACGCTCGAGGAGGGACGATCTGATTGGTACAGAGGCAGTCCGGTAGGAAGAAACCAGCCACGGGGTGGGCGCCATCTGGCGAGCCTCAATGCCCGTAGCCGCCCGAGATTCGCTGGGCAGAGATGTACAACATCAAACCCGATCTGAGACGAAGCAGAGGACGAATAAGAGTGTTGGAGGAGGAGTGCGGACGAGATTCTGCATTTAAACGCCAGCCAATCTACCGGGCGCCAACCACTGTTGCCCAGGCCTTCTTGTGCACTGACTCCTGGGTGGCGTTCTCATGCGACCCGTGGACAACACCAGAAGACGACTGCGATCATCTAGAGATTGGCCCTGGAGCTGGTCGCATACAAAATCTCCGTGTCTAGTCGAGAGGCCGGGCATTGATCATTCGCAGACCTGAATTTGAGACAAATTCTTTCAGCCTGGACTTGAGGGCTGTTGGAGTGTGCATGTGACCTGGGTCCAGATTAGGTTAATAGGCCCGTCGTATTAACAAGTTCGCGCGACTTGCCTACATTTGCTATCAATTGGCCTTCCTTCCCACTGTAGACATGCCTTGCTCATAAAAGGGCTGCGTTATTTGTGCAAGCAATGACCTCGCTTAGCTCGCCGGTGAAAACGGGCAGTCTTGTATGGGAAGCATTAATTAGGAAAAGAGAGATATTACGAAGTGTGTACTGGTGAAGAAACGATGAGCTAGAGAGAAATTGGTGGTACGTAACCTGCCCCGAGTCGCGGTCTCGGCAGGGCAGAATAAGAGATGGTCATGGAGAAGCTGACTGAGCATCGTCTCGATGGACTTGGTAGCCGTTGGGTGGACCAGTTGGCATGGGTTATGATAAGTCACGGGAATTAGTAGCCGAGGACATGCGCTGGAGGTCTGAAGGTCTGCTGCGTTCTGTAATATTTCTGCAAGAGGACGGAATAAGAGGCAGGAGGCACGGTTGGGATGATCCACCCCTTGAACTCAGAGCAACCCCCCTTTTGTGCAAACACACACATGTACCGACGTACTGTACCGCGAGGACACAGTGTCAGACTATTACCTAGGTGGCTATCGTGGTGGCAATGGCGACACAATAACCTGCTCGTCTCAGTCAGTTCGTATTGGGGACATGTGGTTTCCTAGCTAGCCATGCCAACGAGGGCAACTGTACGAGGCTATTTTTATACCTCAGATAACTTTCAACCCTTCAACGCATCGAAAAAGTCTACACAAAATGTACCAGTACAGTTTGTGCTAGCAATCACTGGGAGTGCTACGCAGTGCCAGGTCAATGATGCCAGAACGGGTGGCTGCTGTGCAGCAAGAGGCAGAATGCATTGCTAGGGGGCAGCATGGCTAACCTCGTTGTGGTATTGTAGTAAGAGATTCGTTATTTCAACTTCTTCCTAATCGCGAACGCCAAGCACGCTCGGCAGACTGTTGGAGCTGGTCGGAGCTGGTTACGGTGATATTCCATCGCAAAGGGTTGTCTCCCTTTTTTCTTCTTGTTTCGACTTCTTGACATCCCTTCTCCATCCCTCCCACTGTCCAGGTGGGTGAGTTTTGAACGTCTCGACGTTCCACCGCGCCTCCCTCGACGCTCGTTTCCGCTCCTCGTGCAACGCACTGCACTCCACGCTCGTTCGATAAGTGTCTCTCAATCAGCACCCCAGGTGGCCTCTTTTTTCCCTCTGCACTCTCACCTGCGCTCTCGAGCCTGCCTTGCTTCTCTCTGCCGTGCGACGGGTCTGGTGGTCCTTACGTGGTCCCTTAATCCTACTTCTAGCGCGCCGCTGCTGCAAACCTCCGATCTCAAACAGCCTTGCTATCGGTCTTGGCCTCTCAAGCCACGCCCTTGACGCCAGCGAGCGGGCGTTTCTTCATTCCGCGCAACCTCTGCCATTTGAACTACAGTTGTTCAATCTGGCTTCCCCGACTTCATTCACCGCCACCGCTGGCCAACGTCGGAGGCGCTCATCCGCCGCAAAGCATCCCCCCAACCTAAACCTGACCTTTCAGGAGACCGCGGACGCGCGAAATCGACTCGGCACCACCAGCGGCCTCTCAGGCGGGAGTCTGGGGGAAGGCCTTCCCACAATCCCGGGTACGCCTGGAATACAGTCTGACCACATGTCGTCTCGATCGCCGTCTCCACGGCCTGGAGGATGGTCAAGTCCTGGTCTCAACACCCCATATGACAGCGGAGGGCGAGCGAGCCCGTTTGCGAATGGTGGAGCACACAATGTCACATGGGCATCTGCTCAGGCGAGGAGTGCTGAGGTGAAGAGTTATACTGCCTTCAATCCTCGAAGCCAAGGGTTCTTTGGGAGGCACTTCCGCAAAATTTCCACCAGCCTGCCCACCAGCTATGCCGAAAAAGAAAAGCTCGGAAGAGGACGATTTCAGGGCAACAAAGTGGCACAAGTTCTGACTAGGATTGGGAGAAATCTATGGCGAATGAAACGTTCAGTAGGGGCAGTGCTACTGTTCGTGCTCTGCATAATCATATTCTACGTCACGCGTAAGTTGTCTGCTCCCGTTCGGTTGTGAGATGTCCACTGACAGATGTAGCGTTGCATCGCGTTTATCGACACTCGTCCCTCTTCGGTGGTGGTAACAAGTTTGTCATAATCCTTGCTGCGAACCAAGGGGGTGGAGTCATGGAGTGGAAAGGACCTCGTGAATGGGCAATTGAGAGGGATAGCGTTAAGAATAAGAAAAAGTACACCCAACGATGGGGCTATGAACTGGAGATTGTCGATATGAGCACGAAGAAGCGCTACGCTCACGAATGGAGGGAGAGTTGGGAGAAGGTTGATACCATCCGAAATGCTATGCGCAAGTATCCGCGTGCTGAATGGTAAGTTCCTGTCTTCGAGCCGATGTGGTTATGGTATTGACAGCGACTAGGTTTTGGTGGTTGGATACGAATACCTTCGTAATGGAGCCTTCGTATTCTCTTCAAAGTCACATTTTCAACCAACTAAACGAGGTAACCTACCGCGATATCAACCACTACAATCCCCTCAACATTTCTCACCCTCTTACCGACGAGTACCTTGATCTTGAGACCCGATCCGCGATCGGTGATGGAAGGTCTGATTCCATCAATTTGATTGTGCCTCAAGACTGTGGAGGTTTCAACCTCGGGTCATTTTTTGTCCGAAGGAGTCTCTGGACGGATCGCCTATTGGACATGTGGTGGGATCCGGTAGGATACGAGCAAAAACATATGGAGTGGGAACACAAAGAACAGGATGCCCTGGAGTACATGTACACCAACCAGCCTTGGATCCGGCCTCATGTTGCCTTCATCCATCAGCGGAAGGTCAATAGCTTCCCACCAGGTGCTTGTGGAGACAAAGGAGATGATCCGAAAATTCACTACCAAGAACGCGACCGGGATTTCCTTGTCAACATGGCAGGATGCGAATGGGGCCGGGATTGTTGGGCTGAGATGTACAACTATCGTCAACTCAGCAATCGACTGAACCGCAACCCCTGGGAGAAATTCAAAGACTGGATTAGCGACTCATTCAAGGCAGTCACTGCCAAGAAAAAGGACGAAAAAGTCAAAGAGAAAAAAGGCAGTCATTAATGAGGAAATGGTGCTGGTTGCATGAGGACAACATGAGACGACAGTTTTGGCATTTTTCTAATCTTAGTTGGGGCAGGTTTTTCTACAAGCGCACCCAATCTTGGCCCAGGGTTCACGACTTTTCTTTGCATTCTCCCACCCCCCCACCGGAGACGTTTGTATCATATTCACGGTTGCCACTGGCATAGCACCGCTCGTCGTCTCGACATCACGAAGACAGTCGAAGACGAAGACATCGTCCACTTGGTGGAAAAGTTTTTGGAAGCAAGTGTGTCGGATTTATTGCTGGAGCTTATCTTCTTTTTCCCCAGGTTGGTGATCTTTTGAAATCTCTTCTGGACCGTGTACTTGCATCCTGGCGTTGTATTGAAGTCTGGGCAATGGAATGTCTCCATATCACCAGGCTTGTTGGTGTTTTCTTCAGGGGGGCGCTGCGGGGCACTAAATTACAAGACTTTAGAGACATGATAATTTATATCGGTACACACCTTGTCTGTTCCCAAAAGGGGGTTACATCTTCACCTAAACCCCGTTGACGGAGCCGCATACTCACAATGGTGATAACATTCCGAGTGTCGTTCAAGCATCGAGGCCACGAGCCATGTACAAAGATATTAGGTATCCCGATGAAGTGGTCGCTTTGCGGGGACTAATCTACAGGGGTCATGACCCTGTAAGAAGCGTCTGGATCTTCCAAGCTTCGCCTGCGACGCAGAGAAGACGCAACAATAGGCATTACACTGGTTCCAAGAAGACGACACATGTCTTATATACACCCTCTAGTCAGACCAGGTGAGCAGCCATAATGTGCTCAGCCACCAGATTATAGGCATCGCTGGGGGTGGGCAGCGACTGATGATTCGTGCTGCTGACTTGTGCCAGCCCACCACGAAAGAGTATGTGACCTAGGCCGCCCTGTGGACAGCACACGCCGCTGACCTTGCCAGGAACCCAACATCCTCCCGCCGCTACTGGTATTCTTCCTGTTCTTCTTCCTCCCCCTCTCCCCCATTGCTCAACTCTATACTTCGTTTTTGGCCCTCTCTCGCATTTGTTCCCTCCTCATTCCCTTCCCCGGCGTTGTTGTTTGGTACCTTCTTTCCACTAGAAGCTTGCGAACGGGCCGCGTGCCGAGAACGTCATTGCGAGAAACAGTCGCGGCCGTGCACCTTTCCAGTAGTCGGACTTAGAGCATTCACTATATCCAAGTTCACCACCGTGACCACGCTGAAGAGACGATCGATTAGTCTGAAATATAGGCCGTGACCTATCTGCACTCTGCTGGCTATAGCGACTTCGAAACCCCTTTCACCGCCTACGTAGTTGCGCGCGCGCAACAACTTTACGCTACTACACAAAGAACCGAAGTCGGATAGACCAGCCTCCACTTGCGCGCATTCCAAGACCGCAAGTGTATACGTATATACTTGTGTCTTGCAACTTTCTCTGCTGGCATCGAACCTATCTGGGCATACTCACACGTATCTGATCAAAACCCATACAAGACCGACGGATACAATGCAGAATCAAGGTCCCCAGCGTGGGACAGAGTCGAGGCAGCGTAGCAGCTCAGACGTCACCCCCTCACCGAACCAAACCACGACACCCTTGCGGCCGGCGACTTCGGTTTCAAGACAGCAACACTCCGAAGGTATGTTTGTACTCGGGATGTTCGATGGCTTTTATGCCACTACTCCTGCCATCCTCGACTTGACAGAAAGCAAACTGACATCATCCTCCATAGAATCATGGGTCGAGATTGGCTCAAGACCGTCCTCATCCTCACTCTCTTCCGTGGCTGACGAGATTATCACGACGGGTTTAAGAGTGCAGCATGATTCGAATCTACATAGGAGGAGACGCCGCTCGCGTAGCACCGGGCAGTTCGTGATTGGAACTGGATATCGCACTACCAATACAGGTGTTGGTGGTGGTGGCAGCAGCCAGGAAGAGTACGAGGAGAGTGAAAGCGAGTCGGACCGCGTCATGACCTCTTCGAACGAAGCCATCGCACCCTCTCCTCTGCAGAACGAAGTTCGCCGTCCATCTGGAAGCCCCTATTCCATTGCCTCTTCCGAAACTATGTCCGAGCGCGAGGAGGATGATGACGATGAGAATGCAACCGCAGTCAACTATCCTCGATCCTCTAGGCGTAACTTCGAACCACGGCCGAATGCTTTCTCGCACCCTGCATCCATACCGGCAGTCCGAGAGCAGTCCGGGACCACCTATGCCCCGCGTAGACCAGCAACCCGACCGTCCTCACAACGTCATTCCTTCCCTCAGCATTCACCTTATAATGCCGTGTCTCCCCATTATCAACCTGACCATGATGAGGCTCTGCGAGCCAGTCTATCAACCCTCCTATCCGCAGCAGCGGCAGTACGAGGCCTACCAAAACCAGGGCAACCACGAACTTATTCGACTAACCAATCTACCCGTGTCGATCCCAGTACCTTACGGCTCGTACCAGAGTCAGTCGCACTCGGCGACATTCGCGAAGACGAAGCAAGCACTCGCATATCTTCCGCCGCATCTCCCTCTATCTCATCACCGCGAACCGCCTCCAGCTCTAGCCCATCCGAAAAAGCGAAACGAAAAGGCACTCTCCCTGTAACAAGCAACGTACGCAGCAGCAGCAAAGAACGCCGCGCAATCAAGAAAGCCAGAAAAACAGGTCCACTCGTCGACGAAATAAGTCCCACGCTCCTGACCTGGGTCGTCAGTGCCGGCGTCGTCGTTCTTGTCAGCGCTATCAGTTTCTCTGCTGGCTACGTCGTTGGGAAAGAAGCGGGGCATGCGGAAGCTGTGGGCCAGCTAGGTTCTATGGGTGGTGAAGCCGGGAGCTGTGGGAAAGAAGCTGCGTCCGGACTTGAGAGTGCAGGGATGGGACTGAGGAGATTGAGGTGGAGTGGGGGGAGTGGGGTACGGGTTTAAGAGTGGTGTGGTTGGTGGTTGAGGGGGTTAAATGTTGATGAGAGCAGGTGAGATATCATGGCATACGCACACGTACACGATTCGAACACGATTATACGAAATTTGTGGCATAGCCCGCAAACAAATCAGCAAGCAAGCGATCAAGCAGGATAGAGCAGGAGTTTTTGTTTCCGTTTTCTTTTTTCTTCCAGACCGACTGACAGAGTGTATTTGTCCTCCTCACTCGGTCTTCGTTCATTCATCGGCGTTTTGGATTTGTCCATTCTTCATCGTTTGCATATAAACTTTCCTTCCCTTGTTCTGATTTGGCGTACAAGGATTGGTTTGGGGACTCTTAATTGCATTGCGGGGTTTGGGGGGAGTTTGAGGGGTTTCAGGGGAAAGAGGGAAGGACAAGGTGGAATGGAATAGCCTTGCTGTTTGGTGTGGGGCAAGGAGGATATATATTCGAGTAGGGTAGTTTAATGGGAGAAATTGGAATTATGTTGGTTGTGCGGGGTTTGTGACGGGGTATTTAATGTCTGTTTGCTTCGGTGAAAGTGCACTCTACTCTACCAAATGGTTTGTGCTCTGTATACGATACTGATAGCCCTGGCGCATCAACACCGAACGAGGGCGGGCTAGAAGAGCTCAAGTAAAATTAGCATACTGCCTTTACCGAAAGACACGAAGGAGCCGAAGAGGATATCAATCTGTGAATATCAATTGGAATATTCTTGTATGACAACTTGTCATGCCTGCAATTCAAAAGAATTGCATTACTACCGTCATGTGTCCCTTATTTGCTCATGAACAAGAAAGTAGAGAGGGGAAAACAGACGCCCAAGGCCACACGCCATTTACATATTGTACAGCTCCACCCTATCAATACAGCCAACAACCATCAACATGGTAGTTGGATTCCCAGACCCACGTTGCCAGGGAAATAGATGTACCCATCGCGATCGTTGTCGGCAGTATCACCTTTGGTCATCGTCGTCGTCGTTTTCGTTGTCGTCGTGCGGCTCTTCTAGGTCTTTGCGTCGAGCCTCTGGGCCTTCGTGTTCCCGCAAGAAACCGTCCATACACAGTTCACAACCCGCCCACGTCACTGGGCACATGGTTTAGAAATCAACTAAATGGTATCTTGGCGCCTCTCGCGGTTCTGCTGCGCACCTGACTTGCTAAAGTCAACCCTCAGCTGCCTTCCATAGATAGTCTTCTCCTTCAAGATCTCCCTTGCCTGTTGAGCGCTGGAGACGTCGATGAAATCGGCGTGAGCGAAGCCTCGAGGTTGGCCGGTACGTCGGTCAATGGCAACACGTACATCGGTGACGTTGCGAATTTCCCGGAACAAGTCGTTTAAGTCCTTGTCCGACATCTCGAAGGACATGTTTCCGATGAAGAGGGTCTTGCTCGGTGGGTTGCTTGAAGAGTTGAACTTGCCACCGTCCTGTCTCGGTCGGTGGAATTGCACGACAAGGTTGCGGCCCTCGAAAACTTGCATATCGAGGTTCTGGACAGCGACCTCGGCGTCCTTGATGTCCTTGAACTCAACATATGCGAAACTGGAGCAGTTGTAAGCATTTCTAGTACAAAAGAGCTGCTTTCAGTGATGGCATACCCTCGGCTCATACCCCGATTGTCCATGACGACCTTGACAGACTCGATAGCACCGAAGCGGGAAAAGACACGGGTCAACTGTTCCTCGGTCACTTCGTAATATAGGTTGCCAACATAAACGGTGTTGCTAGCTGGTGGCGGTGGCCCTGATGGGCCACGGCGGGAACCACGGGGTGCTCCTCCATGTGATGCTGATTCTAAAGCCTCAGTGCCAACAGTAGCAGAGCTATTCGTAGGCTCAGCCTGGGCATTCACTTGAGCGGGAGTCAAGTTCTCCTCCACGGGGGCCTCGGCGGCAGTCTGCGCAAAGTTCTCAGCCTCTGCGGCCGCCGACTCGGCTGTTGCCTTTGGTGTCTCGTCACTTGCAAACCGCCTCTGAAACATGGGAATGGTCCATTGCTGCTGTCGTGACCGGAATGCTGCGGGGGCGACGCTGGTGATTGAGCGTGGCTTTACGAACAGTGCCCTAGATGGTGTTGTAAAGATGGCACGAGCAGCTGTGCGACGAAGGAGATACCTGTTGTGTGATAAGCATGCGCATGCATTTTTTCACTTGAATCATGAGAACACTTACATGTTGGGCGAGACTTAGGGAGAAAGGTGGAAGGATTGGACTGGTGTTACGAAAACTGAATTGAATAGTCGACCATGAAGTGTCAGAAATTTTGGCTCATTTCGCGCTTGGGCGACGTACTAGCGCCTCTTGGCGCTCGGACACACCTTCTGATTTTACAACATCATGCCATCTTTTGGTCCCTTCTACCATCCTAGGGTCACAAACATGGACCACATTTACGCTTTTCCAACTCGGTATATTTTTTTGCCACCAAGAGAATTCCGGGGACAATAGATTGCTCTTTTTTGACAGATATGGAGAGTGAACAGAGCACAGGCCAGGGCCAAAGCCAAAGGGCGCATATGCTCAGGTGCCCTTCGCTCGAGATTACTACAACCTCCCACTTTTGATAATCATCATACTTCGTACTCTCATCGAGGCGCTTAACATATCTTCTCATATAGTTTTTAAATAGTTACGCGATCGACAAAGTGCCCCATAGAGCTAGCAAGCAGGATAACGTACGCATGCCCTGATTTCATTGTCACATTGAGCAAGTATGGGATCAGCACGCTAAACTGAAACATTGGGATTCGAGAGGGCGCAGACTTTCTGCGCCTAGGGTTGCGGAGTACCGTGCAACAGCTGCGACCGGCTATAGATACCGGATTGAATAGATTATATTCTCTAACACTCGGAGCCTAGGACAGTAGGGGTTGGCAGAGCTCTTGGCGGTGCACAATGTAAATCACCATCTTAAGACTAGTACGGGCTTTCACATTCGACCATCCATCTGATTATAGCTTTGTAGTGGTAGCGACTCGGCCGGAGGCCGTTGTGTGGCCCCTAGATCGACCAACTGGGGCTGGAGCGAACAGACGAAGATGGACGCCCCTCCCGAAAGTCACACGTCAACCATCATAAGGAAGCCTATGGATTGGAAGTAATTTATGAAACGAGGCTGGTCACCCAGTCAGAAAACGGAAGCCTGGTCTAAGCCCTGGCCTGGGCTGCACCCAAGCATTTTTGACGTCGCCGGAGAAGGTTGGAGGATTTGCGCAAGGCTGAGATATCGACCCCACGTGGCCTCCAATCGGTGACTATATTTATTCGCGTACCATTCGTACATCAAAACAGGTGAAGGTTGCGTAATCACCTGAAACATCAAAAGAACCACCGCTTGGCAAAAGAGCGAGGCGAACTCCAGTGAACAGCCCCATCTTAATGGAGCAGTTCCCTCTTAGAGAACATATCCTAGGGAGGCTATGTGCAATAGCGAGAAATGCAGGTGAATTCCTACGATCCTTCAACCATGGATCTCGGCCTTACCGTGCTACGGAGACACCATGGTCAAGAAGGACCTCGAGAGAAGACGGGGAAGAATGGTGTGAATACACGTTGGCAATGACGACATTCAATACTCAAGCGTTCGTAAAGATGTGAAAACGAGATTTTATCAACTTTGTCATCGTAGTGTGGAGGTCGTATGGATATGGTACGAAGATATACGTAGACGCCTGTTGTCAGTCCAGCAATTGTTTTTCAGGAGCAAGCGGCGTCTTAAAAATCGACATCTCAATGATCACTACGCAGTGTTTCGAAACTATCATCTACCAAAAGTCCAACTAAAGTGCAATGTCCGTCATTTCTGGGATTTCGAATTAGCCTATTGGAGATCGGAGCTCAGTGTACTGTGCCACCAACCAAGGGTGTCAATCCAGGCCGTCTGTTTGTTAGTTTCAGGCACGGTATCGTTATTGGAATGGCTAACAATCAGTGTTAACAAACGGAAGTAATATACCTAATTCAATGGACCTGCCATGAGGCCATATTGAAGCGAGATAACGGGAGGTAAGGGTATATAATTCAGCAGGGGTGCGGACCAACAGTTGGATGTCAGATTCAAGGCCAAGCGTATTGCGGGGATAATTGAACGGTCGCTTGAAGCTGACAAGATCTCAGGCCGGAATCTGTTTCCTCGTAAAGAAATCGTGTATCTAAAAATGTTCCTAAGACGATGAAACATTCCATGTTCGCCGATTTCACTGACCCCAGGCCCCATGAAATGGCCCATCGACCTCCCCGAAATGCTGTGCACTACAAACTAGCTCTTTTTGCTATACCTTAATCTGATTTTGGGAGCTGATCCGATCTTTGCAAGCCACGGTGCAGTTGAAGTCCGGCGCATAGTGTTGGGGGCTATCACATAGTTCAGTGGCCCCACAAGAGGCCAAAGTGCAAGATGTATGAGATTGACGATGTCTCCTACTAGCTCATATCTGCCCTGGTTTGGATTTTCGATTGAGCAAAAGACCCTTACATCTAAATCATGAATGGTCTCGAACTGGTGGAAGAATACTCGTGAAGTTATTGTCATGCACTGACGGCCAACAATGAACCACGTCAGTCTTCTCTAAAGTGTACTACCCGACTATGCCGTCGGCAATATGTTGAGGTGCCGGGATCGAGTCAGGATTCATGTGCTTCGTAGGTTTGCCTTCCAAGATACTGGTTTGCGGACAAGGCAACAATGTACGTAGGCTTAGCTGGGCCGAAATCCAGCCCTACAGAGAGATAGCCACAGTGAATTCTTGTCTCAGCCCCAAAAGCTGGAGCAACACATGCTGCCTACCAGATATCCTCAACCCTTTTTCGGTTTGGCCCGCACCTGCATACCCACGTGTGGAGCCGCTTTTAGATTGGTGACATCGCTCTCGGTATGTAGGGCAACAGGCAGTCACCAGTGTCGGGTGTTGTATGGTAACACATTCGTCAGTTTGGACCAATTCCAGAACTCTGGAAGATTTCAGGTATGAAATCGGCTGTGGATAGCTGAAAACAGCCTTGACACGGTCCGGAGAAATGGTTGAGCGGCGTCCGTGGCCAGAAGGGGGGCACCTTCGTGAACAGCGAGCATCCCTCGGAGCATACAGTCGACCGCAGTGCTGAGACATTAATACATCCTTTGCGTGGTGGAGGCCATGAAGTCATGAGGAAATTCGCGATACAAATACTGGACGAGAACGCAGAGATATTTACCATACTTCCAAGTCCAACATCCTTCAACACGCTCTTTCAACATACTCTTTCTATATCTCAACCAGCCAATCCTTTCCCACACATTCCAACCCGTACGAGCATACCATCATCGCAATGACTCAGCCAACTACCAGCCGTGGCACTGGAGCCAAGCCAGTCAGTACCCGCACGAACTCGTATCACTTATAGGGTTAACACTTTCTAGCAGATTCAAACTGGAGGGTCTAGTAGTTCTACCCCTTCTACTGGCCCGGCATCTCCTGCGATGCAGCGCTGGTTGGCTCAGCCAAAGGCTGACGATCCCTGGACTACTGAGCGCAACCAGTCAAATAACAGTGGTAACAACCAGAATGGCAGCCGAACTTGAAATGTTCGACTGATGGGTATGGAGATATGTACCTACAGAATACTTGTGGAATCCGTCGAGATGGGCAGGAACCGGTCTGTTCATGTCCCCACGGTCCTCTTTCAACAATTGGTACCTGGGGTGCCAGACAGATTTGGGATACAGAGATCGTTGCCGAGCGGCTCCACATTGTTCTTCTTATGTGGTTCTAATTAAATCTGTTTTGGGTTATAGGTGTTTCAATATCATCCGAAGACGCGTCTTACACACTATCTTTACCTATTGCAGTGATGTAATGTTATATCGTACAATAACGCAGAGTAGCTTGTAACTACATAAAATCTACCGTTTTCTGGTCGAAAGATTGCTGTGACATAGAAATAAGGATGGTGGCAGTACGAGCATTGACGACAGATGTTGTTTCTGCATGTGTGTCGATGACTAAGCATAGGCGATGCTCGTCTTTCGAGATCATGTTCTCTAGGTTTCTAGCGTAGGAACGACAGTAAAGGTACGGCACTCTAATTGGATTGATCTGAATGCATATTTTAAGCTAAATCAAACAGATAGAGATCCTTTCTTTAGTGTTGGATTTACGTTCATGATTGTTGTTTCAAATAACTGTAGTTACCCTATAATCAAATCATACAACTATTGTTGATGGTTGTTGTTTTTATCCAAACATCAAACTAATATTTCTAGCTTCAATTGTGATCAAGAATTTACGGGTCGATGGTGGAATAGATGGTGTTGTGGTTGTGGTGTGATGGAGGCTTTCTTTAGCCATGCCGATTGGCGGGCCGAGGAAACCGGGAGAGAGAGGGGCGAACGGTGTGTATAAATCCGAAAACGCAATGCCGCGCTATGTTTCCATGCCTAACTGGGTAATACAATGTGTATAGAACGAATGCGCTCTTGCTCCTGGCATACGCATCTCTCGAATAATCGCAAACTTTTTGCAGTGGTATTCTCGAGCACAATGGAGGCACATGATCAGAACGCCACGCCACACGTCGACCATCCCAGTCCATCGGCCAGCTCCGCCAGTGCGATTGTGCTACCAAAAGTCTGCCAGATTGCTTGGACTCACAACTGCGGCACCACCAACTTCTCTCAAGCGGCATTGTTTGCAAGAGCAACATCAGTACGACACGATGATCAAAGGTAATACCGGCCAGGCGCTCTGTGTTCACGGGCATGCTGGTGCCTCGCATTTGGGCAACCCCGCTATTGCGTCTCCAATCCGATGCTGACAAGCATTCGCAACTCGCAGCATCGTACTCCATGGCGCCAGACGCATCTCCAGACTTCGGTCCCTCCCAAATCGACGACGGCCAAATGCCCTCCTCAGAGGATGAGGACGACCTCGATCTGAGCCCTGAATCGTCCGAGCCCGAAGCAAGTAACACTCACCCGACCCAGCGAGCAGGACACGGTACTGGTACAAATTCAGAAGCGCCACAGAATACTGCTAGCACGAGTATCGAGGATCAGGATGGCAATGGCGCATCCAATTCTATGCAGGAATCTGGTTTGTTACCCCGGGATAAGCAACGAAAGACTGCCTTCTATGACTACGCCTCTGAGAAGCAAACGAGCCATTCCGAGGCCAAGCAGTTTTACCAGCGCCACCAGCGTGAGAGTCAGTATGGAGGCTCTCAGGCTGGAGATGGATTCAGCCCTGTCATCCGTGCAAAAACTTTTCCTGCAAACTTTGCTGGTGGTGACGGCGTTGATATGTTGAGTAGAGCAGATAGCATTCGCTCACGGAGGAGTAATGTTAGTCTAGCGAATCAGGGTCAGAAGACCACACTCCCAATTGGCCTGTCACAGCATGAACTGTCACAGTCGCAGTCACGGCAGCCGTCATCACAGATGGCTCCCTTCCCAACGGCAACAGATGCGTCTGCTGCAGATATGTTCCTGCAGGCTGATCAACAAGCTCGGGAGCACGCCAAACATCCTGGTATCCCCCACGAATATAAGCCTCCCCTGCTTGCGAGCGAAGGTATTCACGGCGCTGGTGCAGGTGTTGGAGTTGGTTCTGGAGCAGGAGGCTTTGCCATGTCAGATTCGAGCGTTACCGCCGAGCTCGGTGCTATCTATACAAATATCCAGAAAGTGCTTGACCTCCGCCACAAATACATTCGTCTGTCATTACAGGGCAACTTCGATAATCCCAAGGACGATCCAGGCTGGAATATCTATCCACGCCACCCGGAGCCTGTATGGGACGAGTCAAAAGGACGGCAGAATCCGTCGAGCAGCCTCCAAAATAGCGCAGTCCTTGATCCTTCGGAACCTCCCAAAGTTCCCAGAAAGATGGGTACAGATATCGGAGAGGACTTTTTCCTTGAAGATGTACCCATTCCGGGTCCATCAGAGATGTCTTTCCGTCTTGATCAAAGCGGTGTCTTCCAAGTCTATGAGACAGCAAAATCTGCGGAGCTCGACACGCCCATAGTAGCAATCCCCACCCTTCGAGAATTTTACATGGATTTGGACGCCATTCTCGATGTCTCCTCCGACGGGCCAAGTAAGAGCTTTGCTTTTCGACGCCTACAGTACCTCGAAGGCAAATACAACCTTTACTATCTTCTGAATGAATACCAAGAAATCGCGGACAGTAAGAAGGTACCCCACAGGGACTTTTACAATGTTCGAAAAGTTGATACCCACGTTCATCATTCCGCTTGTATGAATCAAAAGCATCTCCTTCGATTTATCAAGTCGAAGATGAAAAAATCGCCCGACGAGAAGGTTCTTCATCGCGATGGCAAAGACCTTACTTTGAAGGAAGTCTTCGAATCTATCAACTTGACAGCATATGACCTAAGTATCGATACGCTGGATATGCATGTAAGACTGCTCATCATAATATTTTGGGGCGATCTACTGACCTAGCCAGGCCCATACTGATTCTTTTCACCGCTTCGATAAATTCAATCTCAAGTATAACCCAGTTGGAGAGTCACGTCTACGCACTATCTTCCTCAAGACAGACAATTTTGTTAAAGGCCGATACTTGGCGGAAATCACCAAAGAAGTTATTTCTGATCTCGAATCTAGCAAATACCAAATGGTGGAATGGCGCATTTCCATCTATGGTCGCGAACTTGCGGAGTGGGACAAGCTTGCAGCCTGGGTTGTTGACAATAAGCTATTCTCCCCTAACGTTCGCTGGCTCATCCAAGTACCGCGTCTATATGATGTTTATAAGGCGTCGTCATTGATGGATAACTTTGAGCAAGTGGTCATCAATTTGTTCCAGCCATTGTTCGAGGTTACGAGGGACCCCAGTTCCCACCCCAAGCTTCATGTATTCCTTCAAAGGGTCATCGGGTTCGATAGCGTTGATGACGAGAGCAAAGTTGAGCGACGCCTCTATAAGAAATTCCCAGTCCCGAAAGTCTGGAACTCGAAACAGAACCCGCCATATAGTTACTGGATGTATTACCTGTTCGCCAATATGGCATCTCTGAACGTATGGCGGAAACAGCGAGGCTTCAACACATTCTTGCTCCGACCCCATTGTGGAGAAGCCGGCGATACTGACCATCTAGCAGCAGCAGT
Source organism: Dendryphion nanum (assembly GCA_020744415.1). NCBI lineage: Eukaryota > Fungi > Ascomycota > Dothideomycetes > Pleosporales > Torulaceae > Dendryphion > Dendryphion nanum. The sequence continues at coordinate 1,616,000 of JAGMWT010000008.1, forward strand.
CTTGTGTACTCACAGCATTAGTCACGGTCTGCTCCTCCGCAAGGTTCCACTACTGCAGTATATTTTCTATCTTGAGCAGATTGGCGTGGCTATGTCGCCACTAAGCAACAATGCCTTATTTCTTGCATACGAAAGGAATCCTTTTCTCAACTATTTCAGGCGCGGCCTGAACGTGTCCTTGTCGACTGATGATCCTTTGCAATTTGCCTTTACCAAAGAGCCTTTGATTGAGGAATACTCGGTAGCAGCGCAAATCTATAAGCTCAGTGCCGTTGATATGTGCGAACTCGCAAAACATTCAGTTGAGCAGAGTGGCTTTGAACATGTCATCAAACAAAGATGGCTGGGAGGCAATTACCATCTTCCTGGCGTTAGCGGTAATGACATGGCCAAATCTAATGTTCCGAGCATTCGAGAAGCCTTCCGACATGAAACTCTCACTCAAGAGCTTCAGATGTAAGTTAATATTTTTTTGGTCATACCCTATAGCAGGTACTTATCGGCAATATCAGGATCGATCGCTACTCGCGTGCCTCTCAAACAAATTCCTACAGCCTGACAACTTCCAACCTTCAACCTGGCAACACTACGGTGCCCCAGACTCCGAAGTCTACTCATGCGACACACCCAGGCTCGCCCGTCAACTCGATGCATACGAACCCTTCAGCCATTAACCTTGCGGACCAAGCCCAATTTTCCGCCCTTCCCCCAGGTGCCACCTTGGGACCTCAACAGTCACCCATTTTCCCAGCCCAGCAAGCTCGCTTCAGACCAGGCTCTGCTGTTGAGTCGCAGACAACTTCTCTTCCCCAACCCGCGAGTCCAGCCCGAGGCAAAGAGGAAAACCTTGAACGCCCTCGACGCACATCGAGCATGATATTGGACCCTGGGGCCAGCGCACCGCCACAGCCAAGTGGAGCAGGATTCACTTCGTCTTCAGCAGGTCAAAGTACTGTCATGAGCCCAGATGAGCCACTTTCGTTGACCCGGACAGTCAGCGCTACTGGCTTGACACTTGATGGAATCGAACCGAGGATTTTCCCAGGTGTAGTCAGTCGGCGCAGACGTAGCAGTCTCAGGGGCGGTGCAGTGGAGGATGGTGAGGGATCTGTACCGTACAGTCAGGGGCAGCAAGTCCCTCAGTCTGGACATTCTGGGTTTGTAAGGAGCGATAACAGGACCACTGTTGTTGAGAATGACAGTGACGATGACTATAGTACGTAGATCTCGTGGGGGTAGATATGGTAGTGGTCGGAATACTAGACTGAGGATTGTGGGGGCCACTTTGTTGCGAGATTTACTCTGTTGAAGACTTACTTGGATTACGGTTCGGAACTGGAGTTATTATTAGAATGATACACAAAACAATGTTGGCTATGACTATATTTTACTTATGTGAAAGTAATGCAATGCAACAACTATCGGGTGTATATCTCCTAGAGCCTGAAAGCATTCTTGATCACAAACTCGATTTGGGTTAATAAAAACATTGTGCAGTTTGCTGAACTAACCTCACAATCCGCATCCTCCCATCATGGATGATAACACATTTCCAATTTTATAATATTACATTGCAACTATCTTATAATAAGAATAGCTATGGGTCCAATCTGTAGATGGTGACGGGTATAACGCTCGAGCTTAAAAAAAAGAAGAAGAAAAAAGGAGAGACATGGCTCATCATAACACAACAACCTTCCTTTCCTACTCCAACTCCAACTCAACAATGTGCAGTCTGGTCAACTCCACATCCCCCATGTTCCATGGCAACAAATGCCATCTCATCGACCCCCCTTCTCCCCTTCCACCTAACCATGCTTCGGAACATACTTGGGCTCACGCTTCCGTCGTCCCATACAGCCCTCCACACACCACACGACCATGCCCACAAATACCAAACCCGTCGCCGCCCACGTCAGGGCCAAAAACTTGCCTCCCCTATGCGCCTCGATCCCAATATCGTCGGTGAACTTGTTGATTTCCTTCGCCGCGCGCACAATAACCGCCGTGACGAGCGCGGATGCGATGCCCAGTGCCACAAACGCCATGACGGCGAGGAGCACATTCACGCAAGCGGACAAGCGGCCGGACATGAAGAAGGCGACGAGGCCCGCGACGAGCGAGACGAAGATCAACGCGATGGCGAGGCAGTACAGGATGAAGGTTGCCTTTTGCAGAGTCTGGAGGGCGGTGATGCCCGTGTCGATCTCGTCGGGCCATTTCAGGTCTTCGAGCGTGATGCCCAGACCCGTGTCGTTGAGTTTCTGCTCGAGCGTCGCCGTGGGATTCCACGTGAACATGGCTGTCCGATTCGAACACTTCTCCACCTCCTTGTCGATATCGCTCTGTTTCAGCGTCGCATTCCCCACGGGCGCCGGCGTGTAATTGCCCCAGCAGAAATTCATCATGTGCAGGGAATAGAAATCATCGATGCCGAGGCGCTCCGCCGTGTCGCCGATCCGCTCGTTTACTTCTTCGTTGACATTGTTGCGGAAGTCGTTCCAGAGGTTGCGGAACGGGTTCGAGGTGTTGGTTGAGGCGGTTGTGTTGAGGAGGTTGTAGCCGAGACGTGAGGTGTTGAGGGTCAGGAGGTGGTAGTCTTGAAGGAGGGTGGGCTTGCTGCCGGCGAAGAGGCAGAGGAAGGTGAGGATTAAGGCAGCAGTGCTAGTGAGGAGGGGGAGGAGGGCGAGGAGGCGCATTTTGGGTTAAATTCTTGGGGGAGGACTGCGTGAGGCAGTTCCACCGCTCTGCTTGTTGAGGTTGATAGTGATGGAAACGAGTAGACGGTAGCAAAACGAAAGCACGATAGATAGTAGGAACGAAAGTGGGAGATATGAAAGGTACACGAAAAGCAAATGTTATATATATATATATATGTGTGTGTATACCACCCTTTTAGAAGCGAGGAATGCTTCACGTCACACCGTCAAGGGCAGAACCAAGTTTGTGGAGCAGAGTCAGACCCTTTCCCGCAAACAAGCCTCATCGGCTCCATTGGCCACGTCAAGCCCAGTAGCTTCGGTCTGCCGCTGTCTACGCATCGGCCAAAGGGTACGTATGCGACAGGCTGGACTGTAGATCGCATATTGTACCCGACCTCTGTTCGCATCTTGCTGGGTGGTCGACGTGAAATCTAACGTCATAGCCAAGGCGGCGCTTAAACGGGCGACAGGGGTCCACTTCGCTTGCGCGTGCTCAGGGACGGCCGAAAACCAACCACGCAACGTCTTGCTCTTCAACTTGCGACCGATTTTTTTCTTGTTCTCTCGAAGCGCCACTGACAAAACGTGGTGGAAACACAGCCTCAAAGCGAGCCACGCGGATTGTGGAGAGAGGAGGCCGACTTTAGCAACAGAACCGGATTTCTCCCGACGTTAGTTTCGGTGCTTCTTCGTCGGAGTTGCGAGTTGGAGTGGGATTGGGAGCAGGCCGGCGACTGTGCTTTGGTTTGGTCTGTCTAAATCAGGATTGTCAATAACGTTAAACACTCACTTTGATGATGCCATAAAGTATAAAGATGAGAAGGCGTTTGACGGTGTTCTCTAATGAAATTGTATTTTTTTTAATGCACCCTGTCTACGCTAAGGCGTCTATCGTAACATCATCCTATGGACTACATGGCGGTCGTTAAATGAGCAACCTGTGCTGTATTGTTGAAGAAGGAATTGGAGGAGGGTATGCCCTGAAGTTTGTGAAGGCTAAGCGCGCGTCCCCGAGCGCTCTGGCTGTGTTCATGAAAGGGACTTTTTGGATCCTCGATTCGTGTTTGTATTTGTGTTTGTATTCTGCGGTTCGATGTGACCGTCTGTGAAGGGAGAGTAAGGAGCAGCCACAGAATGTGGTGGAGCCCTTGCGCCCGAACCTGTTCGCGGTGGTTCCTTGGACCCAGGCCATCGTTTCTGTTCCTCGTGTAGTTTGTCTAAAGGCTCCCCCACGATCTGGTACTTGTGCCAGTTGACGGGCGGACACCGAATGATATTTTGGGGTTGAGGTATGGGTGCGAATTTGGTGGCTGTGTCCTTTTCAGGCGTCGAGGGGACGGCTCCAGAATCTTTGCGCGTCGTTCCGAATCCCTCCTCACTGTCAGGCCCGCTACCGCTCGGCGCCGGGCTGGAGATGTAAGAGAGGGTCGGTGCCAGAGGGTCGACTACAGTTGGGGCTGGCTTCGCCCGTTGTTCCTGTATAGATCGCACAAAGCCCTGTGGGTCGGATACGGCGGCGGTCTTGAGGTCTTGGAGTATCTTGAGGTCGCGCTTGCTCTTTTCCCGCTGCAACTGGAGGAGTGAGATGGCGGATCGGAGGGCTATCGCGTCGGGATTTTCGCTCTCTGATATAGAGACCGGTGGCGGCTGTGTGCGGAAAGTTGCGAGGGGCGGAGGGAGAACATGTTTGCGCGTCTCCAAGGGCTCGATGGGTGCTAGCTGTGCGACGGAGACGGTGGGTGTGATGGGTGAAACGGGAGGCCGGGCGGGAGACTGTGACCTCGATCGGACAGTCTCCTGCTTGATGGCGGCCTGGTCTTTGGTGGCGTCGAATCTCTCGGTGGAGGGAACAGAGGCAGAGGTGGAAGACTCGGAGGGTGAGGTCGGGCGGGTGGTGGTGGGAGAGGGGATGGTTAAAGCTGGCATGATGCGGCGACGTGGGAAGACGTCCCCAGGGCTCGGTGTGTGCAGCGCGCGAGTGCAAGCAAAATAAAAGGATGCCACCCAAAGACAAGAGGAGCCGCCAGCGGGCCGGGCAGCAATTGGATGGTTGTGGTGGTGGTAGGCGGTTGGTGGAGGCCTGGACTCCGGGGGTTGGAGCTGTGGAAGCTGTGGAAGCTGACGATGGATGGTGAATGAGGGGCACCCGGGGGCGGGCGGCGGGCGGCGGGCACTGCACACTAGGTGGACACTGGGCAGTGGGCAGAAGGCAGTGGGCGGGCAGAGGCAGAGGCAGAGGCAGCGGGAGAGTGGCAAGGTGGCACGGTCGAAAATCACCGCGATGCCGAGACAAAACGGTAGAGAGAGCAGAGGGGAAGAGACTGGAGGCACAGACACTCCAGAGGAAAAAGCCATGACAACATGCACGCCACGAGCTGACCTCGCCGACATCCGTAATCACATTACTGCGACGTACATGTAGTATTGTTTACACAGCACTCCTCTTCCAGGCAGCCCTCAATTCGTTCGACATATGGTGCGATTACTCCTGAGTAGCCAATTCAAAGACGCGCAATAATCACATAGAGATGCTCGCCTCAGTGCTTGCTTCTTTCTACAACCCCACTATTCCAAGTATGAATCTTCCAGCGCTTCAGCACTTCGGCGCATGGCGTTGTGTACCTGCTGCTTGGCCCGGCCTCAACGGAAAAAGTTTGCCCTCGTAAAGACGCCGTGTACGACGGTCGCTAATGTGGGAGCACCCAGAAACGACATGGCAGATATTGCCGAAAGAGGCACAGCAGAGAGAGACGCATCTACTATGTATATACGTCCCTCCCTTGCCAGGCCTCCTCACCAACCCCTATTCATTGACTCTTTACTTTGTGCGACACGCGACATGGGATTGCGATTTCATGCATCCAGCATTTTCTTTGGTGGAGTCATTTTGTTGATTTAGAGTTTCCCCCGGTTGTAGTATGTTATTGGACTGGTACCGTTTCGATGTAGCATTTGCGCCATCTTGACTGAACTGTTCACCACACTATGTCAATGCCAACATGCCAACATGGACATAACTATCATTGTGCACCATATCACAGCGTCACTGAAAGTCTCACCCCTCCCCCCCGTGAAAATCCCCTTGTACCGGGAATAGACAGATGGATGTGCACAGAAACCGGGCCCCTGGTTCCCGGCAATCTCGCTCCCATCGTGGCATCGGAGTGTGCATGGCCCATCCTGGTCCCGATCTGTCAACCTCCAAGACGGTCACAAATAGTCACAGATGGTCGACCAGGCTTCACACCTCGTCTCCAATCTTCCCACGCCGCCAAGCTCTCATCTCATGGCTCCAGCCATGCGCTGGGCGTTATATTCCCTATCCAGCGTCACCCAGCGTGCCAGATGTGCCAGTCTTCAGCCCATTCTTGCGCCCAGAGCCAGGTTCTTCTATCCGCGGGTCTGCACTCACTGAACCCAGGCCAGCCTACCCACGAACGGCAGCTCTGTGGTTCAGCCAATGCCACCTCCCCGAAGCCTGGTTCCTTTTCTGTCTCTTGAAATCATGGGTTTGCCTCCACTCGGCCAGAGCCACACCAGGGCCACTAGGGCCACCAGAGCCATATCCAAAGTCCTGATTGGCGGCCGAGGCTCAGTCCTATCTAATTCTCCTCGACTCTCTCATAACGACGGCTTGAGTATTGCGCACGTTCCGCTGTCAACTGGCGCCTTCCTTCTATGGTAGCGACTTCCTATGCCTGTTGGTTCTGCTCAAGGAGAATAAGTACATCTCTCCGCCCTGCTCGCACGGCCCGTTCAAATCTTATCCATCCATTCTCCAATCTCGCACACTCCACCTACCAGTGAAATACCTACGCTGTACACACTCACTCTCGCCTTGCCACATGCAACGTCTCCGATTGTCACGGCACCCAAGTGATTGACGTCGACCCCACAGTAGCGTGGCTTGTCTTGTTTCTCTCACTCTCTTCTCCTTCTTCAGCTTGACTTTTGTGCATTGGCGTTGCGCTAGAAGCACCCATTCTCGCACCTTACTGCAATCGTTGAGATCTTCGCCCGTTTTGTCCGTCTATCATTTCCGACTATGGCCCCCGCCGATTTGGCAAACCGGGGAGCCCCTCACGTACGAGTCCCAAAATTAGCGTATAGAAACCCTCTGCCCGCCGACCAGACCTCGCTCTCCTCCTGCAAATCCTCAACCTCCGAAACTCTACCTTCCAGCCCCGAGGACGCCGAGTTTCGACTCTCTGCGTCCACGTCCAACTTCTCCTCCGTTCTAGACCATCCTTCTTTCGAGGTCCGTAGTGTAACTTCATCCAGCCTGGCGTCCGATGCATCCTCTTCATCCAAGGAATCCAAGGCGACGAAGAAGAAAAAGGCCGGCTCTGTGCTTGGGTTTCTAACACTGAAAGAGCCCTCGCAGTCTGCATTTGAGCAATACGCCGAGCAAGAGCGGAAGAAGGCCGCTGGGAAGGGCGGCAAGAACAGTCCCGTGGCCTCGGCCCATTCCAGCATCATCTCTGCAAAGAAGCTCCCCCCCAACATCCCCAAAGTGAATTCAAAATGGGATGGCATTCCAGAATCCGTCAAGGCAGCAAAAGATTCACCTAGCAAGAAACGATACAGTAACTTGTCACAATCCACCACCATCCGATCCGGTGTCCCCAATCCGTCTGTCTTTTCCTTGGCATCAAATACCAGCCATGGTCCACCCAATTCTCTCGCATCCGGTGCGAGCTCCCTCTTGGACGAACCGTACGACCCGTCTTCTAGGTCATTCATGTCTCATATCGGCAGTGAGCGCAGGGATTCTGTCCCATCAGTGACCAGTCCAGTGAATCTACATTCAAATTTAAGCAGTCCGTCCACGTCATCGCTTCCAGAGATGACATATTTCTTTCCGGACAACGGTAATCCGTCTGGTATGCTACCGGGCTCCTCTGTCGAACTGTCTCCACAATCACCACACACGGCATCGTCAGCCTCAAGGAGTATAGACTCGACATCGTCGCGCACAAGCACAATAGACGAGTCAGCTATCATTGCCCTGACAACGCCTCCATTGTTGACAAATCCTACATCCGACGTTCATGCTGAGGCCAAAGAACTGTATAGGAAGTTGTCCACAAAAGGATTTCTCGCCGGCGAGGCCCAGGAGTACAAGTTGCCTGACGAGGATAACGACTCTGACGCATCTGGTGAAGATACCCATGACTTCCTTTTCGCAACACCGACGCAGGTGAGCGTCAAGGATGCCCCACTTCTGGCATCAGATCGTGCTGGCGGGATCATAACCAAGAAGAACTTCAGTCGACCACTCTCCAACCCCAATTCGCAGCCACCGACAAGCTCACCCTCGTCATATGCTCGCCCGGCCCTACGCAACAGCGTCTCAAGACTTCCTACTCTCTACGAAGCATCCATCACGAGTGTCGACACCAACGCCACAATCACCGAAACCACTATTGATACTACGACTATGGAAACCGATACCACCGATATTGCTGACACGTTCTACCGCTCGGCATCCATAGATTCTTTCACGCCGTCGGAGATGTCGGCATCATGGTACCGGTCCCCACGTGAGCGGCTCGGACTTGGAGGACGAGTACGCAAGACGGATGTTTTACCGTGGGAACTGGATGAGCCTCCGCAGCAAGGGAAAAGGAAGAAGAATCCGCTCGCGATGGTGTTTACCAAGGGCATTTCGTGAGCAACGTCTACCGTCACTGACAAGCCGAGTGCTACATTTTTGGCAAAATTTTCATTCATCTCGACAGCGTTTAGCGAATACTTTCTTCGTGACATATCTATTTAACTCTTTTTCATCCTCCATGAAGAGGTCTGGGACCATGGAACCGGAGTGATTCCTTTACGGAGATACCCTTTCATTATCATTTTCTCTCGTTGCATGGGATACATGGATGGATCAAATACAATCTCTTTAGTTGGGTAAAATTAGTACGAATACTGTATTTATGGACGGATGGAATGAAATGAAATGATATGATAGCGTTTTATATGTGTTCGTTCTCTAGTGTGATGTATTAGGAAGTTTTTTGTTAATCAGTGAATTATTGAATGAATACTTCAATACAAATGGAATTGTGCTGCATCTATAGAATACAATATACATACACACATAATATATTTAAATATATATATCACCATGATCTAGCAAGAACCAACCCGGCCATAGAGATGGGTTTCAAAGCGAGCAAATGTACCAAACAATTTTTTTAGTGGAGAAAGGGGGGAATTTTATTCGAATTCTCCCTCGGCGTCAGATTCAATTGATTCCAATCCGGGCCTGCAACCTTGATATTTGAGAAAAACCCAAAAAAAGGAACGAATAGATATGTTTCAGTTGCCAAGTAAATCAATGGAATGCACGATAATGTAATGTAATGGGTTAGAAAACCATATGTTGTTAGGGGGGCGACTATGTAATTATTCTAAATCTCGGCCGAAATGTTGTCTTGAGTCAGACTATCATCTCATTTCTCCAGCGAGCTATGCATATAATATGAAATGGAAAAGAGAAAGTCATGTCCTTTGATTCTTCCTCACATGATAGATATGTCCGTTAATGCAAGTCATCCATCTTTGCTTCCATTCCTTCCTTCCTTCCCTCGATTCGATCCTAACATCCTTTCTTCAAGTCTCACAGTCCAAAATAAAGCCTTCTCTCCCTTCCAACACTATTCCAAAACCCACAAAGTACCACTTCTCACCATTCTCTTGCCTTCCCCAATCCTCATAGAAAGAATTCTGATAAACACTCATGTATTCACACCCCGCTGATAACAATCCAAACACCACGCATCGCCCTCCTCCCCCACTTCCGTACAGCAATCACGACATAAACTCTTATGGCATTGGGAGCAATCTCTCGCACATATAAAACACGTCCGGCCGATGCAGCGGGTGCAATCGAGATAGTTGATCATGTCCCTTTTTCGCTTCGGCGCTTTTTTGCAGATATGGCAGGCGCGGAGGTCGGGGGTTTTAGAAGAGGAGGCGGGGGTGGGAGCGGGGTGGGTGTGCGTATGTGCAGTTGTATTTGGATGTGTATGCGTATGTGTATGTATGGTAGGAGAATCTCGATCCTCAATTTCAATGTCCATCTGGAATGAAGGTTGTTTTTGGAGATTTGCTTTCTTCGGAGAAACAAGGCGGACTTGTTTCATGGGGCGTTGGTCGGTGGGGGATATTCTATGTCGGCTGCCGTGCGGCGATGTGGTAGATAGGTTACCCGTATGGGATCGCGTCGAGTCTCCGACGGCTCCTTCTTCGGATTGGCGAAGTCTGATTCCGAGGTGGTTAGCGTGTGTATAGTGATAAGGTGGTGTTGTGCCTACATACCTCGAAGAACTTGGACCTTCGTCATCCGCACCTAACCGTCTTTTCCTTTTTCCAAGTCCCGAGTCGCTGCTTTGGGACTCGGTCATGATGTTCCAGTTGTATGTATGGGAAGATGGGTGTTCGCAGTAGGTGTGGCCGGTGGTGGAGCCGAAGAGCTCTTGTGTTATGTACATGGCGTGAAGTGAAGCAAATCGGGGCGGCAATAACAAGGTGGATTGCGGAATCGTGAGGCCTATAGTCGTTCACGGTAAGCGGAGAAGCCTGGAGGTCTGCTGAGAAGAGTGTGAAGGCGGTGATGACTTTAGGGAATGTAAATCAGCGGAGAGGAGAGGATAAAAACGGTGTAGGTGGAGGATATGTTAACAAGCGACGACAGCAACGGAGGTAGGGACGCAGGAGGCGGTCCAGGTGGGCCATTGTGACCTCCAAAGCAAGGCACCTCCGCCCCAGCAGCCGTCTTAATGTTGTCCTCTAACGCAGATAGATTAGCGTCTAGGCAGGGACGATGCAGATGCAGATGGATCAATTGGGCCAGGGTCTCCCCACGTGACATGGTGGTCGGTGCTCCGTCCCGAAGTCGCGACGTGAATATGGGCCAATGGTGTTTAGGCGGAGCAACATCAACCTAGGCAGGGTACAAAACAATTGAGTCTCTTCACATGGTTATTTGTGTCGTCTGCACTTGGGCCTGCGAACCGTGATGGCATTCTAATTTTCTCCACTCTCATCTAGCGCAGCATCCCAAGGTGTTCATTTTCTAGCACCTAATTCACAATCTCCGATACATTTGCTGTAATCTGCCATGGACAACATGAACGTCGCCCAGCTTGTGGAGCGGCTGGGTAGCGATGAGGAATCGGTGCGGAAGATGGCAGTGTTCAAGCTTCAGAACGCGATTGGCGACCCCTCGTTTGCGGATGTCTTCATTCACGAGGGTGGCTTGCCAAAATTGAGGTTTCTGGCTCTACATTCGACGGGCAACACATTGGCATACGGGCTCACCTCCTTATCGCGACTGCTGGAGCTCGACAAAGGATGGGACCATGTTACGGACGATTTGATCAAGAGGGTAAGTTATCTGAACAAGAATCAGCCAAGTACGGATAATTGAGCAGTAGAATATAGATTGTCGAGCTCGTTGTCGCACAACCTCTAGTCAATGTCAATCGGGGCGCGATGTCAGTCCTTGCAGCCATCGTCGGCAACCCTAACCATCGTACCTCGCAACCGGGCATGACCGGTTTTCAGCGCCTCAAGCCTGCAGTCGAATCCCATCCGCAGTTCCTCCCTATGCTCGTGGAGAAGATTACCTCGGCCGACCATGCACTCTGCGCGAACTCGCTACAACTCATAAACTCTCTCATGCGAGATGCCATAGCCAACGACGCCGATTTCGAATGGCCGCGGTTCATAAAACAGCTCCAGGAGCTAGGTGTCATAAAGAGTGTATATGGACTTATGCAGAGTTCCGCAGTACAAGATCTGGCCCACCCGTTGTTGGAATTCCAGTCTCTGACCAAAGTACTTCTGAGGAAATGGAGAGAAGAAAGAGTTGATTTGGAGAAACCGGAGCACCGTAGAGCCATTCGTGGATTGCACACGGCGAGCGCCCCCGATAAGCCAACTTCTGGGGTAGATTCAAAGGGAAGCAAGAAGGCGACCCCCAATAAATGGAGACGGTTGGGCTTTGATACGGAATCACCGGCGTGGGAATTTGATACCACTGGATTTCTTGGACTGATGGATCTCACTGACTATGTCTACAAGAACGAAGATGGGTTCCAAAAACTGTTGCTCGAGCAGTCTTCAGAAGCGACAGAACAGCGATGTCCCGTCGCGAAAGCCAGTATTTCCGTCACATCAATTCTCTTTGAGCACTTCGAAGTAGAGAAATCCGACGAGGTCGAGGCCAACAGATACGTTTCATTAGAATCTCGGACCAACTTCGACCGCGCATTCAAACCGTTGTTGCTGCATTGGTCGCGACTACATACGAGTGGCCTTAATGCCTTTATCCGACTGTGGCAAGCCGCCGGAGCGCAGATTGAGGATTTCGAGAAGATTGAAGAGCTGGTTCGCATTCTCATTGAGCAAATTGTCGGACAAGCGCCGCGCACCAAAGAGATCAAGGACGTCGAGGAGGAACTGGTGGAATTCGATATCCAACGGCTACGGGAACTCCAGATGGAGCTACTGGAACTCACTTACGAGGATGCATGGGGCCATCATCTTCGGTACGTAACCCCATGTGTGCGAAAAAGCTGCGAAGCTGTATTCCCGTCCCAGACAAGCGCTAACATTTCCATTCCACGAGCAGCCAAGTCCGCGACGAACTCAACCACGAAGCGCTCCAATTTGTCAAGGAGCAGCGCATTCGCTGTCTACTGCAGGGCGCCTGGTTTCCGCAAACTATGAACTATAGCACGGATGCGGGGCCCATCACCAGCAAGACTGCTAGTCGCACAGTGCCGTCCGCCTGGCGATTTGTCCGATTATCTCACAATCGGCGACATCTACATTATGCAGATTTCGAGGAGAGGACAGAGGTGGAGCCGAGACTCGATGCATTGCACGAGAAAAGTATGTGTTGTAACCCCCCTTCCTTCCATGTCAAGTGGTTCTGCACAGCCGCTTGTCTAGTTCACATTCCATTCTATTGCTGTAGCTAACTATGTATCGCGTCTGCCTAGTCGACCTATCGATCGTGTCCTCGGTCGTCAGTAACGTATCGGCATCCGCTCCGTCAACATCCTCCTCTGACAGCACGGTAACGACACTTCCCGGCCCCGCCACTACATCTACCAAAATCACGATCCACGGATACCTCCCGGCTTCTCCAGAGCATTCGCATTCGCACACGCGGCACCAAAGCTCCGAAGCCACGGGGCTGAATCAACACCAAGTCCAAGGCCAAAATCCGAATCACGGCCAAGGACAAGGACAAGGACAGAAAGAATCTGTGCTCCTGCAACTGCACCCCCAAAGCCACATCGTAGCATCGGAATGGCTCGACGGGCTTCTCATGCTGCTGAACCAGCAACCTATCACTGCAGATACTAACAAATTGGTGAATCTGATTGGGGGTTATGGACTCAAGATTCGGTTACTGAATGTGAGGTTTGAGGATGTGGGGATGGAGGAGCCGAGGTTGCCAAGTCGCGATGGGCTGGATGAGGAGTATTACTATGATATTGGGGGGATGGAAGGGGGTGTTTGATGGGGTAGTGAGAACTGAATAGGGGGGCGGGAGGGGGAAGGGGAGAGAGGTTGAGGGGGAATTTACTGGGGAAACGGAGGTACATTGACGGGACCGACACATGGTACGTAAGAAAACGTGCCCGCGTGTTCGTTATGCACGTCTTTAGCGCCATATGTGCGAAAGTGTGGGTGGGTGTGAGATATGTCTCTATTTAACGTGGCAGATGCAGGCTGGCAGGCTGGCAGGCAGGTTGGGCAATTTGGCGTATAACGTGGGTCCGCCCCGTCCCCGTCCCCTCCCCCATGGGCGCCAGAAACCGGCAGTCGGGGATGTATGGATGGATCCCCGGTGGAAGGGAGAGAGAGAGACAAAAACAAAAGTCAAAATTCGGAAAAAGGGCTGATGGGGGCGGGCGTTAATCAGTCGGCATGAGGGAGGGGGGGAGGGGGGAATATGTGGTGAGAGAGCGGAGTTTTTAAACCTTAGCCATTGAGATACGGTACGGGGAACTGGACTGGGAACGGGAAAGTAAAGTTTTTATTTTTATTTTGCGAGGACCACAACAGTTCGGCGTGGGCCCTTTTTCCTTTTTTATCGCTTTGCCTGTTTTAATTTTTTTTTTTGCCTGGTTTGTTGTTCTGGGCCTTGGAGCTAGGGTGGTGTGGTGGGTAGTTAGTTGCGTCTTTTGGATTTGGATTTGGATGGTTGAAGATTGGGGAATGGGGAGGGGAGAGGAGGGGGCCAGAGGCGGGCAATGGTTGCACGAATTGCTGCACGATGATACCCGCTTGCAAAGACGGTCGTTTTCACAAGTATTCTGGAATGTTAAATTTTTCAATTTTTTTTTTTCCATTCTTTTCCCTAGGACACGGTTTGAGGTGTTTTGCGGTGTGTGAGAGAAGTGAAATCATGGGTGTTTTTGATTTGGATTGGATTGGTTTGGCCCGGTTTCCCGTGTGATGGTGAATAGTCATTTGTTTGAATTTCGTCTACGAGGACTATAAGCAGCGCGTTGTCCGACTGGGGTTTAGCGCACGGAGTGTAAGACAAAAGATACGTGCGTATATGTTGTGCGGCCATCAGCTGCGTGGTATGCGTGTGTATACAGTAGTGTGTGTCGTACAAAGTGCGGGCAATAGATGCATTTGATGATATATCGTGTAACGCTCTTGGGGGTACGTGCAGTGCAGTGCAGTGCAGTATGGCAGGTGCAGCAGTGCGGTGAAGTGGAAGTGGAGAGTGGGTATATGGATCGGGAAGAAAAGGAAGCGGAAGGGAATGGAAGGGGAAAGGAATGCAATGGAAAAAACGGTTGCTTTGTTTCGAAAGACGAAAGATCCAGATTAATGAAAAGGCTAAAGGAAAAATGGAAACCCGGGTGTATCATATCGCTTTCGGGGCAAAAGGATTGTCGATAGCGATGGGATGGCATCTGCAATCTGCAGAAGAGTGGATTTGCCAAACGCGTGCCAGACCAGTGCCATGCGAGACCAAGCGAGAACAGCCAAAAAAAAAAAAGAGACGGACTGAGCCTCAAATCCTGGTTGCGTATCGGTCGGTCGGCGGAGGGGGGGCGTGCTGGTGTGTGGGGAACTGAGCCCGGCTGTGCCTGGGTGTCTCGGACAAGAAGCGCTAGGCAAGGCTCCCCTCTGGGTTGCTGCTGGCACTGCTCGCACTGCTGGCCTTTTCGTTCCTGAGTGAGCCGGAAGTGAAACAGAGAGAGATAGGGAAGCCTGGCACATGGAGGATTTCGCAATTCTCCACTAGGTTTCCCTTGGGGCTCGAGAGGGGTCTGAGGGGAGCGGGGGGGTTGCGGCGCGGCAGAGTAACGGCATGGACACGGATATTCTCGTGTACTTTGTTACAATATGGTTGAGGTCGTGGCGGCCATGGTCACAGCTATGGTTTACCATAGTACAGTTATAACTGCTGACAGCCATGGCGATTAGATGGCGGATGGGCATGGAGACACGGCATCAAAGCCATGTGTGGCCAAGAAGGAAGAGACGCTCCAGAAGCTGCAGAAGCCCCAGCAAGGCCAGGAAGGACACTAGGAGGGCTGCCATTGGAGCTGGTGTTTAGATGGGTGGCGATGCCAGCGTGCAAACAGCAGCTGGCGGGCAGCAGTTCTCCAGAGTGGGTTGGTGGGTTCGCCTTTGCATGGGCAGGCCATCCATGGGCAGGCCATCCATGAGCAGGCCATCCATGAGGCCACTCAGGGCAGCCAACATGTTCCTGAGGTCCCGCCAGCAACGGAGCCCTGCTCCCCTCCGTAACATCCATGAGCGTATGAACGTCCCACCATGCGAAGCAGACCAACCAGTACACGGAACGCAGAGTAAACTAAATCACTACACACCGCACGCAGCAGGAGAGGACCTGCTACACCAGTACAGCGCAGAGAGACTTTGACCGCACTTTGCACCTTGGGCCACTGTGCGGCGACTGCGGCCTGCGTCCGCAACGAAACCTCAGTAGGCCCATACCTCATACCTCGCAATATTCACCAGACGTAGCGCGCGTAGCTATGCTGCAGCCGCCCACGCCGTCTGCGCCGTCTGCGCCGTCCACGCCGTCCGCCCAGTGGGCTGCCGCTTGTTGCAGCTGTGATACTACTGAGCGCTGATGGTGCTCACTGGTGCTCACTGGTGGTGGTATGCGCCGCACGCCAGCACAGCTTGCTGCTGCTTGTCGCTGCAAATCCGAATCCAAATCCCTACAATAATTACAATCTGCCCCTACTGTAGGAAACCTTGTATAATATCTAGGTATCCGTATCGCTCCTGGCTCTGCTCTCGTTCTCTTCTTGTGATCGTTTGTTGTTGTTGTTGTCGTCGTCGTTTCTTCTTCCTCATCCTCTTCCTCTTCAGCTTTCTCCTTCCTCCCACCACCCCTCCCCCCCCTCGTGGCTCGCCCATCCACACTCACGCCCTTGGTTGCTTTTTCCCTCGTTCGGTCCGCTCGGTCTCGCTCTGACGTGCATTCGCCCTCACATCCACCCCCCTCTTTTCCCCGCCAGCCCAGTGTTGCGTGCTTTGCGCGTGACTGAGTACCGGAGTGAAGGGAGTGAATGTGGAAGTGAGAGAGAGTCTTGTGCCTGCCGCTCTTCTCTTGGTCTCGGTCCCGGTCGTCGATCCTCAGAACCACCATACGCATACATCCCAGGCCTATACAGTACGTACGCGGTACATACGATCGTCCAACACCAACACACCCGTTTGTTACGGTGCATTACAGTGCTATCCAGCCTATTCACGGCTGTGTGTGCTTGACACGCAGGACTGGCCAGGGCAAGACGGCGCGCGCGCTTCCACTCTTCTCTCTCAGCACCTCAGCACGCACACGGGCTTCGCGCATCACATTTCACATTGCACATTGCACATTGCACATTGCACATTGCACGCCTTCACGCCTTCACGCCTTCTTCACACCTCACGCTTCACGGTCCACGACTCTCTCCCTCCCTATCAAACCCTTGGTGTGCTCCCTCAATCCAATGTGCCTGGCTGGCCACCACCTCGCGCGTTGAGCTTGACCTTTCCCACCCAAGGGCGCCCCTCCACTCTCCAGCAGAGCGCCCCAGTTCCAATCCTTCGCCTGGTCCTGCCGTTCTGCCACGAGTTCCTCTCTGCCACCGCAACACGCCTCCTCACCCAGGCCTTGCCGTGCGTGTCCAAGGACCAACAGCGTGGCCGGCATGACGATGAAGAAGGGCATGGCTGCCGCGCCCTACTCACACGCCGAGTTTGAAGCGCTCCCAGAAGCGGTGCAGTAAGTGTTCGATAATGCACAGAGTGCTTTCCCCGTCACATTCTGGCATAAGAGGCCCATTTGCCCAGCAAATCAAGCCTGCAGCGAATATGCATGAATCTTCAATTTCCACCCCACCACGCCGCGCCCCCTCCCCTCCTAGCCCTCCAGTCCACTCCCGTCCACTCCTAGCCACTCCAGAACTTCCCAGGACCCTTGGGGGGTCCCTGAGCCCTCTCGTACCTTACAGGTTCGCCTTGGGATGCTTGCACGCTTATACGCTTACACGTTCCCCTTGCACGCTCCACCACTACACACCATTTGCAAACATGCTGCCACTGCCATAGCTACTAGTAGACCTTTGCTGACCATCCCGATGCAGGAGGAAGTACTTCTCGTCTCTCGAGCGCCTGCGCATTGCGGACCAGCACCAGCAGCACCAGCACCAGCAGCACCACGACTTGGCCCAGGGGCCGCCGCTGCAAGCTCCGTCTGCGTCTATCATCCCATCGATCCCGTCCATTCCATCGTTCCCCTTTGATAATAATTCTCGCCGCTCCTCGTCCCACACTACTTCACACCGTCGTTCCCCCTCACTGTCGCTTCGTCGCTCCCTGACCATTGGCCCCACTCGACGCCGCCGCCTGCGCAAAGCCGAGACTCTACGCCAGGAACAGCACCTCTGCCAGCAGGACGCCCATTTCTTCCTATCGCTACCGCCAAAGCTCCAGCGCCAGCACTTTTCGCGGGAAGAGCAGGTCTTGCTTGCGGGTAGTTACGACCCTACATTGACCACCTTGCCGCCCCCACTACCCTCCCAATTCCGCAGCACTGACATCAACCCCAACCCCAAAACTACCACCATCATCACCAATTCTCACCGCCTCAACGACCACCACGACCACCACGACAGTGGAGAACCCCCCTTCTCCTCTTCCTCTTCCTCCTCCTCCACCGGCGAACGTACTGACCAGCGCTTCAACGACTTCCGCTTCGGCTTCATCAACGATTTATCATCAGACTCCACCGACTCGCACGAACGAGGACGAGGACGTCCGCGTAATAGGTCACATTCTGTGTCCCGCTCTGTTAGTCCATTCCAAGTCAACAGGAAAGAGACAAGTGCCAGGCGGGGACTAAGAGACAGTCTGCAGTTCTTGGCCAATCTCAAAATGAGTCCCCCAACCTCATATCAGTCGACTCCCCCAACACCTACCTTCCGTAGAACCCTCTCCCTCACCAACATGCCAATGCCCTTCCGCCATTCGACTTCCTCCGCTCCGCCAACGGTGGACCCCCCGCTCCGTTCCTTTGGGCCAATGCACCATCGATCTACCTCTTTGACACAGTCAGGCCGACGCTCCTCCCATACACCTTCTGCCCCTGTCTTCGACCCTGAAGCTACACATTATCGCGACCCAGAGGCTAGGAAGAAGCTGCGCATGTATCTTGCCTCGCCCCAAAAATTCGACGAGGCTGTCGAGTTTGGCTTTCCCTCCACGGCCAAGGATGACACCGTGCCAGTCCGTTACCATCTGCCTCCAATCACCACCGATGCCCGCAACTTCAGCCGTGATATGCAAACTTTCCTCCGAGACGACAATGTATCTTTCCTGGAAGACAATGACGAGGATGACGAGGACGGCGATCACAAATCGGACACGGATGGTGAATCCATCACGGACGTGGATTCTCCCCTTACTCCCTCCAGCATAGGTCTTTCCTTCCGAGGCCATACTCGGCATGTTTCTCCTTCCAACTTTTCCTCTGTCGACTCTACAGGTTTTCAATTGCCCTCGACACATCCCATGCACGGACGCCTGAATCGCGAAATGACGCTACGCATGACCCTGACACGGCCGGACTTGCGAGCAGACGAGGACCAGCTGTACGGTTGGCAAGGGCAAGCGCAACCACGCAGTCGAGATGACCCATTTGCGCTAGAAGAACTTCATCTATCGGACGACATGACAGGGTCTAAAGGTGCATTCGCCGTGAAACCTAAATCGCAGGGAAACTTGGTAACTCGTCTTTTCAAGCGGGCTAGCAAGAGAGGTTGGTGAGGCGGTGGAAGCTCGGTCCGAATACGTATCCATCTTCCAAACAACCGATGCCACATCTGTAAGGCACCACGCCGACTTTCCCATGACGAGAAACGATCACGATTCGAGCACGATTCGATGCGGTGAACAAAAACGTATGGCAGAGGATGATTATTTTTCTTCTCTTCTCTTCTTCTTTCCCAACTTTACTTTGTTCGACTTTCCAC
Source organism: Dendryphion nanum (assembly GCA_020744415.1). Taxonomy (NCBI): domain Eukaryota; kingdom Fungi; phylum Ascomycota; class Dothideomycetes; order Pleosporales; family Torulaceae; genus Dendryphion; species Dendryphion nanum. The sequence continues at coordinate 1,635,246 of JAGMWT010000008.1, forward strand.
TACAACCCTTTTTGGTTTCCAAACATGTGGACCTCTTTGACTTGCTGCACTTTAGCGGGCGTTTTTTCTCTTTTCTTTTCTTTTCTTTTCTTTTTTTAACTCTGGTTCAATGCAAACTGACCAGCTTTCCCATGTACGATAATTCAATATGTGGACACGATTTTAAAGAGAGTCATGAGCATGCGATAGTATACCAACGCTATCAGGGGGCGGGAACATGGGATAAGTAGCATCACGCGCCTAGAAGGAAGTGCGGGTAGTGGCTGGAGAAAGGTTGATACCCAATAAGAAAAATGTCATTTGCGAATCCTCTAAGAAATTCCCAATACTCTGGGACCTATTGTATAGGATTGGTGCATACGAAACAAGACTACTGTGTATGTACTGTGTACTGTGTACTGTGTACACTGCATTGGCCGGAAAGAGACTCCATTCTGCAAAATTCTTGCTCAAAGCGGATGAAACGACTATCCTGGCCGCATACCCCTAATAACAAAATCGTATACCATGTCGACGTTTTCAATGCACCACGCAATCAACGTTCCCCATACTATGAACTATCAGGCGTACGCGGTTCCTGATTCTCGTTCGTGGGAATTCGGGACGACAATACTCCAAAAAAAACCAATGGACATGGGGTCATGGTCGTGGGTTGTGGGCACGCACGGATATGGGCACGGATATGGACGCCAGTGGATAGCACGGGCACGGGAACAGGCACGAGCACGGTCATGGTCAAGGGCGAGGGCGACGAGGACGAGGGAATATACTATGGTACTTGGACAATGGACACGGGATTGCTTTCTCCACTCACCCATCATTCGCACTTGTAGAAGTAGAGAGAAAAGAAAAATAAACACTCGGTGCTCGAACGATGTTGCGGACAACGACAACGACACATAGTGATAGCGACCCATGAGATTCGCCCTTTTTTTCCCTCCTTTTCGTCCGAGGTCATTCCTATTTCTTGCATGCACGAAAGTGTTTCCCCCTGGCCATCAGCACTCGAGGTATTTCCCTCTGATTCCTTTTTCCTTTCTGTTTTTTTTTTTCTTTTCTTTTTTTGATTCTGTTCCCGGAAGCAGGATGATCCCTGCCCGGTTCGGGTTTCCTGTACCTGGTACTGTAGTGTGCTAGTGGGATGTGCTAAGGATCCTTGTCACGGGATTCCCGTTCGCGCTAGGTGGTGGGGGACGAGTCAGTGCGGTGCGGTGCGGTGCGGTGGAAAGAGAGGAGAGGAGGGGAGGGGGAGAGAGATGAAGGGGGGTGAGGAACAGCGCCGTAGTATGCAGCTACGAGTGCCGAGATGATGGTGGGCATGTTGTGCAGTAGCTTTTGGGGGTTGGGGCAGGTACGAGGTTCCGCTTGCGTGCACATGACGCAAGGCGAGGCGTGGCTGGGTAGGGCGAGATAGGTGGGTGATGTGCGGGATCGGATGTCTGCGTGTGATGGTATGATGGTGCTGGTGGGGAGTTCGTTTTGTGTTGTCTCGGATCGTGGCTGGCTGGTGAGGATGGTCTGTAGGGGTGTGGAGTGGGCTCATGGCTTGTTACATGTTACGATTGTTGGAGGTAGGCTAGTAGATATGGAGGAAGGTAGATGGGAAGGTGGATTAGCTGGGGAATGTAGATGTTGATGGGGACGGGGGATACAAGATACGATGATCAAGATGAGAGGGTTGGATGGAGAAAGAGGTGAAACTTTCATTCCGTGGAGAAGGAAATCGAGATGATATGAGTTTGGCATGGATATCGAATCGATTTCCATCAGACACACGATTATGAATAGAAGAATATACTATTGCATCAGTGGACGATTGAGGAGGATCGTAGAAGATACGGATTGAATCTGGATAGGACGAGACTGGACGGGACTAAATGGATGGGGTAGCTGATCATGTATCCAGAATAACTGCATTTCTATACCATGGCATGTCTGAATATGTGATTATCGGATAGACACCCAGTACTCATCCTAGACGCTCGGAGTTCAAACCTCGGAAGACAAGGAAAGAGAAAGCAAAGTAAAGTAAACAAGGCATCCTGACTCGCCGCACTAGACGGGGTGGAGTAGAGCGCTGTACACAAGTCCCAAATCGATACAGTACCTGAGCCTGAGCCCGAGCCCGAGCCTGAGCCGCACGCACTGGACTACCTAGGTAGTTAGGTTAGTACTTAGTTACTGTATGGTCCGGTATATAGTGATACACTGCACAGTGGTCAGTCCCTACCCAGGTAATTATCCCAGATAGTTACTCGGCACTGGACCTACCCGTCAAACCTCGGACGACAAGGGGGGAAGAGAGCAGGGAAGATGTTCTGACTCGCAGACTCCGGCCGTGACGGGGTGGAGAACCTGGCGATAACATACAAGTCATGAGCACATATGTATTCTCGTACACCCTTCCGTACTCTCAAGATGCATGGTGATACTAGAGACATTCCTTTGGTGATGCCGACTCGGCTTCCAATGCCGATGCCGATACCAATGCCCATGTTGTCAGAGATGATCATACATGCTCAAGTATTAATCTATTGTAAACGTTCGGTGTCGGTGGATAGACACGATGACGAGTCTGGGAGTTCGAGTTGCCGGCCTGGTGTCGAGGGGTTGACGGATGGAGCGAGTCGTATGTGGCCATGAAGTGGCGTGGTGCGAGTGTCAAGAGGATCAGAATAGAGAAAGGAACTGACTACGGTAGGTAACCGGACATTACACAATCCCGAGGTCGAAAGACAATACCCTACCTTCTTGTCTTAGTCACAAGTTGCGAATCGTGGAGAGGAAGGAGAGGAGAAAAAAAGAAAGAAAAAGTGAAGAGAACGGCAATGACTCGAGTAGTCATGTGGCACGGCAAGATTAGAGGAATGAAATGGCGCTTTCGTGCATGCAGACAACGCTCGTAGCGGTCATGGCCAGGTTCCTGTACACAGTAGACGAGTGATTGGAAGTGGCAACGGGCCAATGCAAGAGAACCAAATAGTCACAGTGCCGTCAATTAGTCTATGGTGTTGAGAACCTATATGTCGGAATGTCCGACCGATGTTGTGGGTTTGGAAGGGAGGATGTAGGGCGACGCCATGGTTGCTGCTGTGCTTCACGTACATTTCAGGGGAGCTGACGGGTGGTAGGGTGGTCATCGTAGTCGATCATATTTCGTGGCTGTCTGTCTATTCAAAAGGACTGCTCCAGCCTTCAGCTTTGCCTAGTTCTCCTGCCCTGCTCTAAGGTAATGATTAGTCTTGTTGTCGCCGAGATAGACTTGAAATCCCCCAGTGACCAACAAAAACCTGTCTTAGCGGATAGTTGCCGTCATGATATTCCACTGATACTTTACATTACTCGATCCCTACAAGACTGGCCAGACCCTTTACCTCGACAAGGCGATGTCGTCGATTCGCAAGATCATCTTAACGGTCTCTGCAGCCAGCTCGATGGCGCTGGTGCTTACAAGCAGCGGCTGCAGGACGTTCTCTTCGGCAATGTCGTTCTTCACGCCCCCGCTCTTAATACTCACACCTGCATTAACCTGCCCTTGAGCATGCCGGTGCCGCAAGTCAGTCACCACCTTGATGCTGTTCAAGCCTGCATTCTCCGCCAATGTGGTAGGGATGACTTCTAGTGCATCTGCAAATGCCTTCCAGCAGATTGCTTCAGTGCCAGTGAGCTCGCGGGCAAGAGTGGAGAGCTGGTGTGAAATTTCGATTTCCGGCGCTCCACCTCCTGCGAGAAGAGCCTTCTTCTTCACAAGTGATCGAATGGCGCAGTGTGCATCATGTAGGGAGCGCTCAGTTTCTTCTAGGATCAGAGAGTTGGCTCCGCGGCAGACGATAGACACCGTGGAGGCTGCAGACTTGACACCAGAAACCTTGACATATCGAGCCCCTGAGGCTTGGACTTCCTCCACCAAGTCTGCAGTGCCGAGCTTGTCTTCTGTGAAGGAGTCAATGTCGGCAATTGGCTTACAGCCAGTGCTCTAAATTCAAGTTAGCTAAGCTCGTACGTACTATCATGAATGGCTACTTGCCTTGCAGATGAACTCAATTTCGTCACGTTCAACATCCTTGACCACTAGAATCTTGAGTTTCGATAGAAAGTGCAAGCTAAGATCGTTTACGGCGTCCCGGAGAATCGATTTTTGAATCAAGAGTACGTTGCACTTCGCCTTCTGGATCTTCTTCACCATGTTGAGTAAATACGTCCGCTCCTCCTTGAGAATCTTGTCCATTTGTCTGTAGTCGTTCACTACAATCTGATTCTCCATATCAGGCTTGGGCGGACTGAGCTGAAATTGTATCAGACCAATCCTAGCCTTCTCTTTGATGGTAGGGCCTCCAGCACTCTTAACCACTGGCTGGTTGAGCACTAAACCATCAATCATGTCACTATCCTCGATGGTACCTCCTAACTTCTTAATGATCCTGATATTCTTCAAATCCACGTTGTCCGCTGTTTTCGGGTCAATGACTTTGAGAACAGAGTCCACGGCAATGATTGGGAGTTTTGGTTCTTGAGCAACAATCTTGGACGAAAGTGCTGTTATCGCTGTCTTTAGCAGGGTAGGTCTGTCGGAAAGCGAGATTGGGATGGACATGTTTGTGAGGATTTCGATCGACTTGGCTGCTGCACGCTGGAAGGACTCGGATATGACTGTGGGGTGGATGCCTTTGGATAGTAACCGCTCAGCAGCCCCAAGCAGACTGCCTGCTATTACTACAACAGACGTTGTGCCATCTCCAGCTTCAATATCTTGTGCATGTGAAAGGTCGACGAGCATTTTGGCTGAAGGGTGCAAAACGCTCATCTGGTTCAGCATGGTCGCGCCGTCGTTCGTGATCATGGTTGCGCCTTTACCGGTTTGAATCTAACCAAGTCAGATAGGATAATAAAGAAAAATCGGAAACTACTTACCATCTTGTCCATTCCTTTGGGTCCAAGGGACTAAAGAAATTGTCAGTCATATTCAAGCTTTCCAATCTAGCACACGTACGGTACGAATAGCATCGGCCACAGCTGGAATACTTGGTTAGCTTTGAGCTATTATGACTTTTAAACATAGTTCCCTTACCTCTTGCGGCCACAATATTAGCTATCCGCACAGCTCTGGGCTTCTCCTTGTCCTATGATCCCCTCGTTAGTCCATGCCCACACATACATCTCCAGCTTAATGAGGGGCAACATACTCTGAACGTTGCATTTCCACCGCCACCGCTTGCTACTGAAGTCGCCATTATAGGTATAGAAAGCAGAATCGAGGCTTAAAAAAGGTATAAGAGTGGTCGAGTTTGAGATGAGCTTGCGCCTGGTGCCTTCGATTTTCCAGAAAACAAAATCGAGAGGCGCGTCGGAATATTCCCGGAACGCCAAGCCCCAGGACCGCCGCCGACCACCGACAAGCTCCCCCGATTACGAAGGCGCATTCACCACTACCTTGCCTCATCACACAAGCACTACAACGATATTTACTGAGCTACCCTCCTTTCGATACGAAACCCATCATCCGGTCGCTTGTTTTCACCTCCAAAAACATATATTGTTTACCGGTTACCCAGTCCGCCGCAGGCTACAAATCGTAAACATCCGACATGCCCAGCGCCACGGGCTCGAGCTGGGAGAAGTACCAGAAGAACTTCGCCGATGATGAGGTAGAGGAGAAAAAGATCACTCCTCTTACAGATGAGTGAGACTCTCGGGACTGTTTCAGAAGATGGAACGGCTAAACAGGCATTAGGGACATTCAGGTCTTGAAGACATATGGAGCGGCTCCGTATGCAGCAGAGCTGAAGAAGCTTGAGAAGGAGATCAAGGACAAACAGCAAACAATAAACGAGAAGATCGGTATGTTCTTCCTTCTCACATACTATTGATGACCATAGTGGAGCTGACAAGTACTTAGGCGTGAAGGTAGCTCTTTCAACATAAGTAGCTTTGAAGTTGGTGTACCTAACAGTGTCGTAGGAATCAGATACTGGTCTAGCACCACCACATCTGTGGGATATCGCCGCCGATCGCCAGCGAATGCAAGAAGAGCAACCCCTCCAAGTCGCCAGATGCACAAAGATAATACAGGATGAGAAGGAACCAGAGAAGAGCAAATATGTCATCAACGTAAAACAAATCGCCAAATTCGTCGTCAACCTTGGTGATCGCGTGTCGCCGACTGATATTGAGGAAGGAATGCGCGTAGGGTACATCAACACTTTCTTTCAACATGCTGAATTGACGACTAATATTTTCACAGTGTTGATCGAAACAAATATCAAATTCTCCTGCCCCTACCACCCAAGATTGATCCATCAGTCACCATGATGACAGTCGAAGATAAGCCAGATGTTACCTACGGCGATGTCGGTGGTTGCAAAGAACAAATCGAGAAACTCCGAGAAGTCGTGGAAATGCCCCTCCTTTCCCCAGAACGATTCGTAAACCTCGGTATCGACCCGCCAAAGGGCGCCCTTCTCTATGGTCCTCCGGGTACAGGAAAAACTCTGTGCGCCCGAGCTGTTGCAAACAGAACGGATGCAACTTTTATCCGAGTTATCGGTTCTGAGTTGGTTCAGAAGTACGTTGGAGAAGGCGCCCGTATGGTCCGAGAATTGTTCGAAATGGCACGCACTAAGAAAGCTTGCATTATTTTCTTCGACGAAGTGGATGCTATTGGTGGTGCACGTTTTGATGATGGAGCAGGTGGTGACAATGAGGTTCAGCGAACTATGCTGGAACTCATCACTCAGCTTGACGGTTTCGATTCTCGGGGAAACATCAAGGTCATGTTTGCTACCAACAGACCCTCAACACTAGACCCAGCGCTTATGCGTCCTGGTCGTATTGACCGAAAGATTGAGTTTTCGCTCCCAGATATGGAAGGTCGTGCCAATATTCTGCGTATCCACGCAAAGAGTATGAGTGTGGAGAGGGATATTCGTTGGGAACTGATCTCACGATTGTGCCCCAACAGTACTGGTGCAGAACTCAGGAGCGTTGCGACTGAAGCTGGCATGTTTGCCATCAGGGCGAGGAGAAAGGTGGCGACTGAGAAAGACTTCTTGGCTGCCGTGGACAAGGTCATCAAGGGCAATCTCAAGTTCAACTCCACAGCTACCTATATGCAATACAATTAGACAAACCTCTTCTGAGCGAGGGCTGCATTTTTGGAGTTCGGAGGCATGCGGAATATTTACGAGTACTCAGGGCGAGCTCGAGCAAAGACAGCACAATCCGGATTCTTTCACCATAGATATGCACAAATTTAATCAACAAAAAGAACTAGCAGGTCCATTTTCATCGAGTGAACAGTGTATTCAACCAAGAAAATAATTCCATTGACATGTACTAGCAAAGCGCAGTTCAAAATTGTGTTTAAAATCCACACCATGCGTTTGCATTCAATATACATAGAATACAGGATGACCACTATTCGCGCTATCCGTTTTCAACTCAACAACCTGATTTCTTCCAACTTAGTACGTTCGCTTGAAAGGTGGGACGGCCTTGCACTCATTCTCATCCAGCGTTGTGCCGACAACACTCCTGTAACCCAACTTGACTTCGCCATGCGGCTTCTTCTGCCACGACAAGGTGTGCTTCATCCAGTTCTCGTCATCACGATCGGGATAGTCCTCTCGTGCGTGTGCTCCTCTTGATTCCTTGCGGTTGACAGCAGACTCAGCGGTTTGAACGGCGCAGGTGAGCAAGTTCCTTAGCTCCAAGGTTTCAACGAGGTCGGAATTCCAGATCATGCTGCGGTCCTTGATTCCAACATCGGCAAATTGGGCATCAACTTCGTGGATCTTGGTAACACCCTCCTCGAGAGACTCTTGGGTACGGAAAACTGACACATCACTCTGCATAACCTTCTGCATGTTGAGTCGAACCTCGGCAGTCGATTTAGCACCATCTGCGTTACGGACCTGGTCGATAACATTAATAGAATCGGCACCTGCATCAGCAGAAACCGGATCCGCGGTCTGGCCTGGCGAGAAGTTGTCGCGAATGGTGTGAGAGACGGCGCGACCGAAGACAATAAGATCCAGAAGAGAATTGGCACCAAGACGGTTAGCGCCATGTACAGAGACACAAGCAGCTTCACCACAAGCAAAGAGACCCGGAACAACCTTGTCATTGCCACTCTCATCGACCGTAAGAACTTCGCCAGTGTACTTGGTAGGAATACCGCCCATGTTGTAATGGACAGTAGGCAGGACGGGAATTGGCTGTTTGGTGACATCGACACCGGAGAAGATAGCGGCAGTCTCAGAAATACCAGGAAGACGGTCATGGAGAATCTCAGGTGGAAGATGGCTGAGCTGAAGGTAAATATGGTCCTTGTCAGGGCCAACGCCACGTCCCTCGCGGATTTCCAGCGTCATGGACCGGGACACGACATCTCGAGAGGCAAGATCCTTGGCAGTAGGAGCATAACGCTCCATGAATCGTTCACCCTCAGAATTCAAGAGATAACCACCCTCGCCACGGGATCCTTCAGTGATCAAGCAGCCAGCACCATAGATACCAGTAGGGTGGAACTGAACGAATTCCAGATCTTGGTTGGGAAGACCAGCGCGAGCAACCATGGCCATACCATCACCCGTGCAAGTGTGAGCGGATGTGCAGCTGAAATAGGCACGGCCATAACCTCCCGTAGCCAATACAGTGTTCTTTGCAATGAATCTGTGAATAGTGCCGTCCTCTTGGTTGTAGGCAACGACACCCTTGCACACGCCGTCCTCCATGATCAAATCGGTAGCGAAGAATTCAATGAAGTACTTGGTGTTGTGTCGTAGCGATTGTCCGTAGAGAGTGTGTAGCAGAGCATGTCCAGTCCTGTCAGCGGCAGCACAGCAGCGGTATGCCTGTCCACCCTTTCCATACTTTTGGGATTGTCCGCCGAAGGCACGTTGGTAACTAAGATGGTGTATTAGCGTGATTATTCCCCATCTGCGAAAAAGCTGAGCACTTACATGCGACCATCGTCGGTTCGTGAGAAGGGGCATCCATAGTTCTCGAGCTCAATGACCGACTGAGGGGCCTCTCGGGTCATATAATGAATAGCGTCCTGGTCTCCAAGCCAATCTGAACCTTTAACGGTATCGTACATGTGCCATCGCCAGTCATCCTCGTGCATACTATTTACAATCGTCAATTCTGTGCATCTGACATATGGATTTCATTTACAACTTACTTTCCCAATGCAGCGTTGATACCTCCCTGAGCTGCTACGGTGTGTGATCGAGTAGGGAACAGCTTGGATATACAGGCCGTGTTGAAGCCAGCTTCAGCGAGACCAAAGGCTGCCCGAAGGCCTGCTCCACCAGCTCCAACAACGACCGCATCATATTCGTGGTCTATCACTGGGTACTTGCGTGAAATAAAGCCCGATGCCTCTTTTGCCTTCAAATGCTCGGTCGCAAAGATGCGTGCTGCAGGTCGTGACGAGGAGAATGGTCGTGCGGGTGTGCGGAGACTCTTCGAGAGCTGTGGTGGGTTGTGTTAGCAGCCATTGCCCACGCAAATCGACAGTACCGCCACCGGAAATGATGACAATTGATCCAACACCACCTGCTCAGCCTTGCAGCATACTGCATCTACTAAGAAGGCATCTGGAGATGTCGCAGGTGTCTTCTAGCCGAATTGGCCGGATGGTGGGATGGCATTGTGTCGGTGGCGCAAAAGTTCGGTTGGGTGCTTACCTGGCTCGTAAGCTGCGAACGACGCATCCTGAGCAGACTCATGATTGCGACGGCCGTTGTATGGAGTGGAGAGAAGGAGGAATCGTGGGTGTACTTCAGGTGGGAAGGTGGATGGCGATGAATGATGTTGTTGCTTACCTAGGTATTTGCTAACTTCCTGATTGGACCTCGGTCGGCACTGGCATTTGATCGCACCCGGGTTTTTCCACACGCCCGCCGTACGCCGCACACACACGACACGCACACTTCGAACTACAATCGGATTTTGGTCGATGTTGGTTTGAGCTTAATTTAGAAATATTCACAGTATTTTGTCGGTTTTCTCATTACACTTAGTTTTTTCATCATGAAAAATGGAACAAAGTAGTTCTAAACAGTTGCATCATGAGATCTTCTGTATAGCAGTTACGGAAGACGACAACGAGTACCCTTCACATCCATCTCTATGCAGTCTAGTTGATTTCGACAGGCCGTGAGATAATTCACTGCAAAAAGAATCAAATAACTAAGAGGTCTCGGTCCATGGAGGAAATAAATTCGGTGCCGCACGTGAACTCGGACACAACAAATGGTTTCGTCATAGACTCTTCCTCAAGATCCGTCCGTGATTCGTGGCGGCTCTTTGATCACGCACAATCAGGATAATATTTCTTAGTCAGCCGTCACAGGCACATGCACATTGGATTTGTACGTGAAGTGGGAATCATGAATTTTTCCATACGGTCATTCCTCTCACTAACGAGGTAACCCATGCCATTCGCCTAAAAGCCAGTGAAGAAGACTTGCAACCCCTTGCCTGCACCATCCTTTTAAGAAGATGCAGCAAGATCCTTCTTGAGGACACCGATGTACTGCTTCTTCTCGGCAGGAGTCTGGTACGCACCGTGACCGAACTTGGAAGAGGTGTCGATCCATTTCAGGTCAACCTTCTCGAGCGCCCTCCTGCTGGTGTGTATGAACATAGACTTGCGAAGAGTGACGACCCTCTTCTTGACACCTGGACACGAGCCCTTGATGAGGACAAAGTCGTTCTTGACCTCACCATAGCGGACGAAACCACCAAGGCTGACAACAAATCAGTACTTTTATCAATAAAAGATGTAGGAACTGTATAACTTACGGAGTGATCTGCTTCTTGGAAACATCGAAGTCAGTGGAAGCATTGCCCTCATCATCACCACGGCCGATACGGTAGATCTTGTGGTTGACCGATGTTCGGTGGTGGTAACCCATCTGACCGGCACGGGCAACAGTCCATTGGACGTGGGAAGGATGCCAGGCACCGATACAGGCGACCTTTCGGAGACCCTTGTGCGTCTTGCGCGGAAGCTTCTTGGTGCCCCATCGAGCAGTAACACCGTTGAAACCGTGACCCTTGGTGACCGCAATGACATCAATCATCTCGTTGGCCTCGAAGATAGAAGAGATCTCGATGGGCTTCTCGAATAGACCGTGAGCGAAAGAGACCTTGTCGGCAACACTGCCGCCGTTGACCTGGATCTCCATCAAGTGGGCCTTCTTTTGCTTGAGAGGAGTCTTGGAGATCTGAGTGTGGGCGAGGACACGGACGACGGTAGCATACTTCTTAATACGCTCAAGCTCGTGGGTGATTGACTTTCCGTTGCTCTCGGAGTGCTTCTTGGCGTACTTGGTGAATGCCTTTCTCTTGCTCTTGTACCAGTTCTTGTAGAATCGACGCTTAAGCTCGTCGCTCAAGTGCTCAGCCCAGACGGTGGTGAGGGAACGCAGACCACGGGGAGTCTCAATATAACCGACGATACCAACGGCAATCAGCTGACAAACTAATTAGCCATAAAATCCAATTGTTGGATACCCTAAAATTTATGCATACAGGAGGAGTCTCGATGACGGTCACGGCCTCGACAATTTCCTTCTTGTGAAGCTTGGCACCGGGACGGTCGAGATCACGGACAATGGTGGACATTCCAGCCTTGTAACCCATGGTAGCCGTCAGGTGGACGGGCTTCTTGGGATCATCCTTAGGGAAGCTGTACGCAATTGTGAGCTGCTGGCTTCGCGAAGTCGAAATTTCGGAATGGGTGTGTATTTACCTCTTGACCTTTCCCCGATGGCGGGCAGCGCGCTTGCGAGGCAAGAATGCCAGAGACCCGTGGCGGGGTGCCTCGAACTTCCTGTGGGACATTTTGGAGTCGAGTGTGCTGGTGGGTTAGTTGTCGATAAAATCAGAGAGGAAGTTGAAGTTCAATTTCGTTGGTAGTGTGCGGAGGTTTAGTCAGGAAGGCGGACCAATCAGTGCACACCCGAGTCTTGGCAATTTCTGGCTCCATCTGCTGGCCACTGGCGGGGCTAGCCATGACAGAGAGGTACCGAAACCGCCTGCACCACACCGCGCTTTCACCCTAAACCCCGACACTTGCCCACGCAACCGCCAGCCGCCAGCCAACCTCGCAGTCCCGCCGCCCTCTCCATCATCTTGGTTTCCTTGCGGTCTGCCTGTTTACCGTACCCGAGTCGTTCCTGTGGGCTTGTACACTTCGACCTCGCCATCCCACCTTTGACGTCGGTCACACCTTCTGACACCCCGCCTTTACACCCTTCGACCACGAACCCATCCCTACCACAACCCTCCTGCTCTTCATACTCTGGACGACTCTCTTTGGTTTGACCACCTCGATATTATTCTTGCCCGCCGACTATAGTTTGGAAATATGGTAGAAGCAGAGGGCAACCCAACAACGTGGAAGTTCACACAGTAAGTTTTTCCCTAGAGCTCCCTCAACATCCCGGCCTCTACCCTTAAGCTACATGTTGCTTTGTTCTTCATATTGCACCTTGCACCTACTTTACAGAAGAGCCAACCACGACCATCATGGCTAGCCTGCTGATAATCGCGATAGGTGTTTCGGCGACAAGGGAGATGTCGAGGACATAACAGAAGGTATGCTGTTTACATATCTCTTTATATGTTTGTTTCGCGCAAGGGCTTGGAAAACTAACATAGTATAGCGGACATTATCTCTACCGTCGAATTCGATCAAACAGGCAATTACCTTGCCACTGGTGACAAAGGCGGCCGCGTTGTGCTGTTCGAGAGGAACGAAACAGTACGTCCGAATCATTCATCGCACATATGACTTGAAGACAATATACTCACAAATGACTAGAAAAAAACATGCGAGTACAAATTCCACACCGAGTTCCAGTCACACGAACCTGAATTTGATTACCTGAAATCTCTTGAAATAGAGGAGAAGATCAACAAGATCAAATGGTGCCGCCGACAAAATGCCTCGCATTATCTCCTCTCAACCAACGACAAGACAATAAAGCTATGGAAGGTGTTTGAAAAATCATTAAAGGTGGTGGCAGAGAATAACCTCTCGCACGAACTAACACCCGGCGGCGGCGTCTCCGGTTCTGGTGGCCCGGTCAGGAATCCGAACGTTCATTTCCAACATGCATCCGACCTCAAGCTTCCTCGCTTGACCCACCACGATACCGTAGTCGCTGCAGTACCTCGAAAAACTTATGCGAATGCTCACGCGTATCACATCAACAGCATCTCGGTGAACAGCGATGGAGAGACTTTTATTAGCAGTGACGATCTCAGGATCAACCTCTGGAACCTGAACATACAAGATCAGAGCTTCAACATTGTTGACATCAAACCTGCCAACATGGAGGAACTGACTGAAGTCATCACCGCAGCAGAATTTCATCCACAGAGTTGTAATTGGTTCATGTACGCGAGTTCGAAAGGGACGATCAAGCTGGCAGATATGCGAGAGAGTGCTTTGTGTGACCAGCATGCTAAGCGTGAGTGCATGACCCCAGGGTTTGCGCCGATATACTAACATAGCTTCAGAATTCGAACAAGAAGAAGACCCGTCGTCTAGATCATTCTTCTCTGAAATCATCTCGTCTATCTCGGATGTTCGCTTCTCGCACGATGGCCGATATATTCTCTCTCGCGACTACCTGACTGTGAAGATCTGGGACGTCAACATGGAACGTACGCCAATCAAAACCATCCCCATCCATGAGCATCTGAGGCCTCGGTTGTGTGACACTTATGAGAATGACAGTATTTTCGACAAGTTTGAGGTAGTCTTCTCAGGCGACGCTAAGAACGTCATGACTGGAAGCTACAATAATAACTTTATGATCTATCCGTCCGATCCTGACAAGGATACTGAGGTGGTACTGCAAGCGGACAAGTCTGCTTTCAAAGCCAAGAAGGTTGGCATACCAACTCCTATGAACTCGTCAACCAGCCCCACAGGCAGTGCAAGCAAGAAGGGTGGATCTAGAGCAGGTAGCCCTGCAGCTGGTGCTGTTGGGCAGGGCCAGCGTATGAGGAAAGAAACAGACGCAGATCAAATCGACTTCAACAAGAAGATCCTCCACATGAGTTGGCATCCGTTTGAGGACAGCATAGCAATCGCAGCTACGAATAATGTATGTATTGAACAAACCGTTTTGCTGTTCGCGTTTCTAACTCGGTTTGTAGCTCTTCGTCTTCTCGGCTCTGTAGATGCAATGTCAGCTTCAGCGACATCGTAAACATGGCATTCGCACTGGGAGTCTCCTATCTTCGAGTTCTCTTATATGCTCGTTCATGCTTCTTTTGGCAATGGCCTACTTCAGGGCGGCGCTAGTATTGTAGAAGGAATCCGCATAGTGGAAAGGCGTGCAGAAATGTCTTAAGCTATTACGTGTGATAGTGCATGGGATGGATGAGAAATGGACACGATTGGCAATATAGATTGCTTACCACGTAATGATAATCAAGTGGTAAAAATTGCAACTAGTGCAGGCATTTTTCTAGATTGTAAGAACTTTTTAATTGAATATGTGATACTCAAATAGCGCATGGACTCGAGGCTTTTTAAGCCACTATACTTGACATGTCAAAATTATGTTTTTATTAGAGAAGAATCATAGTTTTGATTTTAGGCCAATCAACTAGGTTGTGCAACGTAACTCAATTTAATTATTATCGATTGTAACCCATCAATATGTTGAAAGATGTTGACTGAGTGTGGCTCAGCCCTACCGCAACGCTAATCCCCACTAATTTTCTGCGGAAACAGACACCTCGCAACTTCATCCACCGTTCATTCCTTTGAACATCAAACAACGAGGCGCGTTTCTCTCCTACTGGCATTTGAATTCACCTGTTATTTAAACGGTGAAGTAACCTTTTTACTTGGGTACGTTGCCTTCTGAAGCGTATTTCGGGAATTTGATGTCATCGAAGTGTGACGCATCTTCGTGTTGATATTGACTTGTCAAGACAGATATTCACGTTCGTGCGAGGCTCTGCAAAGCCATAATGGCTGCACTCGCCCCCCTTGCCGGGAGTTTTGCCCTGATTTTCGGAGGGTGTTGTTCTAATGTAAGCTTTTTCGCTTTGCATGAGTTCTGCACATTCTCATAATTTGCAGGTTTACTGTCTCGAGGCCATCGTCAAGTAAGATCGACACATCAAGTCGATACTCTAACGCCATACTCACATACTTAACAGACAGGAGCCCGATAGTGGTCTTCTCATCACTCTCTTCCAATTTGTATTCACCTGCCTCTCAACTCTGCATTATCAATTCGATCCGACGAAGCCCTATTTCGTCAAACCGTCACCAGTGCCCTTTCGAAAATGGTGCATCAGCGCAGCACTGTTTTTCACAGTCAATATGATGAACAATTGGGCATTCGCCTTCGATATTTCTGTGCCCGTACACATCATTCTACGAAGTTTCGGCAGTGTTACCACCATGGCAGCGGGCTGGCTTCGTGGCAAAAGATACACTCGCGTACAAGTACTTTCCGTCGCCATCCTGACATTAGGTGTCATGGTATCTGCATGGGCGGATGCGAAATCTAAGGTACTTTCTTTTCATTTGTTTTGTAACTTGCAATAACCGTTATAGGGTAAATCAATGGACACATCGAGTATTGATCTGAAGAGTGCATCCTTTGAAATGGGTCTTCTCATTCTTCTTGTGGCTCAACTCTTGTCTGCATACATGGGAGCTTACGTAGAGGACATCTACATTCAGCACGGGAACCATTGGAAAGCAAACTTGTTCTATTCTCACCTCTTGTCCATCCCGATGTTCGCCAACTTCACCCCAGTGCTGTACAAGCAATTTACTCGTCTGCAATCCTCTCAGCCATTTCAAGTACCGGCTAGTATTGCAACGACTCTCCCTCCCTCTATGAACAAGGCGCTCGCATCCACCTCTCAACTTGTCATCTACCTCACCGCCAATGCGGTGACGCAACTGCTTTGCATAACTGGAGTCAATATTTTGAGCGCCAATACCTCAGCTGTTACTGTGACCATCGTATTGAACATCCGAAAATTGGTCAGCTTCCTCCTCAGCATTTGGATATTTGGAAATCAGATGAGCGGGTTGATGAAGGTCGGTGCAGCTATGGTATTTGGGGCTGGTGCTTTGTACGGTTGGGAGACGACATACAAGATCCCTCAAAGGAAGAGACAGGCTACCGAAAATGTAAAGAAGGGGCAATGAACGGGAGAAGGACGGGCATGTGGTGCAGCTATACGAGAACAGGGGGGTGCTTAGAGGAAAGGTCGCACTTGAACTACCACGAATATTGTACTATAACCAATAGACCGATCTATCAAACGTAATAGACTCCATTTAGAGAATAGAACCATGAATCATTTGGAAAAATTAGCACTTGCACAACCATTAATTCAACGTAGAGTTGCAATGGGAGAGCGAGGGGAATGCGCCACATGTCGCTAGTGAACCCTTTTCCGTACCGTGGCGCTAAGAGCTGCTGTTGCTTAGGTGGCCCGTCCCAGAGAGTTGAGCTCACCCCAAAAACTATCCACTCCTTTACCCCCTCCATCAACCCATCTTCTCCGTTTGTTCGTGCGGGTATGTGTTCTCATCCGCTTCAATGCTATGCAAGCTAGAAATTTCCATCTGACCTCTCATAACTAGACTGCCCCAAATAGCGAGACACCTCCATTATGTCGTCTTCCCCGGCTGGCGTCCGCCATCGAGGCCCCAAGGACAAGAAGCGCCCCACGACACCAAACCCAGAGCCTCTGTCCGAGAAAGCTCACGATGTTGTAGTCAGGGCGAAACGTCAATTTCAAGCACAGCAAGGTTCTGAGTGGGACTACCGAATTGCCATTGCCATCATCACCGTGATAGCCTTCATCACGCGCTTCTGGGGCATTACCTATCCGTCGCAGGTCGTCTTCGATGAGGTGCACTTTGGCAAGTTTGCCTCATACTACCTTCAACGCACATATTTCTTCGATGTGCACCCGCCCTTTGGAAAATTGCTGTTCGCTTTCGCGGGCTGGCTCGTGGGATACAATGGCGAGTTTCTCTTCGAGAACATCGGGGACAACTACATAACCAAC
Source organism: Dendryphion nanum (assembly GCA_020744415.1). NCBI lineage: Eukaryota > Fungi > Ascomycota > Dothideomycetes > Pleosporales > Torulaceae > Dendryphion > Dendryphion nanum. Next base: position 1,652,325 of record JAGMWT010000008.1, read on the forward strand.
AAGGTCCCCTATGTGGCTTACCGCGCTATGCCCGCTACTCTGGGTGCGCTCACAGTCCCTACTGTCTTCTTGATCATGTGGGAGTCTGGTTACTCGCTTCCCGCTTGCGTCACTGCGGCTGGGCTTCTTCTCTTCGACAATGCCCACATTGGCCAGACGCGCCTGATCCTGCTCGATGCCTCGCTCATCTTCTTCATGGCCACCTCTGTGCTCGCCTATGTGCGCTTTTATAAGCTCCGACACGTTCCCTTTAGCCGCAAGTGGTGGAAGTGGCTTTTGCTCACTGGTGTTTCCCTGAGCTGCACCATCTCCATTAAATACGTGGGCGTCTTTACTTTCTTCTCCATTGGCGTACCTGTGCTATTTGATCTGTGGGATCTTATGGACATCAATCGCCGCCAGGGTGCTTTGAGCCTTCCTGAGTTTGGAAAGCACTTTGCTGCGCGTATGGTTGGACTGATTATTGTCCCTTTCTTTTTGTACCTTTTCTGGTTCCAGGTCCATTTCTCAATTCTCACCAAGTCCGGACCAGGTGACGACTTCATGACCCCCGAATTCCAGGAAACCCTCAGTGACAACATTATGACTCTTCAGTCTGTTGGTATCAACTACTATGACAGCATTACAATCCGTCACAAGGACACCAAGGTGTATCTTCACAGCCACCCAGACAAATATCCTCTTCGCTATGATGACGGACGTATTTCTTCCCAAGGACAGCAGGTCACTGGTTACCCTCACAATGACACCAACAATCACTGGCAAATTCTTCCTTCGACGGCTTTGACTACCACTGAAGGCCAGCGCGTTAAGATTGGCGACATCGTTCGCCTCCGTCATATCGTCACTGATACCACGCTCTTGACCCACGACGTCGCCTCTCCTTATCATCCTACCAATCAGGAATTCACCACTGTTGTGAAGGACGAGGCTGATGGCCCTCGCTACAACGACACCCTCTTTGAGATTAAGGTTGATCACGCTAAGGGCAGGGAAGACTTTAAGACAATGTCCTCCCACTTCAAGCTCGTTCACATCCCTACCAAGGTCGCAATGTGGACTCACAGTACCCCGCTACCAGAGTGGGCTTACAAGCAGGCCGAAATCAACGGCAACAAGAACGTCCAGCAATCCAGCAACACGTGGTATGTCGATGACATTCCCTCGCTCCCGACCGACAGTGATCGCAACCAGAAGGAGGTTCGCAAGGTCAAGTCCCTTTCGTTCCTCAGGAAGTACATTGAGCTTCAGCGTGCCATGTTCTACCACAACAACGCCTTGACCAGCTCTCACCCGTACGCATCTCAACCCATCTCGTGGCCATTCCTCCTTCGTGGTGTCTCTTTCTGGACCAACAATGACACCCGCGAACAAATCTACTTCCTTGGCAACCCTCTCGGATGGTGGCTTGCCTCGTCTCTACTTGCAGTATTTGCTGGCATTATCGGTGCCGATCAATTGGCCCTGCGACGTGGAATGGATGCTCTTGACGATCGTAAGTCCAACACACATTCCCCTCACCCTTTCTCTCTACCCATTTATCACATTTCCTGACCCGACTGTAATAACTAGGTACCCGCTCTCGTCTCTACAACTCCACAGGTTTCTTCTTCCTGACTTGGGCCTCCCACTACATCCCCTTCTACATCATGGGCCGCCAATTGTTCCTCCACCACTATCTTCCCGCTCACCTTGCGTCTGCCCTCGTCACAGGCGCCCTCGTAGAATTCATTTTCAACATCGAGCCGCTCGAGCCAGAGTCCCCTCCCACCAGTGCCACCGTCAAGGGCCATAAGAGGACTCTGTCTCGCCCCGTCCGCGAACGCGTCACTACGCAGAGCTTGTTGGGAAGCTGGATCGCGACTGTTGTAATCTTGGCTGCTGTATTCTGGTGCTTCTTATTCTTTGCTCCTTTGACATACGGCAAACCGGGATTGACAATTGAGCAAGTCAATTCGAGGAAGTGGTTGGCGTACGATTTGCACTTTGCTAAATAGATTGGGGGTTTCGAACTTTTGAACTCTATCTCGTTTTCTGCTTTCGAAGATGTTGCAGGTCCTCTGGGGAAATGGATCTTTAGCGTTGAAGGACGCAAGTTTACTTCTAATCGCACCAGGTCTTCTTTCGGTTCGGGGAAATGCAACATTGGAGATTTGAGGGGAAAGGACATGGGATACTTCTTTACTTGCTCTTTTTTTCTTTTGTCTGAATATACATACTTATAACCAAAATTCAAGAATCGGGTGGAACGGAATGAACGCCACGGAACGGCAATGGACGGGAAGGAATGGGAAGAGAAGGGAGAGATCGAGTCCAGGGCGGTAGGTGCGCGTGGAGGCCGGTGTGGATGTGGGTATGGGTACATCGTGTCTTGTATAGTAACTTGTCTGTCTGTCTGTGTGTCTCCCATTAGCGATATCGATAGTGTGAAGAAACCAACCCATTCACTATTGGCGTTTTTCCTTGGTCTTCTGACCTCTGTATGCCATGTACGGATCTTCATGTAGTGCAAAATGCGTGCTGTGCTGAACCTGGTACATGACTGCGGTTTGAGTACATGCGCATGTGTAATGCATGACCATGTAGTAGAACACAGGAATACGCCTTTCTGTCTCTCGATGCGAGCAGCGAGTAATGAAGAGTCAAGTACGTGCGTGTCTATGAGGATATGACTCCGAACAATAAAGATGATTGAATTTTTTACGGGTATCAAAGCAACCTACCCACCCATGCAGCAACTAGAATTTCCGCCCTTCTCCACTCCCCGCTCCTTCTGGCCCGTTTCCCCTGAGTCCGCCTCTCCATCTCTCCCGCTATCGCACCACGGAAATATCATAATAAGGAATCGTTAAAACCACTGAGGAAGAAAAAAGAAAAGAAGAAAAAAAGGTCCGACTAGCTCGGAAGACTGGACCGAACCGAACCAGAAACGTTGTCTATCTCCAACCAATCTCCACTAGAATCTCGAACAGGAAGAGAACGTCGTGTGAATTCCCAAGTTGTCCAATCCCTTCGGTATGCGGACGTTACCGATATCACAGAGCAAGCGGGAAAGGGTAGGGGTAGGGAAATCAGCATACCCTCCTCCAACCTCACGGGGACCCTCATCTATCCAAAACCCAAGCCCCAACCCCCCCGTCTATCCTCAATCTTCAGTCTGCAGTCTTGGCCTTATCTCTGACGAATAATTTCTACAATCGCGCCCAGATTTTAGTAGATGCCCGTGTCGGTGACCTCGGAGATCGAATTGAACAAGAATAAGGATTGCGCACCTGTCAAGAATTCCTCGCTATAATGAAGAAAAAAAGGACTCGGGTCAGCCAATCAAAGATCCCCAACCTAAACTTGGAACTTGGAGACTCCAAACTTACAAACTCAACGTGATATACCCATCCCGATCCTCATCGTACTTCTTGAACACATCCGTCATGCGCTTCAGACTAATACAAGCCTGCACGAAAAGATCAAAGCTAATCGCGTTCTTGCCCCCGCGATCATACGTGCTGTACAGCAGCGTCACGAACTGTGAACTCAGTCGGTATCCGAAGGCGACGAGTGCCTCATTGAACTCCGCGTACGATATCGAGCCCGAGTGGTCGGCGTCGAAGCGGTCGAAGAGGCCGCGCCATGCGCTGAGGAAACCCCAGAGGCCGCTGGGGGAGTGTTAGTAGTACTGCTTTAGAATGATCTTAGGGAAGGAGGGGGGGAAGGAAAGAGATAGCTGACCAGAATTCGTCGAAGTTGATGGAGCCGGAGCGATCGGTGTCGAACATCCTGAGTATTCAATTAGCCAAAGGAACCAACATCCTGATCATAGATGATCATATAAAAACACACCTTATCATCATGCGCACAGTATGAGGGTCAAATGGCGACCAATCACCATTAACAAGCGCCTTCCGCAACTCCTCCTCCGTAAGATGTCCATTTCCTAATGTTGCACATTCAGCCTTGTTCATTCACTTAATCATATATCATCTCAAAACCTCAGATTTCAAGGATAATTGGTCAGGGAATTCGCAATCCGTACCATCTTTGTCCACTGCGCCGAAGAGCCTCCACAGCGCTTCGCGATCATTCGCATCTCGCGGTGCAGGTGTAGGCGGCGGTTTCGCCACTGGAGTACCCCGTCGCGGATCGTGGTACTCCTGAGGTCGGGGAGAGCCGTAGCTCTGGCGGTGCGGGTCGTGGCTGTCGCGGTGGTGCGGATCACGGCGCTGGTCGTAGCTGTCGTAGCGAGGGCTGTGAGGGTCATACCGGGCGGGCTGTTGGTGCTGCTGCTGTTGTGGGTCGTAGCGGGGACTGTGTCGGCCGTCGAATCGGTCGTTGTTGAAGGCGCCTGGGGGAGGGGGTCTGCCGCCATAGCTTCCTCCTCCGCTGCCGCCGTAGCTGTCGGCGTGAGGTCGTGGTGCTGCTGGAGCGGGTTTGTTGTAGTCCGGTCGGGGATTGGGGCGTAGGGGTTTCGAGAACATTGCTGCGGCCTGCCTAGGAGTCAATGCCTGGAATTGCCGAAGCGCATGCACTATCTGGATCTGGGGGAGCAAACCTCCTCGGGTTCTGCGTGAGCAGGCAGCTTGTCCGGATTGAAGCCTTTGTTGTACGCCATGGCGGGGGTTGAGCGCGGGGTGGTTGAGGGAGCTGTGATCTGTCGCGAACAGCGAGTGGAGGGGTGAGAGTTGTAGTCAGAGAAGCAGGAGAGGGACGACACGGGAGAAGGCGCGAGAATGAAGTCTGCAGGGAAGGTGAGTGAGAGAGGAAAAGGAATCTGTTTGCTAGGAGCACAGAGAAGACGAAGAAGAAGTATGTAGCTGGATAACGAGGAAATGGGTCAGGCAGGCAGCGCCTAGCTATTTGCGACCCAAGCACAAGCACTGCCAGGCTGAGCGGCTGATGACTTCAGACTCAGGCCGGCCGCAGCCCGAACCACCGAGTGCTGGTTACGTGGGGCTCGGAAGAACGGCGCGTCATACTGTCCAACGTGCCAGGTTACCCACGTTTACTATTGCTTAATCACAACCAAAGCGCTGACAAGACAGATGCTTTGGAATGGAAAAGGAAACCACTTCATACAGAATGCTCCATTGCAACCAAGCTATCTTGAAAAATGAATTGAAAAATTGAATAAATAAAGTATTTACAGACGAAGGTAAATCGCTTTGTCCAACATGTCCCCATGTATTACCACCTAGACCCGCCGCATGCTTGCCAGAACCAACAAAAAGTACCCTATACCCAATAAGAATGGAAAAAAACGTGTCCTCGCAATACATGTCCGTAAACCACAGCCTGCGAGGCTCTGTCTGAAAAAAACGACAGTACCTCGAGGCGGTGATGGGTATCCCGACTCATAACCCAGCAACTCCCGCGTGCGATTTGTGTAAAGCGATTGGTCATTTAAAAAATAAAAAAACACCGTTCCACATAGCCAGTCAAAATTTCCATGGATGATTTAAAAGAATGATAGAGAGGATGACCTCATGATAATAGTACAAGTCTTTAGAAGTATATGTGCTTTTCGAGGGATTCGAGGTAAGCCGGCCACGATCCCGGGTTCCGAATTAGGTAGATGATGCGGCGTAAGATATCAAGCCTTGATTCGCTTGGGCCCACTGCCGTCAGATCCTTCATCCGAAGTTTTTCGTTTTCGGTCCATGAGATCGTCTCGCCCAAAGCTTGGACCGTTGGGTGCCACTGGAGTTTGGAATGTCAAGGGACTCGGCAGCATGTTTGCATCTCTGCCAAAACCCCATTCAGGATAAAAGCTGGAAGGACTAGGGAGCAAGCCATTCTCGACAAATCGACTGGGAAGAGCAGACATGGGGGTTTCCATTTCGCTCCGACTCCCATAGGATCCGTTGTTGGCAGGAGGTGGTGGCCGTGCGAATGGATTGGGTGGACCAGAAGCTCCTGCGCTCAGCAGCGAGTTGGCAGAAGGTGATGGCGGAGGCAAAAGTACACCAGAGGAGTGGGAAGCATCTGTCGATGTACGACCAGGTGTCACCCCGGTCGTCCCAGACTCCTTTGGCGACGAATCAGCAGTAGCACTCCCTGCGTCCGATTGTTCACTTGGAATTTGAACTTTGAGGCGCGGGCGTTTGGCATCGGTTTGCATGCTGTTTGTCCGAGAAGGCGGTGCAATTGCAGGAACCGAGCTAGTGGACTGCGTCCTTTGGGGTTGGGGAATCTGCGGAGGCATTGACTGAGGTGGCGAACCGACTTTCATCGGTGCTCGACTCATGGCTGCAACATCAATTGATTGTGATCTCAAGCCAGCGTCTGGTTTCAGAGTCATTTCACTGCGAGGGGGTTCGATGCTGTTGGAATTCCCCCAATGGGCAGCAAGCATAGACCTGCTGTCGTCGATGGGAGTGAAGATGCTGTGTTTGGCAGCAGCTGGAAGGGGCTTTGGTTGAGGAAGAGGAGGGCTTTGGAAATGGTTATGCTCAGGTTGAGGCGGCGAAGGAATGCTCATTGTAGGAATCGGTGGTTGTTGCTGTTGTTGTTGTTGTTGTTGTTGTTGTTGTTGTTGTTGTTGTTGTTGTTGTTGTTGCTGCTGCTGCTGTTGCTGCTGTTGCTCCTGTTGTTGCTGCTGTTGCTGTTGTTGTTGCTGTTGCTGCTGCTGTTGTTGTTGTTGTTGCTGCTGCTGTTGTTGCTGTTGCTGCTGCTGCTGCTGCTGCTGCTGCGGTGGCTGTGGATACGCTGGTGGCATTGACTGCCTCCGCTGTTCATGCAAAAACTGCTGGACCTGAGGATGCTGAGGATGTGTAGGGGGAGGATGTGTGTATTGATACTGGGGTGGCGGTGGCGCCTGGGGTTTTGGTGGCATTCCTTGCTGTGCAGCCTGGGGGTTATAGAATGGCGGATTTGGCATATATGCATAGTTGTTAGGTGGCGGGGGAGGTTGCGAGGGGTGGTGCTGAGGAGGAGCCAAGTTAGAGCTGGGGCGGCGAATGTGAGCTCGGGAGTTTGGCCGTGAAAGGCCGCCTGGCTGTGGTGAGGGATGTCGGTGGTGGAAGGGCATGCCGTTGGGCATAGGAGGAGATGCGGAGGGAGTGGTGTGTCTCATGTGCTGGAAAGCGGCCTGACTCTGGAGATGATGTGGCATCATGGCATGCTCTGGGGGAGTATGAGAGTCGCGCGGTGGCGAGCCTCCCATAGGGTCTTCATCCTCATCCTCGTCGTCCAGGTCTTTCTTGCCCATGAAGTCTTCGGGGCCTTTGTGCTCGTGCGCACCGCCATACTGCAACAAGAAGAAATGTCAGCCGCAGCGCGTGCAAGAGATAAGGAGCGTGGTGGGTTGAAGAATGCTTACATATTGATAGCGACCGATGGTCTCATTGATATCGCCAGACGAGAACTCATACAACTTCTTGTTGTGGCCGAAGATTATGACGGCAACATCGACGGAGCAGAGAACGGAGAGCTCGTGAGCCTTTTTGAAAAGACCACCTTTGCGCTTGAGAAAGGTTCTGGTCGAGGTCAGTACAATGTTGATAGAGTCGAATCGCGTCGACAGGTCGACGGTGAGATGCACGCGCGTGGAGTGGGTTCGTGCGTGAGTTGCATGTGAGGACGTCTGTACTTACACGGAGCGGTTCCGGTCATCCTTGATGGCCTTGATCTCGATCTTTCTGCGACCCATGGTGGAATGCCTTGGTGACGATGATACTAGACGTCAAAGCGCATCGATGGTAGGGCACAGCGATGAGAGGGAGGGGTGTCTCTCGGTCGAGAAGGGACGGGGACAGAAGGAGGAGGAGGAGGTGGTGGTGGTGGTGGTCGGTGAGTCGCGGCGGGCAGCGGCGAGACGAAAGAACACAACACGTTGGAGTGCGTTTCAGGCAGGCCAGGCGGGGACGGGAGCCGGGACGAGTTGTCGTGAGTCGTGGGCGATGGAAATGTTACCGGCGACGAGCAGAGGATATATGTCTCTTTGGCTCGTGTGCGCTCTATGGTGGAGGGGAGGGGGGGAACAGACAGACAGACAGCTCTCTCACAGCGTGTTGCGGCTCTAGGAAAGTTGTGAAGATCGGTGGTTGAAGGGTGGGCGGGCGTGCCTCTAATAATAGAAGCAAGGGAAGGGTGGCCAAAGCACCCTCTGCCTGGGCATTGGCATGGGCAGCAGCAACGGGGCAGCCAGAGTGAGAGCAAAACGCACCCCAAAGGGCCAAAGGCAGCAAAGGGACAACGGCCTGCAGCAAATGGCCTCGCTCCTAGGCCTGGAGGACCCTGCCAAAGCAGCGCGCAGAGAGCAAGCCTCTGTCCTCTTTGCCCTCTGTTCCCTCTGTTTCCTCTGTGCCAGATTGTCCGGCCCGGCCGTTGATTGGCTCATCTGCCGCAAAAGTGGGCAAAAGGGGCCCGAAAGGGAAGGCGACCCTGGCCAGTCGTTGCCAGCTAATCTGCCAGATCAAGTTATTTTAAGGAACAATCCTCGGCTGCAACTCGATCCATCCCTGTCGCCCTCTGGGCCTCTTATTGGCTGGGCTGGTCGTCTCTTCCAGGACCCCCGGACCATCCCATATCTTTCCCTCACACCATCTGACCAAACACGAGCCGTTGCGGTTCGTTCGACTGCCTCCATGTCCCTCCCCCCGGCGGGGCACGTTTCCGGTCACGGCTCCAGCTGCTCACTGCTCGTCAACGCTGGCCTCCAGGATCGTGGTCCTAGTAATTGGTGACCTTCAATCAATCCGCGTCCGATACAGTGACAGCTTCCTCCGAATTAGACAAGCCAAACTGTCTCTGACCTTGTCTGCAACCTGTCTGTCTGTCTGTCTCTCTGTCCTGTCCAGGGTCTGCCTCTGCATTTGCATCTGCATCTATCCCCTCCCCTCCCCTCCCCTTCCCGCCGGCGCCGTGCCTTTGGCCCCAGGAACAACCCACCCACATCTCGAGCTGGCGGACCGGGCAACTTGATACACGGATCTGTCGTGGGTTTTTTGACCCGTCCACTGCCAAGCTCCACTTCCAGGTCCTTTGTACATAGTAATTGGTCGTCATTGTGGTTAGGCGACCTGCGTGTACCCATTTCCACGTAGCAGCAGGTCCGGGAAGAATGAACAAGATCATGGTAAATCGAACGGTAGGTAGCCTTGCACTTTTACTTGCGTGCCAGTGCCACACAACACAGCTGCCGCCCTGTCCGTCTGACCATCCGTCCCTCCCTCTCTCTCTCTCTTTCCTCGTGGTACAAACCTGCTGGGCACACAACGGATTCGCCGCGGTCTCGCCGATGGAGAGAATCTTGGTAAAATCCCACGGGTAGATGTCCGTGCCCATGCGTGCCCTCTCAGCTCACACTCATGTCAACTCAATATCTGAACGTCACCATTAACATCCCCAATACATCCATGCGCCCGTCTGGCACGGTGCGTATGTAGTCCGTGGGGCACGCGAGCGGGAGAGGCCTCTCTTCGCGTCTCCTTCGCCGTTCCTAGCGTATGTGTGTATGTGTGCACGCTGCATTGCACTGTGCGTATGTGCTTCTCTTCTCTGTGCCTTTCCATCGAAAAAGGCAGCGACGTTGAATTTGTGCTCGGCTTGGCGTCACGTAGCGTCGATCCGCAACTGCAACGTGTTGTATTTTTAGACCTGTTTGAAGCTTTCGTGGGCCCGGGGGGTGGGGTGGAGGGGGTCAAGGAATGTGGTGAGCAGCAGCCCGTGTCTGAGCGTGCGTCAACCATACACCCGTCCACTCCACTCCACTCCACTCCTCTGCTCTTGTTCTTGTTCTTATTGTTTGCGTCAATCCTTCCCACGTACTTACCCCGGCTCCAGAACGTAAACCGTTTGCAATTCCTCCGGGGCACAATGCATCACGCCGTTTACCGTTACCACTTCCATCCTGGGCAGCCCGGGACCTGGAATACCTACCCACCTACCTCTCTTTCTGGCCCACACACCCAGCCAGCCCTGTCCAAAACATTTGGTCTGATCTGGTCTATCTGCATCTGTAATGGTATTATTATCTCACCTGCTTAAACGCCCACGTCCACATCCACGCCCGAATACTGAACCCGACCCTTTCTATCTTTCCTTTCCATAACAGCCGAAGTACTTTTTCTGCTATTCCAGTCTCCTCATTGGCTCCAACCTCGCCTGGAGACTTTGTTTTCCGCACGATGATGCGATGATGCCTACACATAGGAAACATCTTGTTTTGTCTCTCTCTTTCTCTCTCTTACACACACATACACACAGACACACACCACGCTGCATCCCTCACGCCTCACGCCTCACGCCGCAACATCCAGATCCAACCCACCCATCCACTCACTCCATTTCCCCTTCCCCTTCCCCGTCTATCGGTTCCTAGCCTTGGAATCCTTGGAACCCCTGTGAGAAGCTTATTTGATTCTATTTGAAGCTCTCTCTTACTCTTTGGCGAGAATCCGAACGACCGTTTGGCTTGGTTGCGATTCGACGTCTACCCCTCGCTTGCCCTTCCCCAACCCCCTCCACCACACACCACCGTTTCCACATGGTGATCTGCCTCACTGCATCTGCATATCGAGCTGAGGAAGATGATGATAATCATGGATTATTGTTTCCTTTGCTCTCTCCTGCATGAAACACCTCGTGGCAGCTGCAGGACCGCGTGTCCTCGCCTACATACCCAGACATGCTCATGCTCATGTCATGATGTTCAATTCTGTAAGCGCCCATCGGTAATTAATGAAGACATTTGTTTCGTTTCGTCACCTATACTGTGCTCTTTGGTTTCGATGCCTTCTTCCCCACCATCGTCAGTCTCTATTTATATTTAGATACGTACATACAGGAACGAGCGGCGCGGAAGGATCCACCGAACCGAAGCGAACCGAAGCTCGCCATGGGTGGGGGTGGAGCGGCCTCGAAACGGTAGTGAGATTCGTTACTTCTCTCTCCACCACCATGTCGTATCCATGTCGCCGTCTACATCCAGCCCAGACCTCCATCAACATGGTACCTACATTCCCTCAGCCAGACATGCCATCCATTCCCCTGCGTCAACCTCTCTTGCCTTCTTCCACGTGCAACAGATAGACACATGCGCCTGGCTGTTGCTGTGCCGTCCGGAGATCAACAATGGCGTCTAAGATTTGTTTGGGAAGGGGATATTCTTAGTTACTTATTTGTCATTTGTACAAGAGATCAACTCCAATGTATTCTCGTCTGTATGGAATAGAATGACATCAATGCATCACATATTGCCGCCGTGGGTGGATATGTCGAGCAGTGGTATATCCTGGCTTCGTTCGTCACGAACAAGTCGAGAAAATAGATGGGCAGGCTGCCGTGTGTTGGACTTCAGTTCATCACCTCTCCCCCTCCTCCATAGCTCCCTATCCCTCTCATCTCCCTCATCATCTCAAAACATCTCAGCCTCAAACACAAGTCGCGAGTAAGATCAGCACACCGCCATTCACGAGGTCGCGTTACACGGCTCTAACACGTTTTTCTCCCCCAATTCCACGTGGAAGCCTCCTCGTACCTGCATGAAGGAGAGGCTTCACAAAAAGGGGGTGGGGTGTTTGTTCAACATTCCATGTGGTATGTATGTATGTATGTATGTATGTAAGAAAGGCAAGGCAAAGCACGGCAAGATTGTGGCTGTGGCTGTGGATGTCAGCAAGGGAGGGAGGGAGGGCAAAAGTCATACACGACAGGAGTTCCCCCTTTGCTCATCTGTATACCTGCCTAGCCAGACAAAGTTGCAACATGAATACCCACCTACCACTCCACATCCTCCTCGAGAAACAGACAGTTGGATATACCAACTTGCGGCAAGTACTTACCATTAGATCCCAACCCTTAGCATACCCATAGTAATATCCGGAATCACAGATACATGGTCAATTAACCAGTCATGGATGAAACAAAGGTCTTCTTCTTCAATTGCCGTGATCTATCTCACAGCCTCCCGACTATAAATGCACCGTGCCCATTGCCTTACTACCTCGACATATTAAACCAAACATATGGAAAACATGGACGTAGCTATACACATTACACGTTGTTAAGAAACAACAACGACAACGTCTAGTAAGAAAGAATAACACCCCATCCCATATTCTAGCGTAGTTTGTCGCCGCATAATCTTCCATTCCACTGAGAAAACTCCCCTCAAAAAGGATAGGTTTGGCACGTACATGAATGAGTAAAGAAAGGAAGCAAAATTATAAAAAACCCAAAAGGCTGTTTTTAAATGAACATTAACGCTGAGAGGGTATTATTTCGGAACAAAGAAAGGCAAGAAGAAGACAGGGGGTATCAGTATGCTTTCATTCCGTTGAAAAGCGGTCGATGAGAAAGGTCAAGGATCTAGTACTAAAGTTAGGACCGATTATACGCCAATGTTCAATACAGAACATACCAGATTGAAAGATCAAACGATCACCGCCTGCCAACGGGTTGTTGTCCTGGTCCCTGGCCTTCCATGTTGCCAGTCAACTCGGCCACGCGCGCCTTGATGCGAGCGACACGGCTTTCAATGGTCTCCTCGCCACTAGTCTCGCCTTCATCTGTACGAGCGCTCTGGCTTTGGCTGCGACGCGATTGCTCCTCGCTGAGCCTTGCTGCACGTTCAGCCGCGTTTTTCCGGATCTGCGCCCATCGGTCTTGCGAAGGAGAAATCTGGCGGCTCAAATCAACTGACTCTTCGGAAACATCATCCATGGTTGCCGCAGTGTGGCCTGTTTGTTGTGGAGTCTCTGGCGGGGGTGAGGGGGAGACTGCTCGCTGGGGAGCATGGTGACGTGGAACACTTGGTGCGACCAAGTCGTCGTCGTCGTCGTCACTGTCTTCCGGAACGAATGCAGGCATATCTTCCATGGGCCCTTGGTCGAAACGAGAGAAAGCATTATCTGCCTCGCGCTGCTCGTTGAACGAGGATTCGGTGTGAGCTGGGTGAGTAGGTGTAGAAACAGCTGGGCTGGGCTCGTATGCCGGGGAATATGGTCGTACTGGTTCTGGCTTTTCGGCACTGTAGGCAGGCGATGGTCCTCGAGGCACGGATGGAGCAATTGAGAGTTGTCGGCCGGGGTTCATTTCGGGTTCAGGTTCGAATGAGTCTCGTCCAACCGCAGGTTGCACGGGCTCTTTGGCCACAGGTCCATCAACCTTCTTCTTTCCAAACAGCTTCCTGAAACCACCACCTCCTCCGTCCTTCTTCTTAAGCTTCTTTGGTGGAGATTTCTTAGCCGGTTCGGCTACTGGCAGATCTGAATCTTCAACGGGTAGAGCCTGCTCTTGCTGGGGCACTGCCTTGCGCTCGGGGACCGGTTTCCTGAAAGCGGGATGTGTATCAAGTTGTTCTGGTTGTGGAACCGGCTTCTCGTCTAGTGATGCTTGCAACAAAGCCTGTCGCCCTCGAGATGTTCCCTGGGCTACAGATGATGGTTCGGCGTGCTGTTGCCTAGCTGGCGAGGGGGATGGTGGGAGACGGGCAGGAGACGGGGTGGCATCTCTGCGCATACTTTCTACATCTACTTCGGACTTGGGAAGAGAGGGGAGGTCACGATCTGACAACTCCTTAGGCAAAGGTGAGGTGGCTCCATTCGCTGTGCTCAGAAGGTGATTGCTTGATCCACGACCAGCGTTCAAATCACCCAGATATTGAGCACGAAGAACATCACGATCTTTGACGCCTTCGCCGAACTTCTTATCCCACTTCATGGCTGGACCCGCTTCACTTATCAGATGTGGTTGCAGAGTCAAAACGCTATTGGTCTTGGTTGATGCCGCATCATCCATCCTCGCTCGACGCTGGGCTGTCTGTACGGCAGTCTTTTGATCCTTCTCATTCTGGGCCAATCTCGCAGCAGCAGCTTGTATACGAGCATGTTGATCAGGACCAATACTCGTCTTACTCATTGGAGTGTTGTTCGATGTGCGATTATAAGGTTCTTTGGAAGGGTTCGGCTTCTTCCCGGTGGACTTTCGTCTTCCAAGTCTCCCACGCCTGGTAAAACTGAACATCCCCTTCTTTTCCGCGATATAAGCACCCTCTTCGGGCGCGGATGAAGCGCCCTTAACTTGCTCCTCCATGACCAACCATTTAGCGTGAGAGATGCGAGTTTCAATAAGTGTGCATCTACCGAAAACTGCTTTGCGTTCTGTAGGCTCTTCGGCCGCCAGACTCGTTATCCAAACCCACCAGAATGTATCATCAAGGTCAAATCGTGTAATGCTGGCAAGCTCGCCGGGTTCCAGATTCTGTTCCGTTGATAGACCATGGCGCATGTGCGACTGAGAACTGTGCACGCGAGCACCCTCTGGGATGGGGTAAGGAAGAACCTTATCCGGCGGGAGCAGCAGCGGAGTGGGAGAAGTTTGTCCATTCTCGTCAGCAAAACCTGATGACAGAAAATCGGCCCAGGATGGTGTGGTCGGACGGCCAAAATCGGTGTTCCTCGATCGCGGGCCCGAGCGCATACTGGAAAACTCTCGTGTGCCGTTGCCGGCCGGTGCACCGTTGGCTGGCGCAGACCCTGGAGTCTCAAGCATGCCAGAAAAGCCGAGATCTTCGAATCGGGACCATGAAGCATCCTGTGTCCCTCCCTCTGGTAAGGCTGCCGCGGATTGGTTAGTAGAAGCAATACATTCCAGCACTCTACGACACTCATCGGTCAATGCTGTCACTGTATCGTCATACGAAGAGAAACGCTGCAACGCCTCATCGTCATCTCGGTATTCAAAATGCTTGGCGCGACGGAGAAGAGCAAAGGGTGTGGGAGAAACTGAGTCGACGATCATGACAACTTTAGTCGTTGTGGTCTGCATCAAAACCGGTGCTTGTGGAGGATATTCGGTTTGAGCGAGAAGGGATTGTAAGGAGCGGGGCAGTGCAGATATACCACCGAGGGCGTTCGATTCTGGGGAGAGAGAGCGGAGGTAGGCGAAGAAGAGATGGCTGGCCGCATCAGCCGCTCTGTATTCAGTTAGTGGAAGTCGAGATGATATAAAATGTGCAGCGAAACGTACCTTTCCCAAGACCTGTATCCTCCATCGAACCCCTTGCCGTCATCGGAGTGTTCGAAGGCCCACCAACCAGCCATTCGAGAGAGCTTCCTGCCGCCCATGCCATTGGTCTTACCGCGAGCAGCTACAGCAGCGAGGAGGTCGAAGAAGTCGAAAATTATGTGCTTGCGGGCGTCTGAGTCCACACTAAGGGGAATGAAGGTATCGAATGCATGTCTTGCAAGGTTGGAGTCTGGAGCAAATGTTAGTTCAATCTGCGATTTTTTGTATATACAATATAGCATGTACCTTGTTCTCCAATTCTGAAAAGCTCGTAGGCGTCCCATGTCACTACGCCGCCTGGAAGTCTGCTCCAACACCATTTTATTACGCTGCACAGCACCTAGATTTTATGTCAATATTGGCTCGTTATCGAGTTACGGGTGGGGCAATTGGAAGCAGTGACGCACCAGGGGTTCTGCGAGGCGGACTTCTTGCTGTAGACCTTCACCTGTGAATTGTCCAGTCCCGTCATAGGCGGCTCTGAAGAAACTGCGTACGAAGTTGCGGGCGGCACTGGGGTCGGAAGTAGGCCGAAAGGGAAGCAATAGGAAAGGCTGATCGAGAGCTGGTCATTTGGGAGAAGTTTGTTAGCAATGTTATTCTTCTATTCGTTTCAAAGTAGGGATTGGTGGGGCAAGGAATTACCTCTGGCTTTCAGTTCTTGGGTGCAGACATGAATCAGCTCCTGAATCTCGTCGGGCGCGACATCCTTGCGGGACCATGCATCCTCCCACCGTGGTTTCGGGGTTGGGACGGCGTTGTTATCCCCATGCTTTCCTGTCTTGGAGGCCGACCGCGAGCCGTCCCTGGACTTGAAGACGTTTTTGAAGAAGGGCATTGCGGTATGGAGCCCTCGCTCCGGGGGGGACTGTTAGGGAGATGGAACGCGGACAGTGTTTTGTGTTTGGTGGGCGGTAGAGGTTATTTAGGTTTTAAGGGTCGCGGTCTCGAGCTGATGGTAGGTTTGCGGGCGCGCGGGAGAGTTGCAGCGGCGGTAGTGAAGCAGGGCAGGGCAGATGCGTCCCCTTGTTGTACACGGCCTCGGGGCGTCAATTCGCAGTTCGCAGTTTTTGAGAGTGGTAATTGGAGTTTGCAGGTGGGAGTTTATCGTCCCGTTGAGGAGGAGAGAGGGGAAAGAGGGAAGAGAGTCGAGGTTCACGGCTTCAAGGAAGAGATTAGAGGGTAGATGCAGCCCCTTAGGGAAAAAACGCCAAAGCGCTGGCGAAATAACAGTCCAAAGCTATTGTATGATTTGGTCGACAGCTCAAACGCCAAGGCAACCCTGTCACTTTCACCAATGCCACCCGCGCCCATGCTCATGGCGCCCGATGTGATGGAAATTGATACGAGAGAGGCTGGCCTATCCTTCTTCCGGCAGCTTTGTTTGCACATCTGCTCGCGGTCTGCCCATGTTGCGGTGAGGTGTTCGCTCAATTCTTCCCGTGTGCGTGTGCGTTGCGTTGCTGTCACTCAGTCTTGGTCTGGCATCTGCTACTATGGACTGGCAACACTCTGCTACTCCTCGCCGCCTCTCGCGGCCACGCCCAAGTCCGCGCTGCGTAACCCAATTGGCCCAAACCCTGGACGCGCCACCACGCAACCCTCCCACTCCCTCCCACTCCGCTCCATGTCCTTTGTCGACCATGTCCACACAGTCCACACAGTCCACACCATGTCCACTGCATCCACAGGTCTCCCCCGGCAGCCCTGGGAGGTGAGCGATGAGTTGTCCATGTCTGAGCTGGCTGCTCAATTCGCCATCGCGCACAGCCTGCTCGCCCTCGACTCATGGGCTCATCATTCCTCCATCATGGCTTGCTCATGGACGCACACCCGATCGCTGTTCCGACTGTGCCCTGGCAACTCGCACTCGTCGACACTGACCTGTCCGTTCGTCCATCAATGCGTGCACGTTTCCATGCCCCTCACTCACGGGCTCACTTGCTATCGATAATACACAATGTCTTTTGTTGCGTCACAGCCGGCTAATCTCCCTCGTCGAGAAAAATGTCCGACAACAACCGCACACCCCTCACTACTGCACATCGTGCAGCTCTCTTGCAGCCTCCTTGCAGTCTCTTCCAGTCTCTTCCAGTCCTGGAAAGACCGCTTCTGTGCACGACTTACAGCCTTATAGCCTTGCAGGAGCCTCATCCGGTCGGGATGCATCAACGCATAAACACCCTCTCCACTTCGCTCCCACTTCCACCCGGGATAGCCTCCTCAGCTCTTCGTTTCAGAGACCGCTGATACTTCTCGGTAGGCCAGGTAATTGGAATATCACATAGCCGTTCCTCCACACGTAAGCCCAGAGGTTGTAGCACACTGACTGATACCTCCTTCCGGGAACCAACCGAGCGATCCAGGCCTCTAGTTGTGAAGCCAGCAAGCTACAGGCTATGTGCTGTCTTCGTAGTACATACAGTATTTTCTCTTGAGCATAGAGGTATCACATAATTAGTATGATGCTTTCTATATTGGAATGAATGATATTAATGTCGGAACGTGAATATCCGCGATGACATAATCAGATCCTCCTGTCGCCCAGGTGCTATTCTGAAAATGGTTAGCTCCGCTACTTAGTGTAATCCGAGCTTCGATCCATCAACGATTAATCGTCGTCTGTTGACAACACACCTGCTCTGCACTTCGGAGCAGCACAAATATTAGCAACAACCGCCCATGTTAAAGTCGGCCAATTAAAAATTCTTCCTTGGGTGACATTTGAGATCGACCTTTCGACATTCCGCACAAACAGACGCGATGCAAACCTGCCCAATTCCAGAAGTGGACAGAGCCCTGTCCACTTATATACACAATCGACAAGAAGCTCTGAAAATACGACGTGCACTTACCAAACATCTCTATTCCAACTTTCGTCCTTCAGAATTTCCTCCACAGGATCAACATCTCCGCCACCTATGCCCGCAGGGTATCTCCAAACCCCGATCAGACACCGGGATTTCTGAAGGACTACGCAAAGAGTATATGAACGCCCTGCAACAAAACCTGCTCGCCCGGGAGAATCAAAAGAAACAACATGCACTACTTCAAAACCTTCGTTATAATGATGGATTAGAAACGTCTACACAGGCCGATTCTACGTACGATGTAGATACCGTGCGAGATTATGTAACACTTCTCCGTGAGCGTCGTCGATTTGCAGAGCTTCAGATTATCCACGATTCCCTCGAGAAGATTCTGGACTCAGATCCCACTATCCATCATCGCGATCCTCGGGAAATTGTTCTGGAAGCTATCGGTGACCAGCCCGGCTTGCCCGCGGAACAGTTAGAACGGCGGCCGAAAGCACAGAATGAAAATGGCTGGACTCATAAATTAAAGAAAGAAGTCCTTTTAACAAAGAGTAGTATGGACCAAGCAAATTCCGAGAAACTCAACGCGAAGGAAAAGTATGGACATATCACTGACCTTTCCAAGCAAGTTTATGCCCTCGGTCGTGCAAGGGACGACATAGTGTCTTGGGTAGAAGAAGAATTACTTAAACTGAATGAAGAGTCTGAATTCATTGAAGACATGTCTCCAAGGAAAATCGATTCGTCAGAAAATGCCGCTGCCACCGCCTCTCAAAGTCCCTCAGAAAGTGATATACGCCAGGGATACAGGCAGTATACGACTTCCAGAACTCACGTAATCGAGGCTCACGGATCTATTTCGTCGGATCGTATACGTACTTCTTATGAAAAAAGTTCGGAAATTTCGACAGGAGGGTCAGTCGAGCCTACACGACAAAACCAGCCAGTCACAGACATTCTTCCGCACATTCCGCATCTTCTCCAAATCTCGAACGAAGAGAAAAGAATGCTTCAGCATTCCGTCTATTTGCAGAACAAGTTGGCATCCACAGATGGAGAATTGCGCGATGCTTTATCAAAACTCTCAGAAGAAAGCCATTTGCTTCCTTCTGGGTCGCAGTCACTCGTGGCCTGGGCAAGGGCTGCGTTGGACGCAGAAAAGGCGACTGGTGATATAGTGAACAGCCAATTGAACCAGATCATCCAGCATCTTGCCACCCTGAGCCCGGTTATCAGTACTGCTTCGCTGCGGATGCAATTGCTGGCGCTGTCGCAGAGCCGGATGTAGTACTAAAAATCAACCAAGAAACCGCATTTCCTTTCGTAGGGCGGACATTTCAGAAAAGAACTTGTGACTAGAGTATGATATTAGACTATGGCTTGATTTCTCCCAATTCGAGGTTCCCAGGACTTTTAAACGTAGCCATACCAAGTGTCAGTGAACAGTCAGCACCTATTTTGTACTCGCAATTAACCAGGGTTCACAACATCTTGCCCTCGAAGAATGCGCTGAGCAACTGCCGATACTCGTTAAAGGCTGGGGCAGGCATTAAGCCGCAGCCACTGAAGCTTGTTCAGTCCATGACTATGTGCTAGCGCATCTCTGGAATATCTGTCTCTGTTTTCGGGCTAGCCAACCCTGACGCCAACCTAGACAGTTTGCTTAATGATGCCACAAGCATTGATACGGGTGATGGTGGCATCAAATCCGGGTCGCTGTGCGGCTCAGAACCGTTCAGAACCATCAAAATAAATGGAAGAGGGTACATACTCATTAATTGACGTTTCTGTATCCCCGCCGCAACTCAAGCGAGTCCAATCAATAAGTCGTTTTGACTACCGCACTCAGGCTGAAACCTACCCAAAATGGACGACCTTGATCAGACACTCGACAAATTGCTGTCGTCGGATTTGCCGGCGGCATATTGCAATTTCACGAGCATGCATTGGCCACCCGAAATTCATATCTGATCACTTTTCCAGTCCCCTCATCTAACATATACAAACTCCCATCAGAGGAAATTGTGATTTTAGTTTGATCATGGGGTGTTCGGCGTGTATCCCTGTATTCGCCGCTAGACGTTTGGGGAGAGCATTCTCCTTGCACATAAAGAGTTGGGAGTGACACCATGTAGTCAGTTGTGGAGCACAGTTTCTCGCATTGTAAACCATTGAGACATCAGTATGCGTGCAACTCAGATTTACGGCAGTGCTTTAGCACTCGCGGGTCACGGTATATATCATCTAAACCATTTTTAGAGATAACAACTCACCAATTGTTCAGTTCTCGCCCAAGAGGCTGGACCAGTTGTCTCGAAGCGATCCTGTGATAGCACCACTAAGATCTGTTATTCTGGCTATCAGGACGCGGAATCAGGCATTTACTTTGGCATTGCACTCCCCAAAGATGTTGCTGATCCATACGATGCTATTATCACCATTACTTCGCCTGTCAAACACTACTGGGCTGCCCTTTCCTGGGGTGGACAGATGGTTTGGAATCCTATCTCCATCGCTTACAAAAACGCCAAAACCACGACCATCTCTTCGAGATTTGCTTTGTACGTGGGCTTGTTATGAACTTGAGACTCGAACTAATCGTTTGTAGCGGTATCAGCATGCCTCTTCCCTACGATGGCGCCGAACACGTGTATCTAAAAGGAACTCAATCAAATGCCACTCATTATACAGTCGTGGCTTTGTGCAAGGGATGCACAGGGTGGCAGGCCAACGATGACACCCGTTATGCACTGGCTGGAAATGGCACCACAGAGTTCGCTTGGGCTTATGGTGCTGGTGCGGTCGAAAACCCAGCGAGCAACACATCCGCCTTCAATGTCCATGAAGCTTGGGGCAAATGGACTCATAATCTCAACGACGCGCGAAATGACAACTTTGACGCCTTAGTCAAGGCCAACTTGTTGAATGCTCCGGCCGCATCGAGCACCCCGGTCCCAAGCTCTGTGCCCACAACGATCAAGACGAGCGTCAAGCCTTCTGCCACGGCTAAGCCTCCAGTCAAGGCAGTGATTCCAGCGTCTTGCTCTGGTGCCGGAAGTCCCTCATTCCAAGGTGTCCTAGCCAGCGGATGGAAAGCTACAAAGATTCTTGGGGGTCTGACGAGCCCGCGCTCTATTCAATTCGACACTGCAGGCAACATGCTGGTCGTTCAATCCGGCAAGGGAATTTCTTACCATGTCGTCAGTGCTGATGGATGTATTACCTCCACAAAGCAGCTCGTTGCTCTGAACAGTCTCAACCACGGCATTGCCCTAAGTGTCGATGGAAAGACTCTGTACGCCAGCTCAATGACACAGGTTTATTCCTGGCCATACGATGCCGCTGCAGCTACTGTGGGAACCAGATCTACTATCGTTACTGGAATGACCAATGGTGGTTCCCATTTGACGCGCACACTGGCCATCGCTCCACACAAACCCAACCTTTTGGTCGTTTCCCACGGTTCCAACTCGAACATCGATCAAGCATCGGGAAATCCCAAGACTGCTCGCGCCATCATCAAAGTCTTCGATCTAGCTGCTCTTCCCAGCGGTGGATACAACTACGTTTCGGGTGGCTGGAATGCTGGTTATGGACAGCGCAACGACGTCGGAATCACTTTTGACAACAACAATATGTAAGTTTCGCTTGATACTATCGATTTATGAATACCAACTAATGTTATCCAGGCTGTGGGGTGTTGAAAACAGTGGAGATGACTTCAAGCGCACAGTCAACGGCCAAGCCCGGGACATTCACCAAAACAACCCAGGAGAGAAAATCCATTACATGGGCGACATCACAAAGCCAAGCGACGATTGGCACGGATATCCTACATGCTTTACTGTATGGCAACCTAGTGACTTCACCGATAAGAAATTCGCTGTTGGAGATTGGTTCGTTCAAGCTCCGAATAGCACCTTCAACGACGACACCTGCAAGCAGCGGGCCGTGGCACCCAAGCTCACTCTCTTCCCTCATTCAGCACCAATCGACTCAAAATTC
The DNA here is from genome assembly GCA_020744415.1 of Dendryphion nanum. NCBI lineage: Eukaryota > Fungi > Ascomycota > Dothideomycetes > Pleosporales > Torulaceae > Dendryphion > Dendryphion nanum. The sequence continues at coordinate 1,674,149 of JAGMWT010000008.1, forward strand.
GACGCTGATAATTCTAATCTGTATATTACTTACCATGGTTCGTGGAACAGGAACCCAACCACGGGCTTCAAGCTCGTCGCTGTTCCTTTCACCAAGGGTAGTGATGGACTGTACACACCAGTTGCTCCTCTGACGAGCACGACCGGCGCTGTGGACATCTTCTGGAACCCTAATGTTGAAAAGTGCCAGGGTAATGGGCCGAGTTTCAGTTCGGGTTGCTTCAGGCCTGCTGGTCTTGCTTTTGATAAACAAGGCCGCTTGTTCATGACTAGCGACACTTCGACTAATGGTGAGCTTTGGATCTTGGGCAAGTCGTGAGTTTCTTCCATTGAATAGCTCTGGTATGGATGGGGTTTTTGTATATATGAGGTATGGATCAATGCTTGTGTAGGAAACCTGTCTTTTTCCAACCATACTACCAATAGTAGTAAACGGCATGCCCGATGCACTACCAACGAATTCACACGTTATGAATAAATCCCTACAGGACTGTAATTGTGTTTCTTTCGGGCCTTTAATGCCCGCACAGCCGTGCCTATAAAAATCACACTTTTTCATAGGAAATTCTTAGTAAGAATACCACATGCCTTTCCCAGGTTCTGTCCCATGCGTTTGACCTTGGTAAAAATTTGTGTAAGAAATCGAATGTATTACACAATCGTAGATATATCCTTTGCTCTTCATTCAAGAATGCTTTTGCCAGAAAAATTTTAGACTCCAAAGCCCTCGTGCCAAATAAGAATGTGTGATCATCTGAGCAGTGCCCCAAAGAGAAACATTATTTCTTTTAGCCTGCTTCCAAGCATAGAAGAACCGGTGTTCGCAAATTAAATCGGCACCAGCCAGCCGGCGAGAACGATGAAAGAGCCAGATCAATCTTGATCACTTTCACCATATCCGTGTTGATGTGGTAAGTTAGTTTTAAGGTACCCCACATCTCCACATCTCCACATCTCCCACCCTGATGACGTATTCCTTCCATCTCGAAATAGCCAACCTACACAACTCACCCAGGCACATATCCATCGTGTAACACGGAAACCCAGGCTTCTAACTCCGCCAGCCACAACTTCCAATTAATTACACGCCCCTGACACCTCTCCCAATAACAACCCCTAAGGTAAAGACAGCTCAAAAGCATGCCACACAATATCCTCATCACGGGCGGCTCAGGCTATCTCGGGGGCACGCTCCTAGCACGCCTATCCCACGCGCAACTACCACCCCACAATCGCCTCTTCGCCCTAGTCCGGACTCCCGAGCAAGCGACCGCCGTCCGCCAATACGCGGGGGCCGAAGCACTCAATCTCAATTTCAGCGATCCGGACAGCGTCCAGAAGGTCGTTATCGATAATGAAATCTCGATCGTGTTTCATTTGTTTAACCCTCTGGATACTGTGCACAGTGTTTCGTTCATCCAGGCGCTGAGCGAGGTCAAGAGACGGACGGGGCGGGAGGTGCATTTTCTGTTTACGACGGGCGCAAAGCTTTTCTCGAGTCATGCTGGGGCACCTGAGGGGAAGGTTTTAAGGGATGCTGATGAGGGACTTTATGGGGTGCAGAAGGATATGGTTCGGAGGGCTCCTCATGAAGTTATGGGAAAGGGGGTTGAGGCGAATAATGTCGTTGTTGAGACGGCGGAAAGGTTCGGGGTTAGAAGTTACATTTTTGCGCCGTGTATTGTTTATGGTAAGGGTGAGGGGTTCGGGAACGTGATTTCGATCCAGACAGTGGCGATTGTGAAGGCGGCGAAGAAATTGAGAAGGGTTTATAGGGTGGATGAGGGAAGGCCGACGTGGCCTGTCTGTCAGGTGCAGGACAATACGGGTCTTTATTTGGAGATTTTGAGGGCATTTTTGGAAGGGAGAGATATTCCACACGGGAGAAATGGGTATTATCTGGCGTCTCCGGGAAGTGTGGCTTGGGATGATATTTATGGGGCTATAGCGAAGGCTCTGTATAAAAGAAAGGTAAGTGATGACCTTCCCTTCAAGGCGTTTCGTTTTATCAAGATTGCCGATCTAATGTGGGAATCATAGGTCATAGACGATGCGACAATAGAAATGGCAGACGATGCGGTGCTACAGAAGATGGGAGACGCATTGGGTTGTCCCAAAGAAATGGTTGGCGTACAATTGGGCGGATTGTAAGTGTATTGAAATGGTAAAATGGACGTGAGCTAATCCATATTTAGATGCACATTCACACCAGAAAACGGTAAGAAAATCGGCTGGACTCCCCAGTATCCACCAGAGCACATAATTGAAGCAGCGGACGACGAGGTTGAGTTGATTCTTCAACATCTGAAGCCGTAGGTCAGGGGTGTTATTTGGTCTTTACTTGACAACTTCGAAGAAAACCCCATGAGAAAGAGCATTCCGTAATCAGTTTAGCCTGAATCCAGTTTATACGGATGTACTTCAAGTACGGTAAGTTATAGCATGCAATTACAAGGGGAGTCATTTTCGGCGCTATACTCAGTATGGACTAGTCTATGTGCTGTTAACCCCGATAGATCCTATCCAATTTCAACTACTTCCTTCCATTACCAGTGGTCATGCAAACCTTTTACTCTGACAACATCACTCACATGTAATGGAAGACAGTACATTCGCCACGACTTATAAATACCGACCCTTGGAGAGCGAACGCCACATTCGACTACTCCAAATACTCGAGGTCGACGATGACGCGACTCCGCGAAACCCTGTCTACAAGATCGTCCACAAAGAGTTGCTGTCCGATGGCGTTTCACTTGAATTTGAGGCAGTATCTTATACATGGGGAGATTCCAAGCGCGTTGCTAACTTACGGTTTGAAGACGAATCCGGCACCATCGGTCTCACTGAGAATCTAAACCAGGCACTACCGTTCCTGTGCAATCACTCAACTACGAAGCACTTGTGGATAGATCAAATTTGTATAAATCAGGTAGATCAGATGGAAAGGGCACATCAAGTCTCGGTCATGCATCGGATATACAAATATGCCACACGCGTATTGATCTGTAAGCGACATCTTGAATATAACATGACTATCATATTGGCATATAAGCCATTATTTAGGCGGGATTTACTGTTTGAAGAAGACATTCAAACCACTTTTCCCACTTCCAAAATATACAGCTGATTCTGTTTCTTACGAGATTAGGGCTTGGTCCTGAAGACGAAAACATTCGCATCTGCAAGCGTTGGTGCCGTGCCTTGAATGATATGTTACGAGAACATGAGATATCGGACAAGTTGATTCCCGATAGTCCTCAATATGACTCGAATATGCGGTACTTGATGGTCCGCAGCAGTTTCACTCCGGTAGCCGATAACGAGCCTATATTCGCGCCAGCAATCCGGGCTTTCTGGCGTCGCGTTTGGTTCACACGTGGTTGGATAGTGCAAGAGTTCCTCCTCGCAAATGAATCCTATTTTCTCGCCGGAGACACACAGTTCTCCCTCCTCGACCTCTCAGATATGACTTCAGTCCCAGATCTAGAAGAACTTGGCACGAAGGACCAAAGCTGGTTCAGTTATAATATTCTTATGAACTTGAAACTGTCTCCATTTACCGATCCTCAACCCCTACGCTTCCTCCGAATCATGTACCAAGCTGCATCGGAATTTGCCGTCTCGGAATTGGGTGATCGCCTGTACGCCAACCTAGGACTCATAGAAGACAATCAATTTGCACCAGATTACGCACTGTCCGTCAAAGCGAACTTCACACGCTTTGCAGTCTTTTTAGCCCAAACCTACGGATCCCTCGACTTCCTATCCCTCTGGACCGCAAACCTTGACGAACTCCTTCCCAACACGCCACCCGAACTGAAAGGATTCCCATCCTGGGTCCCATCCTGGTCCTGCATACCTTTATCTGCCCCATACCGCTTCGCAACAGGCTGCACGCGCTCTGTTCGCCTCGACATATTCTGGAACGCGGCTCTTGGCCGCAAACACATCCACGACCAGGTCCCCGATGCAGCGGAAACGGGTCGACTGCATGTACGTGGGCGGATCGTAGATCGAGTAGAAACAATCAGTAATACAAAGTTCCTTCGCTACTACGATGCGGACTCCGAATATCTTGATGGATTAGTAGCACAGCTTAAGAACGATCTCTTGGGGCTGGATCACTGGACGCAAATCGAGATGATAGATTTCCTGAATGTGGCGGCGTCTAATGGGGGTAAACCAGCTGAAACGGCGAGAGAGATCCTGGGACACGAGGTCTCACCGTTGATGAAAGAGATTAAAGGTTGGTCGAGTTCCAACACAGGGCTTGCTGGGTGTTTGACTGCGGGGCGAGGAAGAAAGTTTGTGAGGACTCAGAAAGGGAGATTGGGGCTGGCGCCGTATATCGGGACGAAAGCGATGAGTGAGAATGAGGGGGTCGAGGGTTCGGCGATTGTGGTCTTGCATGGATGTTCGGTGCCGCTGGTGTTGCAGCGGATCGGAGAGGAGGAGAATGAGTATAGTTTAGTGGGAGATTGTTATATTGGGGAGATTATGAAGGGCGAGGCAGTTTGTTGGGAAGAGGGGAATACTGAGACATTTATTCTAGTCTGAGAAGATGTGGTGAAGAGACCTAGACACTTCCAGAGCACGCCATCTAGAGTATTGAATATTCGATCTACAACTCTAGCTCTCGCAGGACAGGGTTCTTGGGATTTTGCTGGTAACGTTCTTGGAGGTAAAGGGCAAAAAGGAAACATGAAGGCTATAGGAAGTATTTTGGTTACTACACAAACCTTTATGGAAGCAGATCATGCAATGGACAAGGTGGTGTAGACAATTGAGCCCTATCAAAATGAAAACATATCATAGTGTGAGGAAGTAGTGAATTGAGGGTACACAGGGGTACCGAGACTATATACGGAAGAGTGAATAGGCTATTGTACATATGGGTAGCTTCATGGGATAAGTAATCAAGGCACGTGATGCATGTGTTCACACATAGTCTTGAAGGTACAGCTTTCTGGATTGCAGAACCCCAGAAGAGAACCACAATGTCAATCGAGCTACTAATCTGAATAATGCACAATAAAGAACTAACCATTGATTTTCTATTAACACTCTGCTCGATAATTGATCGCATTATAAGAGATGTTCATTTTGGTGGGCACTGGTCTGCCTTAGTCTCATTTGTATCTCATCCCGTCCAAACACGACATGGAAGCAAGAACCATGAAGAATTCTGCTCATTGCAACCAACCACTAAAGGTCGAACCCAACTTGTCAAACCATCGTTCCAAAAGGATATCTAAATCACACATCAAACACCACACTCCAAACCCAAACACCGGATCCCAAATCTCCCTTTTCCCTTTTCCGCCTCTCACGAGCCCCCAACCATCCAACCTGCCAGATCTAATCCCTCGCACCCTCATCCCTCTTCCCCAACGCCTCCCTAACTGACGGCGGCAACCCCGGCGTCACAGTCCCCTCCGCACTCTTCGCAGCCTCAACTTCCTCCGCCGTAGGCTCAGCCGGCAGATCGACAATGACGCCCGGGTCTTTCGATCTCGATGCTATGATGGCAGCGCGATTCTATATTCCCATAAAGATTAGATTCATCCTCAACCCATGCCAAGAAAGAAAAAAAAGGAGATAGAAAAAATTAACATACCTCCCTCCTACTCTTCCCCACGCCTCTCTCCCCCAGCTCCCCCAAAAACTCCTCCGCAATATCATCCTCTTCATCCAGTCCCGGCGCCACAGTCTCTTTCCCCTCAACACCACCAGTTGTCCGCCGCTTAATCTCCTCGGGACTCGTAGGCATGCCGTCCAGCTCCACGGGCGCATTCTCGTTAATGGCAGGCGTGTTCGTCTCGATGAAGGGTGTCGTTGTGGATACAACGCCGGCGGCAGAGGCGTGCTGGAATGTGGTTGTGCGGTTTACGGGGGAGATTGGGCCCGAGGGGGGTGCAGTCGTGGAGGAGACAGTGGGTGGGGAGATGGGGGTTGGGCGGGGGGAGGGGTCGGCCATGGCTATGAGATGGGAGGATTTGGTATGATGGGTAAACTAAGTAAGCGAGTGAGAGGAGTTTTTGACGAGGGAGATGTTTTGTTTCGTTCTTGGGGTAGAGATGCAAAAGTTGACGATGGATGTAGGTTCAGGGTCCAGGCGGCTCAATATCAATCAGTTATGTACGAGGCGTGTACCACTACGGCGGGGTAATTTGGGGCCGAGCGCGTGTCAGCTTGGAGTCGAAAAGTGACGTAGGAGGGCTAGCAGAGGCGTAGTTATCGGGCTTATTATTAGGTAGGTGGAATATGTCGTCGCTTGCACAATGGAAGCTTGCGGCTGAGCTCAGTCGTAGGGCAGCTATGGACGTAGAAGGCTTGCCTAGGTGTAGAGCTTGGTGGGGCTGCCTGGCCTGGTCAGGGTCTAAAACAAGCTTCCAAGGTTGTTTTGACGACTTCCCAGCTTTACATAGACTAGGGGGTTCGGGGGTTGTGACGCGAAAGGAAAAGATACGAAGAGTCTAGGATAGGGAAAATGGGAAAAAGAGTGCGGGTTTAGAGAGGTAGGAGTCCCCCTTATTTGTATTCAGAACCCAGGTAATGAGGGGAGGAGGAGAGATGATCCAGCCTTGCGCGGGGCAGTGTTCGGCTCTAACTGCCATTTTCGCTACGCCTAACGCGACTAATCCTTCAAATAAATGTTCATGTACAGTACACGTACAACGAGATGGTCAATATCATGATTCCCAAAATGTTGATGCTCGTAAATCAACAACTTCAGTTTTATGATGCCTCATCATGAAGTCCGTATCGTGACTATCATGGAACCCCGACGCTGATAGGCAAACTCTACCCGCTGCGGTACACCTCACCAACTCGGCAAGTCATCATATACCTGCAGCATCTTCCCTTCTCATACAGCCTCATACTCGACTCGGCCATGGAAGCACATATCTTCAATCGTGGTCAGTTGAGCAACATTCCAGTTCTCAAACGTTGGGATTCTGTTCTGGAACCCCCATGAAAGGACCGCCATTCGCTCCACCGTTGGTCGAGAAGATATTGGAGTTGTTCTGCTGCTGTCCATTCTGCGGCATGGAACCATCTACCTGCATTCCTAGGTCCATGGGGAAGAACGAGTTCGTCGCGTCCATGGTTGGACCTTGAATGTATGAGTCCCATGCATCCTGTTGAATATTAGTTTTACGAAAGTTACAACACGGAAAGACAATAGTAGGAAAGAATGATAAGAACGTACCCAGTCGATGTTTGAAGTACTAGGCAGATCCATGTTTTGAAAGCCTATACTTGTACCAAACAAATTCGAGAAAAGACTTGGCGCATTCTCAGGCCCATTAACTGCAGCTCCACTGAATTGTGGCTGCTGAAACGCGGCTGGTTGTTGAGGAGTGGCATCATTTAGCAAGTTGGCCATTGATGCTGGGTACCGCGTGTCGTACATGTTTGCAGTGTTTGGTGTCAAGCCACCTGTACTCAGCATTCCCAGAGTCATGGCTGCCGAATGCTCTGGCGCAACATTGGACTCGTCCATCGGACTCGGCACTGCAAAGGTCGATGCCGATGCTGAAGAAAAACTCTGCTGATTTTTTCTAAGGGCTTGATGTTGCTTCAGCTGGGTCAACATGACATTGAGTGTTGCATGGGCTTTGTAGGCCTCCATGGAATTGTCTTTAAGACCTTCCCAAATACCCACAGCCGTGTCAATCGCCTCGAGCATTTCGTCTCGTCGATCATTATTCCAATGATATGAATCACCTGTGGGTGATCTGCCTTGTCTTTCTGTTCGTGCAGTGTGATATAGATCTGAAGACACAATCATTGCAGCGAGGAGGAAGTCCACTGTCGTCAAAGAAGATATGAACCACTTCACACTTCGAAGACGTCCTCCAAGCTGGCATTCTCTGTGCAATGTCGCTTGATGCTGGAGCATCGCCATTGAAGAATCAATGCATGCCCGCCTTGAAAAGGCAAATCTCGAATTGCTTCGTGATACAGCGAGGAATTTGCGATGGAGAACACATACGATCTTCAGATAGAGCAGATCAAGGGTAAATCGTTGCATAATCAGTGAAGATGGATCACGCGCCGACTCGTCCATGGTCCGCATCTTTAGATGAGGTGACAAATTCTCGTGCAGTTCCCGTGCCTCCTGGTCCAATTTCATTGCTACGTCGTAAGAAGCGCATGTTAGTGTATCGGTTACTTCTATTGCCTCCCCAAGCTTATAGATCAAACGGGTCCGGTTGATAAGGAACAACGTTGGGGTGGCATCGTTTTCCGGCCGTGAAGTAGGAAGTGCTGTCATGTCCTCGTAAAGTTCGTCATCGTATATGTTACGTGGAACTTCGGTGTTAGTATCCCTTGGTCGAACAATTGGAGGAAGTCCAGCTTGTGCTGAAAATAAAAGGTCCAGGGACCGAATTGAAGCCCATACACGTCGCCTCATCTCGCCTTGGAAAACCGTGATGCCTGCATATGGACCTGCATCGCGGTGAAGGCCCATGCGCATTGCTAATCTCACGATGATACCAGTGCTGATCAAAATACCCGGTTCCGCATCTCTACTGCGCGCGTAATCGGAGTAAATATGCAAAACGAGAGTTTCTAGCATGTTAGTGATTGGCTGTGTGATGTCCGCGAGTACCAAGCATTGTGCTGTTAGGTTACGATATTCAGTAGACATTTCCCAGGATTTGTTACGATATTCCGGTGGCTCATCTCCTGCACGGCTATACGACTGTAATGCGATGCACATCATGGCGTATACCAATCCGACCCAGATGATTGGCGAGTCAGTTGGATTGAGCCAGTGCTTATCGTATTGTCTCTGGAACGTTGGCCCATGTATAATATGCACTCCTGGGTCATATGTGTTGAAGTAGCGTGAGATGAGTAGATCGGCCGTCTGTTTGGGTGGAAATCGAGCGAGTATTTCAGCGTGGGTGGTGGGCTTCTGCCCGCCGAAGAGGAATGCCGTACCAGGGCTCACTTCATCTGTGCGAGATTCTTTGTAGCGTTTCAACTGGTCTTCGTACTGTTTTTTGTGCTCATTGAAGTAACTTTTCACTTCTGAAATCTGCAGCCCGTCAGACCTAAACATGTATTATAGATACCCGGGCAGATACATACCTCGCCTAGTATGGCATACCAATGTGCTTCAGATGCGAAGACCGCACGATTATTGTCTACCTTCATTACGCCAATCGATTTTGTTACATGTTCCACCTCGCTCTCTTCTCCTTCATCCTCCTCTTTTATCGATTCTGGGCCAGTGGTAAGATCATACGGATCCTCCGGGGAGCCATTGCTAAGGCTTTGTGCGATAGCTGCTTGGGCAGCGGCTGGTCCAGCACTCTGAGCGCCATTGGTCATCAGTGATAGAACCAGTCCTTCGAGGCGGTCAATGCGATTTTGCATGTCATCGGGCGAAGCGTTGGAGCCAGCGCTGGCAGAACTCTTCTTGCGACTGCCTGGAGTAGCGTACGTACATGATGCCGTGTCTCCACGCTTGGTACAGTTGTCACAGGGGTGACCACGATTGCATTTCAGCCTGCGAGAGTTAATATTTATCACACACACATTGCTGACGACTTGCAGATAGGGGCTTGACATACTTTCTGTGCCTGCAGGGACCACACGAAAGCGGCACCCGGTTGCGCTTGCGCACAACTCTGTACTGGGGATCTGGTGGCGAATGGCCTGCGCTTGATGATGTCGTTGATGGTGGGGTTGGAGGCATATTGGTGGATGATCGTATGTAGTATGCGACTGCGTAGTGACGGAATTCGGAGATAACGGGGGATTATGTCCGGGGAAATGAATGAGGCACCTTCAGCACTCCTAAATGCGATCTGGAAGCCGACAGAACCAACAGGAACAGAAAGCCGTTCTGATATTACCGAGTGTGAATGCGCGCAGGCGAGATAAATCTCTGCTATGCGCACTGCGGAAGGTGGGAAAGGGTTTGGTCGAGGGTTGCTGCAGAATCGAGGGCTTACACGGCCTTAAATCTTCGGAGCATGCGTCGTAACTCCACTGCCTAGCGTGATCTTGAGAGTCGTTTAAGACTGGGGGATCCAGTGCATGAGCGTGTGCCGCTGCAGTTTCGCTCCTCTCCCTGGGGTATTCGTTCTCTCCTTGCCTCGATCGTAGTTGTCGTATGGCTCAACTATCCTCCGTATCCAACTCTGGAGTCTCTTAGACCGAACAGAATGTCCCGAAATACTCGTCGCTTTGCGCTTTGGAGTACTTCGATCACGATACCGTTGCAGCTTGAGTGCGATGCTTCAATTTCGGGAGCGGGGTGATTCGGTGAGCACCCTCCGTCGATCGTGGAGAGTTCTGCGAGTGTGCTGTACTTTTTCGACCAACTTTTGGGTCGGCAATGGCTGCGCAAGCTTTGTCAGACTCGAATCGGAGGGTATGAGGGCAAGAGAGAAGTTTCCTACCTTGAGCGACGCAATCCTGCTGCTGCAATGGTTGTCGATGGCTGGCCAATCTGACGTAGTTCTGCTGATAGATCCCCTCCAGTGGAATAGTGGTTCGGTGGCTTAGGCGCCCAGTCGTGGACGGTGGGCGCAGCAGGTATCGAAGAGCGGACTCTATCCGTGGTATGCTTGTAGTCAAAGGAGGGTTTTATGAGTGTTCGGTGGTGGAGAAGGGGACCGCAACGTCTTGACACTTTGACTTTTGGGGTGGGCGGCCCCAGGCATTTAACTCCGCCCTCAACCCACACAAAGTCGCCGAGCGCTGCTGCTACCGTTCCATATCACATCTTGACCACCACCAACACGGCATTACTAAGGCTGCAAGTATGGACACTCTGCTCGTTATGCATCTCTGACTCATAAACTACCTGCAAGGAAGTCTGGGCTGGATACGAAATGGCCTTGCCATTTGCCTGTGCACATTTTTACTGCTACGTTGGGCGAGGGCTGCTTGGCGGCACACATTGTAGGATATGATATCGATCTCACGACCGTAGCCGCCTTCGCCGCCATCACCGACTTCACCGAATTCACATCACCGAGAGATCATGAATGGCTTCTCGTATCCCATGAACATAGGTATCATTCCAAGGCTCTAGACGAACCCCCCTACATCACATTACCAACCAACAGTACATCCATTCTAACCCTTCACAGTGTTGCGCTCACCCTCTCCACTTTCCCTCTTCGTCCACGGCATCATTTTTTTCATCCCGCTGTCCCATTTGAATATCCCACCACTTCCTACATTGTACTGATAATAGTTCTCCGTCCCCCCTTTGACCAACGCCTTTCTGAATGTAATATTGATCCTCCCCCTGCTCGCCTCAACGCCCGCTCTTTTCGGCACACTATGCAGCCAATTCGCCTGAGTTTTTCCTCGCATCAAGACCATATCACCACTAGTCAATGCGAATTCAATTTGCTTGAACTCTGGTGGTCTCTTGCCCTCCACCGGAGCAACGGGCTTATGTTTCATCAAGAAGTCCCGCTTAGCACCAAGACTGAAGGAGGCAATCGCTGGATTGACGCCCAGGAAACGCTCGTCGTCTGAATGGTACGATATGCTGTCTTTTCCGTCGGAGTAATAATTGACGAGGCAGAAATTGAACGTCTCTCCTGTTGTGCCTTCAGTGATATGTCTGAGTTGGTCAAGACATTGGGGTATTGGTCGTGGCGTGCATCTGTATCGTCCAGTCTCGATCTTTTTCTCGGTTTTATTGTCAACAAGCTCGCCCGAGCTATTGAACTTGCTGGTCGCGTCGACACCGAAGACTGTCGTAAAGCGTGGGGTATTGATAGTGGTTTCGATGCCTCCGCGTTTTATTTTATATTGGACACGGTAGAAGAAGAGCTCTTGTCGGAGAAACTCATATATACCGCCTGCAATAGAGGAAGCTATGTATGGTTGGTAGTACACCAGATCGAGATCTTCTTGGTCAGACATATTTTTTCCTTCCGCATCTGGTGAGAAACCAAGTTGAGTTTGCAATGGTGGCGGTAAATGAGGGATCGGGAAAGGGTATGATACATGGCTTGAATTTTCCGAGGAAGCCTCATATTTTGGCCTCTTAGGCTCAGTGGGCTTAAAAAACGAATCGATACCTCCGCGCTTCATAATGTTAGAATCGTGCCTGTTCTGACACGTCACTTGTCAAAGATAAGACAGACAAGTCCCGCGTTGTACGATCAACGATGTTGCGTTAAGCCGGGCTGCTTTTGATGGATAGGCGGAAACTGGAAGACGGAGATGGAGTTGGATGGTTGACTGAATGAGAGCTGTAAGACTCAAGTGGAAAAGCTTGAGGCTAATCTACAATTTGGAAGAGAGAGAAGCAGTTATATAAGATTGCATATACCAACAGGTTTGGGTTGAACGCGAAGACCACTGTTTTGAATAGATGTGTATCTTATACTCACGATGACCAAAAGATTGATTGTAACCCACGAGTTGATGATTTCGCTATCAGGGATTCTAAAAGCCGTTCTCCATGGTGAACATCGTCGCATGGCAAGTGATGACGTCGTGCAACTTTACAAAATGCGAGCCATGGCGCGTTTAGGCTATGCCAAGAAAACGCGTCTCCATATGACTCCGTACACTACCAAGAGGTGCGAGCCTAGCTAAATATGACGGGTCTCATTCATTCGGCTGCTAAGAATGAAAAGTCAGTAGTAGTATATTCCCGTCTTAAATCCGTGTCAAAGTGATAGGTTAGGAAGATGTTGAGCTTTGTGCGACAAGTAATGGTTTAAATCATGCTATATTACGCCTGAATTTCTTTTCGATCATTGAGAGCGAAGGAACAGGTTTTGGCAATGTCTCAATCGCGAGTGATATAAGTCAATTTAGAAATTCCCTTGCAAAGAAAATTACGATAGAATTGGTCTGCACTCGATATTCTCCTGTAATTAGACTCATGGTTCTGCCTATGTTTCCAATAGTTGCACTTGTACACAGTAACATAACACTCAAATTCCAATGACCATAAAATCTTGCATAAACCGCAATTATATTCTAGTAAGACTCCCATGCACGATATATCAATGCACTTTCTAATCATAGATGTCCGCAGGTTGTGGTATGCGATCCGTGTGTCCCTGAACAAATCCTTTTCATTTCCAAAACTATCATATCTTAACAACTGTCTTCACACACTTCAAACCACTAACTTGTAGAAATCCCAACACCTGCATAAAATATGTACGGCGAAATATCTCGACATGCCGACTAAGTGCTGGCCGTCAACTTCACGTGTAGAGACACATTACCGGCGGCGGATGGGATTTGGACCACAGCAGGATGCGGTGGAGCAACAGCAGGGTGGGCCGGTGCGACAGCTGGAGCTACATGGCTAGGTGCTGCAGCTACAACGTGGCTAGGTGCTGCAGCTACAACGTGACTAGGTGCTGCAGCTACAACATGGCTAGGAGTTTCAGCAACGACGTGAATAGGGGTCGCGGCGGCAACGTGGGTAGACGTAGAAACCGCAGCAACCACATGGGAGGAGACGGGTGTGGCGGCAGCGACATGGGCAGAAGAGAACACTGTGAAGTTCACAGCTGGAGGTAGTTCTGGAACCACAAGTGGGACCATGATGCTGTGGCTAGGAGCCGGTTCAACGACGGTATGGACAGGAGCGGCGGCGGGGGTAGTGTGGATAGGAGTTGCAACGGCGGGATGGCTAGAGGCGACGACCACGGGATGGCTAGAAACGACGACGACCGGATGGCTAGAGGCAATAATGGCAGGAGGGCTAGAAGTAGCGACGACAACAGTGTGACTTGGTGTCTCGGTACTAACCTCGGGAACAACGAGAGGAACGAGGGGAGTGTGAACAGGAGCTGCGGCTGCGGGGGTAGAACTCGGTGTCTCTGCTGATACGATGATGGCCGGTGGTGGAGTAACGACTTCGGGTTGCTTTGCCTTTGCTTCCTCTTCTAACTTCTTCTTGTGTTCCTCTTCGGCGATCTTTGCTGCTTCCTGGTGTTCCTTTGCGGCTTGTTCCTCTTTGGCGACATGCATCTCCTCCATCTCCTTTGCGGCCTGTTGGTGCTCCTTTGCGGCTTGTTCTTCTTTGGCAACATGCATTTCCTCCATCTGCTTTGCGGCCTCCTGGTGGGCCTTTGCTTCAGCCTCGGCTTTAGCAACATGTTCTTCCTCCATCTTCTTGGCCGCTGGTGGACTTGTTAGCTATTATCTTGAATTTGAGAATATACTGTCTATTTACCTTCTTGGTCGGCCTTGGCCTCGGCCTCGGCCTTTGCGACGTGCTCTTCCTCCATCTTTTTGGCAGCTGAATACATGTTAGTGTGAGTCCTGGGTAAAAGTTACAACCGAAACCTTACCTTCTTGATGAGCTATTTGCTCTGCTTCAGCTTTTGCGACGTGTTCAGCCTCCATAGCATCGGCGATAGCTTTGGCTTCATCCACAACTTCAGGATAAAATCAGTACTAATTCCCATCATCGAAAATAACAATTGCGGGACTGACCAGGTGCAGCAGGTACATGTGAGGGAGTGGCGGCAACATGGTCGGTTCGACCAACCAATTGAACATTATGAATACCATTCACATTCCCTCGGCGAGAAAGTGAGTTATGATTAGACGGCAAAGGGCTGGCAACAACGAATGCCGTCGAAAGGAGAGCAATGACAGGGAATGTGGTCCTCATGGTGTCGAGAAGTCGGTTTAAAAAAGGGTTAAAAGGGTTAGCAAGAATGGTTGAAAAGAAAGATCGATTAAAAGTCGTCAGTAAAATCTCGAGCTCAGCTCAATCGTTGAAAAAGAAGGTAATAGTGCACGGCACTAGTTCAGGTGTTGGGAATTACAATAGGGTTGGCGTGTTGAAGAAGTGACCCAGGTATACTTCGAGGCATCTTCGACATATATAAACCCCCTAGTCGCTATGACCATTGTTTCCGAGGGACGCAGCCTAGCATCCGAGGCGCTTCAACCAGGGGCAAATTCCGTTCTTGGGTTTGTTTTGCCAAACTCCGACTACATCATAACGTTGACTCTGGGATGATGCCTTGACGCGGCTCAGGCTTGGAGTGGGCAGTGACAAGAAGACGTACCCCACCCTCCTCGAACACAGACAGGTGCCAAACCGACATGATAGATAGAAATGTGGAAAAGGAATAACAGGTAGTTAAGCGGACGAATGAGATAACGTGTAGACCGCACGACACATGTCAGTGAAGTCAAAGTTCTGCTGAGAAGGACGAATTGAAACCCTTGGCCTAACGTTGTTCGTTAGAGAAGTTGTAGCAAATCCCACCGCCACAGCATCGGAGCTTTTTTGAGAGTGCATGCGAGTTTCAGAATGCCGAGAGGGGAAACGCGTTGCAGCCTCATGCCCTAGGCCCCTTGGCAACGAGTCGTAACAACGTTATACAGAACGGTGCATGTGTTATGCTCGTTGTTGCGGACCTGAGGATCTTGTGCTTTGCCCAACAGGTTTCATTTCAAGCCCGAATTTCGGGTGCAACAAGGCCGGTCGGAGAACCCAGCTAATATGGCCTGATGAACCGTCTGGGGGTAAAAGATCAACACAAAGAGATGACTTGCGGCGAAGGACGAAATGCCATGAGCTCGAATTGAAATGCTAACTGGAATGCCATGTGACTGGGGAGCATGGTGATATGTCGTCAGCCAAAGACGAGTGGTGTTTTCCCGATGGTGTCGCTCTTCGCGCCATGGCCTGCAGCTAACCAATGGGGAAGTGGCGGTGCTGACCCCGGGAACAGGAAGATGCCGACCCGGTCGATACTTCATTAATAAACTGACCGCTGAGTGATCTTGCTTTGGAATCTGTTCGTCTTCAACGACTTCGAAATATACGGAAGTTATGGTTCGGAAATACCCAATTTGTGCAATGGTTCAATCTATGGCGGCCAATGTTGTCGTGGTGGCGTGCGTTTGTCGGTCTACAAAAAGTGCCCTCAATTCTTACCCAGATAGCCACAACCCAGGTCATCAATTGTCTCAAACAAGAACATTCTAAACCGTTGAACGCAGCAACTTGGTTCACACGTGACCTTATTCTTTCACCATGCACGCCGCAATCGTTAACACCTGGGGCGAAGCGCCTACGTACTCCACTATCGAACTCCCGCCCCCAACAGCAACCCAGGTCCGCATAAAAATCATTGCCGCTGGGCTGCACAATCTTGTACGAGCACGCGCAGCGGGGAAACACTATTCGACAGCGGGAACGCAACCACCCCACGTTCCAGGTGTTGACGGCGTGGGGAAGATTGCGGAGACCGGCGACATTGTCTACTTTAACTGTCTCACAGCGAAAACTGGTTCCTTCTCCGAGGAGATTAATGTCGAAAAGAGAGACACATTCCCCCTGATTGAATCCGCAAACGAAGATAACATTGCTGTACTCGCGAATCCGGCGATGAGTTCCTGGATGGCGCTCAAAGCTAGGGCAGGTGTGAAGTCTGGAGACAAGTTCACTGTCGCAATCATCGGCGCGACTGGTATAAGTGGATCGGTTGCAGTCCAAATTTCGAAAGCACTTGGTGCAACTCAGATCATCGCAATCGGAAAGCCGGGCGCCAAATTGGACAAAACCACAAGCTTGGGTGTTTCCACTACAATCGCACTTGCAGACAAACTGGAAGATACAGATTTCAGTGCTGCTTCAGATGTCAACATAGTCCTTGATTATCTTTGGGGAAGCGTGGCGAAGGCAGCTTTGAGTGGTATTATCGCAAAGCGGAAGAACAAGAGTCAACGTTTGACGTGGATTGAGATAGGATCTTTAGCAGGAGAGGAACTCGATGTCCCGGCTTCAGCACTGAGAAGTACTAACATTGCATTTCTTGGATGCGGACCTGGCAGCTGGACATTCCCTGAATTAAATCAACATCTACCAGAGATGTTGAGGGCGATTGCGGAACATCAGTTGAAATCGGACTTTGCAATTGAGAAGCTCTCAGAGGTTGAGGGGTGGTGGAATCAACTTGGGGGACCTAGAAAACTTGTCAAGCCGTGATGTACCTCCGATTCACATAGGTAGATCTCTACACATAGCCTGAAACTGCACATACACATTTCAAAACATGTTATATGTCTAAACGAGCATGGTTGTTCTTCTTCCATAAAAGTAGTGCGATTTGTGGCTGTGGCTCGACTATCTGAACATTCGATCACTATTAACGATATTAATTGAAAACAGTAGGATACTTCCGACTTGCGTTAGAATTCAATCGTTGAACTTCTGGATCACATTATTTGTCGTACTTTTTGTCTTTGCTTTCGCCGATGTTTAAAATAAATTTATAGCAGGAAAGTTCACAATCGAATGGCAAGATTCTATCAGGAAACACATTATTGATTACTATATGCTAAAACCCTAAACGAATGTACCTAGCCAATGAATAAAAAACAAAATGAGACGAAGAAGTGAAGGATGTCATTCCATGCATGCGCGGTCAACAATTTCATCTTTCCTGAGATGCCGTGGATAGGAAAATTGGACCGGTTCAAAACTTCGTCTAGTAATATTTGGGGTTGGCCGGGTCAGTAAGATCGAAGATGACGGCGGAGTGAGGCTTAGCACCACCACGGTTGGTGAAGGCAGCAGCGAAGTCAATGGAGCGGTTGAAGCTCAGACCTCCGTTGGGGAGAATGTCAATCCACTGAGCCTTGAAGTCAGCGGGGGTGTTGACAACGCTGATGTCGCCGGCCTGGACGAAGTAGTCGGTAACAAGGAGGTGCTTCTTGTCAGGGGAGATCTTGACGTAGTGGGGACCGACAATGCCCTGGTTTTCGTTGGGGTCATCGAGACGCTTGACGTTATTGAGATCCGAGATGTCGAGAGCAGCGACGTGGTTGCCGAGGGTCAGGGTGAAGTAGGCGAATTTCCCATCGTCAGTGATGTCGGAGTAGATAGCCAAGTTGTCACGAGCGCGGGGACCGAGGTCGAAGAGGAGTTCAGCGACACCTTGCTTGCCTTGAGCATTCTTGCGGAAGGCTATAGATAGTTAGATTATGGTAGTGGGTAAATCGGGAATGAGGGGTTCACATACGGTAGATGATCCAAACTGTACCAGGGCCGACAGCGGTAGCAAGAGCAGCAGATTCCTTGTTACCAGGAATGAACTTAACGTCTTGAATACCAGCGCCATTGGGGATAGTGATGGTGCTGATGATCTTGCGGCTATCGAGTTCCCAAAGGCGGAGAGTGTTGGCACGCTGGATACCGAGGGCAGAGGCAGGCTTGAGAATGCTGAGCGGGACAACAAAGTCAGAAGTGAGGATGAGCTTCGCTTTCCAGTCGATGGATAGGCCGTGCGGGCTGAACTGCTCGCCGAGGATGTTCAGAGTAGAACCGACATCTTCGGGCCATTCGTGGATGATGTTGAAGTTGGCATCAGTCTCAACGAGACGACCCGGGGAGGTGCCGACAGCAGAACCCATGTAGGTGATGAAGAAACCGCCATCGGGCTTGGCTCGGATCTCGTCAGTGATGGATGAGAGAAGAGCCCTATTGGACTTCTTGAACTTGGGCTGATAGGGATTGGTAGTATCGAAGTAATAGGCAGTGTCCTGGGTCTTCAAGAGAGAAAGCAGACCACCACCGACCAAGGTCTTGCCGTCAAGCGAAGAACCGAGATGGTGAGGGCTGTTGCCTGAACTTGGTACATCGGTAATCCACAAAAGGGTACCGAAGGTATCATCGTCCAAGGAATAAGTAGCAAGGAAGTCTTTGTGCTGGTTGTCACCTGTTTATCTTGTCAGTTATCAGTGCAATATGGAGATGGTGTTGGGGAAAATACCTGCACCGGTCCAGAAGTACCCAATCTTCTTAGGCTTGATGTTCTGGTTGCCAGTGAAAGGTGGGCTGCTCAGAGGTGGGGTCGGGATTTGTAGAACAGGCAGAGGGGGAGCATTGCTCGCCAGAGGCTCAGTGACTCCTGGGATAGAAGGGATCAGAGGAGGGAGACTGAGGGCAGCAGCGCCACTAGCCAGGACCGTGTACAAGAGGGCTTTTGAGTGCATATTGAACGAAAGAGTATTAGGCCGAAGAAGAGAGAGGCGTATTGAGCAAGATCTGAGCAAGTTCCTGATTATTAGAAGAGTTATGAGTCTGATACTTATAGACTTCCACTCCCTTTACCACAGTTCCTGATTCCTACACGATCAATAATCTTCCTGTTGTCATCCCGCCTCATGAGAATCTTCATCTCCCATGAAACCCCGCTGAGATGGTGTTATCAAGCCCTCAGTTGACGAAGACTATCGAAAGAAGACTGAAGACATCGAATAGATCGACAGGAGCATGAGGTTCGTCGAAGACGATCGGCGACCAGGACGGTGCTGCTTTGGACCGCATGCAAGTGCCAACGACTGCCAAAGCCCAAAGACGTAATTGAGCATCAAGAGACGCTGTCAAGGCTAAGGGGATCTTCGGTATGCATGTAGTTGCATGACTACTAGGATCGATTTGGGCGAACACTGTATCCCGTGTCGTCGTTGCGGCTGGTGGCGTCCCCTTTCAGTCATTTTCAGTCCTGATTTAGGCCCCAAGACGACAACTTTGACATGGGACCTCAGGAAATCTTCCGGATCCTATAGAAAGAGTTAGTTTTGGGGCGGTAGTTGTCATCCGGTGTGGCTTTGACCGAGCTGGTGCGTCTTGTTTCCCCGAGCCGCCTCTGCCAAGGACTTCTTGCAGTCTTTCCAGCTATCCCGTGTAGTCCGAATATGTGCGGGCTTCATGAGTGGATGCCACTTTGAGTGATAAAGAGGATTTAGAAGTAGCCTAGATGTCCGAATCATGGTCAACAAGATTGCGTGAGTGTATGCATGGGTGATAAAGAGATTGGGCAAAAATTCGATAGACTCTAAATTTTTGGTGTGTATAATCCTCCCCTGGGAAGGGTCATGCAACTGGAAATGCGCTTGGTTGTCTGACCTTACAGATATCTCCCTGTCGATCATGAGCACCCAAATCCAGAATTGGATTGCAAGGCTGCAGATTTACAAGGGGACAAAGGGGACGTCTGCCTGGCTTCAAAAGCTTAGTGCTCCCAAATACGAAAGTGTACGCCTAAGTGGATGATGCGATATGCAAGAAAGCTTAGGCATTGCGCTGAACGTACTCTAGACAGGTAGTAATACTGTGCGTCTGCGTGCTGCCAAATTGAAGCACATGCAGCTGAACATCGGAGTGAAAGACCCGGAGCGTCGAGAGCCAATCGACTTGGACTGTAAGGCTTGATAATGATTTCTCCTGTTGGTTTCGTCTCTGGTTTGCGCGATTAAGCTAGAATCGTCTTGGTCGCAACCTCATGTCCTACTCATTACATACCTGGGGACAGTATGTTCGGCTTTTTTTGGACTAAAAAGCACCAACCGTGCTCGTCCCGTTCCCGTTCTTTTGCCCCCGATGCTTGGTGCACAGTGCATGGAGCTTGACCAATCTTGGCCGAGGGCTGGGGAAGATCGACGGCCTAAACATCAATAAGTTCATCGCGACATCCTTGGCGAAATCGCAACACTTGCTTCATGGTACTCCACCGACCATCACAATTTGGTTTTGCGATCCCATTCTCAAAGCAAGTGGCAATCTCATCGCCAGCATCGCTGATTTGCCGACACTCGATCTTAGAGCAAGGCGTGCTAATGGAATCCAATACACGCGAAAAAGAAGGAGGGGGGAACACACAATGGGATCAAGGACCATCTGCCAAAAGCGTGATATAAAAAGTGTGTTAGCAGTCTGCACATATGACATCAACCGACTTTTTTCTCAGCCACCTCGTTGCCTCTTTTTCCAACATGAAGCTGACTGGTTTTACAACTCTTCTTTGTGCCTCGGGGGCGTTTGGTGCGGTCTTGAAACGGGCTGACGCTCAATTCAAGGTTGGTCAGCCAATTGATGCCAACGGCAAAGGCGCTCCGATTCTAGGTATGGTCCTACCTCACAGTCGTGATTGGTGATCGAAAGGTACTCAGAGCTGATTTCATGAAGGTGGTACCAACAATCAAGTCGATCGAGACAACCCAAGCAATCTGGGTGAGCAGAGTACAGATGCCGGGACTGTTCCCAACTTGGTCAGTATATCAGAAACAAACACCGGATCACTACTTACCATCGGCAGAAATGGCGATTCTCCGATTCGAAGACCAAGATCTTCAATGGTGGTTGGGTACGTGAGCAGGTTGATAATGACCTTCCACAAAGCCACGACATTGCTGCCGCTCAACAACATTTAAAGAAGGGTGCTATTCGAGAACTCCATTGGCACAGAGTGGTAAGTGGTACCGATCCGTTTGCGCAGACCAACATCTAACTCACCTAGGCCGAATGGGGTTTCGTATATGCTGGCCGTGTTCTTGTCTCCGCTGTGGATGAGAATGGAAAGTACCAAGTAGATATCCTCGAGTTTGGTGATATTTGGTACTTCCCCAAAGGCCAGGCACACACTGTTCAAGGTCTTGATGACGAGAACGAATATCTTTTAGCGTTCGACGACGGCAACTTCGATGCCGCGGGGACAACGTTCAACATTGACGATTGGATCGCGAAGACTCCGCGAAAGATCCTAGCGAAGAACTTTGGTGTCCCCGAATCAGTGTTTGCGTCGCTTCCAACAACTAACCCGTACATTCTGAACAGCACAGTCAGCAACCGCACCGTTACAGGTGGAAATGGACCACTCACTGGTAACAGCTCTTACGTGTACAAGACGTTCCAGCATAAATCTGAGCCAGTACCTGGAGGTGGTGGTCTGTTCTACAAGATCGATTCAACCAACTTCCCTATTGCTAAGACAATCGCTGCGACATATGTCGTGCTCGAGCCTAAAGGATTGAGAGAGCTCCACTGGCATCCTACTGTAGGTTCCTATCGACAACTCTTTTCATGAATTTACACTGAACATTTTACAGTCCGAAGAGTGGCTATACTTCCATCAAGGTCATGCTCGTGCTACGGTTTTCACCGGTAACGGCAACAGCCGCACTTTTGATTTCTCAGCTGGTGACACTGCTGTTTTCCCTGACAACGCAGGTGAGTTAAATCCAAACATTCACTTCGAAGGGTCTGCTCACATATCTTTCCTTAGGGCACTACATCGAGAATACTTCAGAGACCCAAAATTTGACTTGGATCGAGCTGTATAAGAGCGACCGTGTAGCCGATATTCCCTTGAGCCAGTGGCTTGCTCTCACTCCGGCAGACATTGCTGCAGCAATTCTGAAGGTACCGATCGATTTCGTAGAGAAACTAAAGAAGGAGAAACAGGTCCTTATCAAGGGCAATTAGCTCAGGCCAAGTCCACTAACTCGAACCAATGTTGGTTTTGTTATATGTTACATTGGATATTCATGGCTTGGGTTGAGATGGAATGGAATAAATGCTTACTCGATGGTGCGACTATTGTATATTATTATTCCAAAGCTCCTTATCACTTTAATGATAATCGTAATTCCAGCTTCGTCTTCAACGACATTGTGTCTGGAGTGTTGCGTGAGATGTATTCAGGGACATCATTGGTCGGAGATATCTCGGAGGGCGTGTTGTATTCGTCACAATGTCAGCTCTGGCTTACAAATTTATGTTGACAACATCCAATTTGAAGACTATTTAGATCCATGTTCTCTCTTTGTTCGACATCCACAATTCGCGATTCACTTGAACTTAGTATTCTGCCTTGCAATCTTCCGTATGCGATATCGGTTGAACATAGTGCATTATTGAGAAAAAATCCTAAAATGAAGGCTCTTCTTCTCGACGCCGAAGAAAAGACCGCCAAGGTCGGCAATGTTAATAAACCTGTACCTAAAAGCAATGAGATCCTGGTCCAAGTTATTGCTATATCACTGAATCCGATCGACCCACTCTATGTAGGAAATCCTCTTGGCCAAACTGGAAGGACAGTAGGAAGCGACTTCAGTGGGTTAATTACCTCCATTGGCGATTCGGTCCCAGGATCAAGCAACCTCGAGATCGGTGATCGGGTAGCAGGCTTTCTGCAGGGGGCATGTAGCGTCAATTTAAGAGCTGGTGCATTCGCCGAGTATCTGACAATAGATTGGGATCTACTGTGGAGAGTGCCAGACAACATCACACTTGAAGCTGCGGCAGGAGTCAGCCTGGTGGCTTTAACTGCTGCGCAGGGAATATGGTATCGATTAGGACTGCAGGCGCCGTTCGTGTATGACGAAACCAAATCGTTGGCCGAAAACCCCGAATGGAATTGGCGAAAGTCGAACGAAAGGAGCGAGGCTGAACTCTTGAATGTCTTCATCTATGGCGCATCAACATCTGTCGCATTATATGCGGCACAAATGGTTCGTTTGAGTGCAGAAGCAAGTAATAAGAAAATCAAGGTTTTCGGAACAGCGAGCAAGGACAAATGGGAATTACTCAAAGCGGAACCATATAGGTACGACCATTTGGTGGATTACCACGATCAAGACTGGCCATCCCAAATAAAAAATCTTTCTGGAGATGTCGGAATGCATTTTGCATATGACTGCATCTCGGAAGGCGACACAGTCGAGCGCGTGTCGTCCATATTGGCAAGGAATGGAGTGGCTGCGATTGTACGATCTCGGGCAGGCGGAGCCTGGGTAGGAGACGATCTTCCCGTGGAACCGGTATATGGCGCGGTGTGGGAAGGGCTGGGAGAGGAAGTCCAATACCAAGGTTTCACCGTGAAGAAGTCATCTGCTGCAAGAGACTTTGCTGTCCGATTCTACGACTGGCTTGGCGATACGGCTGGAAAGAAGTGGGTGCCGAATCCTATAAGGATAATGCCTGGGGGTTTGGAGAGTGTTGTCAATGACGGCTTTCGTCTTCTTGGGGCTGGCACAATGGACAAGAGAGATATAAAGAGAAATGAGCCGTGGATGAGACCTGTAGGTGCAGAAAAGTTGGTGTACAGACTTTAACGTGATCAGCGCTCAGGTGCTGGTGGGTTTAAGAGGCGCCTTGGCTTGATTGTTGGTGGTTTTCAAGTACTTAGGTATGATGAATTTCAGTCGTGGCATGTCAGTTGATCATGACGACTCAGCGATAGAAAGAACCATAGCAGAGTGATGGAACCTTCGCCGCGAGAGTTGAGGACGTGGCTGTACATATCGGCTCCCCTCTCCGACTATTCCCGAAATGGCCGCAGGGAGATTCTCGCTGCCGACTTTCCCAGCCATCTATCTCTCCAACACCAGCTGGTGTAACCACACGCGTCATCCATGAGCAGCGGCGTCCATACCGCACAATTCAAGATGCTTTGTTGCCAATGGGATCCTACGAATGTGGCCAGTGGCCCTGCATGCCACCCATGGAAGGATGCCAGCACCCACCTCATGCCATCGTCAGAACTCACTTCAGATAAATACGTATAATTATTTTACTCATTTGTACAATGGTAAACAACTCAGTCGTCCCTTAATAACATATTGGCTTCTCTCGCTCTGAGAGAACAGCTTGCTTACATTGATGCTCTTTGGCCCGCTCAGGATAAGTGCAATGCACATTAAACAGCGACAGGCTTACCCAGGCGGTACGCAATTCTATATATGCGCTAGTCCACAATTCAGAGGATGCTGCACTGTAGACCCGTGCTACTCACAAGGTTGTCCCAATCCCATCGGGACGTAGATCTAGCTTACCGTCGCGTCGTCGTAATGGCTGCGTCGATGATTCCTTCACTGGCGTCTGGAAATTTGTGGCTAGCTATACAAACACAAGTTGTCCCTACGACATAAGCATGGCTTCACAATTCCGTCCCGAAATGGAGTCAAGAATTCGGAACTTTTCAACGCAATTGTTAGATTCGATATCGGCAATCTCCTCTCCAACACCAGCACGTGGTTCGCCAGTCCCCAGTCCCGCGTCAACGCTGATCTCCACCACGACACGACCTTCATCTGTCGAAACGATTGCAAGTATAGAAGGAGGTAAAACCGTCTATATCACTGTTACTCATTCACAAGAACCAACAACTCGTGCGGATGTGGCGACTCCAACAGCACAGACCGCATCGCAAAACCGCAATGACGGCAATTCTAAAGCAGGACCCATTGCTGGGGGTGTTATTGGTGGTCTAACATTGTTATCGGCTGCTATTTTCGTCGTTTTCTTACTCCGCCGGAAGAAGCGTGCAAATGAATGGAGGCAGGCAACGCTTCCGCCGCCTTACGCTGCGGCAGATATGTCTGAGGAACTTCAAAGTGGTGCGTAACACTGACTGACACACAACACAAATGTAACATCACTTATTGTTATACAGGTACACCCACCATATCTTCCAGCACACCAAGCGGCACAGGGGTGACCGAGAAGGCAGGACTTAGAAATGATGAGGGTAATATTGATGCTGTACCGCAACTTGACAGCACGATGATTAGGCCAGTGACCGAAATTGGAGGGGATCCGCTGGGTAACATTCCTGAGCTCCCTGCCACCGCTCCCTCGCGCGACGGAACTCCGTTGGGAACTCAACGGGAATCGTCAGCTGGATACTCAAAAACACAGAAAGAAGGAGAAAATAAAGCAGTCAGTTGGACTCAGTTCAATTCTTTGGGAAACTGGGCCACCGCTTCACGCCTTTTCCAGCCACATGATGTACCGGATGCCTCAGCACCTGTCTGGGAAAACATGTTTAATTCAAGAAAGTCCGAGGAGAAGTCAGAGAGTTAAGAGCCTTAAATCGTAATAAAAACTGTTCCATTAATAAGAATCAATCTAAAAAGGTTGACTTGCAGCACCCCTGATTTCCAGTTAGGGCATGTCATAGTAGTCTGCATTGTAGATCATGTTACAAAAGCTTCCTTGTCTCATTATAAGTCACAGCAACTGTACTTCTCAAGTTAGATAGGTTATCATCCATGAATTTTTATATTAGAACAGTTCTAACCTTCCAATGTTGCAGGTGGTGGAAGATGTCTACACGTGACATGTATCGCTTATATAATCTTCATGTTTTGGTGGGGTATTTCGCAAAGTCAGATCAGGCAGAGAGCCAAGATGATCACTGCTAATCTTGATCATCAACCTTTCTATTCATTCTCCTGTACTCACCTCCAGCCCTTACAAAAGGTAGCTTCACCTACTATATACTCACGCGCAACCACTGGTAGTTCCTGGTGCCTTCCATAGCCCCGCTGACGTCATTCTCTCTCCCAACTGGCTTCCGAGCTATCGAACAGCATCCATCGTTATTTGTTGTTTAACTGCCCTTTTACTCTAACTTCACGACTTCAGTCTCGGCAACATGTCTGAGGAAAATACTGCTCCTGTGGGGTCCACATCGCCCGCTAAGACTGCTGCACCGATACCGCGCTATTTCCGCAACGATGCGGATTTGGCTTCAAGAGAACCTCATAAGCAGCTACTCGCTTCACTCAATCGTCTCATCACCGAGTACCCACCTCATCGAGTACCTCCAGGTGGAGGGCTCTACTATGGCCCAATTTCTGTCGCCTATTTGTTCTACGCGCTGCACAATCTTTATCCCGATTTGACACTAGACGACTTCCCCATGAACACGTGGTCCGCGGCATACATTGAGCAAGCTCAGGCAAATATCAAATCATATCCTGGGCCGACCCCAAGCAAATGCGGAGTGAGCGACGACATCATGTCTCTTCTCGCTTTGTACGCCGTGACTGCGAAAGACCCTGATACGGTGAAGGAGCTTTGCGATTTTGCCGCAGTAACTATCGAACCAGAAGCCTCTAATGAGTGGCTTTATGGACGTGCCGGATACCTTTATATTCTACGATTGGTTCGCGGCGCATTCCGGGACAACAAGGAAGTGGTCGAACTCATCGAGGATACGACGGACGAGGTTATTGAGAACATTATGGACAGTTCGCGGCCCTGGAAGTGGCACGGCAAGGCCTATGTTGGCGCTGTACATGGCGCCATTGGAATCATTACGCAGATTGTACTCACCGATCCTTCTTGGGCCCCGAAGCTCGAGGCAGAGCTCGGTGCACTTCTGAGCTATCAATATGACAGCGGGAATTTCCCATCGTCACTCCCGCCGGGACGTGACCGGCTTGTCCAATTCTGCCATGGTGCACCCGGTGTTGTCGCGTCGCTCATATCTATCGAGAAGTACTTTCCCGATCTCCAAGAGCGGATCGCCCGAGTAGTGGCAAAGAGTCGAGAATGTATTTGGGAACGAGGCCTTTTGACCAAGGAGCCCTGTCTTTGCCATGGAATCGCAGGAAATGCTCTAGCACTCGATGGAAAACAATTCGAACACTTCCTCAGCTACACAACTGGCCACGAGATTAGATCCATGGACAAGGATGGTATGCTAGAAAAGTCTGATGACCCTTCGGCATTATGGTGTGGCGAGGCGGGTCGAGCTTGGGCTTGGGCAGTTGCCGACAAGGGGTTGGAGAAGAGGTTTCTTGGCTACAACGACCTGTGAATACTATGGTGACAGGTGGGAGGGGGTGTAAATATACTATGAGGGGCACGATGTGACGATTCACGAAATGGACGGCCGGAACCCGAATCAGCGTGCACTTTCCTAGTCACTAGGATGCACGAGAGGACAACTGAGCCTGACTTTACTTATTCAAGTACCCTTTGTATTGCCTCTGTGTTCCATACTAACCAGAATAACGACCTATGTTCTCATGTTCTCATCTTTTCAAGAGTACTACGCAACTATCCACAAGCTTGCGCCCCTGGCGTATTAATTTATTGGCAAACTCCATCGCAATCCTGTGCTTCTGTTCCCAACCTTTAGTTTGCGCATATGGCTCGAGAAGGGAATGGTGCAGGTCACCGTTCCCCACGCGTTGTGCATGGTTGTTGATTGCAACGTCGGAGACCTGGTTCAAGTATGTCAAATGGCATTGCCTGTTATATGACTAACACTAAACTTTGGCTACTATGAGATATGTTGTCACTTTCAACAGCTGACAGCGAAACAAATTGGCATGCTTAGGTTGTGCAAGAGCTGTCGCGTTCGGGTATTGACGGGACACGACGCGCGTGGTGAAAGCGCTTCAACAGCGCGAGTCCCATCACCTCAGTTGTACTTGATCATAGAATTTGCAAACTATCTATAGGAAGAAACGCCTCCACAACTTCTTCCGCGTCATCACCTCGCTTTATTAGGACTCGATCCTTATCAACAACGCTCTCTCGTCTCACCTCTTTGTCGATGGTTGACCGGTCGTTTTCATTGATGGCAATACAGATATACGAAGGCTCGACGGGTTTGTAGTATCAATTCACAGGGCTCGACAACTTCGCTTGCTGTAAAATTCTCCATGCTCAAAGCCCCCCTCCTTGGTTGACACAACCTTATTTCCGGTTGCCGCTCACTACGAGACTCTTTCCCACTCCTCCAAAGTCTTCCTTCCCCCAATTGACAATTCCAACGTCCTTCCCCTCCTTCTTTCTTTCTGTCTGTAAGTGTCTACAAAGCAACGACATTTCACCCACCTGATACGAGTATCTGCGCATCAAGGACTGTCCGGTTTGTCTTAATATCACCATGTGGCTTACCCGGATACTCTTCTCTGTGCTGTCCGCTACGCTGGCTGGTAGCATTTTCCTCAAACCCGGCGACACGTCCCCATTGAGAAAGCTTGATTGTAACATCACCATTGTTTCTGGTCTTCCTTCTCCCTTTGAGTCCGGTATAGTCTCATACACTACGCCAATGCCATCTACCGCTAACCGGTTACAGCCCATGTCCCTGTGCGACGGGAGATCCGGGATCTGAATAAAAACTTTCCCGACCAGTGGAATGTTTACATCCTCGGCTTAAGGTCTTTCTTCGACATGAACCAGTCATTCTCTACTTCATTCTACGAAATTGCTGGTAAGTTTTTACTAATTCGTTGATATATGGGATAACTGAACCTGTGTGTAGGCATCCATGGGAGACCTTATAAGATATGGCAGGGCGCCGAAGGCATACCCGGAAAGGTTATCAATGGTTACTGTCCACATCAGAACACGCTGTTCTTTGGTTGGCACCGCCCTTATCTTGTGCTCTTTGAAGTAATACCTCGCGAACTTCATTACACACGCTTCCCCTGCACTGCATTAAGTAATAGACGATATCAGCTAACCCATGACAGCAAGAACTATATAATCATGTTCAAGCCGCCGCGTTAAGATTTCCACCTCATCTCCGTGATCGATATATTGCAGCGGCAGACTCGTTTCGAATTCCATACTGGGACTGGGCCCTTGGGATAGCAGGGGGAAATCTCCCCGATTTTTTCGTGTCGCCAACATTGCAGGTGATCGGCACTGATGGCTATGACAAGAATATATCTAACCCTCTCCACAATTACAACTTTAATCCTTTGATCCCTGGAGATTTTGATAGTAAAGCAAGCATCATTTCCGCCCGTCCAACATCATCATCAACTAATCTGTGCCTTAGTTTGCGAGAATGAACACTACTACGAGATGGCCGACGACTAGTGGACCTGACGGAATATCACAAAACAATTTTTTTGGAACTAATTTTAATAATTTCCGACGGAGTTTCCACGATACTGTGTCAAAAGGGTTCGGGACAGCGAAATCCTTGAACGAATTCAGCTTGAATTTCATCGAGGCGACTCATGGCCATGTCCACTATGTAATTGGGGGAGCTAATGAAGGCACTACTAAGCATGAAGGTCATATGTGGCCGGTAGAATACTCGGCATTCGAGCCGTTATTCATGCTCGTTCACTGGTGGGTATTGAACCAAATATGACACCGCGATTGCTGATGTTGTTATAGTAACGTTGACCGGCTTTTTGCACTATGGCAAGCAGTACATCCTGATCTTTGGGTGGAACCAGCCAATATCAACGGGAGGGGAAACTTTGTCCTAGAAGACAATACCTGGGTAGACGGGAATACTGAACTAAAGCCATTCTGGAAGACCAAGAATACGTTCTGGACCTCCAACGATGCAAGAAACACTATCGATCTTGGTTACGTCTATCCCGAGACTCAGGAATGGAACTACGAGACAGAAGACGAGTACCGCTCAGCCGTGAACACGTCGATAGCAACCTTATATAGTTCTAGCGCCAGGGCAATGCTTACAGCGAATGCGGGAGCTCAAGGAAGCCCACTAAACCATATCATTGAGGACGATAGATTTTTGGATTGGAGCATCGACATAGAAGCTACGCAAAGCTTCTCGTCCTCATTTATCGTTCGCTTTTCATTACTTGACGAGTTATCATCCGAAGCCGCCACTCCCGTCGGGTCATGGAGTGTCCTCATGCCCGAGCAGAGTCACGACAAGGCCAGACTACCTCGACGTGCGAGTCCGAACGAGAGTCGTTTCCATGGGACACTCGATTTGACACCCGTTATTCTGGACCAAATCGCCGCACAGAAACTGGGGAGTCTCGACCCGATCGATGTCGTTGCATTCCTCAAGCAGGCATTGACCTGGGAGATATACTCAGTAGGTGAAATCTATTATCTGGAATGAACTACGATTGGGGTTACTCATGATACTCTTAGGAAGATGCCAAACAAGCTGCGCTACGCTTCTCTAACGACCTTAAAGTCACGATTGTAAGCTCAAGCGTGCGCATCCCCAAGGATCCGGACTTGCCCATGGAATACAGTGGACTATATACGGAGCACCCTGAGGCAACTCGAGACAGATATGTCAGGGGGAATTGAGCTTGATGAGTACGTGGCTCTTGGTTTTGGTAAAATCATTTCGTCGGTTCAGAACGGGAGGCGAAAGAGATGGAGTTTAGGCAAAGATGACGGCTATGCGAACTAACTTGACGACCTTGTTTTCGATCTCGTATGATGATGGGATGCAAAGGATATCTCCCAAAAGTCGCATGGATGATACGATATTGTGGAAATGGAAGTGAATGTAGCGAGTGACTAAAGATGGCATCTACGTTAACGTTCCGGCTGCTCCCTTATCCATCACTTTGCCTACATATATATATATGTACACATGAAACCGCTCTACCTGGCACGAAAATCGCACGCCCTTTTCTATGAACTGACTCAACTCTCCCGCCACCTCGCCCTTGCCTCGAGTATACTTGGATCAAGACGAACTCGCACACACAAGTACGCACCCAACTAGGTTTTTGCATGTCACACTCTTGTGTAAGAACGACTTTAACGTCTTTGCAACGCTTTCATAGGTTGAGAATCCACATTTCTAGTCCATCTACTTTTGGGTTTTCCGGATCCAAATTACTTGGCTTGGTGGTGTGGTACAGTTCTGTGTTCTGATTTTAGAGATAGAGAGAGAGAGGGAGAGAGGGATTCGGTTGTGGGTTTGGAGATGCGCGGAAATCGTAGTGTTTGCTGTTTGAGCTGCTCGGGTTGCTTATCTGCTTAATGGTCGTGTTTGTTTACTTCTCTTGTTTATCTCGCGTGGTCACTTTACCTATTGAGTTCGTTCATTTAATGAGTTAGTCTCACCTGATCACTTTACTTATTCGCTTGACCTCTTCACCTCTTCACTCACCTACTCCGTTCACCCGTTCATTTACTTGTTCACGTATTTCATATCTTCATCTTCATATTCATCTCCACTCGCCTTTTCACACATACAAAATTCGGACACACATAATTAAACATTCTTCTTTTTTCCTACACCCTACTACTAACACTACCGATCCTCCTTGAATTTACAATTCTCTTAATAATGATCTGAACAGCAAATGCGTTTCAGTTCAGTTCACTTCTCTTGCTTACATGCATACATCCCATTCACTCACTAAAGCCCCACTTCATCCCCACGCCCGCTACGTGTCTAGCACGTGTCCTTTTCACCGTTCACCCTCGCGCCCCGCAAAATTACCAGCATTAAGGATTTTCTCCTCACTCACTCGCCAGTAGGAGTATACATTACATAAGACACACGCAGGGTCAAGTAAAGGAGAAAAAAAGAAGTAAAAGAAAAAAGGAAATCTTGGCTGCGTTCTAGCAGCAGTGGTATCAAGAAAAAAAAAAGACACAGAAAAAGACCCCCCTACCCGGAAATAAAAAGAAGACGAAGATTCGGCTAATCCTCATAGTCTCCTGATTCAAAGCAATCTCTCTCATACATCCATGTTTTTCTTCCTCTCCAATTATGAACACTACCCCATTTCAAAGAGCGACTTCCACCCTTGGGTTTTGTAGATATCTAGACCAGCTTAAGGGCATGGTGTGGTATCGTATCCGGTATCGTATCGATTGGTCGGTCGGTCGGTCGGTCGATGAAGGAGGAAGAAAAGGTCGAATATCGTGCCGTGCGATGTAGGTATGCAAAGTGTCGTAGAGAGAGCTTCGAATCGAAATATACACAACGCCTCTCCATGCAAGTGTAGGGCGGAGCAAGAAAAAGAAATAGGGAGGGTTTATGCACAGGGTACTTACATACAGTAAAGGATCGACTTGAAGAGATGTACACTCGCTCCATGAAAGGTGGAATCCATTTTCCTGTACGTAGTGATGATAGGGTCGAACATGAACGTGTCGATGTACACTCGATGAGCTTTATATACAGGCGATGTATAGCCTGAAAGGAACTACTATCAAATCGCGGGAGGACGATTTCCAGATAGGGTGCCGAAAAGCTGCTCCGGTGGTACTCGTGACGTGTTAACAGTTCTGTCAGGGTAGGTTGTCGGCGCGGGAACATATCCTTGGGATCTCTTGCGGAACCACTCTAGCGCGATACCTGCAACGACGAGAAGGAATGTGAGAGCAAGTGCGATAGCTAGGGCAATCAAGACAACAAAGCCTAGAGCCAGATTTTTACCTGTAACGGTCAGCAATCATATAAAATAAATAAGTAGGAGAATACCTACGACCGGAGCGGAACAGGTTTTGTGGGTTCTCTACGAAAACCTGAGACAAGCTACCCGCAGTGTTTTGAGCAGTCGAGGAAAGAAGCAGTGGAATCAAGGCAGTGCCGTTGAAGAGAACACCTGATGCAGTTCCGAAACCGGTCACATTGATCTTTCCGAGAATAAGGAGATCTTGATTCTGGCCGATTAAATCGGAGCGTCCGTGGGGCTTAGCCAACGAGAGAACTTGAAGGCCTCGGATCTCAGTACCCTGACCAAAAAGTCCGTTGACGGGCAACCATTTGGAGCCGTCATATCGATGGAGGAAGGCAGAGCCGTCACTCGTTCGGCCAGATGCCCAGATCTCAGTACCGTCGGCAGATCCGAGCGACAGAGAAGTAACCGGGCCTGGGAGGTCGCGAGAGTTGGCAAACTCTTGGAATTGACCGTTGGTAGAGTCGTAGAGGACGATTTTCGTCTGGTTCCTTCCCGCAGTAAGGTTGCCCGCGATTAAGAGTTTGGTGTCGGCGATCCAAATCATGGACGCTACCACTCCGTCCAGATCTCCTCCAGGAGAAGTCCATTGGTTGCGCTCGGTGTTCCAAACGCACACTGAAGGACAGCTTAGAGATCCGGCAGACTCGAATCTTCCGCCAACATACACATCTTGGGATTTTGGCCTCGGAGCGATTGTGTTGACAGTAACATTACGGCCTTGTAGAGCGGGCGGCTGAACGTTAGGGAAGTTATTGGCAGCAAGATCGTATGCGACTACTCCGGCAACCCTGTTGTTGTTGATGGTACCAGAGATGGAGCCACCGGCAAACAAAATATTGTTCGGCTGCACTGCCAAAGCGCCATATGTGGAGTTGGAGTTCATTTGATCGCCAAATCCACTGACCTTGTTCGAGTCATTACCATCAATAACGAGTACGTTGGTGATGTTTTGGCCGTCAGATCCCGTAGCAGCGAAGTGTCCTGCCAGAATAGTCTTGTTCATGTTGTTTTCCTTGTAGAAGATTGCCGCTACGACGCCTGTGGTGTTGAAGTTCTGTCGATCCGTCAAGGCACGCTTGCGATTAGAAGACTGCTGTTGCTGGGCCTGTATTTGCATTGGGAACGATTGGAGGGACAGACCATTGCTTGAACTTAAGGCAACAGCACCACTCGCTCCACTGGATTGAGATGATATGGAGCCGGCGAACAGAGGGGCGGCATTCGGAACTTCGGTGAAGGCGGTGAGTGAACCCTGAACGGCGATGGTATTGATGTTCAGATTTAGTAGCCAGTTGTTGCGGGAAGGGACCCATATTGCGAAGTTCCTCACAGGCAATGCTGGATTGGTGCCAAAGCCGTTAACACGGGTAAAGAAGCCACTGATGGCAAGGACCGTTTCTGGGGTATTGGCAGTGAGGTTGAGTGTGAAGGGAACTATGTTAGTCACAACGCCGCTCACGCCGGCACCAAGAGCTCGCCACTGGTTGTTCGAATAGCTGGCGACGCCATTAAGGCCTGTACCGTCATTCTTGGCGGTATTTGTGAAATTGCCTCCAACGAAGAGAGTGTTGTTCTGTTGGTATAAAGTATTGACCTGTCGATTAAGGCCGTCTCCTGCCAACGCGGTTGGGCCACTTGCATTATTATCAAGAGCGAAGATGTTGTTGCGCCCGTTATCCGAAGTAAAATTACCACCAACATATGTCCGTTCACCACTTCGGACCAAAGTTGAAATGATGGCTTGATCTTGAGGACGAAGAGTGGCACCAGCGGAATCGACAACCGAGTCTGCAAAATTAGTTTCCACCTCTTGCTTGTTAGGGTCGTACTCGAAGAGACCATTCAAGCCCCCTACTGATGCATTAAGAACCTTGAAACGAACTCTCTGTGCGACCACGGTCACAATGCCACTCTGGCCAGGAGACGGGGTCAAGGTAATGGACGGGCGAAAGCCGTTGGTGGCGTCGACAGGTCCAAGGTGGATCTCGTCGTACTTGTCGAAATCGTTAGTCTGGAAGAGGGTGACTGGTGGCTTATTGCTTCCACTTCTAGAAAGCGTTGCGTTGATGTCGACTCTTCCGCGGGTTCCACAGGTACCATCACCGATACATCCAGGTGTATAGATGGTGACGGAGTAGTTTCCAGATTGTCTCAAGTCTGGTTGGAAGACAATTGAGGCGGAGTTGGGGCCGATGTTGTCTCCCTGTACAGTTGCTCGCAGGTACTGTGAATTGCTGTTGTGAGAAGGTGATATAAGCCAAGGCCCGGTTGGTGTAGACGAAGCACCAGTCGTGACACCCCCGCATTTTGGTTCATTGAAGTCATTGATGGCGTAAGCGTATATATCGTTTTGGAAAAGCTCAATGCCATTCAACCCACCACCTTGGCCATACCACTCAGAGATGTCAATCCGGAACGAATTCATGCCAATGTTGTTGACGAAAGTAAAGTCCTGAGCGGAGAGATTGCCCTGGGGCAAGGGGCATCGGGCATCACAGAACGAGCGCTGACCGGATGAGGGGTCAACGTAGGAAAAGTTCATGATGCCGCCATCGGGCAAAGCTGTATAACGCCATGTCTTTGCACCGCGGTCTTCGAAGTTGGTGTTGTGGAGACGCAACTTTGTGGGCTGGAAGCCGAAACCGAAGTCGGCCCTCCAGAATCCAGGTGTGTTGTCGGCTAGAAGCCAGGTAGAACCAGTACCTTGAGCCTCTGCGTTTGCTTTGCACACGATGTTGTTTGGTTCGGTCAGGCCGGGCCGTCCAGAACTCGTTTGCGCGGTGAGATTAGCGGATCCGATGGGCAAGACCTGGGTGTCATTCTTAGTGGGCGCCGAACTATTATCACCTAATCCATTAAACTCTCCTCCGAAAATTATCTTCCCGTTCGGCGCTTCGATGATGGAATGTACAGGACCATTGAATCCAGAGAAGGGCATGTTCGTCCAGGAGTCCCTCCAGATGATGGCATTGGAGGCATTTCCGCCAGTGAACGAGCCGCCAACATAGACTTGTCCGCGACGTGCATCGCAGTAAAGCGAGTTGACGGATCCATTTAGCCCGTTTAGGGGAGAGACAGTGCCGTCGGTCACGTTGAGCAATGCGATTCCTCCGGGGGTGTGTGTCTGCCGTCCAACACTAGTAAAGTTGCCGCCAAATACGACACCCTCCAGCCGTCCATTACGCTGAAAAGCGCACATGGCCTTGACGTCGGCATCTGTTTCGTTGATGGAGGCGAAGACGCCGTTGGGAAAGCGAGAGAGGATGGCGCCATTGAGGGTGGAGGATTGCTCAGCCTGGCCCTGGTACTGATAAAGGGATATTGAGTCGAAGTCGCCAGCGAATGCGACGCGGCCGAGGCCGTCAAGACTGAGGTCAGGAGAGGGAACCTGGGGGAACGAGAAGGCGGCGGTTTTGGATATTAGGTGCGAGGACGCGTAGAGAAACGAGAGAGCAAGCTTGCCGGCCTGCGACCACGGCGCTGAGGAAAACGAGTCCCTCATGGCCAGCGGCGGGCGACAATGGCGACGGGGTGTTGTCGAAAAATAATATTTGGGGCGAGGTGTGTGACCAAGTGTCGAGCGAAGGTGAGGAGGAGAAACGAGCGGTCGATGTTTGCGTTTGAAGGTCACCAGATGATGGCCAGGCCCAACATTGCCGAGCAATCAGAGGACCGGGAAGGCGTGAGAGTGTTGGAAGTGTTGGAAGTGAGCGAGAGTGAGGCAGGGCAGGCACTCAGCTTGACGGCGACGGGCGGTGCTCAGTCCAGTCGAGTCGAGTCGAGTCGAGGGTGGGTGGAGTGTGGAGTGGGAAGGTGAGAGGGCGCCCCAATTGGCGTTGCGGCAGAAGGAGGAGCCGGGAGAGGGCCTGCTTGGCGTGGCCTGAGTGTGAGGATGCTTTGAAGGGTTGTGAAGGTTCTGCAGAGGCGGGTTGCCAAAGGCTGCGAAAGGCTGGTGACGCTGAAACGAGTGACTGCGGGTGAGGGTTGAAACGCAAAGGGAAAAGGGAAAGGGAATGAGAAAGAGAGGATGGCTCTCTCGCGGAGAGGAGGTTGTGGAGGGTGCAGGAGAAGGTGAGTGAGCGTGGTAAGAGAAGGGGTTGTGTGCGCGGGTTTGGACGCCGGCAGGAGTGCGCGCGCGCGGGCGGGAGGTGGACAGGCAGGCAGGCAGGCAGGGAGCCTCTCCAAGGTTAGAACTGGGGACTCTCTTAGCAGTGCTGGGCCTGTGGGAAGGAGCGAACAGACGCGGCGTTGCCGGAAGGGGAAGGAAGCTGCGGCCGGGCCCTCCTTTGCCTGCCTGTGCCTGCCTGTGCCTGGCTTGCGCCTTCCCCGTGCCTGTCCGGGGGGTTGTTGGTGTCCACCGTGGTGTTGATTGCGTCCGTCGGGCCAGCAACCAATGGAACGCGCGCTCAGCTCTGGCAAATCTCTCGATTCTCCTTAGCGGGCTTGGCCCCGACGCGTGACACGGACTTCAGCGGCTTTCACTCGTCCACAGGCGCAAACACAGCTGCCACGGCGAGCGAACCAACGGAACGAATTAACGGCGGATCTGCTGGGCAACAAATCATCTCCAGAATCCACCACAGTACACACTACCACAGTACCACAGAACCACAGTGTGCCATCTTAACCTACTTCGGAGAGACACTGCTGGCTTGTCAAAACGCTATTGTATTTCCACCCTCTCTACCTCTCCACCACGTACGCCATCCCTCGTGGTTACACCTCCGCCCTCGCCCACGCCTCTCCTCCCGCACGGAAAGCCACCCTGGCGACCCTTCCTGCATCCAATTAATTCTCCCCTCAAGAGAACCATGAACCCTCCGCCGTGGCTGGGGTGGTGACGCCGCCTTCCACGACCATGTTTGGGGAGTGCTGGGTGTGTGCAACCTCAACCACCATAGACTCTGCGTCTTCTTCTTCTCCTCCCCCCTCCTCTCCCTCCAGAATTCGATCCCCCACCTCCCTGTGTCCCAAGACCACTCTCACAGTATGATCCTAATCCATTCCCACTCAACAGTTTGGTTCCAACTCTCGAGCACGATGCCATGATCCATCTCCT
Organism: Dendryphion nanum; assembly: GCA_020744415.1. Lineage (NCBI taxonomy): Eukaryota > Fungi > Ascomycota > Dothideomycetes > Pleosporales > Torulaceae > Dendryphion > Dendryphion nanum. The sequence continues at coordinate 1,711,946 of JAGMWT010000008.1, forward strand.
ACCAGTCACTTGGACGGCCGCCGCGTCTCAGCGCCTCTTCCTTTAGCAACATTCCTGGCGAGACTGTCCACGTTTTGCCTGAGATCCCCAGGCAATGCGCCTCAACATATGCCTCCCGTCCCGTCACCTCCTTCTTACCTGATTCCTCGCTACCGATGACGCATCGATTTGACTTTTCTCAACATCAATGCCCTCACATTCTCTCTTCCGATAGTCCACATATAACCTTCCAGACTAATATTCCCCTCTACTCCCGCTGTCTTGCGCGATGCTCCATCACCATCACCAACCTCAATCGTCATGCGCAAGGATGCCTCCCGCAACCGTGGCCATGTATCCCTGCTCGCACGCGTCCAACCGGCCGTTTCATATCCCTGACATCCCCACCTGAAACCACCCATCACGCTTCTGCCTTCCAAAACCCACCAACTTTGTCACCGCGGTGCTTTTTTTCTTATTCGACGTCTACCTGCCGACTGCATCCGGCAACGCCTCGGTGCATACGCACGCCCTCAGGCCCTCACGGTCTCCGCAATCCAACTCATGGATTGTCTGTACAACATGCTGATTGACTTTGACAGCTCACCAAAGACAACCTTTTAGCGCCGTCTCCAGTACGACCCTCCATTATGATCCTGTTGGATCTGATTGTCCTGACTTCCGACATTGTGACCTCGCGCGGACTCTCGGCTTGCATCTGTACGACACCGTGAACGCCGAGAGTGCATGCATGTAGCCCGAAAAATTGTGTGAGGAGAAAAACAGCAAGGCTGGTGTCGCACGACGATTCCACCAAGCTTGTGAAAGAGCGTGATAAATTTAGAGGTGGGGTTTCCCGTCGCACCAAAACAGCAAGAAGTGGGCCTCGTATGGACACTACAACACAATACCAATACAATCCCCATCGTGGATTGTACCATCCATGTACCCGCAATTTTGCTGGCCTTGGCCTGTGTGGTATCCAATCTCACCGGCTGGGCCACGACTTACTCTGGATTCTGGAGCAATTCCCTTTCGACTTTTCTCGAGCTGCCCAATTTAGAACAACGTAAGAGTGTCTTCCTCCCAGCACCGTCGTTTTGCAGTTCTGAATAGCAACGGTTGCTATACCATCTTTTAATAGACATGAGGTCAGCGCAGCCCTGCGCTTGAGACCACACTAGTGGATGATTTTAGCGCGCAAACGGGTAAGACGACAGAAACATCGATGCAGCTTTCTCAAAGTTGTATCAGAGCCCAAGTCCAATAACACAAACTAGAGTATATTCTCTCAAATGAAATATGTCTATTGCCTATTACGCATTACATCTAGTAAATCGAGCTATCAGAACCAGCAACAAGTTCTTGGACCCAACATTAACTTCTTACACGCCCAAGCATGATAATCTATCCGGTACGCCGCGCTCATGCAGTCATCAAGAGGCCTCCAAATTCTAATTTCAACCTTTCTTTCAATGTCATCTCCTCTCATCCCCTTTTTATTGCTCTGCATCCCTCGTTCTCTTCTTCTCCTTAAATCCTTGCTCTGTTTCCAGCGCTCTATCCAGTGGATAAGCCTTTGTCCACGCGCTCGCGATGAATGCGACGGCCGCAAATACTGTCATCACAATCCAGATGTACCTCAATGCATCAGTGTAGCTGTCCTTCAGTTGGCTCTTCATCGGACTGTCTGGCATGGCCTTGATGATCTGCACAAGCCCAGCAGCATCCCTCGAATATTCGGCTGCCTTGTCAGCGAGCAGAGGATATGTCAACATCTTTTTCTTCATCTGGTTCTGGAAGATGACTCCTCCGATGGCTACACCGATGGTCTGGCCGAAGGCGCGCAGGAAAGAGAAGATGTTGGATGCGTAGGCTTGGTCTTTGCTTGTCGCGGATGCTTGAGTCGCAATGGCCATGGCGGGGAATAGCATACCCGTGCCTAGACCACCGACCAGATTGAGAAACACCCATGCAACAGTCTTGGTGTGGGTTTCGAGATGGATGAGAAGACCCATACCGAGCGTTGTGAGAAACCATCCAGCCCAGACGGCCCATTGGTATTTGCCTGTAATGGCAATCGCGGCACCCACGCCCTGAACCTGTTAGCTGAGATAATATAGATCTAGCGACTTGTCAACATACCATAGCTGCGGGAGCAACAGTGAAGGTCTGTGGGAAAAGAGCTACGCCAGCCATAGTTGGTGACATTCCCTTGACAGCCTCATAGTAAAGCGGTAGGTAGTAAAGCACACTCCAGAGGATGATGCCGTGAATAACGGTACCAAGGTAAGTGACCGCAGCAGTAGTAGTCTTGAATACACTCGTCCGGATGAGCGGTTCAGGAGCCCAGAGTTCCTGATGAACAACGAAAAGAACCAGTCCCGCTGCGCTGACAAGCAGCGGAACGAGCGTACGCCAGCTGTCCCACGCATACTGCACTCCACCCCAAGTAAGCGGGATCAGGAAACCCGTTGTCGAGCCGAGGAAGAGGACCATGCCGACCCAGTCCACTCGTCGAAGTTTGGCGAAGAAAGAGCTAGTCTGGTAGCTAAGCTTGAGGAAGAGAGTGACCATAATGGTTCCGATTCCCAGAAAGGGAAGATTGATCCAAAAAACCCAACGCCACGATACACTCTGGGCGAAACCACCACCTAGAATCAAGCATTAGCCCTGACATCGCTTCTTTCCTTTCCCCTCAAGAAAAACTTACCGAGCAGCGGCCCCGCAACCGTTCCGATGGCCCACATCCCACTGATCAGACTAAACCACTTGCCCCGCTCCCTCAACGGCACCATATCCGTCACCACAATCTCCGTCATGGCAATGATGCCTCCACCACCCACGCCCTGCACACTCCTCCCCACGAGAATAACCGTAAAGTTATTCGCCAGCGCCGCCACAATCGAGCCCGCGAGGAACAGCGCCAGGCTCACGTAGATCAACGGCTTGCGGCCGAAGATGTGCGAGAAGGATCCGATTACGGGCTGGAAGACGGTGGAGGTGAGGAGGAAGGAGGTTCCAGACCAGAAGGCTTCGATTGCGGAGCCGCCGAGGACGCGGGCCATGATGGGGAGGGCGACGGAGATGGAGGTTGCGTCCAGGGCGGCCATGAGGGTTATGATGGAGAGGGAGGCGAAGGCGAGGAGGAAGGAGAGGGTGGGTTTGAAGGGGGTGTCGGTGGGTGAGGCGACTTCTGGGACTTTTTCCGAGAGGGAGGGCGTAGAGGAGGAAGAGGGGATGGGGTCGCCGGGGGGTATGTCTGGGTTGTTGGATTTCTCCTCGAGGGATGGAGGGGAGTTCGACATGGTGAGGTTTGGTCTCGGAGAGGATGGGAGGGAAAGGTCCCCTTGATTATTGAAATGGATATCGATGTGGAATAAACGAGATATGTAAATTATATGTATATGTGTATATATATACTCGTTGAACAAATAAACTCGAGGAAGAGGCGGGCGTATTTATCGAGAAGCAGAATACGAACGAGGCTTGAATTGGCTGTCTTATCGAAGACCAAGTATTGCGCACTCTGCTGCAATGGGGATGGAAAGAAAACGCCATTCTCCCCTCGCCATATATATACATGCGCAACGCAACGCAACGCAACGTTATGGCTCAACCTCCCACATCTGTACTGTAAGATACATACTCGGACGAATTCGCAAATGCACAGTTTGCAACCCTTCTCGATCCCAAATCCGCAATTACACCCGTCATGGCACAGAAATTGAGAGAGCTCGGATAGACTTCACTCCAGCTGCTGTGAATGAATGCACGAGATACCGCGCGCTAGTACACTTCTGGCTAGGAGACAAAAGCCACCTAGCGGGTGTACCGATCACGTGAGTCGGGGCGGGGGAATTGTATGGTTGGATGGGGTGGGATGCGCGGCTGGTCGGTTTTAAGAAGTCGAGCCGGGGGGATTTTGCTCCGAGCGGGTTGCTGTTGGAAGGACTCGGGTGGAGGCCTAGAGAGGAGTTGGTTACCTCATGATGTTCTGTTCTTGTGTGTTATTTTTTGTGCGTGCAGGGAGGAGGGCCAATCATGCTTTTCACTTTTCGCACTCGCTTGCCTGGTGTATTGAAAAGTTGGTCCCTTTTTGGGGCTAGATTTTGGGCGTGGATCGGATTGCTGGGTGGAGATGGTGGAGATGGAAGATGACTCGGTGAGAATCATAACGTTATCATGTCTTTCGTCTATCGGTCAGAGGGATTGGATCGATTCGGCTGTGGTTGCTGCTTGTGGCTTGTCGATGCGTAATGTGTGGCAGGCTGGATTGCGAGATACGATGCCCAGAGGGGGAATGGCGACATGGGCGAGGAGTGAGTTGTGGATGAATCGTGATGGTGGAAGCCTGGCGTTGGTTGTACGAAGCAGACCTGTACCACCACCGCGCCTGCCAGGGGAGTCGTCGTGATCCTATTGCCCCGAGCGGAATCAGATAGCACCGTTCGTCTTCTCGTCTTCTCGTCTTCTCGTCCTTTCGTTTTCTCGTCTTCCCATCTTCACGCATCTGTTCTTTTTCCTTCGCTTTCATCGGATCGCGAAGAGAGTATTATTCAGCACGGTAGCTCTATTACCGAAGCAAGACACACTGCTTATCTGCATGTCGCTACCCTTTTTCGCGTGTCTCGCCCAAGGTTCACCGACTTCATCGTCCATCCTTTCCAGAGTTTCAACTTGTCAACTTGTAGACTGAAAACATTTCTTCACCTACCGAAAGCAATGTTGCTATTGATAGGCAGTCTAAATCCTCACGGGTTACAACTGCAACCCAAGTTTCCCAGCAGTCTGCACTCACATTCCAACAGTCACTTCAGCTACCGCCTATGACCGCATGCGTAGACTAGCCATACACTATCCAAAATTCACAGCTCAGTGCCTTTGTCTCGTCCCAAGAGTTCCCTAGGCATCGCCGCTTCTGATGAATAACACGTGCGCTAACCCGTTTCTTTGTTTTCAGAATCCTTCTAGAAGAGCAGATATGTCGAGGTATGCGGTGCATTTCGTCTCTTTCGCTGCTCGCAACAATCAAGGCATAGATGATCCAAAGTCGAAAAGGCCAAATGCGGTCTCCTGTGAAGCAGACGAACCCATCGTCTACGTCGCTCGAGGGCTTGGAAAGACCAGTTCGCTCCTTCAAGTCTTTTATTAAATCTGTTCCGCGAAACCCTACTCTACCACGCAGCAATAGCAATAGCAACAGCAATAGCAACAAACCTTTGCCACCCACTCCGCCTCCCCCCAGCGAGACTTTATCGTCGCCACCATCGCCATCGTCTATGCTATCGAGTCCACGACGGAGTTCAAGTGTTACTTCGTGGAAAGCGCCTGCTGAGTGGTTCAACGACGCTTCGGTCGCCTCGAAAACGTACTTCGGAGCACCGCCCGCCCCTTCTGGACGAATTTACTCTCTACTTATCCCTGAACCTTCTCCTGATCTCAACGAAAGATTCATGGAGTTGAGCGCGAATGGAGGTCCGTCTCCTCCTCTTCCATCTAGGTTACGCCCCATCTACGAACGACCGAATCTGGATCTTAGGCCTCCTCGTTCTCCGCCAAAATCGCCCTTACCAACACCGCCATTAATTCCCCCGAAATCAAAAGCTAGGCTCCATAGGGAAAGCGTTGCAAGACTGCCAGTGGAAATCAACCCCTGGGAGACGGCAATAGGTGGAAATGGCAATCTCACATATCCACTCAGCGGGGAGAACTCTAGACTGGGCCCGGCTTCGCCTGTATATTCGACAGCTTCGCAAACATCTAACATATCTACGAAAGAGAAGGCATTTGCTTCCATCGGACTCGAGTCGCCAACCGAGTCGTCTCCTGGTTTCGATAAATACCGCGAACCGCCTGATCAGTACCGGTCGGACCGCCAGTTTCGAGGTCGAAAGATTCGATCATTGAATAAAGGGAACCCCTTAACTAATGATAGTTTGGAGGATCCTGACCTGGACGACAAGGCGAGGCAGTTGAGCTTCTCTCAAGATTATCATGATCTGTTAGTGGACCAGTATCAGGAAATGAATGCTCGCTCGAGTCCAAGGCCGCAGAAGTCACCACTCCGTATTTCATCGAACGCCCCAGATCTTGATGAAACATCAAATCCGCCCCTCGCTGATCACGGATTGATTCCTCCACCTCTGTCCTGGCGCAAGTCGTCTATCGGATTACCACCACCTGATTCGTCATACAATATAATGGACGTGCCAGAGTCGAAGTTTGAGCATAGCTCGAGTCCGAGTTCGACGAAAAAAAATCGCTTGTCCGGGAAATTGTCTTCATGGCTCCCGAATCACTTGAGTGTAGGATCCAAATGGAACGGGGTAAAAGAAATCCATGAAAATCCACTTGAGCGACAAGGCTCTTCGAGTAGCGAACGTAAAAAACCAAAGTCACCAACAGATAAAGACCTCCATTTTTCAAACTTCTTCGGGCATAGTAAACCTCTAAAGTTAAGGCGAAAGGCCAGCAAACAGAAGAGCACTGATGAGAGATCGGCATCAATATCTGTGCCATCACCTACCTCTCAACCAATACGTTTTCCAGGAGGCATCGCAGCCGTCCAAACACCACCACAGATAAAGCAGTCAGAACAGGTCAGTTTCGTAGAGCCCTCGATAGTAGGCAACGCAGCACGCAGTTCATCTATTCCCAGGAGCATAGCCAGCTCGTTCCAAACCAATTCACTCATCTCCAACGCATCAGAACGCCGCCTTTCCTATACCAGCCCACCAACCGGTCCAATTGAGACAAGAGTACCTGCAACACGCATCGACATCAGGGCATCTACCGGTTCCTCCTACTCGCGCCACTCGAGCGGCTCAGGCACAACCCAAAACCCAAGTTCCCCGCCCATCGTTGCCACTCCTAAACCCAACAAATCCCCGACCTCCTCACAGCACCAAAGCCGCGAACCAGGCGACTCCACATGGCAGAAGCCCGGGTTCCTAGAGAAGGCGCGGGATGCGCGAAAGAGGCACAATCGCGATATCCGGCAGAAGAAGTTGAAGGATAGTATTAGGGTTTTGGGACCTACGGATCCAGACGTGGTGGCGAGTTATGTGAAGAGGGAGGGGAGGCAAGGGGAGGAGCAGGGAAAGGAAATTGCAGGGAGGCTGCCTGGGTTCATGGTGTCGGGACCTGTGTGAGGGGACAGAATTGGGTAGGATGGGAGAAGATGGGATGGGATGGAAGTGAGTAAGATAGAATGGTAGTGGATAGATAGATAGATAGGAGGTATAACATAGTTGGAATATACATATTCTATATTAACTTGCGCCTCAATACGTCTGCGGGTTGTATCTATGTACCTGGCAGGGGGGATAGAGGGGTATATGGAACCCCTCACTAGATCACGCCCAAGATCTATTGGACACGGGAACTACGGATCCCCCTTCTCACAGCAGTGCAGCGATAATAACAGCGATCATCTGAGCAAGCTCCACAAAAACCAATGTCAGGTGTACAATGTGATACCTAGGTAGCATTTCCGTTTCGGTACTAGCGTTACACCGCGTAACTACATACCTTACCTAGACTAACCCGATCAATGCTACTTACCTACGTAGCTACATTTACCCCAACCCAACCCAACCCACGCTGCGAGCTCACCCAGCTCTCGCAGCTCCAGAGCTCTTGCAGCTCAACCAAAAACCCCGCCATGCCCCTCTCCCCCGTAGTTCGTAGCCCAACATCTGTTTGTACTCCTGAACCGTAGCAATCTCGCAGTTCCTACCTCTCACACCCATCGCCATCTTTCTCCCATCTGATTCCAATCCCCCATCCATTCCGCAATGGCCACCGCCCCACCCCCACCCCCTCCCCCTCCAATTCACATATCCCCGCACCTAATCCTCCAAGCACCCCTGACCACGCGCGGCCACGGCCCGGGCCTCATCCTCGTCGTAGACCACTACGCGCTTCTGGACGCGAGCGACAAGCACATTGATCCGCCGCCACTGACCAAGTGGGCCGAAGAAGGGTTCGCGGTTGCGCAGGTACTTGTGCCGGGGAAAGTAGAGGATGGGGGAGAGTTTCCGCTGGAGAGGGCGATTACAGAGTTGAGGGCGTTGAAGGGGTGTGTGGGGGAGGGGATCGGGCTGATATGTATGTTTTGATCTTTGAATCATCATTCCCTTACCTTGAGTTTTTGTCGATTAGGTTTTTTTGGGAATATAACCCTATATATCTCCCCCCGAAAAGGAGAACTCCCTTTCCATTCCCATTTAGACACACCAAAAGCTAACATAAATCCCCACCCTCCCCCAGCCTACCTCTCCCGCATCCCCTTCTACGTCGAAGAAGCCGCCTGCCTCTCCCCCGAAATCAAAGCCATCATCTCCTACGGCGGCCGCAAATTCACCACGCTGAACCGCTCCCGCTCCTCCCTGCCCCCGCAACTCGTCCATGTCTCCGGCACCGAGACGCAGCGTCGCGACTCGCTCTCCCTGCTCCCGACCCCAATCACACCGGGCTGGAGCGCGCCGCCCTCCGGAACCGTGAAATCGTACCGCTACGTCGAGGCCCGCAAGGAATCGGGCTGGTACTTCCCCGCCGACGAGGAATACCATGCCGAGTCGGCGAACCTCGCGCACACACGAAGTCTCACGTTCCTCAAACCCTTGCTCAACGGTCCGTACTTCGACCTCGAAGCCATATGGCAGGATCACTGTGACCGCGAGTTCAACGAAAGAGATGTGGAGCGCACCATGGAGACCATGGTGGCCGAACCGTATGTGAATCATATTCCGACGTTGACGGGCGGGATTGGGAGGGAGGCGCTGGCCCGGTTCTACAAGGAGCATTTCTGTTTCCGGAATCCCGAGGATACGGCGCTGAGGCTGGTGAGCAGGACTGTCGGCGTGGATAGGCTGGTGGATGAGTTTGTGTTTGCGTGTACGCATGATGGGGTTGTGGATTGGCTGTACGTTCTTCGTCCTTTTACTTTTTACGCTTCTTTTTCTTCTTCCTTTTCCTTTTCCTTTTCCTTTTCCCTTCGGCTTTACCTCTCTCCCCAACTGACTTTCCCCAAAGCCTCCCCAACATCCCGCCCACGCACCAAAAACTAGAAATCCCCTTCACGGCCGTCATCGCCATGCGCGGCGACCGGCTGTGCCACGAACACATTTCCTGGGACCAGGCCACCGCACTGCGCCAGATCGGTCTTTTGCCCGAGTGGACGCGGTTTCCGTATGCGATTGAGGGCAAGGAGCCAGCGCCCGGGAAGAGGTTTGAGGTCAGGTTGCCGGTTGTGGGCGTCGAGACGGCGAAGAAGTTGGTGGATGAGAGTTGTGTAGGGAGTAATGAATTGATTGGGAGGGATGGGGGAGTCGGGTGGAGGGAGGTGGATGATGTTTAGGGTTGGTTGGATGGTGGGAGAGAGGGATGTAGATGTTGAGCTTGCATTAAGCATGATGTATGGACTATGTTTCGGAATTAATGAAAAGTCATTGCATTTTAGTGCTGGTTTGATCCATGTACCGTCCGCTAAATATCTATTTGGTTTGTCTCGAACAGAGCACCAAACTGAAACATAGACAAATGTGTATGTACCACTTCACCGAATTACGGGACGGATTAAATATCCCTAGATGAACAATCTCCAACATAGCAGATCCGCTTGCCACTTCACGAATAGATGTAACCGAATGCCATTCACAGTAGCGACCAAAGAGAATATCATAAACGACAGGTATCACATTATCCCTCAACTATCTAATCATACATCCGAAATAAAACCGTATCTTCATCCTACTCGCCCCCTAAACCTTCTCCTCCAAAGACCCTTTATGCAGTCCCACTGTCCGTCCATCCTTCACACTCCCCCTCCTCAGTGTCGGATCATTATCATAATCCTTATCCAGCGAATTCATCTTATCCTCCTCGTCATTCAAATGATGGAAAAGCACCCAGATAATACACCCGGTGACAAAACTGCCTCCCGCCAATCCCACAAACAGCCACTGAATCGCAGGATCATATAGCACGGGCACGAACGCCTCGGAGATGGCAGCACCAAAGGCGTTGGTCAGGAGATACATAGCTTGCACAAAGGACTTCATGCTCGGTGGCGCTTTGGTATAGGCGTATTCGAGACCGGTGACGGAGGCGAAGATCTCAGAGATACCAATGAGCATGTACGCGCCTGTCTGGGCCGCGATATGGATATTGTTTCCCTGTGCAACGCCGTCGACGAGACTGGCGTCGCAGAGCGGTTCGCCATAACAAGGGCCCGCTTTGTAGATGTAGTATTGAATTACGGCTGCATAGACCATGGCGAGCGAAGCAATCCAGAATCCGGTCACGATGCGGTTGATGGGTGGGTAGGGGATTTTGTATTTGCGCAGCATGGGGAAGACGAAGCGGTCCATGAGGGGCAGGAAGACGATGATGGAGATGGGGTCGAAGTTTTGCATTAGGTCGTTCGGGATGCCGTGGCCGCGCATTTGGCCAGCTTGGGTGACGAAGTTGTTGGAGAACTGGGGGGAGGGTTAGTGTGGGGAGTCAGTGGGAGATGGGGGAGAGACGTACCTGGCCGTATACAACCCAGTAGATGGGGTAGAAACAAAACACCTTGCATGCAACAAGGGCACGCTTGACCTCCTCGACGAAGTGGTCGTCCCAGCGTAGATTGTGGTCACGTCCGAGAGCAGCCTGATAGGAAGGCTTTGCGGCATCCATCTTCCTGTGCTTGATCATCATGCCAATGACACGGAAGGCGTCAGTGATGATGGATCCCTGCGGCGGTCGGACGACGTAGAACTTGCGACCAAGAATCAGAGTGAGCGCACCAATACAGAAGACGCAGAGACACAGAAGGTAAGCGCTCCAGAACCCGATATCGCGCTCCATGTACGGAGTTGCGAGAAGAGACAGCGAACCGACATTGATACAGAAGTAGAAAACCATGTAGATTCGCTGGATCGTAATGGTAGGATCGATGATCACGCGCTCGCCCGTCTTTGGGTCAGTGCCGATGACTGGTTGGCGTCTCTTGTACTGATCGGCAATAAGGGGCGCGACGTTGGACTTGATGCCTCCAGTTCCGAGACCAATTACAATGAGAGATGCAACATAGCCACCAATACCAGATCCATGGGCAAGAGCTCCAGGGATAGCAGTCGTAGTAAGGATCAGGAGACCAGCGATATAGACGAAGCAGAACAGCAGAATGGTGTTGTACTTTCCGAGATATTGATCAGCGATGATGGCACCCACGATTGGCGTAACTATTCAACAATCAGTTCATGTCTATGAAGCCGTGAAGTTCGATTTTTGGTGGGGACTTACGATAACACCAAAATTGGAAGAAGACCGAGAGACCAGTAGCAGCCTGGGGACCCATTCCCAGAGCACCACGACCCTCACGACCGTCAAGCGGCTTCGACACATAGTTCTGGAAAATACCAGAGGCGCCATAGTACGTAAAACGCTCGCACAGCTCCACTACGGCAACGAGGAAGGCGGATTTGGGCAGGGGCTCGCCGATGTGGGTCAGAGTTCTCATTTCTTCCGCGGTGGGTCTCTGGCCGCCGAAGCCATCGTCTTCTTCATCTGAGCCTAACTGCCTCTCTACGGGCGTTGCAGTGCCTTCATTGCTAAGGCGAACTTTCTCATCGTCAACTGCGTGGCCTGGCAAAGGGCCACCGGCCAAATCATGGCCCTTGTTGGACTTGTCGGGCGTATCAAGCTGCTGGTGCAGTCTGGAGCTCTGTTAGTTCGATTGTTGAAAAGAAAAGCTCAACAGTAGCTGAACATACTGATCGGCCTCTGTCAAGGCGAGATTCATGGCTCTGGTGGATCAAGTGACTTTGCTTGAGAGATTCCAGTTGAGAAGGGAGTCCAGTATCGAGGAGATACAAGGAAAGAAATCAGGCGGGCTTCCACAACTACATCCCATCCGAAGAGAGGGGAACTGTGCCCGTCATATAAAAAAAACATTGGACACCCACAAGCCGCGGGCGACGGATGGCGCAACCATGCACATGTCTCCATCGACCAACAACCTTGAACCACCGTCCCGGTTTCGGTTGAGCTCCAGCTAAGCAGACCAAGCTTCCTCGCCATGGCCGATGTAACAGTGTCTTTCGCATCTGGCCTTCCTAAAGGCGACTGATTGCCGGAGGCAAATACACGGATAAGACATCAAAGCTTTTCGCTCTTCACCCTTGGCGCCTTGGGAGAGCTTGTTCACGCCACCGCCCGCATCGTGCATGTATCAGCGCCATCCACCCGCGCCGATTGGTCCAAAGTGCACTCTCACCTGCCTGAAGCAGTGCAACACCATGGCGATCCCAGAGTTATCACGACAAATGTAAATTCGTTCGATGATGCCGAATGCCGCTCTGGTGATATTGCCTGGCTGAACGCTTCTTGCTTATTCGTCCTGCACCCCAGATCCCACTTCTTTCTCGTACAGGTAGACATCGTTGCATATCGCTTACTCTACGGGGCGCGTTATTCAGCATGTGGATTTGATAGAGAGGGAGGGAGATAGGCATCTTTCGGATAGATCCATCCCTTCTCGTCCCAATCCTTCTCGTCCCAATCCTTCTCGAACTGCACGCGGGCAGCAAATCTCAACTCCGCTCGCAGCTCGCACTTGCGCGAATTGCCTCGGTCTGAATCAAGTGATATTTGGAAGAAGAGGAAAAAATTGCATTCTCCACATTTTCTCGGAGGCGACCGACATGGCGTTTTGGGCCCTGAGTCGCCACAACGCGAGCCTAGCTTACCAACACTCACATTAGCATAGGTACCGAACCATCATACACGGTACACCTCGCCGTTCTCCAGCCCTTTTGGCCTACTTTGTCCGTTTACGGCACTCGCACGCGAGATTCTCACCGTCGTAAATCCCGAAATACCTCCACATACCCCAACGCACAAGTCCAGGAATTCCGCGTTGTGGAGAGAGATCCTGCTGCTCGTGATCCTGGCCTTGTTTCCGTACGAGCAGCTGTTCCTGGTGTGGTGTGAACTAAAAACGATTGGTAGCTTGCTTCCATAATGCTGTTTCATCCATCCATTCGTGCCATTCCATGTCAATGTCCCTCCCGCTTGCTTGCATCCCTTCCCCATTGAGGGCCCACAGTCACACGACTACTGTTCAAAGGCGGGTATTTCTCGAAGGGGGGGCGGGAGCGAGAGAGTGGGATGGGATACCCTCGGTTGGCTCTTGCTATCCACCCGGAAGCTGATATCTCCGCCTTCCAGATTGCTTCGAGAACATCTTTCTTTGTAGGTTCTGGGGTCCAGACGTGGTATATATTTGAAATACTCATATGCTTGAGGATTGAACGCGTGGGGATGACTGATGTTGATAAGGAACCTTGCACTCGGCAATTCAATCTCTACACAAGATACAGCATCATGGAAAAACACATCTTCACTTGCTAGTCTATGGACAAAATGTCTCAGATACTTGCTCGCAACGCCAGCACTATGCAATCCGCGCCCCTAGCCTCAAGATTGACAGGAAAAAGATGACAAAAGAAATTGCCATTCCAAAGGCCTCTCCAACCGGAATATCATACAAGGGTAAACAAATGGTATTATGGACATAGGAAAAAAGAGAGAATGAAAGTTGATTTATCGATGACTTCCCTTGCCGCCTCCACAACCATTGCCATCGCGTTTGTAACACTTCTGGGTACTGCCGCCGCACCCAGAGCTGCACTCGAGCAGACAATCGTTGTTTCCTCGCACGCTACCGTTCTTGCTATTACCGCCTGAACCTTTATGGCTGCCGCCAACGGATCCATTGCCTTCGTCGGCGCTGCTGGCACCTGAGTGATCGTGGTCAGGGTTCAGGCAGAATTCCGGTTGAATGGTTGCGTGATGGATGCCGTATTCGTGCAGACATTTCTGAATCTCTCCAATGAGGTCCATGTATTGTACTGAGCCTTGATCTCCAAATCCAAACTCGAATTGGACGTGGAGAGATGCGACAATCCTCTTTTCTGTGAGCTGCCATACATGGAGATGGTGGACAGAAATAATGCCATCCAGGTCCGTGATGTCATCTCTGATTTCCTCCAAGTCAAGATGGGCTGGAACTGCTTGTAGAAGAATTCGGGATGCAGCTTTGCACAGAGGAATGGCCGAAGCGAGGATAATCAGGGTAATGATGAGAGAGATAAGTGGATCAGCATAGAACCTCCACCAGAAGTCGGTCAGCCAAATGAATAGCGCGGATGCAATGACGCCAACGTTGCCAAGCGCATCACCGAGAACATGGAGGAAGACACCGCGCATGTTCAAGTCAGCATGCGAATGGCCATGTCCGCCGCCAGTGGACTCTGTCTTCGGCTTGTTGTGTTTATGGCCAGAGTGACAGTCCCGCTTCTTATGCGTGCTCTCTCCTGCCTTCGGGCTCTTGTTCTTCTGCAGAAGAGGAGATTGCTCAGATGGTTCATCCTCAGCCACCGGGGTCGGAATTTCTGAGTCAGAGTCAGATTGAGGATCCATGCGGCCAGCCTCGATGATATTTTGACGGAAGGAAGATGGGTGCACGTAGATCTCGTCAATAGTCGAATATCCACGCGACCTTGATCGAGCATGTCCCTTCGATCCCTTTGAGATGCGTCTGCCCGAAGCCGAGCGGCGTGGTGTTTTGTTGGCGTCCCGTGAAACATCCTTGGGCGTCTTGGTTACATCCCATGAGACGTCCTTCTTCGCCTTGCCATTAGTGCCGGAAGATGGGAGCGCCTTAGCAGCATGGTCGTGAGCATCAACACCATGGGAGTGTCCGTGAGCGTGCCCTTCCTCTGCCTCGCTGACCTCGTCGTGGGAATGGCCTCCATGACTATGTCCGTGATCGTGGAACAGGAAAAGACCGAGAATGTTGGAGGCTAATCCGAAGCAGCCTACTATCAGAACCAGTTTGGGATGCGACACTTCTTGTGGCTCGACGAAACGTTGGATCGCTTCCAGGAAGATAGACAGGCACAAAGCGACGAGGAATACACCATTTACAAGGGCACCAAGAGTTTCGGCGCGTTGCCACTATGCGCAGTCAGTATAATTTATCATGCGTCCGGAGTCTGGCCGCATTTACCCCGTATGTGTACATGTTCGAATTCGTCTTCTGGTTGGCGACCCTAACGGCCCAAAGCCCTACAAGCAAGGATATCACATCGTTGAGCTAGATCAGTGTTAGTTATAGCTCCGTACATGCGCGGGAGGGAACATGTCGTACCATGTGAAAGGAGTCGGCGACGAGTGCGAGGGAGTGAACAGAGTAGCCTTGTATGCGAATTAGCGACGCAATAACGCGTAAAAGCGGGTTGTGAACATACCAACAATCAGCTCCAACAAGAAAAAGGCCACATCGATGACCAGCAAGATCAGAATCTTCTTCTCCTTCGAGAGTCCCATGATGGCGGTATCGGGGAGTGGCGCGTGGTGCTACTATAGGAGGTAACGTATACAGAGAGGAAGATAGGTGCAAGTTCGAGAGTCGGGGCCGCCCCTAAACCTCGGGTTCGAGGAGCGACAG
Source organism: Dendryphion nanum (assembly GCA_020744415.1). NCBI lineage: Eukaryota > Fungi > Ascomycota > Dothideomycetes > Pleosporales > Torulaceae > Dendryphion > Dendryphion nanum. Next base: position 1,727,430 of record JAGMWT010000008.1, read on the forward strand.
GATATTTGTACGTGAACGAATAATGTTGCGACCAGGGAAAAGAAGGAGCGTCGATGAGAAGTTGAGGGGGAGAGACAGTTCCAGCTTGAGGAACTTAAAAACCCGAATGGCGAAAGGTGGCGGCGCGGGAGATGTCGTCAAAGCGGCATGCCGCTAACCGGAAACGGGTGGTTGCACGTTGTTGCAAGGGTAGCCATGCTCACGATCGTGTGAGTATAGCTCCTCCATCACTACAAACACGTTTTGAGGAGAACACATGCGCACCATTTTCGCAGCTTTCTCACTTTCTTGTATTATGGTTGACGTAGAGAACCGTTTGGCCCTCCGATTGATGGACCAGAGCGCAAAGTCGCAGAGCCGAAGCTCTTGTCATACTCAAAAATGCTCGGATCTGCATGCATGCGTGAACTATACGCAAAAGGGTGCGAGCATTCCGAGCGTCTTATGTGCTGATTTCGGGACCAAGACATGAATTTAATCCGAGCCAAATCGCAAATAGACTAATAAGTACAAAAAGGAGGACACGGGGACACGAGGGATACAATGACCCGTACTGGACAAGTGCTTATTGTGTCGATATGTTATCGAAACGATAAAACATTTTGACAAAGTATCTAATGCCAGATCATGATTCAGCCCCTCCAGAAGACAAATTCAACCCTCCACCCATGGTATCAGTTAATCAATAGCTCCTGTCTATGTCAATTGCGGTGGCAAGGACGAAGAAAGCCACGCAAAGCTTCCAGGTTTAATCATTAGTTTGTGATCAAAACTTACAGCAAGGGCATGTCACTCACCAGAACACTCAATAGCATGATTAACGAGATCTCCCAACCTCCTGCATATATCTTGCCTCTGATCATGGCTCTTTGCTGCCTCCAGAATCTATATGCTCCGATCAGTAGTACCAAGATCGCTAACCCGATGAACGAGGAAGCAATGGGCACGCCAAGAACATAGAACCCCAGATTGAGATTTGGATTGATGGTGTGTTGGAGCCGGAAAAGTTGTGCAACAATTACACCGGTCATCGAGAGCATGGCCGACGTGCGCAGGTAACCCAAGAAAGTTCGCTCGAGCGCTAGATAACTGCGTTTAGTATATGACCCTCGACTTCTCGACCAACAACAAGAAGGGTTGTATCTCACCCAAGTGGTCTCTATGTGATCCTTCGTCAATTGTCACAGTGACCTCCGTTGTCCAAAACCTCACAACTGGATCATACCAACGTGGCGCTTGTCTCCTCAATCGATATGGCCGCACATCGTGCGCATCCGGCCCTTGTGAATCTGACGCGGTCGAGATGCCCGATAAGCTGCGACCTGCGAGTCCTCCCCGGTCTGGAGACGTGTGGATAGACGTTCCACGGGTGCGGATGGTAGACGATCGCGAGATAACACTGCCTTTAGCCTGCTGAGCAATGGCGTAGTCATTGGAGCCAGGGTTGCGTCCATTGCGGTCGTGGATGGGACTGAGTTCTTGTGCTACTCGGTGGCGCTCATACTGTACAGATTCTTCGGAATCTGGATGCGGAGGAGCATGCGGGGAGTGTAGAGCAGCGGCAGGGAGGGCTAGAGGAGATGCGTGCGGGGGAGACGACGGTATCATGTGTGCAGGTCGCGAGAATTATGTCGTTGTGGGAGGAGTTGTGGAAGCATGTTTGAAGATGTGGAAGTTGTACCGAGCAATTATCGAGTAATGGGTCATAATGGCGCCGGATGGGCACCGGGTTCGATGTTCGATGCTTGCCCTCCATGGCATTTGCTAATTTATCCTGCTCGGTGGAAGCTCGAGCTGGAGGTCCGTGCGTCCATGGCACCCGTGCACTGATGTAAGGCATCGTCATAAGCTTTCAAAGGGTCGTTACACCGTATTTCCCAAACCCAATCCCTGCCAGTACCATAAAACTTTTGACCGCAACATCTAAAGAAAGAATGTAAGGAAACACTGCAAATGGGTAAGCTACATTCCGAACATTCCGAAGCCGGAACATATAGTACTAGCTTCCTTATTCGGCTAGCTCCGGGTTTATTGAACCTCGAATTTGTTTGACCCCACAATACACGCCCTTCCCACTCTTGATCATTGTAATCTTCCCCATGCCTCCTTTCAATACAAACTCGATCTTTCGTGTAGCCTGTTGGTATCGTCCCACCCGCTGCTTGATTGATCTCACCACTCTTCAGCGACTCGTTCCTTAGCTAGAGCAGCTCAGCAAGCTAGGACACCTCTACTCACCAACGCCACCGTGCGATTCTTTCTCAACCAATTGCATACAACATCGAGATACCTCAGCATGTCTGAATTTGCGGCTTATACATCCAATAGCTCTCAGCAAAATGGATCTACTGGTACTTTGGGAAATGGGAACGCTTGGGGCTCCGACACGAACCCCGCCGCGTTTGACTTCCGTTCTGATGTTACTACCACTCCAACGGCATCGATGCTCGCTGCGATTCAAAGGTGTTCCCTCCTAGATGATGTATTCGTGGAAGACCCTACCACAATCTCTCTCGAACGTTTCATCGCCGAGCTTACGGGTCACGAAGACGCGTTGCTCGTTCTGTCGGGGACAATGGGCAACCAGGTAGCACTGCGAGCCCACCTCGTGGCTCCACCACATGCGGTACTATGCGATAGGAGAGGACATATCATAAACTATGAGGCAGGTGGCGTAGCGAGCTTAAGCCAGGCACTTGTTCAGCCAATCGATCCAAAAAACGGGAAATATATGACTCTTGAAGAAGTCCAGGAGCATGCAGTCATATCTGATGATGTTCATGCCTGCCCAACAAGGGTTATTTCTCTCGAGAACACACTCAATGGCACGACCATGCCTTTAGCCGAGGTTCAAAGAATATCTAAATGGGCGAGGGAGCACGGCATTATCATGCATATGGATGGAGCACGTCTCTGGGAGGCTGTTGCATCCGGTGCAGGAACATTGAAAGAGTTTTGCAAGGAGATGGACAGTGTCAGTCTTTGTTTCAGCAAAGGCCTCGGCGCGCCTATTGGCTCAATAATCACTGGCACAAAAGCCTTCATCAAACGAAGTCGCTGGATCCGGAAATCTATAGGAGGTGGTTTGCGACAGGCAGGTGTTGTTGCAGCACCTGCCCGTGTGGCTGTCGAAGAAACGTTTCTTGGGGGCAAGCTGGCTCAGTCACATGAGAATGCTAAGAAAATAGAGAAGATTTGGACAGATCTAGGTGGTAAATTGAAGTATCCTGTTGATACAAACATGGTGTGGTTGGATACTGAAAGCCATGGTATAAATAGCACACAATGGACTGATCTAGGCCAGAAGTATGGTCTCAGAACGTTGAGTGGCCGACTGGTGGTTCACTATCAAATCGGTGAAGCAGCTATCGAAAAACTGGAGCAGCTTTTCCGAGAAGCACTAAAGGGCGAGAAAGGAAGTAAGCGGAAACGAGAGGCAGAATTGGACAACGAAGCTCTTCAATTGAAAGGAAAGGGGATTGAGTAATCGCATGGTACAAATTAAATTTCGATTTTGCGACATGACAGAATGAACGTGTCCGACACCTCACATGAGCTACAATCGACAACAACCGAATTGCAAACATATGTTATGTAAAGAATTGGGTTCATCCATGTTCTTACTCTTCAATTGCTGAAGTCTAGGGTTTCTTGTCTTTCTCCGACTCTGTGTTACAGAAACACACACCGTAAATACTCATTAGTTTCAACGTGGACGACGTTTAATAATAAACTAGATTACACTCAATCCTTAATCTTCAATATATATCTGGTTAATTGGGAAATTTTGTGTATTTATGTCCAAATGAAAGAAATTTGTAGAGGTGGATCGTCTGTCAGAGGAGGTGGGTAGGGCGGCCTTTTGATTCTCTTATGGGCCTGTTCAAAGAGAATTTTTTGATATTGGCGAGGGATTGTTTGCCTGTCAAAGAGATCTCTGTGGAAGTAGGATAGAAGATTTATGGGCTAGACTAGTGTAAATTTGATATCACAGGGCTTCACTCCAGTTTTTCGGACTTGTATTGTATAGCAAGTCTAAGCATATGGATAGAACGAGTGTCAATCTGAAATTTCATTTCCGCTGCAAATTTTCTCGAAAGAACTTCCTCTCACTGGTATTCTAGACACTAAGGTTCTTGAAATATCTGTATCCAAATTGAAACTGCTTTGGCTCTACATTTGATCCCTAACCAAGTAGTTTGCTTTTCTTCTTCGTCGATAAGCTCTGCGATGCCAGATTTTTAACTCCCATCACACACCCATGCTTTTGAGGTGAATGCGTGACTTTCAGCAGAGACTTCAATCGTGATAGCTTGGGCCCGCTAGCGTACTGGACAGATTAGGCTTTGAAATGGTTAGTGAATGAGCCATGTATGTCTTGGCGCGGTGTTTTCTCATGTTTTGCACCCCATAAACTTCAACTCCCGTATTTCTTTTGTCTATCACTACTACAACTTCACCTCATCACTTCACCTCAGATCCTCACTTTAATTCTTCCAACTTAAAATGCTCCACCTCAGACTCGCCCTCTTCATTTTCTCGCTTTACGCCAGCAGTAACAACCATGGCACCACGCAAGCCAGAGCTCCAGACATCTGCCCCCGTCAAGTCCGCGAAGAAGTCCGGCAGAGTTCGGTGGCTCGAAAACGGTCTTCTTGATGTGAAACGGAAGGGAAAGTATGCTAAGATGTAAGTGAAGATGTGTTTCAAAATTTGATCAATTGAATACTTACTAATTAATGCAGCTCGGAAAACAATACTAATGTGCCGTTCCTGCAACTTCCAGGCGAAATTCGCAACAAGATCTATAAACTCGTTTTTGGAGGTCGCAAATTTAACATTGTCTACAAGCGCATGGATCTTCGACGTAGAAACAGTCATGTCTTTCATTCGTTCGACAGTCAAAAAAATCTCCTTGCCCTACTTCGCGTATGCCGACAGATTTACGCCGAAGGTGCACTAATCCTGTATCAGGAGAGTATCTTCGAGGTTGTGGACCAGAGAAGTCTTCAAGATCTGGGGATGTTACTTCCAGTATATCGAAATGTTATCACCAGGGTTTACTTGAGGGAGCCTTTGAGGATGGATCCTAAAGCAAGCTGGTACTACTACCCTTCCATTGCATCCTGGGGGCCGCATGCCTGGAGTAAGCTGGTTCTCAACTTTTCTCACAAACCGGATGCCAAAGGATGCACCCAGGCAATCCTTCCGGCTTTAAAAGAAGTATTTGTTCACTTGCATCCAGTTTCATTCATAAACAATACGGTAGTACCTAGGTTGTCGGTTGATGATGCCGACTTGATTCAGCAGAAACTTAAGGCCGCGATCAAGGCAGTGGGCGGCGATGCCAATATCAGCATCGTCCTCACGGGCCGCCAACATTTGCTTGAGCAGGTAAATATCTAATTATGCTCTGTACACATGAATCCTTACTAAGAGAAACCAGATGCAACACTGTCTCGAGATGCGCGATTCGCTGACTAGCCACCTGAAGCTTATACCTCTTTATGAACGCTACTGTTGTGTTTGTGATGGGTCTTTGTCCCTCTCGGTTTGAGGAATCGGATAGTCATAGCCCGCCTTTTGCCACAATACCATGGATTGCGTTCGTGGATGGGAATATTAAAAATAGGCGTTCGAGATTCTCTAAGAAGCTGCCAATGACTACTGTAGATACGATGGACTAGACCTTGCTAGCTCTTGATTGTTACTCAATTTGCACAAATTTGATCTTGGAAGGAGAATCTCGCTTGACATTGGCTTGAAGGGTCATTATGGCGGGTAATACAATGATCTGATCGCGCACGCCCTACACCTGGAGAATTGTCTGAACTTGGTTTGCATGGTGGTGACGCGGTTCATGGGACTATACCTGGGAGTCAACGAATGTCTTAGATAGCATGAAATTCAAAGATTCAGCAAACAATCAAGTCGTGGGAAATGGGTATCATTTGGAGATCGCCCCTGAAATCGACTCCGTCTTTTACAAACGCCCTATAAAACGAGTTGCTCACAGATAGCTTCCACCTGAGAACCTGCCGCCAAAGTCTTTGGCATTCTTCATCAAGTCGTTCCTCTGCTTATTGCTAACCTTCATGCCTCCATTCATGTCCTTTTCCCAATCGAAACCTCTCTTACTAGGATCATCCTCTTTCTCTTTACCAGTTCCTTTCTCTTGATGTTGTTCTACCAGACTCTTGCCTTTCGTTCCTTCAAGCTTCTCTTTCATCCGACGCGCCTGTCTTTCTTCCCTCCTAGCCCTCTCACTCTTTCCTGCGTCCGTCGATGAATTGGCTGGGGCAGCTATACCCAGTGCTTCATTTTGCAACCGCTTCAATTTCTGTTCCGGGGTCTCAGTCCATACACCCATCCCGTCAGCTCCCCCAGACACAGCGCCCCCACGCGCACTTTTTCCGGAATTGAATTTTCGCGCACGCAATTTTGTAGGGTCTAGACGCGCAGCGAGATCGTCCTGGGTAGGAGGCATTGTCATCCACTCATCACGCTGCACTTTCTTAGCTTCTTCGGCCACATTGGGATCCACATCAAAGGCCGAAGGGGTGAGTTTGTCGTCGTCGGAGTTATAAGTGGCATATTCTGCACCAGCTGGAGGCGGTGCCGGGCCAAAATCGTCTTCACTAGAGTCCGATTCGTCGTCAGAAGGAGGGTTTGGAGGGCGTTCCGAGAGTGGTGCAGGTGGAGGGGCCGGGCCGAGTACGCGGACTGGTTTTGAGGCGATAGGAGGAGCGGGTCCGACATCATCGTCGCTATCGCTGTGAACCGAAGGCGGAGGGCGCGCAGGGCCTTGGACGCGTGGTGGTGGTGGTGCTGCAGGACCAGCGACTCGGCGGCGTTTTTCGCCAGATTCGGGGCTCGATGATCGATCGTTGTCGTCGTCGCGGGTACGTTTAGATAGATGAGCAGGGAGGGAGGGTCCTATTGAAGACATTTTATAGCTTCAAGAGAAATGTTGAGGTCGATATGAGGTGGTAGAGAATATATATCAGGACTTATGACGAGTGAGGGATGGGGTGGAAGTCGGAGGTTGAAGCTGCCCTTGCAAAGGCAGGGTCCGCCCCGGCATTTGCCGCCTGTGCTCAACTACCTGCGCCATGAAGCTTGATAGAGCTACCACCTTCGCAACTTCACGACTTCTCCCAACAGCCCCGCCATAGACATCTTCTTGTCTGATCTACAGTGACATTGTGTTTTCGTCGCTCAGGACTTATCTCCGTATCCTGCTCGGTACTGCTCGCTTCCTCCTTGGCCTTACGAATCCTCTAGGCTCCACCCTCAACCACCGTAGTTGTCCCCAAACAACCCCACCAAATCGCCCAATTGATCTCCGCAAAAAGAGGCATGGTATAGTCTAGATTCTCTTCGATCCCGAAATTCTCGATTTGGAGCACGTAATTGCCTACCAACGTGAAGCGATGCTTTGCGACCGAGCCTCATGAGCTCAGATTCGGAAGAGAGCCATGCTGGTGCTCATGACGAAGATACATCAGGGGAGACAAGAGGCACGGCCACATCGGACTCTCCTGTAGAGCTTCTGAATGTAGAAGAGCTGGATGTACCAAGTGGAAATGGCCCAGAGGTGCCGGACCTGGACGATGCACAGGAATTGGCATCGATTGGTAGCGGGACCGATGGCTTGACATTCGTAAGGCACAGAAGGGCCCCGTCAGGAGACGACAATGTCTCATCTACATCGGAATTACCTCTTCGATTGGCAGAGCAAATAATAGCGCGGATACCAGGAAGTCCGGAGTCAACGTCGACTCCCGATGATACCCCATCGATACAGGTTTGTTTGATATCGTACTACATGGTGTAGGCATGATCTAATTCTATAAGGGCTCCGCACTTTCTTCTCCCGGAAGCAGCGTACCGGCATCTCACAACTCTTTGCGTGCTCATCGACCCACCTCTCTACAACCTTTCGAGCGTCGCTTCTCCTCGCGCCTGTCCCCATCTCCGCTAGGCTCGCCGCGGATCGTTTCTTCACCAGCTTTCCTTTCTCCGCGATCGCGACAATCATCCATATCTAGTAATATAATGTTCCAGAACCAGCCGGATGAGGCAGATACTCCACAGGCGCCATGGGATGTAGTGCGATGGACGAAGCTAAAGAAGATATCAGGCCAGATCTTTTCTGAAGTTGGAAAACGCAATTTTGGACGGGCTACGTGTCTCAGTGTTGCGGCATCACTAGTCGTTGGGACTTCTAAAGGATTCATTCTGGTTTTCGATTATCAACAAGTTCTGAAGTCAATAATCGGACCTGGAACCAAAGGTGTGTTCTCCGGCGCTACTGAGAAAACTTTATTAACAGTATAATAGCTATCGAATGTGGCTCGATCACAGCACTTGCAATATCTGCCGACCATTCCACTATTGCAGGAGGTCATGCAACTGGGCATATATTTACCTGGGAGCTTGCGAGACCAGCGAAGCCATTCCTACACATTCCTCCACTCGACCGTAATGCCATAGATGACCGACGTTCCGATGGCCATATTTCTGGTGTAGGAATTCTCCATATTGGCTTTCTTGGTACCCGTCACACTGCTCTTGTCTCTGCGGATGATGGCGGGATGGCTTTTTCCCACCTTGCGACTCGAGGACTGGGCGCTATAGCTCGGACAGTTAAAATCACTCGAATATTAGGGAGATATCCGCTACCCTCGAAGTCATTGGAACGACCACGAAAACCTAGTTCTGTGCTGGCATTTTCTCCGCTTCCCCTCGGAAACGTAGAACAGCCCACTGATGATATGGGACTTACCGCACTGCTTACTCCATACTTATTGGTCATTGTCTCGACTACTCCAATCGCTCAAACTCAGCATAAAGCCCCCCGGCCAAAAGAGATTGCTCCACACGGAGCCTTAAGTGGATGCCTAGCCTGGTTCCCAGCAGTGAAGCTCAAGAACCCATCTGCAGATCCCACAAAATCGGTTTCAAAGACAAAGCTTGTTTATTGCTGGTCTAATATTCTAACCATCCTGGATCTTGATTGTATTGTGTCACCTCCGATGGAGAGACCGAAACCTACCGAATTACGTTTCAAACCTAGGAGCCGATGGAGATGTGACGAAGCTATTGTTGCAGTGCAGTGGCTCAGTAGATCCGTTTTAGGCGTTCTTACTATAAGTCAACGCCTCATAATCCTCGAGGACACCTCTCTTCGCATGACAGACACGTTTGATCTGCTGCAGAAACATATCTACCACTCCGATCTTTTCTCTCGGCAATTACAGCCTGTAATAGAGCAATTCAACGAAGAAGACACTTCGCTGCATGGGGTTGTTGCTGATGCGTTTTATATGAGTTTCCGTGTCTATAAAGGCCGGATGTTCCTTCTCGGTTTTAATGACGTGTCTATCGGTACTCTGTCCAATTGGGCTGATCGATTATTGGCACTCATGGAATATGGTGATTATATTGCCGCCATTAGCCTCGCAACCACGTACTACATTGGGAATGCGGATAAGCTCACTGTAGGACTCCCAGACGATGATAACACTCGACATGCTCTCGTCCAAGAAAAACTGTTGGACATGATCTCCGCATCATTAAAGTATACATTTTCGCGGACGGGCGATGTAGCTGAAGACAAGCAATTAACGGAGCTCGCAGCGACCTGTTTCAGTGGCTGTATCAGTATGAAAGAGCTGGATTTTTTGTTCGAGGACGTTTATGATGCTTTCGAGGAACACACCGCCGAAACCGTCTTCTTCGAAACACTTGAGCCCTACATATTGGACGAACAGATCACCTCACTTCCTCCAAATGTGTTGAAAGACTTGATAACCTTTTACGCATCATCTGGACGAGCCGCCAGGCTTGAGGACATGATATGTCGTCTTAGCACCGATACCATTGACATCAACCAAGTGACAATGCTTTGCCAACAGTACAATTTATACGATGCCTTAATATATGTCTGGACACGAGCAATCGGGGACTATATTACACCTCTCGTCAACATCTTGTCTTTAATCAAGATTCTGGATTTCGGTGTCGATGAGACCGAGAATGTCTTTGTTACTTCAGCCATGAAAATATTTCCTTATCTCTCATACACCTTGACTGGTCGAGTCTACCCGGGTGGTACACCTATGGATGATGATCAGGCGTATAGTGCAAAGAAGGATATGTATAGATTTTTGTTTTCTGGTGGCAACATCGCATGGCCACCTGGTTCAGGAGAGGTGGTCCTAACACAGACGGATGGCAGCAAAGAGCCCGAATTCCCATATCTCCGCCTCATTCTAGAATTTGACGCCTCTAGCTTCATGAGTATGCTGAATGAAGCTTTCGAAGACGGATTTCTGAACGAGGACCAAGACGGAATCAATGGCCATCAAACTAATGGAACCCGATCAGGCTCTGCCCTCACACCTACACGTCAATTCATTATCAACAACCTACTTGGGATCATGACAACGGACAACTTTGACCCCGAGGACATCATATACTTTTACATGTTTATTGCCCGGAATTTACCGAAATATCCCCAGTACATTCTGCTACCCGGAACTTCTCTTCATCGAATCCTCGTAGGGCTTTGTCACTACCCAACTGAAGACATTAGAGATGACTGCCAAACGTCAGTGGAATATCTCCTCTCGATCTATCAACCACCGAACCCTCAGAACCTGATTTCTCTTTTTGAGAAAGCGCAATTCTATCGTGTACTCAAGTCTGTGTATCGGACTTCACAGCAGTATGCTAAGCTGCTTGACACGTATTTCAACGACACAGAGGACAGGGCAGCGGTCTTCGATAGCATAAGAGATATTCTCCGGCCAAGCAAAGGACTGAACAGGAAACAAATCAACGAAGTGAAGTCGGTCATCACTAACCGGGCGAAGGATTTAGCTGCGGTCAATGCATCGCGCGCTGCGCAAACACTGAAACAAAGCGCCCCCGACCTACTTGAACCAGTACTGAATGCCCTTGAAGATGGAGCGGACGCGCAATACTTGTACCTCAAGGCTTTGATCGAGCCCGAAGTACTATCAGGGGATCAACAAGTCTCAAGTGAAGACCTCCCGTCCGGCTTTGTTGAACGATATGTACAACTCATGTGCAAGTACAACAGTGCCCACGTTGCAGATTTCGTCAGTCTGCTCCATTCTGGAGATCTCAAGCTCGACCCTGTACTCCCAGCACTAGAGAAAAGTGGTGTGATTGATGCGGCCGTAGTCTTGATGGCACGTGACGGCCTAGTTAAGGCTGCCATGGATCGGCTTGTGAAGCATCTGGGAACTCTTGAAACTGCCTTGACTGGTTTGGTTAGTGCAGCGGCTGAAACCCCAGACGCCGCCAATACAGAAGAAGCAGTGCAAGACCTACTGCAAGACATTCAAAAGTATGTCAAGGTGGGTATATGGTTATGTCAAGGACAGACTAAGTCAGCCGAGCGACCTGAAGAGACTCTTGCAGACCGACGAAAGTCGGCCTATGGGGAGGTTCGAGAAGCAGATCTGGCGCTAGACGAACTCTTATGGGTCGACCTTGTTGACAGTGTTGTCACTCTCATCAAAAATGTCTCCACTGCGGCTACCGATCTAGAGAGTGCCCTCTCGTTGAATCCCACCCAACCCAGGCCGATTGACACCGTGAAAATCACAACAACCCTTCGCTCCTCCGTGCAACAAACTTTTTCCGCCCTCCTCGCCTCCACCACCATACCACCTAACAAATCCATTCCCGCACAACCACAATCCTCGCTATCCCGCCCACCCTTGCGATCCCGGAAATCGCAAGCTCAAACAAATCCTTCTTTCCTCCGTGTACTGCGCACCTTTCTTACCCGGGCCAGCCACTCCTCTCCCTCCCTTAGCGACCTCCGTTCCGTCCTTCATGAAATATTCGCTGCCTACACATTTGAAGAAACCATTCTCTCCCTTGCAAACCGATTCCTCGACAAAGAAGGTTTCAAGCGTGTCGAAGAACTAAGCACTCTTCGCCAACGCGGTTGGCGACCTCGGGGCCAAGTGTGTGAGGGATGTCGAAAACGCGCATGGGGGCCCGGTGCTGGGGGCACGATTTGGGAGTCCTGGGAAAAGAGTGAGAATGAAAGATTTAAGAGGAGATTAGAGATGGCAATTGAAGAGGGGAGCAAAGGGAAAGGGAAGAGCTTGCGAGCTGATGGGGATGGAGAGGGGGTGAATAAGGGTGAAGGTACCTTGGTTGTGTTTGCATGTAGACATATGTGGCATAAAGAGTGCTTGGAGAAGGCGAGTGTGAAGGATGGAGAGGGCGATGGTGAAGGGGAAACCGGAAGTAGTGAGGGAGGGGGAAGACACGAAGGAGGCGATAGGAGCGAGGGAAGGGCACTTAGATGCCCGCTTTGTGCATAGTTTTTTCTTCTTTTCATCTTGGAAGAGTTTTTGAGCGTGATTTGCGTGGTATGTAGATAGTGAAATTTATCTCCTTTACTATATTGTATATTAATGTTATGGATTTAGATCCAACGTCAAGACCAGAGATGGCAGAGGTCGTAATTCGTTGTTCACAACACTTGAACCAACGAAATCGTATCAGTATGCTGTGAAGTGTTGGCGGAAGCAGTTCCGATATTTTCACATGACGCTACTTTGATCATAGCTGGGTGCGGAGTTTGTGTTCAGGTATTTGTTGTAATCTAACAATTTTCACCCCCACCCCCACTGTTTTAACACGGCTGACATGACTGATCTCCTATGTATCCAATTGGACCTTGTATGTGACCTAAGAAGTCAGAAATGGCAATGTAAAAGATTCATAGATGTCGCAATCAAGGTTGTCGTACCAGGCCGGATAAGTGCTCGGTCAAACTTAAAATAAACCGTGGAAGGAAGGCGGGGTTGCTAATGCAAGCAGGAAAGAGCAAGAGGAAGAGTACTTAGACAACCTTTCCCCGCCTTTCACGCATCTTTTGAATCCCTTCGGTCATCTGGATATTCGCCACGCCGCACCATACCACCTCCAACGACACAAGCCAAGTCACTCAATCATATATTCACCAAACCGAAACGGTCCCTTTTCTCTTCATTATGACTAAAGACTCTTCCGCCTCTCAACCCCAGTCCTCAACTCCCGGCTCACAAGGCAAGGACTACATCGTGACAAACAGGGGCACCAACAACGAGGTATGAATTACTTATATAAAGTTGACTGAAACGTGACTGATATACTCCAGGGCAATCGTTGGTGCACTCGTGACTATGGCACTGACTCGGCCAATTCCAATCCGTATCATTACTCTAACACGGATGGATCATACTACTACAGTAATCCTGATGTATGTACAATAGAATCGGGAGAAATAGAGATATTCGAATACTAATCATGATTCATGAACAGGGCTCGAAATACTACAATGATGGTCAGGGCAATGCGAAGTACACACCACCTGGAAAATAGAGGAGGTTTTCCGAAACTTCATCTCGCTACAAGCGGTTAATTCAGTGAATTGACATGGCTAGATCATCAACGGTAGCAATGGAATATCGTTACTATGACAGTTTTCCAGATAAAAGTTTGAGAATGAAACCTACGTCTAACTTCATGCTAGATTTCTTCTTCAGATGGTGATATGAATTTTGTTCTCAGAGTTTCTCTTGTTCTCTCAACTTGTCTCGCTGTTTGAGGCTTTCAGGGTAAGGATTCCAATGCTCTGGACTATGAACTTAGACCCAAGTTATAAGATGAATGGTGCCACGCAGGTGCAAGTGTAAGATTCATAGTGCGCAGGTATGCAGAACAGATCAATCGCATAAACCTTATTCAATACAGTCTTACGTTAAAAACGTAGGTCATAGTTTTACGTTTAATTATTTATTTCTACATCCTAATAACCTTGTCGTCTAAAAGGATAGTGCAAAGCTATGTTAATCAATACATAAGAAACGAAATATTTGTTGTACCACTAAGAAAACAAGTGATACGCTATACGAAGATCGGAATAGAGTTTGGCGAGTAATGTAAACAGCTCATGTATTAATCGAGTGTACAAATGTATTCTGCCCCAATGAATACGATCTGCCAAGAACAATAAGCCTTGACCTACACACGGATCCCCAGCGAACCACCCGCAAGCCATAAGGATGCGGTCTTACTTTCCATCCGAACCTCATCTCATCTCATCTCTAAACCTCAATCCGACGTACAAACTTCTTCTGTTCTCATTACGCCATCCAAATCTCCAATTCCGCGGATACAGATCTCGGAGATCGATCTAAGATGTCGCGATCTCCCTGGCATGTCTACCTCGCGCATCGGCCTAACGAAAATGCCGACTATGCCGTTTCCTTGTGGCGATGATGTACGAGCCAAAATTGCACAACCCGCCATGCTAGACCACGCAAGCAGTTCCACATTATTTTCTCTGATACTTCTTTGACTTCTAAATTTTAATGACAACAAATTCAACTAATGCGCCCAATATGGTGCCTACCATACAGTCTCGTAGCAAGGACGCTGTCGACTTGGTCGGAAAAGACAAGGACATCGACACCGCTCCCCCGTCTACTAGTGCCGCCACCAGCCAGTCGACGATAGAAGCGCAAATACCCTATGAACACGCAGGCAAAGAGAAGGAAGAAAGAGAACAAGATGCCGCGCAACAGACCCCAGCGCCAGAAGACGAGACGCCGCAACGGAGTAAACTCAAGATTGCGCTCATAATGTTCAGCCTAGGCATCTCCGTCCTCCTCGTCGCATTAGTACGCCTCCCAATCTACAACCTAACACCAGAAACCACATTCTAGCAAGAAACCTAACAATCTCCAGGACATAACCATCGTAACCACCGCCCTCCCCACCATCGCCGAACAATTCCAATCCGCCAGCGGCTACACCTGGGTCGGCTCCGCCTACCTCATCGCCAATTCCGCCGCAACTCCCATCTGGGGCAAAGTCTCCGACATTTTCGGGCGCAAACCGATCCTCCTCGTCACGAATGGCATTTTCTTCCTGGGCTCGCTGCTCGCGGGCGTCGCCGTCAATATGAATATGCTGATCGCGGCGCGCGTTGTGCAAGGGATAGGCGGCGGGGGACTCATCGTGCTGGTGAATATCTGCATATCGGACCTGTTCGCTATGAGAGAGCGCGGGGCGTATTTTGGGATCATAGGAGGGGTGTGGGCTTTGGCGTCGTCTTTGGGACCTGTGGTAGGAGGCGCGTTCACGCAGAAGGTTTCGTGGAGGTGGTGCTTTTACATCAATCTGCCGCTGGATGGATTGGCGTTTGTGATTGTGCTTTTCATTCTGGATCTGCATACGCCCAAGACGCCGCTTATAGCGGGACTCAAGGCCGTCGACTGGCTCGGATCGCTAACCATGGTCTCCGGAACTATTATGCTGCTTCTTGGACTTGAGTTCGGAGGTGTATCGTATCCGTGGAATTCGGCGACTGTCATCTGCCTGATTGTCTTCGGCGCTCTCACGATCGGACTCTTTTTCTTCATTGAATACCGGTTTGCGCCGTACCCGCTCATGCCGTTGCATATCTTTTCCAATCGCTCGAATCTCGCGGCGTTGGGAACATGTTTTTTCCACGCCTTCGTCTTCATCTCAGGATCCTATTTCCTCCCGCTCTACTTCCAGGCCGTGCTCGGTGCAACGCCCATCCTATCCGGAGTTTATCTGCTGCCAACCGCTCTGTCGCTGTCATTCCTCTCCGCCTTCACGGGAATCTTCATCCGCAAAACGGGACAGTATCTACCACCCATTTGGTTCGGATTCGTCTTCATGACGGCTGGATTCGGGACGTTTATCGACTTGGGACCGAACTCGTCGTGGGCGAAAATCATCATTTATCAGATAATTGCGGGAATAGGCGTCGGACCTAATTTTCAGGCTCCGTTGATTGCATTACAGAGTCTTGTCCCAGTATGTTTTTTATATTTTTTTTCCCCTATCCCGGTGCCCTGCCTCAATCTTTCATCCTCTCACCTCCCCCTGACATCACAGCCCCTTAATCCACTCACTCTAACAAACTCCAGAAACGCGACATCGCCACCGCTACCGCAACCTTGGGCTTCATCCGCAATCTCGGCTCCGCCATCTCCATCGTTGCCGGCAGCGTAATCTTCCAAAACCGCATCTCCACCTACGAACCCCTTCTCCGATCCGCCCTCCCTCCCGCCACAGCCTCTGCCTTCAGCGCCGGATCCGCCGGCGCCAACATC
The DNA here is from genome assembly GCA_020744415.1 of Dendryphion nanum. NCBI lineage: Eukaryota > Fungi > Ascomycota > Dothideomycetes > Pleosporales > Torulaceae > Dendryphion > Dendryphion nanum. The sequence goes on from JAGMWT010000008.1 coordinate 1,743,617, forward strand.
GGCATTATAGGCACGCTGCCGCCTGCGCAGCGCGAAGTGGCGAGATGGGTTTTCGCGGAGAGTCTGTCGAAGATGTGGATCATGTATGTTGTGTTTGCGGGGATCGGGATGGCGGTTAGTGGGGCGATTGGAAAGAATGTGTTAGAGAAGGGGCATGTGGAGACGAAGACGGGGTTGGAGGTTGAGAGGGAGAGGAGGGGGGAGAGGGAACGGGAGAGGGAGGAGAGGAGGAGGAAGAAGGCCGGGGGTGAGGATGGGGATGTAGAGAAGGGGGGCGAGGGGGTAAAAGTTTGAGAATGGGATGAGACAGGTAGAGACAGGGTAAAATTTGTACCATACTTTGCATAGTTTAGCGAGCGCGACATTCTGTATATGATTGAATGCATAACCCGTATATATGTCTATACTTGTTGAAACTCTAGCGCTAGTGAGTCAATTGAGTTCAAAAGCCACATTCGCAATATCGGGGAATCCAGGGATCATATCAAGTAAGTCAATTGGGTCAAGGGCAAGTCAGTCAGATTCTCTCCGCAGCGCAGGGACTGGGTGCAGACTATACGGATGTGTCTTGTCCATCGGAGATTTCAACCTAGTCTTCGATTACGATAACGACCATAACCATAAGGGTCTACCGTTATCGATATACCCTGAGACGCTCGTGGTATGAGAGCCTACCAAGGTACGTGAGCAGTCCTCATTGTACTGACTCGTATAGTACGAACTGACTCCACGCAATCAGCAGAACCATCAGGCAGAGCCATCAAACAGAGCCATCCAGCAAGACCTTCCAACGCCCTCCGTTCATCCTCATGCTCGCAAATCCCCTACTCCTCCTCCTCCTCCTCCTCCCTATCATATTCACCTTTATCGTTCCCCTCTTCCCCCTTCCCAACAGCCAAAGCCATCATCTTCTCCATCAAGCTCTCAATCGCTCCAGTGGCAATGTTCGCAACTCCACCCACAACAGCCCAGAAAATGACCATCGGAATCATGCCAATAACTTTGATGAAGACGGGACCATCGTTCACATCACCAGCCGCATTGTCGCTAGTAGCAATTAGAGCATCAGGATTCGCATCCGCGTCATCGACGAGAAAAGAGGGCGGATCAGCTAGGAATTCCTATTGCATCCATCAGCATATATCTAATGATCAAATCTCAAATGAGATTTAAAATGAAGCAAAACTTACAGTGACAGACTTATCAATATCGTCCTCCTCCGCCTCAAGCTCCTCACCACGTTTGCGAATATACTGCGCAATCGTATCTTCGGAGGCATTGGTCGAGATACGCAGTTTGCATGCTTCACCGTAGTGGCCTGGGATGTGGAGGTCGTAGACGAGGGCTTTGGCGTTGGCTTTGGCGTTGGCACTATCCTTGGTACTGCTTTCCGTTAAAGTGGGCCAAGTGGTTGGATCCGCAGCGGTTTGAACGGCGCGGAATTCTTTTTGTTCATGCTGTTCCTCCTGGTCTTTGGTATCGGGAACGGAAGGGAAAGAAGGAGAGAGAGATGCGTGTTGGACAACACTGCTCTCCAGAATGATCAGATCGCCCGCAATGTCGGTCTCAATAACAGTATCAAGCGGTCCGATATCGTAATCACGGAACTTGTCAAGCTTAGACAGCTCGCGCGCTTCCTCCGACTCTTCCACTTCGTCTTCATCCGCCTTCTCAGCAGCCCGAGCGACATCAGTGATTTCATTTGGAAGCGACGTCTTGCGGCGTTTGCCTGGAGACGGTGAGCAATACGCTGTGATTTTCTCGTTTCCGACCCCCTTGCTCTGGTTCTTGAGCGTCTTGAAGAATTTCAGGGTTCCGGTGAAGGGAGTCTCGGGTGGGATGGCGGACGGGTCTGTGAAAGAGACGCGTTTGCCTGGTGGTGAAGATAGGATGCTGAAGGGTGACGACTGGGGCGAGTCGTAGAGGGAACCGCATGTGGCCATTTCCAGAGAGATCGGAGGAGATGATGCAGGAGAGAGGATGGAGTCTTCACTGAAACGGCGGCGGGGAGTAATTTGGCTAATGGACGGAGCTTGAGGGTTGGATTTTGGGTCGGACGTGCGTGCCTCTTGAGTAATATCAGGCCTGATATATAACGAACTAGCTGGGCCAACATTCGGGTCGATTTTCTCGCGATCGTTGTCGACATCCAGGTTGCCCAGGTCTTCCGGGAGTTGATCGACGATATCTGTGGCAGTATAGAAATCTGGTCTGCCATCATCGACGACAATATCCTGAAGAGCTGTAATCGGACCCTGAACTAACCCCTCCTCCCTCTTCATCAGTTGCTCATCAAGAGCCAGAGGGACCCAATCTGGGTGAAATATTTCTCGGTAGACTACACTCCCGCACGATTTCTCGAAAACATAATCGCCATATATGGGGCCTTTATCAAGACCAGAAGCCACAGCTGCATCCACATCTTCCTCTATCTTACTCTTCTCCAGACCCTCTTGCCCTTCATCAATGCAGTGCGGCTTCTGGAATCCCTTCATCTGATACATCGCCAACCGAGCTGCAAGCCTAAACTGGTCTCCAGTAGCATCTTCTTCAACCTCATCCTCGAGCCTAACATCCTCATGGTCATCATTGTCAAGATACTGGAATTCTGAAGCCCGAGGCGAGTCACCTGGTGCTTCCACAAGATCCGGAAGACGCTCCATGGATGAAACCGGAACAAGTGACTTATGCGTATATCCTCCTAGCTCGTCCACAATGGGAGAGGACCACGTGCTCCTATTGTACACCGTAGAAGGGGATGGTGGAAGTTGGAAAGAAGTTGCTTCGTCTATTTCGTCGTCGTGAAGGGACTGCGTGCGCAGAGGAGGCATGGCTGGAGTGTTGGCGGGCGCTGGAGGGAGTGGCAGGGTCGCGCTTTTGATGCTATTTAATTTGCGCTCGACACTCTCTTGGTCTGGGATTCTACTGCCAGACATGTTTGTGTCGTTGCTGGTGGTGAGCTTTGTTTGGTGTTATGTCGCAGCTCAGGTTGATGCCGGTGAGGTTGGAACCGGAAGGTGCGGTGGAAAAGGTGTGCAGTTGAAAGATGGGTGGAGATGGAAGATGTAGAGACTGTTAAATAGAAGATGTTTGTGTGCAGGTGTGTTTTACCCTGTGGGCTGTCCGAAGAAATTTTCACTTTGTCGTTGCTGGGGGGAGAAAGAAAGATGTAGAAACAAGCAGTGAGAGTTGGGAAGAAGTAAACAAACGCGCAAACACCTCGTCCGCAAAACAGAAACATAGAATCTTTTCCTTTTCAAACAACAATAAATAAACAATCAGCCACGACAGCCCTTCAGAAGTATCAGAATACCTTCGATCCACATCCCCAGCCTATTTAGAGCTCTACACCCTCCTCTCTAACCTGTACCCCCCTCAACACATACCCCTCCCTCTTCGCCCTCTCCGCCTCCTCCCTGATAACCTGCTTCACCCCTTCCCCTCTAACAACCCATCTACATCCATAAACCTTCGGCACCGTATTCCCCCCGGCCTCAAACGCTTCGTCACCCAACTCGACCTTGCTCTCCCTCCCCTCCTCATCCACAACAGGCAAGATATCGAACCCCCACAACAATTTTGCTAGCACAATAAACATACTGTTCTCCGCGATGTGAAGACCGGAGCAAATACGTCTGCCGGCACCAAAATTCCAGTGATCGCGTGCTTCAGCGGGTCCGGCGGCGTAGACACCGCTTTTTTCGGGGTGCGAGAGGTAGCGAGAAGGATCAAAGGTCGATGGGTTAGGGAAGAGGGTTTCATCGTAGTGGATGGCGTACTGTTGAATTGCGACGACACTGCCGGCAGGGATATATGTGTTCTTGTATGTGATGGGAGCCGTTGTGAAATGAGGAGTGCCGATGTTGGTGACGGGTCGGATGCGCATGGTCTCTTTGACGATGGCCCGTATATATGGCAGGTCCTTCTCGTCGGCGTAGGTAGGACTCCGGGATGGTCCTACAACTCTATCGATTTCTTCGCGCGCACGTCTGCGGACTTCGGGGTGTGCAGAGAGGTACAAGATTGCAGTGTTGATGGCGGCGGATGTCGTTTCGGAACCAGCTTCAATAAGAGAACCTGCGAGGAAGGCGGCTTGGATTTCAGATATGCCTTGAGCTTCGTACTTGCTTTCGATGACTTGTTTGACAAAACATTCGGGGGCTTGACCTGTTTCCATCTTTGTTTTCAAAGAGCCCCAGAGACTCATCCAGAGATTGGCTTGTCGGTCGAAGAGCGGTTTCAGAGATCCACGCCACCATTGCAGTCGAGGAGGGAGGAGTCGCCCAAGGGGAGGTATGGTGTCTGCGATATACTTGCCCGGCGTCGCGGTTGTAGAGAAGTCATTCATGATTCCGTAAATTTCGTTGACTTCATCACAGTCCCACTCCGGAATTCTTCTCCCATATGTGCTGGTCATGATCACACTGACTGTGTATCTCCTCACAGCTTTGTATCCCCAATCCCCTCCTTTTGCTTTGCCCATAGTCTTGTCCCCATTCTTTGATTTTAACTCATCCGTTTCGGCTCCATCCAATACCTCTTCCATCATCAATTTTGCCTCCCATTCCTGACTAGGCATAAACGTTGCACTTACCGCCGGCGTCAGCAGTTTATGGCTGATTGATCGCAATTTTCTCCATTCCTGTCCATACGGCATAAACAAAAATCTCAATCCACCGCTCAACGCCTCACTCGCAACTGGCATCGGAGCCCGCGATGACGTATGCGCACTCTGCTGATCCAAAACTGTCTTGACCGCTTGCGGGGAGCAAAGCATGTACCAATCGTACCATCCGAGTCGTACACGATAGATTTCCCCATATTCGCGCGCCCATTTTTGGATTTGTCGGTGTGGCTGCGGTCCTAGGAGATGGCCATGGCCGATTATGGGAAGGGCGCCGTTAGGGCCTGGAGCGTTATCCTGGCCTTTCGGGGGTTTGGTGGTACGGGAATTGCGAATGTAGAGGGCTATTGCTGTGACGACAAGGACGAGAGGGATGATGGAGAAGAGAACCATATTTTCTATCGTTATTGGAATACGGGCAATACCTCCGAGATTTCTGTAGCTTGTCGAACGAGATCAATCACGCTTTTCAAAATATTAAGGTATCTCGTCGGAGACAACGGGGCGAAAGGGTCAGATGCAAATGTGGGGCGTGGAAGTGTTGCATTCAAATATACCTTGAATCAACTGGTCTAACTCTTCGGCGACATCGCTGTCCGGAACCGAAAACAAATAGTATGTGAAGAGAGTTGGGGAAAATTGGGGATTTTGACTTGCATCATGGTGTAAATATTATTGGTGACAGGAGGATCCGGCAAAAGGTGTTTCGTGTGTTTACCCCACATCTATACTGGACATGGGGTAAGCTTACGCACCTTAACAATCCGCCCGACGTGGATGGCGGAGGCCAGACTGCGGAGAACGTGTGCACAAAAGGGGACGCTATTCTTCCTTAGGAATTGTTATCGGGCCATTTAAAGACTATCCTCACGCCACTGTTGTGGAGGTTGTGTGCTCAATGTTGAATTTTGAAGTTGTGCATATATATATTGCAGAGCCGTGTCTCAGTATTTGACATGCTCTTCATCCTTGATATACGATCATTTATCATACAATATGACAAGTAGATAACGCCATTAAATGCATGTCGTAACAAAGGAAACCGCTGTGGTTGCTCGTCGCTCGGATTAATATCGTACGTCGTACACTCATCCCCTTCCTAACCAAATCTTTTCGAGATCGGTAATTGACAAAAATAAGGAAGGAGATGTCAACCGTCATGCTTCATCGCTGTCTGCCACATCGATATCCGTAAGATCATCACTCATAATGTGCAGAATTTGTGAGAATGTTCTGCTCTTCCACCGTCCCATACCGTCCATCAAGTCGGCACAGTGCAATAGCGTCCTTCTTGCTGCGAGGTAGCCCCCTTCTAGCGCGATTCCCGTGATACTGAATGCACCGCCGTTGCGAATAAAGTTGATTACTGAGCCGTCTCCAAAGCCGAGTTGTCCGCCAGGCGAGTTGGGAGTATCCATCAATCCAACATGACCGATATGACTCCAATCAATTATATCCAAAAGTTCGATGCAGTTGTCATTGATGCCACATGCTGCTGCACCCGGTGGCAGGGTGAAAATGTAAAGGCCGAGGACGAGTGCAGCCTGAAAAAGCGCTACCACGCTTGGTGGATTTACAATATCGGACACCTTGCGGTCGAATAGGAGTTTAAATATGTGGGCGGCATGCAGAACGGCGCGTCTTGCAGATGGTGTTTGTGACCAAGCCGAAATATCTTCAAGAGCCGTCACCGCAGGTCCTGCACCGGAGCGGCCTGCAGCTAACTCGAAATATCTGACGTTAGCGCCTAATAGCATACACGATGCATGCCACAGTACGGCAGAGTTCAGGTCCGCTGTCCTCAGAGCATCAATAGAAGAAGACGAAAGATTGACAAGCATAGGTATTAGCTCGCGACTCCGCGGATCCTCGGTGTATATTCGCCAGGGTTCTAGCTGCCTCTGCCCTCCAGTTCCGTTTGCTAACCGCTCATTAGATTCGTAAATCCGAAGTTGAAGGAGCATAAGTAATGCACGGACGCTAGTTGCGTCCATTTTCAGGCCTGGAGTGGGGAGGAAAGAAGGCGTTATCCGTTGAGAATGGATTCGAATACCCCGTTGAGCCAGATGAAACCACTTGGTAGGCGAATTAGCATGATAAAGATTGTACTCTGACGGAGGTAATATCTGGACTGTCTCCGGTCGGATTGTGGGTGAAACAGAGAGGTAGGCTGCGTAGTAACAATCAATCTCCAATAAACCAAAGATGATGCTTTTCACAATTAGCTTCAAGGTTAAGGCATCATAAATTGATCTTACCGTTTCGCGCATTCTATCCTGCTCCAGGCTTTCCATCTCGAGTCAACATCCATGATCTCTTCCAGGAGAGATTCCGGAGGCGGACTTTCGCTTGCGGAAAAGAGACCATTCTTTTGCGCAGTCTGACACGATTAGAATTTTTCCTTAGAAGGTGTATCGGAAGCTTACCGATATCAGTTCACTGTATAACTTTTCTGCTTGCGTTATGCGACTCTTACGCTGGAATTACATTAGTCGGGTTCAGAAAAGTGATCAGGATCTACGCACTCCAGTAATGAAAGCAAGGTTCAATGCAAGCAGTCCAGTAGCGATAATCCGCATCTGCTTTTCCGGCGGCTCGCTGCTCGTTGCCAGTGCCTGTACTTCGGCAGTGACTATTTGTAATACACTCTGAGTAGGTTTAGTTAAGGTTTTATGCTAGGAAGTGCCGCAAGAGAACTCACAGGAAATGTTCGCGAGACAAATTTCGATGCTCCTGCGGTGCCTAAGATGCATAATCCTATAAGACACATAGACAAAAGGAGCGGTCGGTGTGCGTTTTTGGCGGAAAAAGTGGGTATATGGACAATCGGAAGTGTTGGGTGAAAATAGTAGAGGTACATCTCTAACGCTATGTCCAAGATCTCAGCGGGTGGAAATTGGATACCGTCTCCTCCAGGACTTGCTCCAGCATCACCACTTGATGATGCTGTATCTCCACAGGAGTCGGATCGCATTAGGTGTATTGTTTGAGGAGCGTTGTTGAGGGCTCCTTGAAGAATATCTCGGCACTCCTCATCCAGACCCCACCGAGAACTACGTCTTTCGCGCTCGCTGATGGGTGTTTCCACAATGCCTTGGGGTATTTCCGAGAGAATATTTGCATAGTCGCAATTGACTAAGCTCAGCCAGAGAGTCGGCATCAAACGATTCGATATCCTGTTTTTCGAAGGCCAGCAACTCTCTACTCTCGCAAATCTCTCCCTCGGTATCCTGCTCGCTATTGACACACTGCTTCCAGAAGGGCTAGCTTGGTTGTCTGCCGGATGGCGAAACCCATCATGATCGAAATGGCTGTCTATGGCCATGTGATGCGAGCCACTCGATGCGAGGAGTTCATTGTCGAGAGGAAACAGCCAAGTCTGAAGCGCATCGGCAGGGGTCCGGTTTGGGAGAGGGTTGTTGCTTTGGACTAGCTCAAACGCCCATTGATCCAAACCGGAGACATGGGCGGCAGGAGAGAACGAGAGCATGTCAATGGCTGGATCTATTGGAGGAGGCATGCTGTCCTGATGGCGGGCTAGGAACCGCTCATGTTCGGCAGCGATGTTGATGGGAGAAGGGGACCGCCAAGCTACGTCTGCTGGGGGCTCGAGATGTTGCGCGGCGTTGATGAGTGCTTCTAATCGACTGTCGCCTGGTGATGAAGTGTGCTGGGATATTGAAGAATGTCGTACATGTATTTGCGGCGAAGGGTTGGGATGTTGACTACTCTCGCCGTTGGATTGCGGGACTTGATGTGAGCTTCTTCTCCTCGATAGGGGAGACAGATTCGAGTTGGAGGACTCTTGGTGTTGCAGTCGAGGCGTCGAGGCAGTTGCTGGATTTCCCTCGTTTTGTGTCGCGGTTGAATGCGCGGCTTGCTTGTCCTCGGAGGAAGCCTGGTTCAAGTGCAGCTTTTGTGAATTCTGTTGCTGGCTGTTGCTCAGTCGATTCAGAGCGTTCTGGGCGTGGCCTTTGCAGTGGCGAAACAGGACGTCGCTAGAAAGACATGTGTTGGTATTCTGGGGACGGAACGGGGTGTTCAATTCATCCTTACCTTCTCGAGAAGTGCTTCTTACAGGTTGGACATTCGTATGGCCGCTCTCTGGTGTCTGGAGAACAAGGTTAGACTACGGCATGTGGTTGTGACTTTGAGATGAATAATGGCTGCATACGCGATCGCTCATGGCGCTTTACGTGTTCGAGCTTGGTGAATTTCCGGTCGCACAGACTGCATTGCTTCAAGGCCATAGGGGGTATACGGTTGTGTTCTTCTGCTCTTCTGCTCTTCTTCTTTTTCGTGTCGAAGGGGGTTCTCCGGGAGAGCTGGCGACGGCCCTCGAGCGAGTTGGAGATGTGGTCGGCACCGGGGAGTTTGTTTGAAAAATGAATGGAAGTGCCGGGAGGGGTGCGAGTCTGGTGGCTAGGTCAGACCGTCACCCAAGAGAGAAGCCAGGATCGAATGCGGGGAAGGCGCTACCCATGACTCGGCTAGGCCCAATATAGCCCGGCACGCCCAGGTCACTCTCTCGCTCAGAGTTCATCTACGAGGATGCGATATAATCTGCATGCCCCCTCGCTCCAGATTGCGGCGTTTGCATATCGCTGTGCAGTGTGTGGTTTCGACGCCCGGCCGGTTGTATTCTCTGCGCATCGTTGTCCACAGATCGCCCGTACCCGTCTGTCTTTCTTATTTCCTGTCCCCTGCTTTGCATTGGCACTCCCGTGGCACTCCGCCCAGCCTTCACCTGGCCGCCTGGCAGGATGGATACATGGCTCAGACCCTCTCTCCAAAAGCCACCGGCCTCAAGAGAGCGAAAGTCTGTGTCTCACGACTACCGTACCGTCCCTAACCCGTCATACACACACACAAACACACCAACCACGTCCTGCCGGACTTTCGACGCCGCGCACTTGTCAATACGGGGCATAGTATGTACGGTATGCACCCTAAGCAGATGACCATTGGCGCGCAGCTGACAGGCTGGCGTTCCTGGCGTTCCTCGAGGCGTCCTACCTCCCCATACCTCCCCAATCCTCTGGACTCTATGCATGTGGGGACCCTGTCACGCCTCTTCAAAGCAACCCTCGAAGACTAGTGGGGCATTGGAAATATCGACATACAGAGTAGCGACCTCAACGGCCCCCCTTGCCCGCTGACTACCCTCCAAGATCTTCCAGAAGCTTGTCCAGCCATCTCCAGCATCCAAGGGCGAGAGGGAGCTGACCATGTGCATTTCCTGATTGATGGAAATTCCCATATTACTCTTCATCTAAACGTTTCATGCACTCGTTTGTTTCAAGACCCGGTTCATATCGCATGGCGATCAAGCTTCGGGCATTCAACCTGCATATTACGGGCTTTTCCTTATCCTCTCTGCTATAGCTTGGGCTATAGGAATTAATTCGGATCTCGGTCCACGCGGTAGCCCATCGCGGTGTGCGATAGATGCCCATATGGACGCTTCAATCACCGACTCCCTACCACCGTGGTATCCACCTGGCCCAATGAGATGCGCCATGCTTTCTCGGTTGCACGACAAACGTTTTGGTGCAACCTGAAGCGGGTCCCGATATCCGGACGAGGCCCTGCCTTGCCGTCACCTGCACCCGAAGATTCTGCACATCTTCCACTCGTATTGTGGCTTGACTTGTATTTCACGCGGTGAGCAGAACCGCCATGGGACATGGTAAAATGGATCTTCGATACCGAACTTCCAGATGAATCATGAAAACTTCGTAGGATGCGGAAGATTTGGGTGCATGCGAAATACAGTCGAGCCATGAGCTTTTCTCATTCATCGTTCACTGTTCTGGCCTACACGACCTTTCCGAACATCTCGAGCACTGCAGAGTACACAACCAATAAAACACCTCCACCAGGTCCGAATCTCAGGATTTTTGCAACATACCCCTTGTACAGAGCCCTCAGTCCCTCCTCCCTAGCCACAACTCCCAAACTTGGCCATGCCCACTCATACTTTCCTCTCACTCCCTCAATTTTGGCCACACTTTGTATTCGGGACTTGATAACGTCCAACGGTGTATTCAAGGTCGTACCAACCACACCTCCCACGAAACCTGCAGCTAAGTCGTTGATGGTCTTCTGTACTTTTGGTTTCTTTGCCTCAGACGGCGCCGGGAGCAGTGACCGAACCTGGAATATGCATCCAAAGTATCCAGCATTCCATACGATGTGACGCCAAAGCGTTGCTTCGAATCCATTATACAGCGCCAGTAGGCCTTCCTGGCGAATGACTTTAGAAAGGCAGTCCACCAAGCCATTGTAACGCGCTGCGGATGTTTTATCTTGAAGCCGTATCTTGACAAGCTCAAAGGGGACTACAACTAGAGATTCTGTGGCGCCTGCACTTGCTCCAGTGAGAATAGCAATAGGTTGAGTCAATGTCGGAGCATTGAAGAGGTTCTGATATAGCGGAGCAAAGGCATCGTTTGACGAGAACTTGATGGCACTAACAATCTGTTAATCATGTTCCTCTGAATGAACATCGCCATAATCTTGGTTGGTTCAAACTCACCGTTTTGGCACTTCCATCAAAATTGGTGCTGTGATTCCTCGATATAACCGTGACATCCCTTCATTTCTGATAATCTTCCGGAAACAGTCGATTACGCCCGTGTATCCTTGGCCATCAGTCGCCTTGCCATGTTGGAGTTGTATGCGCGTTTTCACCACATCGAGTGGGTACCTTGCTACATTCTTAGTAAACGGGCGGAATCGCAGTAGTGAAGATTTATTTTCCTACTCACATCACCAGAATCTAGGGTTCAAAAGTCATTTCCAAGTTCAATGATCCAGTTTCTTTGCTCGATACATCCGCATCGGAATAACATACCTCTGATATCCCCGCCACAGCACCAGCCGCGAATTGATACTGAAACGGCAAAGCCTTTGGCTTGCCATGCTGCTGAGATGCTACATTTTGACCCGAAACCTTCGTCGTCATTGCAAACGACTACTATCCTCTAATAGAAAAAAAAAGGTTTAATTTCAGACTTGACACAAGGATCAAACGCGAAAGGAAACTCAAAAAGACAACCAACAATCCCACCGGCTAGTCTTTCCCACTAGTTCAATCATATTCTCTACTGTTCAATTGCGAAAGAACCCACCATCCGCCATCGGCTCGTCTACCTTCATCCCGCCGCCGCATATTTCCCTCTACTTACTATCCATGCTTGAAATCACTATCCACATACATACGTAGCCTAGCATCCACCACCAACACCGTCACGCATACACATCCCATCGCATCCGCGCTCCAACAGAGGGGCACATTGTTGGAGTAACGCCTCGAATGTGGGGAAGCCGAGGCACGGTCAGCAACACAGTTTGTGGAGGGTCGTCAAGACGGCATGTGGGGCTAGCGCGATCGGTGAGTATGGGGGTGGTGCAGGGGTACGGGATCTGACCTGCATGGTGGGATAAGCTGCAGCAGGTGGCCTGCAGTCTGTGGCCCTGGGGTCTGCAAATGCGGACCCGGACTGATGTGGCCGTAGTTGCGTGGATTGGGAATGTTGGATGTTGCACGACGTTATTGGATTTATTTTTTTCTGGGATGGAGAAAGAGGGGAAGGGAAGGAGGGGGTTGGGGTAGGGGACAAGGAGAGGGGATTGAGGAGAAGGTTTAGGAGGGGTTGAGAAGAGGGTGAGGGGATTGGAGTCTATTGTATCCTTCTACTGCTGTGTTGCGATGCTGAGTTGTGTAGAGCAAAGGGTACGGATTGTATGCAACTGAACATGTCCATCTCCAAGATGCAACCACAACAACAACCATCAACCTCTAGTGCCCACCTCTCACGTCCCCATCTAATCCCAACCCCAGAATCCCCCTCACGCAACCGTCTTCTTCACCTTCAGCTCCTCAATCCTCCCCTCATCAAACCCCAACAGCTCCCTCAACACCTCATCCGTATGCTGTCCCAACAACGGCGGCGGACTCCTAATCTTCGGTTCCACACGCGAATACTTAACAGGATGATTTATCAGTTTCAGGGGTCCGCAAGCCGGATGTTCGACTTCCTCGATCATGTTGCGCGCCAGGACTGTTGATAGTGAATTAGCTTTTGGTTATGGAAGACGTGACGACGCGGGTTGGAATACGTACCATGCTCGTGATTCAACGTGCCCTGAATATCATTCACAGCCGCATACGGCATTCCGCTGCCCTCGAAGATCTCAAGCCACTCTTTCGTCGTCTTCGTCTTGAGCTCGTCCTCGATAATGCGATCGAGCGTGTCGCGGTTCTTGACGCGCAGCGCGTTCGTCACGAACCGAGGGTCGCTTTTCCATTCGGGTTTTCCCAGCTTGTCACAGAGGATGCCGTAAAGTTTGTCGTTGCAGCCGCCGACCGCGATGTTGGTGTCGTTGGTCTTGTAGGCGCGATAGGGGACTACGGAGGCTGTTGCGGTTGTTAGATTGTATGTATGGGGGATAATGTGACGGGAGAGATTCTCTCCTTACCATGAGCCGTCCCCCACCTCCCACTATCCTTCTTCCCACTCACGAGCCCTGAGCTCGCAATATTCGCCAAACTCGCCACCTGACAATCACTCAAACTCGCATCAATCCACTGTCCCAGCCCCGTATCTCTCCTACTATACAGCGCCGCCAACACCCCAATCGCCGTGTACATGCCCGTCGTCAGATCCGTCACTGCGACACCAACTTTCACAGGTGGCCCGTCGCGCTCCCCAGTGATATGCATGAGGCCCATTTCGGCTTCGACCATGACGTCGTAGCCTGCGCGATCGCTGTATGGACCTGTTTGGCCGTAACCTGTGACGGAGGCATAGATAAGGGCGGGGTTCAGGGCGGAGAGAGTGGCGTAGTCGAGTTGGTATTTGGCTAGGCTGCCGGGGAGGTAGTTTTCGACAAGGACGTCGCATTTGCGGACGAGGTCGTGAAGAATGGCAATGCCAGTCGGGTTGTTGAAGGAGAGGCCTAGCGATTTCTTGTTGCGATTTACCTGGGAGTGGTTAGTGATGAGGTAATATCAGCGGGAGAGATGAGAGGAATTGGAGGATTGAGAGGGAGATGTAGGGGCTTACTGATAGGTAGTATGCGCTTTCTCCTGGGAATTGGCGTTCTACGCCGTCTGTATAGGGGAGATCGGGTGGACCCCATGATCTTGTATCATCTCCTCTTGTTGGATGCTCGATTTTGATAATCTCAGCTCTGTGTAGTTCGTAGTCAGCATCATATCTTTTCTGTATGGAAAAAAAGATAAAGTAATACACACCCCAAATCTCCCAAGATCTGTGTACAGTAAGGCTGCACAATATATCGTTAGCGTAAACGTTCCATTCCCGTCCCAACACACCATCTTCCCAATCCATAGCCCTAACGCCAAACACGTGCAATTCAACCTTGGAACTCATAGACTCACCCCTGCAAGCACCCTAGTCATATCCAACACCCTGATTCCCGCCAATGGCAACTTTTCCACCTTCTTCTTATCAATCTCACCATTTACGCTCGCCAACCCGCGTCTTTGCCGTACTACGCCTCCAATCTGCCCGAAACCGGCACCCGGAATCCGACAGGCACGTGGCAACGCCGCCGATCTAGCGCACAGTCGGAAAGGTAAGTTCATTGTATCTTTTTTCTTTTTTGTTATTGTGTGGCCATTATGGAAATGTGCTCTGGCCTGTTTGTTATATCAAAACGGTCGTGATGGATGACAATGTTTTGCCCCACATGAGCTTGTGGGGGCGCTAAATGGGGGGTTAGCACGGAGATTTTATGTAGGGTATTTGTGGGCTAGTCCCGAAATGGTAAATTGTCTTTGCTTTGCTCTGATCCATTTGATTGAGATGCGTGATAAATGTAGTTGGATATATAACATTGACAGTTTGATACTGTGTTACAGTGATGATAGGAAATGAGTAATAGACCATGCCGTTATCTCGTCAGAATACATTGGGGTTAAATCAAGATCCGTTTGCTCCTTCTGTGCTCGCTTTAGGGGCCTCCTCAGTGGTTGGCTTTGTGATACTTTCTGGAAGTACTTTGGTAATGTCCTCAGGAATTGCTTTGGTAGCTTCTTCTGGAGTTGCTTGGATGGTCACGTCGGAAACTGCTTGGGTGACTTCATCGATGGCTGATTTGGCGGCCTCAACAGGAGCGGCATTGGAAACCTCTTGCACAAGGTTCTGCACAGCTCCGTTGGTGCTCTCTGTGGTGGTTCCATTAGTGACCTCGGGGGTGGGTGTTGCAACTTCAACAGTCTCTTCGGAAACCTCGGGAGCGGGTGTTGCAACTTCAACAGTCTCTTCGGAAACCTCGGGAGCGGGTGGTGCAGCTTCAACAGTCCCTTTGGAAACCTCGGTCGCAGCCTCCGGGGTTGTTCCGTTTGTCACTTCTGGTATCGGTGCAATGGGGTGTTCCTCTTTAGAAACACCGTTCGTTTGTCCGTTAGGTTCTGCTGTGCCATTCAAGTAAGGTGCAAGTTCTTCCGAATGAACGCCTTCTGTTTCGCTTGTGTTTGCGCCGTGGGAAAAGCCACCAAAGTAATAAGGTGCCAGTCTCTTCTTCTCGGCGATCTTGTCGGCCTTCACGCGAGCAAGAAGCTTCTTTGCCGTTGCATTGGCGGAGAATTTGTCCTGTCGTGTTTATGAGTACAATGAAGAATAATCTTTTGGTAGATCCGCTTACCGGAAGAGCATCCCAGACCTTATAGTCTGTTCCTTGGGTACTGATGGTTCCACAGCCAACACGAGCGTACTCGGTGAAGAGGAAAAGGCGACTCGACTCAATCATGATAGTTAATTGATCTTGAAAGATGTCAGTATATATCTCTAAGTTCAAAATTAACAAAACAACGTACCCGTTAGGATCTTCTCAGGTTGACCTTCATGAATCCTCATGCCTTGTTGGTATCCTTCGTGGAAGCCACCATGTGGGGTATGGCAACCCTCGAAACTACCACCACCAGGAAGGAACTCGTCACTCCTACCAAGACCTTGTCCATAGATACAGGCCAAGAACTCAGATGCGGAGTTTCGGTGGAAATAAGGAAGACGGAAGGTGTTAGTGGCGACGTCCCACCTTGGACCAAACCAAAGGAAGTCAGCGAGTGGGGTAACGGGGTCGCGTGACTTGGCGGTCAGGACGCAGAAGATAGATGGGTCGGTGTGGTCAATAGAGGTACTATTTTGCGAAGAGAACTTGGTGAGGTCGTACTTGTACGGAACGACATTCCCATGCCATGCAACAAGATCGTAAGGACTGTGGTTTTGTTGAATTGTGATGAGTTGGCCATTCGTCTTATTGATGATGTGGTATGGAACATGAAGATCGTCATCGATGGCTGCAACTGGATAGAGGAAATCACGAGGATTCGCGAGTCCATGGCCGCCGAGGGGGCCCAGGTCCGGAAGCTCCCACATGGAACCCCACACTTCGGTAATGTAACCCCGGGCAGCCTTAGTATCGGGAGCCAGGTTGAGACTGAACCTGATGCCACGTTGGATGACACAAATTTCACCAGGCTGCAAAAATATCATGCCCATCTCTGTCTTGATATCAAGATTTCCTTGTTGGGCGCAGATGAGGAAATCACCATCGGTGTTGCAGAATGCTCTTTGCTCCATGCTCGCGTTGATCAAATAGACGTAGATAGCAATACCTTCGCGGATATTTGGATCTCCACTTCCAGCGAGTGTATGCAATCCATCTGCAAAATCGATCTTCTCGTCATCCTTGGGGAGAGGGAAAGGGTGCCATTCAGCTTGCTCCGGAAGGGTGGCAACCTTGGGATTAATGGAAAGGAAACAGTTTTCGATGTTAGATTTGGAGTTCACGGGAAGGTATCCGCCTGCAATATTTTAGCAATGCACAACACCCAAAGGAAAGATTTGGAAGTTACCGTGAGCTGCTGCTGGCCGGGCACGATACATGTATGTGCTGTAGTTGTCTCGCCGCGGAGCCGCAAAGGCGGAATATGTAATGCCCTCCGTGTATAACCCAAATCTATTTTCCTGGGGATTGTTCTGGCCAGAAGGTAGTGTACCTGGAATAACTTCCGAAGAGTGCCGGTTGTTCCATCCAGCCTGATATTCGTATGGGTCATTTGCGCGAGTTGGTTTCAATCTCTGGAGGTCTGTCCAGTGGAAGACCTTCTGAGGGTCGGTGACGAGTGTTCGATCCTTGAATTGAGGCATGATGTGAGGCGCGATTGTGTGTTAAGGAAGCTGACCTGGTCAGAAAACGTGCATCCTTATATTGTTCCATCCACATCCCCGGACGCCTAGCTGCGCATTTGCCGTTCTAAGTGGCGTGGACCACACATGATGTGGGGCGGCGTAGTTGCAACACAACACCGGGCAACAAGGCGGGGTGAGCGATCCTTGGAATTCGTACTGCTTCGCCAATAGAGATGCGAAATGCGAGGGTCAGCAAACAGATTGCGGCGTAGCCAGAGCAGTGGGACTATGTTGGTGAATGGCACATACGGGCGTATTTATCTATCCTTGCCAATGCTGGTTTCAACGCCGTACGTTCTGACGCGTACTGCGAACCACTAAACCGGCTATCTACCCAAATGAACGCGACCCAAAAATGGCGAATAATATCAACAAACAATAAAGAGCGATGACTACCTGGATAGTACCTCATCCACCATAAGGCCACAGGAACCGAGATAATTTTTGGCGTCGCACAATGAGCTCAAGTCCTCCTCCGAGATTTTGGCAGTGACCTCCTGTCGCGACTGGAGAGCCTCAAGCAAGCTAGTACTATTCTCAATGCTCTCTCTGCATGCGGCGTACACAATGTCATGAGCTTTCTGTCGACCCACATGTGGAGCCAGCCCCATCATAACCGCTTCCGCAACAATGAGACCACGGGTGGAATATAGATTTTCAAGCATTTTTTCCGGATTCACAACTAGCCCAGACAGCGCAAAATCGGCCTGATGCAACGCGCCAACCGCGAGGACGAAACTCTCTGGTACCGCCACCCACTCGAGATGCCAAGGACCTGAGGCTCGTTCGAAATCTGAAACCATGCCGTCGAGGACCAGTCCCGCGTTTGAACGAAGTATCTTAGATGCAGCCAGAATGACCTCACTGGAGATAGGGTTACGTTTCTGGGGCATGGTGGAGGAGGCTCCTCGGTGTGGAACGAAAGGCTCGGATACCTCGGAAAGCTCGTTGGAGGACATGATGATAATGTCGAGGGCAAGCTTGCCCAAGCTTCCTCCCACAAGTGCAAGGAAATTTGTGATTTCAGCTACTCCATCCCTCGCAACATGCCATGTAATGGGGGGATCCGTCAATCCGAGATCCTTTGCCATTTCCTTACGGACTCGAATGCCATCGTCTCCAGAGCCCAAAGAAGCCAAAGACCCCGCGGCGCCTCCAAATTGGACCATGAGCGCACGCGACTTGAGCTGCTCAAGTCTCTCCATGTGACGTTGAAAGCCTGAGAGCCAAATAGCCGTTTTGTGACCAAACGTAATAGGAAGAGCGTGTTGCAGGTGGGTGCGGCCAGCCATTGGCGTATCGCGGTGTTTTCGAGATAGATCTTCGAGATTCTTGATAACGGATCGAAGGGTTCGTTCGACAATCTCCAGGCCTTGTTTCATTTGGAGAATGCTAGCGAGGTCCATGATATCCTGAGTGGTAGCTCCCCAATGTACATATCTTCCTGCCTCTTCACCTACGGTTGCTGACAATTGCCGTACCAGAGGTAAGATGGGGTAGCCGACAATCTCGGTTTCTCGCCGCAGTCTATCAAAATCCAATTCTGCGTCATTGGCCCTGGAGGTAACAATGTCACCAATATGTGAGGGAATTACATTGCAACGAGACTGGGCTCTCGCAAGTGCGGTTTCTGCGTCGACGCATCGGTTCAAATAAGCTTGATCATCGAAAACCTTGCGTATCTCCTCGGTCCCAAATAACGTTCTGAATACCGCAGAATCAATTGCGCTCACACTGCCCAACGCTCGTCGTTGTTGAGTGGCTGCAAAAGAAGAGAACCTGGGGATCGCACGCCATGGCGCTCGGCGAAGCATCAACATGATTATGGCTATGATCGAACGCTCAAGCGCAGTAAGAAATGTGTAGATAAAAATATGCAAAAGGCAGAGAACGCCGCAGAATAACAATCAAAGACGACTAAGAAATATGGGACGGCATTTGTGGTGGGAGCAACATAGCGGCGTGTGGGGAAGCTGTAGGCGCTTGAGCGGTTCCGATGACGGCCTGCCACTAGCATCCCATTTGGGTTAGATTGATTTCAATGATCATGCCGGGTCGCGTTCTGTTCGTGTCCTCGTGGGGCTAGATTCATCTCTTCACCGACACGGGTCGATCAATCTGTGGACATCAGCACACTCTCTGTTTATAGCGTTGAAGACAAATCGATAGCTTTTTTCTCGCTATGTACATTTCTACCGAACAACTCGAGATGAAATATGCCCCCTGGGCTTATTCAATTGATGGAATGCTAATATATTAGGTCTAATCTCATGCCTCTCGAATGAACAACGATGCGACACCATGTCCGGTGCTTGTACACATACTCACGATCCCAAGCTCCTTGTCTTGCCGGCGCAACTCTCCGAAAAGAGTTGCAGTCTGGCGGGCACCCGTAGCTGCAGTAGGATGGCCAAGAGCAATCGCTCCACCGTTTGGATTCACTTTGTCCTCGTCCAAACCCAGTTCTCGGATACATGCCAGCGTCTGACTTGCGAAGGCTTCGTTGAGCTCTATAATATCAATGTCCTTCTGTTCTACGCCGGTGTACTTATACAAAGCTGGGATAGCAAGAATGGGACCAATGCCCATCTCGTCTGGCGCACAGCCGCTGACCTGAGTGCCAACAAATCGACCAAGGGGCTGGAGCCCTCGCTCCTCTGCCCATGAGCGTCTCGCCAATATAGTTGCGGATGCTCCGTCGGATATTTGAGACCTATTGCTCATTGTTAGTTGTTTCCTTTCGTCACTACAATGTGAAGTTCGGTACTTACGAATTTCCCGCGGTACTTTTGCCATTTTCCCCAAAAACTGGCTTCAAAGTTGATACTTTTTCAAACGTTAAACCATGTCGTATGCCATCGTCTTTCGTAACTTCAAAGCCGCTAGGTTGCCCGGTCGTCTCATCGATACGTGGGACAGTGACAGGTACAATCTCCCAATCGAAACGACCCTCCTTCTGTGCCCGACTGGCGCGCGCGTGACTACGCACTGCATACTCATCCTGAGATTTCCGATCAACGTTCCACCGTTCAGCTACATTTTCTGACGTAATTCCCATTGGCATCAAGCAATCTCGAGCGTCCTTGACTTGAGAGCCAAGCAGAGCAGGGGAAACATCTGTGGGAACGCCTCTGGAGCCATAGTTTCTAGACATGCTCTCGACCCCGCCAGCAAGACCAACATCAATCTGACCAACGAGGATAGAATGAGAGATATGTGTGATAGCCTGGAGACTACTGGAGCATTGCCTATTAACGGTATGAAATGTGGTTGTATTCGGAAACCCAGCATGATTGAGTGCCATACGACCTGTCTTCGCGAAACCGAGCTCTGCCAGCACATTTCCGATCAGTACATCGTTGACATCTGCAGGCTCGATTTTGGCTCGCTGCACGGCAGCTTTCATAGCCTGTTCTTGGTCAACTGGCAGTCGTTACGATATGGGTTTCTTAAATTACCGGCATCAGAATATCTTCTGGGTACGCATCTTTATATCCACCTTTAAAACTGCGATTAATGGGTGTCCTCACTGTGGAGAGCAATACCACATCGTTAGGGCTCTTCTTCAATACGTTTCTGGCAGCTCTGTTGAAAGTCGCCATTTTTGACTTCGATCACCAATTGCAAGGCTTCGATCATGATCGCAAGAACGCAACCAGCGCTGGAGTATTGTCTTGTCGAAAGATGCACAGACTGCCGCACCGGAGCCGTGATGCATGCTGGGTGGCGGGGCAGAGCAGCATGTGGGGCGAGACCGGAGGCGAGAGCTACCCCTCTATGACGAATCATGGAGCACCGCAAAGTTGATTACTGAGATTTATGTTTGATGGGATCGAAGAGGGTCCAAAATTTACTCAACTTGCGATTCAATTCAACTCGCTGCTACCCACACAAGATGACTTTGCCAACCAAGTACCAGAATGGAAACATTGACTCTTCAGCAAAAGGCGTATATCGAGCCTCGCCTGTGAAGTTGTTGATCTACGGAAATGGTAGGTGCCCGATGTGAAATTTACCATGCCAGGCTGATCAATCCCGCAGGAACAAGTAAGCAGCTATCCGACGTTGTGGCCGAGCTTGGAGGCACAAAAGCCTTCATAATCACTGGCCGATCACTTTACGAGAAGACTCCTGTGATTAAAACTATTGAAAAGAACCTGGGATCTGTTCATGGAGGTACATTCAGCAAGATTGGCCAGCATGCGTGAGTCGGCCAGGGCGATTGCATTGACTTCATACGCTAACTAATAGAAATATATAGACCCATTGGTGATATTCGAGAAGCCACTGCTCTGGTTGCGAAATCCGGGAGTGATGTCTTGATCTCGGTAGGTGGTGGATCTCCGATTGATTCGGCCAAAGCGATTGCATACAACATCCATCAAGAGACTGGTAAATGGATACCGAGCATTGCCGTCCCGACGACATTGAGTGTAGCCGAGACTACGCAAAATGCAGGTTTCACTACAGAAGAGCTACATAAGATTGCTGTCAGCAGTCCTGAGCTCGTGCCGAAAGGTAAGGGGAAAATATACGTTTGAGTTACTTACTAATATATTGTAGCTGTTGTCTATGACGGAGACTTGGCTATTTACACACCGCTGAATCTCTGGACAAGTACAGGCGTAAGAATGTCCTTTTGTCATTGCATTTTTTTTGTTATTAACGTACCAATAGATACGTTCCCTGGATCATGCGGTTGAGCTCATGTACCACCCACTTGCATCAGAAATCCCGACGAAGCGTTTGAGTCTAGAAGCTATCCGCGATTTGTTCACTTATCTACCGCAATCCAAGGAAAACCCCGAGGATGCTGAGGTTCGTACAAAACTCTTCGTCGCGTGCTATGCTTCTCTGTTCCCCTTTCTTTATACGGGTGGAGTTGGCCTCAGTCATAGTATTGGTCACGCGATTGGAGCAACCTATTCTATTCCTCATGGTATCACGAGTTGTCTCAGTCTAGCGCCGACTGTCCACTTCAAGGCCAACAATCCAGAAGAAGCGAAGCAAATTGCGAGAATAATACCATATATCGGAAAGACAAGTACCGGAAATGATGAGCAAGATTCACATGTGGTCGCAGATGCGATTGCGGATCTAGTCGAAAGGCTTGGCCACAAGACAACATTGACAGCGGTTCGTCAACTACTTCGGCATTTTGTTTTATTCCACTGATTGATTTTAGTACAACGTCCCGACAGGGGATGCCGAGGAGGAGGCTATTGCGGGCCGTGCACTTCATAGCAAGGAACACAAAGACTTCGAAAACCGTAAGCTGTAATGTAATTGACACAGCTGCTCTTACTAACGAGTCACAGTGAAAAAAATCGTCCATGGGTTGTACTGAATCGTGTGGAGTAATAGTATTGTAGTTTATATATTTACCAGAATTATGGGTTCTTTGAAACGTGCGGCGATGGAAGTCGCGTCAATACCATACCATGATTTCCTTTCTTCCTGCTCGTATTCACCATATAATGCCCTTTCTCAGCATCAAAAAATGCAAAATAAATAACACTCACGGGTGATCATTCCGACCACCTTCCGAACGATAGCATGAAACTCCCGATTCCTAAGATTCACTGCTCGGCCAGCTCGGATAAGGTCTCTTCCGCAGCGGAAAAGTGTTCGGTGGGGAACCTCCAAACTCCACCCGGCATCGGCACGGCAGATGGGTCGGTATACCAATTCCTGACTAGCGTCTATGATGTACGCTATCAATCTATTGTGGGGAGCTCAACTCCGCATCCAAAAAGTTTACACTTCACATTACTCTTGCAGAATTGTGGAATTGAGAATTGCGGAACCGCTGAAAGGATAACCTTCTGTGTAGTACAGCATCTTGAAACATCGCAGCTCACAATTCTACCTCAACTTCCAGTTAATCGAAGCCTTTCACCTAGTGGGGTATTCTTCAAGCTTGAGCTGGCAGTGAGCTCTGAGTGTGCTTGTTGACGATCTTATTTTTCACGCTTTCACGATGCAACGATCTTTTCTTTTTGCGGCCGCTCGCCGCAGTGGCCCTGCTGTCCGCTTCTTCGGCAGCACAGCTATGCGTCGCCAGATCAACAAGATCTACCCTTCGGCGCAAGAAGCCATCAAAGACATGAAGTCAGACACCACCGTGTTGGTCGGCGGATTCGGATTCTCGGGAGTTCCAAATACCCTCATCAATGCCCTCCGCGACCGAACTGATCTCACAAACTTCACAGTTGTGAGTAACAATGCGGGAATGCCAGGTGTTGGATTGGGACAGCTTTTGGACACGAAGCAAATAGGAAAGATGATTGCAAGTTACATTGGCGACAATAAGGTCTTTGAGAAAATGTATCTGAGTGGTGAGCTCGACTTGGAGTTGACTCCTCAAGGCACAATCGCGGAAAAGTGTGCCGCAGGCGCCGCAGGCATCCCAGCTTTCTATACACCCGCTGCATATGGAACAATAGGTACAGAAATTGCTTCGAATCATGAAGAACAAGAATTCTGACTTAGGACATAGTACAAACCGGCGAACTCCCTGCCCGATATAACAAAGATGGAACAATTGCTAGAATGGCGCCTGCGAAGGAGACACGCGAATTCAACGGCAAGCAATACGTTATGGAAGAATCTTTGTTCGGAGACTATTCCTTCGTCAAAGTTGCGAAGGCCGACAGGCTTGGTAACTGCCAATTCCGCAAGGCGCAAAACAACTTCAATGAGGCTATGGGAAAGAACGCGAAAGTTACAATTGTGGAAGCTGATGAGATCGTTGAGTACGGAGAGATTGCGCCTGAGGATATTCATTTGCAGGGTATATATGTCAAAAGGGTGATCAAGAGTACCGAAGGAAAAAAGATTGAAAGACTAGTGTTCTATAAGGATCCTGAGGAGCAGAAGAAAGCCTTATTGGAGGGTGGTAAGTCGACTGGATATAAAATCTACGAACACGAATTGCTGATTCGCGCATCTAGGTTCTTCCGAGGCTTCACAAAAACGTGAGCGCATTATCAAGCGCGCCGCACAAGAACTCAAGGACGGAATGTACGTCAATCTTGGTATCGGAATGCCTCTCGCTGCCCCTGCCTTCCTGCCTGAAGGCGTCGAAATCATCCTCGAGTCCGAGAACGGTATCTTAGGAATGGGTGGCTTCCCCAGACCCGGAGAGGAAGACCCGGATCTCATCAACGCCGGAAAGGAAACGGTCACTTTGATCAAGGGTGCTGCAACATTCGGAAGTCACGAAAGTTTTGGCATGATCAGAGCTGGACGAATTGACGTGGCTATGCTGGGAGCTATGCAAGTTAACACATATGGAGGTATGTTATCTCAGGCAGTTGCGTTCATGGGGCTTAAATACTGACACATACATATAGATCTTGCCAACTTCATGCTTCCCGGAAAAGTCAAGGGCATCGGTGGTGCCATGGATCTCGTTGCCAACCCCGAGAAAACCAAAGTCGTCATTACGATGGAGCATGTCGATAAGAAGGGTAACCCTAAGATTCTCAACAAGTGCACATTCCCCCTTACAGGGCAGAGATGCGTGTCCACGATTATCACCGACCTAGCAGTCTTTGATGTCGATCCCGTCAAAGGACTGACCCTGAAAGAGGTGGCAAAGGGCGTCACAGTTGATGAGGTGAAGTCTAAGACAGAGGCCCCGTTCAAAGTTGCGGAAGATCTGAAGGAAATGCAAATATAGTTTGTTAATGATATTGGTTGAGAGTATGTATGGGATTCGAGTGTTTTGCATTGTTTTCAAGCGTAGCATTCGGCACTGGTAAAGGGGTTCATTTTGGTTTCCATTTAGATCAATACAAGTTCAAATTCTCTTTTCTACGCAAATTCCCATTCTCCATTGTCTCCTCGCTTTCCCCTGTCCTCATGGCCTTCAGGCAACTTTCCTCCTATGTGCAAATACACACTACTTCCATCTCGGTCAACACACCTCTCGTCCCGACTTGCGCTCTCCCAAACTTCCATCGCTGCTTCCGCCATTCTCGGTCGTACTCCTACTTGATTCCCTGCCTCGATTCCCAATCCCAGATCTTTCAGCATCATCTGCGTCTTGAAGCCCGGTTTATACCCGCTATTACTCGGCACCCAGATATCAGTCACATTCGGGATCGGCATTACATGATCGCACATCCAACTTTGTCCCGTCGAAGCGCGAATGACATTATATAGCGCTTTGGGATCGAGCCCTTGGGCGACACCGATAGCGAGGGCTTCGGCGGTAGCGAGGAGGATGGTGCCAGAAAGATAGTTGTTTGAGATTTTTGCGGTTAGACCTGCTCCTAGGGCATTCAGGTAGAAAAACTTTGATGGTGAACCGATCTTGGTGAGTACGGATTCGAGACGTTGGGATATTGGGTTCTCGGGGCTGGGAGGAGCATGGCCGATCAGCATACTGAGGTCGCCTCGCTCCGCAGCTGGAACGCCGCCCTAGAGATCGTCAGTAGTGGAGCAAGAGATGATTTCTTGAACCAATGATTGGCGCACCGAAACGGGTGTATCGACATATGTTCCCAATCCTGCCTGTTTCAGTTTCTCGCCTACTTCTCGCGTGCTTTGTGAATCAATGGTACTGCATTCACAAAGCACCCTGTTCGCATCTTTTCGCGCAGCAATTACACCATCTTTCTCATCGAGGTACACTTTCTTCACGTCTGCTGCTCCAGGGACAATTGAAATCACATATTCCGCATTTTCAGAAGCTTCTCGCGCAGTGGAGACAATCTCTATGGGGCCGAAGGAAGAATATTCAGATTGGAAACGAGTACATGCTGAGGCGTTGATATCGTTGACGTAAAGGGTAGACGTAGATGGAGCTTTTTTACGGATGTTAGAAGCCATGGCATAACCCATAGCTCCAAGACCTAGATAATATTTAGTTGTCAATTTATTATTGCATAGCCATAACTGATAGGGCTCGATACCGATGAACGCATAATTCTCCGACATTTTGACCTTTGATTCAAAATGCTAAAGGATTTTCGAAATTTCGAGACAAATATTGGAAGTTACGAAAACAAACCTCGGAGTCTGAGGGATAGTCGCAACGCACATGCTGTCACTTCGCTCTTTGGAACTTTGGAAGGCAGTTGGTCCCTGCATGAGTCGCGCTGTGCAGGCCAAAATGCCCCACATTGTTCCCCCTCACTTTCCCCATACTCTTCCCCAACCTCTACCGTCTGCCATTGAGTCGCGACAAACTACTAAAATATGATTTCAAATCCTCTCCAAGAGTCTCCACCGTTTGCACAGTGGGTTTCGGAGCTCGGAATTTCCACTTTCGCCTGCTATCGTTGTCGATAACGCAAACAAAGCGGAACTGCTGCGAGGTCAATTTGTTATAGTGCGGGGCAAGCAGGGAATAGATCAAACCATTTGGATACGGGTAAGTTACAGGCCAAGCGGTACATCTCAGAACTCTTTGATAGCGTCGCTCGTTGGCATACCTTTGGTGTAGCATTTGTTCTCTCGTCGCTAATCCTTCCTACCTACACAGTTACCTTCGGCGAGATTGTATCTCAATACCACCGAGTGTCATGACAACTACAAAACCACTTCGTGTTGGGGTCATTGGCCCCGCAGGGTTCGGAGGCTCATACCTTTCTGTTGAACTCCTCAATCGCGGCCACACTGTTATCGGCATCTCTCGAACTCCAGAAAAGCTCGGCAAACATCCGCGATACATCCCGCGTCCTGTCAATATAGACGATGTGTCAAGTACAGAGTTAGCAAGAAGTTTTGAAGGCATAGATGTCCTGGTATCTGAGTACGGTCCACATACTGCGGGAGTTGGTGCTCTACTCTACAGTATGATCTGTTATTCATTACACTTAATTAATCACTGACATAAAACAGTGCCATTCCTAGAGACCGTTCGCAAAATTATTCTTGCCGTCAAACAATCTCCCGTCAAATACTTCCTATTTGTCGGTGGCGCTGGCTCTCTACATGTTCCTGGCACACTGGAATGCTGTGTGGATCACCCCGATTTCTTCGTTGCCTATCGGAGCGCAATTGCTAACTCTGAAGCCCACATTGCTTATATGGAAGAAAGACTTGCGGCTTTTGGAGCTGCTTTGCGCAGATACCGAAATGCACGTATCGCGACCAAAGAAGGCCGTGCGACTGAGGAAGACCAGAAGGTTGTGGCTGATTACGAAGCAAGCATCAAAGAAAAAGACGGAGCATCTGATTTTATCAAGGCAGGACGCACTGCTTTTATGTTCTTCGATGGGAATACGTCGTTTAAATGGAGTTTTGTGAGTCCTTCGGCATTGTATCGGCCGGGGAAACGAACCGGGAAGTATGAAGTTAGTGTTGATGATATGGTTCTGGAAGGGGAACAGCAAAGTGCAGATAATATCTTCGAGGGTAGATTGACTGGTATCAGTGTCGCCGATATGGCGATTGCGATTGCCGATGAAGTAGAAAACGAGAAGTTAGTGGGCAAGCATTGGAGTGCTTCTGGCGATATCTCCGACGACAAACCAGGTGCGGCTTATCTGACATTGGAGGCTGCTGAAGGAGGAAGTAAATAGAGTGATTTCTAGATCATCACTTGCAATGGTAACTGAATGGGAGATCTAAGTAGACTCGATAAGAATGATGAAATATTTACGACGTCCCATTAACCTTCTTTGTCTTCAGTTTATCCGCATCCCAACTCGTCCCCTGGCTGGAGAGAAATTTCTGCCCTTTTGCTAATATCCTGCTGTTCTCTTCACCCAGCCATTGTGGCTCCAGTTCTTGAATCGCATCCTCAATCTCATACGCCTCACCTCCTGCAATCCACAAGATCTTGCCCGCGAATGGCATCTTCGCCCCAGGATGGACCTCGTCCTTATTACCCCTATTCGCTGTCGCACATAGGACGATACTTCTTGCCACATCATCTGCCTCGTTTTCTGGAAGACCCAGTTTACTCCAGCCATCCTCGATTCCCTTGACCAATCTCGTTTCTACGCAACCAAGTTAGCATAACCTCAGTTCAAGCTAAAGTCAAGAATACATACTGGTCATCCAGGGACAGATCACATTAATGTTTATCCCCTCATTTATCACCGTCGTATGCAATCCCCTCATCAATCCCAAAACTCCATGTTTGCTCGCCGTATACACTGCTAACCCACCACACTCCTTGAACCCCGCAATACTACTTACCAGCACCAAGTCCCCTCCACTCTTGCGTTTCCTCAAATAATGCATTCCAATGCGGGCTGTGAAGATTGCACCACATAGGTTCACTTCCACCTCCTTCATACTAGGCTCGATGGAAATGTCCGACGACGGAGCGAAGATGTCTTTGTGATTGGCAATCCCCGCATTCGAAACAACAATATCGATGCGACCGAAGATGGACTCGGCTGCTGCGAAGAGGGAGAGTTGATCCGAGTAAGAGGAAGTATCGCAGTGGAGAAAGCGGACATTGGGACCGAGGGCCGCTTCGAGTGAGCGGGCGGGTTCAGGTGTAATGTCGCCAAAGACGACTTTGCAGCCAGCCTCTATCGAAACAGTCAGAACGAAGAGTTATAATAGCTTGGAATTCGAATACCATACCAGCGAACTGGGTTACAGCACATCGTCCAATACCTATCGCGCCACCCGTTAACACGACCACCTTGTCCTTGAGCGTGCTCGTAAGTGCAGAATTGAATTGCACATGAACCATCGTGACTAACAACACCAAACGACCATTCAAAAAGATAAATAAATTCAATTGCCAAAACCAGAGCGTAGCCTCGGTCTTGAATGTTCTTGGTGCACTTACTCCAAAATACCAAGCCGTTACTTGCTCATCCCCGAGGGATCCCCGCACCCCACATAGCATCACAGCCTAGCCCAATATGTCTTATGGGAAAAGCATACGCGGCAAGCTGTCGCGGGGAAATTAATGTAGCGCAAACTGCTTATTGGACTATTTCTCATTGGCTATTTCTCGACAAAGTAATTGAATAGGATGATAGAAAAGATTAAAACACCAGAACGGCGGAAACTGAATGTATAATATTTGATTACCGAGCCGTGATAACATTGTAGAAGCCGATCCCAGCGACGATCGCGAAATCAAGCTCATAGAAGCTCACCAAATTTAATATCTACCGGCCTTGAAGGAAGTTTTGGAAGACGTCTAGGATGGCATCAAATGAGGCCATCTCGCCCAGTTTGAGTACGCGGCTGTTCCGTCCTATCTCCTCCGGGTTGCCTGATTCCACGTACTTGGCAGTGATTCCGTCGTCGCTGGGTCCGTAGACTCTTGCACCTAGTTTGTCGCCCGACACAGGCGGCCATGGATCTTCGCCGTTGACGAAGGAGATGAAATCTTTTCCGTAGGCGCGAGCGACCGCTTTTTGGGCGTCGGTTAGGTGCTCGTTGTAGTTTTGGAAAAGGTACGCTACATCGAGGATGTGGCCAGCTCTGCCTTTGAAGCGACCCTCCCACGGAATACCCTCGTTGAAGTGGTAGAGGAAGAACTTATGTTCCTGTGTGTTGGGCCAGCCTTTGGCGAATGCGAGTGCGGGGGCGTAGAAACTGATCTCTGAGGCAAATTGGAGTATGGCATTCATTGCTTCATCGTCATCTGTTGATGCGGAAATGCTGTAGGCTGAAAGTAGTTCTTCCGCGGCCTGAGGATGTACAGATAGTGTCTTACGTGCTGAGTCTACGAATGCTGACCCGATTCCCGAGCTTCGCATGTCAAGGACCAAATACGCAAGAATATTAGCCTGATAAGTTAGTATCTAATTTATGAAGATATGGGAATTGCAGTTGTACATACGTCAAATTGTGACTCTCCGATCATCACTGCTGCGCACCATTCCCGACCTGGAATGAGGAATGATGGATCATCACTCTTCGATGAAACGGCCGAGAATGTCGGCATTCCCGGGAACGTTTCGTCATCAACAGAAGGGATCAGTGGTGTACCTAGAGGAACTTTTTGCCATAGATCGTCCGCAGGGATGGTGAGGAGAGCTTTAATGCGTTCCTCGGGAGTTTTGTCGGCAAGTCCAAATGCTTCCACAATTTTCTGATACGCGTCTTCAGTCACGACATCCGGAATGGGCTTGAAAAGTAGGACTGCTCCGCCTGTGCTCAACACTCGTTTGACAAGCGGTTCTTTGGATAGTAGCAATACTGTGGCGGACACTAGAAGGTATTAGCGGTTCGTCTTCTTGTCCAGCGTGATACAACATACGTCCACCAGCACTCTCTCCGACTACAGTAATCTCATTAGGATCTCCTCCAAAACCGCCGATAAACTTCTTAACCCACTGGAGAGCAACTCGTTGATCATGAAAGCCGTTATTTGCTTTGTATCCGGCAGCACGTAGCTCTTTCGAGGTCATGAAACCCGTGACTCCCAAGCGATAACTACAAATGTTAGTCGTGACACAATGAAACGGTGAATATTATATCATACTTGACAGAAATACCGATGATTGGCTTCCCAATTTCGGCGGAGAGTTTGACTAGAGGAGAGGCGTTGTAATGTGGATACCAGTTAGAGCCAACGGCAAATCCGCCTCCGTGAATGAAGACATAGATAGGGAGCTTTGATTTCGAATCTATGGATCCATTGGCTGCCAAAGGAATAGTGACGTTGAGATTGAGTCCCTCGGTGTCTGAATGCGTTGGTACATCTGGCACCGGAAGTGACTTCTGCAGGAATCCGAATTCTCTCTGAATTGCACCAACTGGGGATACAGGTGGAGGCCTTTATCAAGATTAGCTTTGCGATAAGAATATTGTAAATATTAGTTACCCAAATGAAGTGGCATCTGTGGTATCTGATTTGTAGCTTGTGACTAGCTGTGCTGGAGCGAATCGGTCTTTCACAGATCCATATTGGAGACCGAGAAATTGAATGGTACCATCCACACTTTTCCCGTCAAGTCGACCTAGATCAGGATGTTTGATTGATGCGGCCATTATTTGTTTTCAAAGGAATACTAGTAGGATGTTCTTCTTGGTACTTTGACGGACTTGTTCTCAAGATGCTTACGTGAGCTGGAGAGCTAAATTGAACCTACAAAATGAAGAGCAAAAAAAAGTCGCACTATCGGCAAATGACGCAGAAAACATATACCAATCAAGTTATGGAACTAGATTGAGGGAAGCCTCGGGATATTGATGCCCCGCTCATGGAGATGAATGATGGTGGGGCTGGAAACAGGGATGTGGACTGTGCACGGATGGGGTAATGTGGGGGAAGGAAAACGTTTGGAATCACACCGCGCGTGAGTGGGAATGAGGCTGAAGTACAAGGAGCCCTACTGGCAGAATTCGCTCTGCATCTTGTCCTTTTTGGCTGCGTTCTGACATGACAGTCGCACAGCTTCGTTGCGCTCCCCTTCCGGAAACCGACGCGTATGTCCACCTATCCCTTCTCGATGGAGGCAGTTTTGTGGGCGAGAAGTCGAAACTCCATGCTGGAGTAGCCAACGGGAAGTTTCGAATGTACAATTGGGCGTTCTACATTTCGCACCATGGCCGGCACATTCTGTGGGACCTGGGACTAGATGAAGTAAGTATCGGGACATGTCTCTAACCATTCAGCATCTCGCTGACAGTCCAGGATCGATCATGCTACACGCCATGGGTCAATCAGTTCATGCTGGATGAGGTCAATCATGTCGGTCCCAAGAAGTCCATCGTGCATCAATTGAGCGAAAGAGGGGTATCGGCAGAACAGGTAGATACTGTGTTATTTAGGCAAGTAGCTCAATGCTGCGAGTGTTGTGGTTGGCGCTGACAGCCTCGAAAAGCCACGCGCACTGGGATCACAGTCGACCGATTCGAGACGAATTCCCAAATGCGACAGCCTACTTCGGACCCGGGACGAAAGACGGCTGCTCTCCAGGACATATGGCAGATCCGAGTTTGCAGTGGGACGGTCGTTTCTTTGACCCTGAGCGGTTTACAGAGAAGTGGGACGAGCTTGACGGTCCTTGGACAACGTTCGGAGCATTCGACAAGGCATTGGATTATTTCGGCGATGGAAGCTTTTGGATCATGCAGGCGCCTGGTCATATGGCAGGTAATCTATGCGCTGCGGCACGAATACAGAGCGGAGAGTGGGTTCTACTGGGCAGCGATTGCTGTCACTCAAGGTATGAGTACCAACAGCGAATGTGCGGGCGGACTAACACCAAATAGAGGCTTGTTGAATGGCGAATATGAGATATCGCAGTTCTGCGTCCCAGGGCTTGGGAAAATGTCTCTGCACAGCGATGTTACGGCTGCAAAGACCACAATTCTGAAGATCCGTGCGATGGAGAGGGATCTGGGGTTCCATGTTGCACTTGCCCATGATGCTGAGTGGCTCAAGGTTGGAGAGGACCCGGTGCTGATGTCTTTGCTAGACGACCACATGAGAGAGGCGGCGAGAGAGCGAATTCCTAAGGAAGAGATTCCGTAGCGGGCGCGGTCTCATTTGGACCTTGTTATGCGAAGTGCATCACCCAATGCCTGGTCGTGGCGTGGAGTATAGAGTATAGAAAGCTGGCATCGTCGCGGCGAAGGTCGATCTAGGCAGACAGGACGGGATAATCAAATGAAACCTGTCCAGTAGGATAGATAACACAGGCACAACTTTGTCTCTTCTGGGTGAATGGGCAAAACACAATCCTTGACATTTTCAAACACGACGCCGATGCTGACTGGTGATAGCCAACAGTCATTAAGGTTTGCAAGGAGATAATTCGTTGAGCACGAGGCATTTGGTGCTGACACGGCGCGAGAAGTAACAGCTCGGAAGTCAGCAGTACTAAGGGGTTTTAGCCGTGGGGCGTAGATACCAAAGTGGTCCCTAAGTGTCAATGCGCGAAAAAAACGGGTCGGTTTGGATAGTTGTGGATAGCGGATGGTGAACGATGTACAATGGACGATGATGGACGATGATGGACGATGGATTTAATATGAAGTGTTGTTGGTCCCTGGGAATTTTGGGAATCACGTGTTCGGCTGAACCCTCGGAAATTAATTGTGCGTGACATTCTGCTTCATCGCCCTCTGGACGAATTTCTCGTGCGAGATCAGCCCGTATCAACAACAACAATAACAACCCATTCCATTCTGCCGCTCCAGGACATTTTCTACAGAGAGAACCCTCCGCGGCTATTACTTCCGCTCATTCGGCTCGTCGGTGTCTAGGCATGATACCGTTAGGGCGTCCTGGCGTCCAACAGTAGTGATTTACTGACCCACCAATCAGGCAGGGGGGTAAAACACATTATTAGCTTCCCTGCAGATCGCTTCAGCCTCCAATACATTATAAGATTTTAGATCGCGCTGCGCATTCTGTTCTGCTTCTCGATCGACTTTTGTTTTTCTCTTGCCTTTTCTGCTGTTGTATTATCTGTGTTGAGAAGGAAGGAACTCACGATGGGGATCAATGCGATGCCCCCCTGGACATGGCTCGCAACTCTAGCGACCGCCACTCTTATGTACTTCGTCGTAAAGGTGATCAGACATCGTCGTTTGTACAAGGACTTGGTATGCCGTCCCCAAGCCAAAAGTTATTATATCTCCACATCTGATCAAAACTCATTAGCCCGGACCTCCTCACAGTATGTTCTGGGGTCATTTGAAGCTCATGGGCGAAGTTATGGCCATGTTCCCCGGCACGGTCCATCCCCAGTACGCGGTGACAACGATGTGCCACATGTTCGATCTCCCCGGCGCATTCTATCTGGATCTTTGGCCTCTGGGGCCAGAGTTTCTGGTCATCGTGGATCCTGATATTGCACTACACACAACCGTCATCAAGAACCACCCTAAACATGGCGATATCCCTATGCATGTTGATCCAATCGTTGGTAAAGACAACATTGTGTCAATCAATGGGCCTAAATGGAAGTACCTCCATAATATGCTTGCTCCAGCCTTTGCTGTGTCGAGGATTCGAGGCATGGTTGGTATGATTGGCGACGAAGTAATGCAGTTTCGTGCGACCCTCAAGAAATTTGCGGAGTCGGGAGAGATTTTCCATATGGAACATACGGCCAGTTGTCTGACCTTCGACGTTATCGGGACAGCAGTGTTCGGGCCCGGCTCCTCTCTCGGAGCCCAAATCAACGGGAGCAGCCCATCGTTGCAAAACTTCATGGATATCATGACTTACAATGCCGTACAGCGAGACTCCAAGAACCCGTGGACAAAATTCACTGCTCGCCAAAAACGCCTCACTGCAACCAGCGAATTGAATGCGACTTTATCTACCTTAATTCGGCAAAGATACAATGAGTTGGAGCGTGACAACGTCGATGTCAGCCAAAAGCGCAAGCTCACCATTATGGATCTAGTCCTTCGTGATCGGCTTGAAGAAACGCGCAAGACTGGAGGTGGTACAGAGGCCGGTCTCAATCCTGAGTTCATGGATGTTGCTCTCACTCAGATTAAGACTATGTTACTGGCTGGCACTGGAACCACGAACGACACTATTACATTCACCTACATGCTCCTATCCAAGCACCCTGAGGTAGTCCAGAAGCTCCGTGAAGAACACACCCGAGTGTTTGCCCCAACCATCGAAGAGACTCACGAGATGTTGCACAACCCAGATCACCACAACAAAATTAATGACCTTACCTACACAGAGCACGTCGTCAAAGAAACCCTTCGCTTCTTCCCCATCGGATCATCAGGGCGCAGTGAAGACGAGAATGGTTATTTCGATTTTAAAGGCGAGAGATACGTCACTAAAGGTCACTTTCTTCTCATTGTTTCTCATGCCATGCAACTGAACCCCAAACTCTTCCCCAATGCAGGCACATGGGATCCAGATCGGTTTGCGCGTAATGAATCGCCAAGACATGCATGGCGGCCATTCGAACGCGGACCCAGGGCCTGTCTCGGACAGACGCTCGCCATGGACGAATTGAAGATTATCTTGCTACTCACTGTCAGAGATTTTGATTTTCACTGCTCCGGACTTACTCCAAACAAAACACCGCGTGTGCCCTGGACGGACATGGACTTGACATTTGGTGATCGTGCTTTCCAGGAGTTTGTCTTTGAGGCTAGACCCAGGGATGGGATGCCTATGACGGTTTCGAAGGTGGGAAAGCCATGAAAGTTGTCAAGCAGCAATCGTCTACGGTATAGTGGGAGATTTCAGAGATAATACATACGCAGGAACATGTTCCAAGCTGAAATTTATACTCTCATCTCGAATGCAAGCTTATTGGCTGCGCATGGTTGTCGTATTGGAAAATATAGAAAGAGCTACGATAGTCATACATGAATGGAATGGAGAGACGATTACCGAATGAGAACACAGTGGAGCAGTACCTGATACTGGTCTGGAACATAGCCATCTAAACAGTAGCATTCGGAAGTCACCGCAACACAAATACAAACCTCCCTAGATCATTCACACTTGACTTCTTTCTTCATGTTCTCCTTCAAACTAATCAAAAACTGCAAATTATCCTGTTGCAGAAGAACTGCTCCGAAAAACAATCATCCGCGTACCTCGCGTCGAAACAATGGTCGCGGAAAGGGACCCAAAGGATTGCGCAACCAGAACCCCAACCATTCATGCACTTCCACCATTCCGGCGTCCATATTCACCATCTCAGTTAGAAATTTCCCCACTCCAGCGGCAAGGCGGTATAGGTGCGCCTCCTGGATGTTTATCTGTTGGATTTTTTGAATCCGGTGCACTTCTTCGATAATCTCGCTGTGAAATACTTCATGGAGTGTGTAATCCTCGTTGTAGAGCAAAGAGTTTATGCTGGAGGAATCCATGTCTTCAGCAATAATGTCATTAGAGGGATTACTTATGGGATAGTCTTCTGCAAGGACCGCGATTTGGACAAACTTCCAGGGGATACTGTAAAGTTCTGCGCGCTTAAATAACTCTTCCCTACCCCAGTATTGTTCGATCAAGTCCTCGAACTCCTTATTGGCAACTTGATAAAGTTGACGACTGGGGTTGTAGAGGTATCCATGTAGACAGCGCCACTGTTGGGTTTCGCTGCAGAGCACTAAAAGAGAGGTTAGCCCTGCAAAATTGATTGATTAGCCAGATATTTGAGGCTACATGTAGAGTATTTTATCTGGCTTACTCCCACTTTGGAACGGTGTATGGATCCCCCGATGCCACAAAGGCAGCATGACCGTAAAACAAGCGTGATGACTCCACGCGTATTTCATGGCAGACTTGCAAGAGTGGTGGCCATAGCTGGTCCTGGAGAAACCGTATCTCTTGGTCAGAGTATTGGCGGAGTGTGAAATCGCGACGTAAGCGGTTTTGAAAAAAAATGAACTTTCAACTCCACAATACCTGCAGAGTGTTGGATTATTTCGCCTTCAGTCAAGTTCTCTTTCTTCCAGCCTTCAGGAAAGCTAGCGAAAACTTTCCGAGGAGTATCGAAGTCAAGAACGAGTTTGTAAATGCGACTGCGAATCGAAAGGGGCAAGCGGAGAAAGTGACAGACATTGTCCGGTCCCATGAAAAGAGACATATGTCTATAGTTTGGGATATTGGTATAAGCTAGGTTTGGATATATTCTAGAAGGGTTATATGGATCATATGCGGGTTTGAAAGGTGAGCCTGAAAGTGCAAAAGGAGAGCAGAAGTTCTGCTTTTCAGAGGAGACTGTTTTCATGAGGTGTCCAGATTTGGATCTTGAAAGCTGCATATTGAAAACGAAGGGGTTTGATCATAGATAGAAGAAGTCATGGCGGTGGATTCTTTAAATCTGCTCGAGAGCTCACGACATCTTGAAGGAATGCCAGAATTCAGTCGCACAAATTCCCCTGATGAAAAGAGGATTGGAAAAAGCCGACTCTGCACTACTGATGTTGCCATGTTCGGATACCTAGCAGTTTGCGTCCGACAGTAACACAGCTTATGCAATCGGTAAGGGATTTCAAAGGCTTGATGTGGATCAAGCTAGTCTCGATTATAACATGCTGCATATCGACGGCGGCGAAAGTTTCCATGAAGAACTCGCATTCATTAATCTGAACTTTTCGCGTGAACACATCAATGGAGTCCCGAGTTCCGACATTGAGTTGAAATTGTGATAAAGATGACGTAAGCACTACTGAAGTGGATCGTAAAATCCATCCCTCACTTGCTGCGCCGTTCACCATGCATCATTGCCACTTTGCTACCCTTTCTGAGGTAGTTTATGTTGGTATATAAGATCATAGAGTCAGCAGATCTTGACTTTCAACTAATATATAAAGCGATTGTCCGCTCTGCTAAATTGCTAACAGGTACATGCTTATTCGAATCATAGCACCGCTCCGCGTCCTTCGTCCATACACACGACCACATCGTTTCCAACAGCACGCACGCGCCATGTCGTCCTTCAACCTGAACAAAGAAATCTTCAATCCGGGACTATACAAACAGATTCGTGATATATGGTTCAAGGATACGCCCATAGGTGCGACCGAGATAGACATGTCTGTAGCGAAACAATGGTTTATGGCCAGCGCGGAGGAAAAGGCCGATTTCGATGGGATATGTCGGCACAATTTCGCACGCGCACTCGAAGCTGTTGGACCTGATCAGTTTCCTAATCCGAGCGCTGAACCGTTCCTTCGTGAGATCGAGCAGGCGGTGCAAAACAATCCGACAGATGGAGGTGCTGAGGCTGCTTGTACAGCTTTGAGCATTGTTCTGCTCCTGGATCAGATAACGCGAAATATCTATCGAAACCAGGAAGGCCTTGTCAAGGTGTACAACCATTACGATATAATCTGTTTCTCTCTCATGTCGCGTTTGCTTTCGACTGACACGCCGCTTGTTCGCCCAGACCTACATTCCCAATGGCGAAAGTCTCCTATATTCAGACTGTGGTTCTACCTTCCACTCATACACAATGAAGATCTCAACATGCTCGAGAAAGCGATAGAGATAGAGGAGGAGCTGGAAAAAGAGCTTGATGGAGAAGAAGATTTTGAGAATGCAAAAATGTTTGTTCAAGAAGGATTGAAGTCCACTCGAGAACATCGGGACATTTTGCGCAAGTTCGGAAGATATCCGCATAGGAACATTTCACTCGGAAGAGAGAGTACAGAAGAGGAAAAGAAGTTTTTGACTGAAGGGGGCGCAACTTTTGGTGTCGCTCAAACAGAGGAAAAGTAATCAATAGACGAATAAATCAAATGGATCTCGAATTCACCACGATTGTGCAGGCTATGTATATACTGAAATATCCCACAAGTTGTCTATCAGAGTTCGAATGTGGGGTCGGAAGGCATCGCCAGGCTCTTGCAGTGCATGATCCTCATAACCACAACTTCTCAATCTTTCCCAGCAGTCGGGCTACGGAGCAATATAGATGGAACATCATACAATATCGAAAGACTTTTTCCGATAATAAACTACGTTGACACGGCATTAGGCAGGTTTTATGCAACCGTTTACGTTGTTGTGTGACTACATAACAGGTGGCATTCTGCGAATTCCAATTTTTCGCAACCAATTGTTGAACATCGCACGGCCTTAAGAATCTCAATGGGGCTGATAGATGGCATCAGGTTATTCGGTCTTCATACCTCATCCTTAGGCTGCAACATCTGGTCTATTTCGTGTCTCGTAGATATTTCCCAAACAGGAATAGTCAATATCTTCATAGTTCCCTCAGCCGACCACGGAACCGCGACGGCGCGGTGAAAAGAACTCGTATATAAGGGGCAATGAAATCAGAAATTGATTCAAGTTTTCTTATTCTTCTATCCAGACCTTGTCAAATAATTTACGAATATCGATTGTCGCCATCATGTCTCCATTCGCAACTCTGTACTCCACCACTTCTTTCGTTCATGCCCGAGCAACCAAATCCCTCGCCATTGCCAACATAAATAGTCTCGATCTTTACGTAGACCCGAATTTCGCGTATGGTACTACCAACAAAACACCTGCTTTCCTATCCAAGTTTCCACATGGCAAGATTCCCGCACTCGAAACTCCTTCCGGATTCTGTCTCTCCGAATCAACTGCCATCGCACTCTATCTCGCCGAGTCCGGTCCTGCCAAAGACCAACTGATTGGCCGTACGATCGAGGAGCGCGCCCTCGTCCAGATGTGGATATCCCTTGCTGATACCGATATCTGGCTCAATGCTGGCGCTGTCCTAGGCCCGATCTCAGGAAGCTCGAAATACTATCCTGAGGAAGTGGAGAACAAAGAGTTTCAATTCAATCGTGCGCTACAAAGGATCGAGGAACACCTTGGTCAAGAGGGCAAGGTGTGGCTGGTAAGGGATGATGAGTTTAGCCTTGCAGATTTGAGTGTTGCGTCGAGTTTGTATTGGCCGTTGAAGATCTTTATGGATAAGGAGTATCAGGAGAAGTACCCAAAGCTGATGGGATGGTGGGATAGGTTGATGGGGATCGAAAAGGTTGCCAAAGGATTCCATGCGCCGATTACGTTTTGTGACAAGAGGCCACTGATGGATGGGAGTTGGGAAGGGTTAGTGCCCAAGAAGAAGGAAGAGGTTGATCAAGAGTAGCGATGATGAGTAGAATTTGCAGTTCGATAGCCTCAGTGCTCATTGTAATTGATGAGCCTTGACGTGGTCCTTTCAAGAGTGAACCACATTTCGCAAAAAAGAATTGTGAGTGTGTCGTTCTCAGATAATACCAGGCAGTGAATGCCACTATACAAAGTGGTACTTGATAGGACCTTCCCGGCCGCCTAAAAAGGCAAAAAAATGGGGTCTTACCGCGATTCGAACGCGGGGCCTCTCGCAAGTTTACTCAGGATACCCTAAGCGAGCTGATTCAATGTTAGGATTTTGAAGACTCAGATGATGTTGGCGGTGCAACTT
This sequence comes from Dendryphion nanum, assembly GCA_020744415.1. Taxonomy (NCBI): domain Eukaryota; kingdom Fungi; phylum Ascomycota; class Dothideomycetes; order Pleosporales; family Torulaceae; genus Dendryphion; species Dendryphion nanum. The sequence continues at coordinate 1,783,258 of JAGMWT010000008.1, forward strand.
ACAATCATACCACTAGCTGTGTGACTGTCAGTCAAGATCTTGAATGGAAAGGCTGTTGAGCCAACTTACACCATAAGACCGTTGTTGTTCTTTGATGGAGAATTTTGAAATTAGCTTATTGATAATAGTGGGCATTGTCCTTCGTTGAGGTATGAGTGTTCTTGCAGGATGAAAGCGGGGCAAAGTCCCCGTTCGGACCGATCTCTGACTCGTCTCACCCCACCGCTCTCAATGAGGGGCGGCGATGTGGACTGAGCATTGACCCCAGCTCCTCGTGCCATACAAATACAACGACATGCAATATTGTAGATGTTCGACTCCATGTCAAGTGACTTCCCAATCAAGCGCTTACCCAATCTATGTATTGCTCTGACTACTGACATACATCTTCAATATGCAGCTTCCTTTGTTTAGAAGCCTGGAAACTGCACTCTGGCGAGACGGGCTCCCTAATGTCGTTCTCATGTCTGCTTTAAGCATTCTAACATTACAAGTCATAACAATCAACTGAACGCCATCGTTAACATCATTGCCAATGGTCCGCCTATTCGTACCCTCGGGTACGTTATAGTCTATTCCTTGCTGTTCATATTCAGGATATTGACTTTCATTAGGAGACGGGCAACATGCAGTCGTGCCTCGACAACCTTATCCCCTCCCCGCGTCCCCTGAGACACACGCCATTCCAAAATATGCTTGCATTGGCGCAGCCGTCTGGACGGGACTTCAATCCATAGTGAGGGGAAATGTAACGGGTGCTTTCGTTCGAACCACAGCTATTCTTACTCCACTATTAATCGCCAATCAAAGTGTCCAATCGTTTGTCGAGAAGCAGGCCGTTGCTGAAGTATTCAAGAACAGCGGAATCCGGCCCCAGCCTTGGAAACTCATTAGGTTCGAAGAGCCACTTAACCTGGATTCATGGGCTTTGGGTGGAGCAATCGTGGGACTCTGTATCGCCGCACGCGGGAAATCTCTTCCAGGTGTGTTAGGGTGGGATAGGTATATTGGTGCCTCAGCCATCGGGTGGGCTGTTGGTTCATCTGCTGGCGCTGCATACTTCAAGTCGATTTCGCCAGGGGGTGAATGGGCAAAAGCTATACTTGTAAACGAAGCACGGCGCCGGGACTACGTAGATGCAACCACCAATTCGGATTTTTGGGGTCCAATTGAAAATTCGCAGAGCTTCCCGCGTATTTTTACATTATATTCCTCTCCCTGGAGAAAGTAGCGCGCTTTTCAGGTAAACCGACATCTACAGGTCCCGCTCCCGCCTGCAACCGATGTCGCCCCTCCACTGGGTGTTTTACAACGAAAAATTGAGCTTGATAGTCTTCTTTTGAACGTCGGCGACCTTAACAGCGGAAAACGCTTATTCCAACTGGCATTCAAGGCAGAGCACCTGGATGATGTTCGAAGACATATAGAGGGCATGGAAGAAGCCTTCCGCACATTTCAGGCGGACAGGGCTTACGTATGGGACGACTATGCCACCACCCAGCGTGCCTACTATGTAACGACTGATGACAAGAGCGAAGAAAAGGATGCAATGCGACACAGACTGAATTGCTTAAGATTTATCGCCGAATCACTCTCACTTCACACCGAAGCACTCAAATTCCAGCTCAATGATCTACGCGAACTCGAAGCATGCCTCAAGGAACGATTTCATGGCTCCACGGAGGGAAATTCTTCGCCATTCCTTCGTGGTGCTTCCGAGAATTGGCGAGCCTGTCACAGCCCTCACGTTGCTGAAAGTTTCGTTCGACGACAATGGGAAGTCACGAAACAGGTGTTATCTCAGATTGAAGCAAACAAGAGGTGGCCTTTCAGTCAAGTCAATGCCCTTTACGAATTGTATGGCGGAGCAGATAAGATTGGAGGAGATAGCCAGCAGAATCTTCTGGCCATTGAGAAGTATTTGCAAGAGCTTGAGGAGAAGATTCGGCAGGTTGAGTCCTCTCCCAGGCAATGAGTGGGAGTAGATGGCGATAGGTATGGTTTGAGTGAGATGCACTCGCGGCAGATATTGCGATTACCTTTGCGTAGACACGCTGGGGTATTCCAAGGTTATTATACACTGCAAGAATCACATGCCGATTATGAACTATGATACACTATTGGTGATATTGTGCTGTTTTCCGTGAGTTAGACTTGTCATTTATTTACTAGGATTAGGGAAAACGCAGATTTGAGGTGTGAACTTCTTGATTTCAATTTTTGATCAAGAATGGAAAAAAAAGATAGAGTGATTGTAGAAAGCCTATTCAGTGTTGTTTTGTTTGGTTACAGAATTAATATGCATAGCTTAATAATCATTTTATGTCTACTTGTCTAGATGACGTAGGACCGGTCAAAGGATCGATTGAGTTGCGGACATTTATTTTGCCTCCGGCTTCGCTCGGCAAATTCAGGACCCAAACCTTCAACCACCCACTTCCTACGACTCTTACTTTTCTCCACCTCACGACCATCAATACACCGATCGCAACAAAGAGTTATCAAGTCCATAAAATGCGACCAGTCGTCGCGATCCCAACCAGGCTGCGCGCCGCTATCAGTCTAGAATCGTCGACATCGCCGCTCCGTACGCGAACAAGACCCGCCCCATGCATCTGGTGCGCACACCGTATACCCTCTCAGTCGATGTCGCGTCGCTTTCAATCTACAAATTCGGCAGCTGCTACAGCATCAAAAGAAGATACAAATGCTCCACCACAAACACACTACACTTTCTTTCCCAAATCTGTACCTGCTGGACCACCTCCCCACGGCCAATTCGCCATCGATCTCAACGCCCTGAAGCGAGAATTCCTACAACTACAATCACGTGCGCACCCGGACCTCCATCCTCAAGAGAGCAAGAAAAAAGCCCAGGCCCTTTCGGCTCGTATAAATGAAGCCTACAAGACGTTGTCTTCCCCACTTCACCGCGCACAGTACCTCCTCTCTCTCCGCGGCGTTTCGGTAGCCGACGACGAGACGGCCAAGGTAGAAGATCCGGAGCTTCTCATGGAGGTTCTAGAGGCACGGGAGCGAATCGAGGAGGCGGAAAAGGAAGAGGATCTGGCACCGATGAAGCAAGAGAACGATGCGAGGGTGGAGGAGAGTGTACGAATACTGGAAAGACAGTTCGAGGAGGATAATATCCAGGGGGCAGTTGAGGAGGCTGTTAAGCTGAGATATTGGGTCAACATAAAGGAAAGTTTGGATGCATGGGAGAAGGGAAAGCCAGTTGTCTTATCACATTAGGCTGGGCTAGGATGATTATGATTGATTTGACATTTTTGTGCCGGCACACTTGTATACATACGGCTCCAGGTTATTTTCTTCTTTCTTTTTAGAGATACCCCTCTCAGATAAAATCACCAACGTCTTCATTTTCGCCACATTCCTCTTGAGGGAAGGTCGTGGTGCATGTCTAGTTTTGAGAATGCTCCGCAAACAGCTTGTTTTCGTCCAATGCAACACTGGCCCTTTTAGCAGCAAACAACTAATATAGAGCAATCTCAAGCCTAAACACCAATTACAGGATGATTAATCTTTCCAATTCCTATCATCCTACCGTTCCGCCCTTCACCGTATCAGCCCCTCATCCCTCCCCACCTCCCAAGCTCATCCTAGCCCATCGGCCACCCCCGACACTCGCCCCTCCAAAGCTGTCCGAAACCAGCTAGCCCCCTTCCACATAAGCCGAGGCTTTCCGTCATTATTTACGATACCTTCGCTGCGCGCACTCATCTTGTCTTTCCTTTTCTCTCCTTTCCTCCACAATGAGCGCGACAGACTTCAAGCCCGTTCCCGCTGAAGACGTTCCTACTACGAGCGATGGCCTGATTCACGGCGTTTCGGCAGCGGAGCTGCAGATTCTGGGGTGGAATTGCACCGAGGCGAAGAAGACGGCATATTGTATGTATAAACCGTGATGTTTCTTCTTGTATTGTCGGGCATTTCTTCTTCGCAAAGGGACAAGAATTACACTGGAGGGTTTTGGAGGATATGACAGGTCTCACACTAAATGTTTCCAGGCCCATACTCCCTCTTCCGCGTCGGCGCATCCCTTCTCCTCCGCGCCCCGTCCCCCACCGGCGCACAACACCACATCATCAACGGCGCCAACGTCGAAAACGCATCTTACCCCGTAGGAACCTGCGCCGAGCGGACCGCCATGGGCACAGCGGTGCTCCAGGGCTACAAGATCGGGTCGTACAAGGCCATTGGCGTGTGTACGGATCTGGACGACTTCTGCTCCCCCTGCGGCATGTGTCGACAGTTTCTACGCGAGTTTTGTGAACTGGAGCTGCCGGTTTTTATGTTTAATAAGAAGGGAGAGTTCAAGGTTAGGACGATTGGGGAGTTGTTGCCGTTGAGCTTTGGGCCAGATGTATTGCCTCCGAGGGAGAAGCTGAAGGGGAATGTGAATTGAGTAGCGAATGGTGAACATGAAGGCTGTGAAGATGCGGCGTGGATTGAATTCAGGTGTGCGTTCGTTCTACTAAGGATGAGAAACAAAGCTACGATGATTAAAAGAACCAAATAGCGAGGAAATTCTAGAATTAGAAAACTAGAACGAGCCTTCAAAAGGCTGAGCAAAAGAAGAACATCTATCTATCAATTGATCATATACAGCCCATTCAATCGTTCCTAGCCGAACACCCTCCTCGAACCTACAAATTAACCATTTCTTATTCCTGTTCCCGCCCCTCACCCCTCCTATCAACCCCGCGGGCACAGATCTGCAGATACGCCTACCTAGCCCACCATGCACGCCGATAAGGGCAACTTGCAGCTCGCGATAAGCCGCCACCACTTCCAGCCAACAATGGCTTCGCAATTATGCATCTCCGCGCCCCGTGGATTCATTCCTCCATCATCCGACGTAATAGCACAGCAAAAGCATATCGCAGCTCAACCTGCAACCGTGTAGGCTGCCAATGCTTCCGGAGCGGGCTGATTGATAAAACAAAAACAATGCCTTCCCCCATTCTCCCACGACTATATCCAGGTTTCCGGCCGGACTTTTCCAAACTCTGTCAATATCTTTGACATTGGATCGGATTCAATTGACTTGCACGTGGGAAAAAACGTACGGAAACGACCTGAGATTGTTCTGAAAGAGAAAGAAAGGTCTTTTCAAGTGAGCAGAGCAACATGGCAGATTCACCGCAGGGGACGACGGAATCGGAACATTTCTCGCCGTATCGCGCGGATGGGAAACTCGTGAGTGGAAGCTTTTCTCAGTCCTTTCCTTTTCTCGATTCTTTTCCGATCAGGTCTAGGGCTAGAAATAAGTGGGAGGTACCGGGGATGGGAAGACGATTGATTGATGGATTGATGGATTGGTTACGGATTTGGGCTGACTCGAGTGCATTTTTCTAGTACGGCTTCGTGTGCGTCGTAACCGGTGCGACTCAACCTGTTGGACAGGCGATTGTTGCCGAACTCGCTGGTACGTGCTGTATCTTCTCTGTTCTGCTCAAACTGCTATCCGGAAGATCGATTTCTTTTCTTTTCTTTTCTATTGGCTTTGGCGTGTGAGGGTGGGAGCGATTTTTTGGCGATTTTTAAAAGGGCTTCGAGACATATTTGGCTGGATCCGAATATTGGGGAAAAGACCTATCGTGACGGCATCTTCTTGAACCCTTTCTATTTCATATATTTTTCCACTTCTACTTCCACTTCCTCATCTCAAAACCCCCCCTCTTCAACCAAGACCTAATCTCCCTCCCAGCCCACGGCGCCGCCTGCATCTACGCCTGCACCACCCTCGACGACTCGACGCCAGCCCCCGACCTCACCCCCCTCTCCACCTCTCACCCCTCGACAAAAATAATCCCCTACCCCTACAACATAACCTCGGAAGAGTCCACGCTCGCCCTGATCGACGACGTGCTCAATTCCTGGGGCCGTCTCGATGTCTGGACCTCTTCAACGGGCCTGTTAGGTCCACCCAGTATAACGTCAACGAGCCCGCGCGACTTGTACAATGCGTTTGAAATGAACGCCATGCCTGCTTTTTTCGCGCTCAAGTATGCGCCGGCGGCGATGCAGAAGTTGGCCACGAAGGGGACCTATGTCAATGCGGCACCCAAGGAGTGAGTTTTCCATTTCTTCTTTTATGTATTCATTCCCCCTTCCGATTTTCTCTGCGTGGTGGCCATTTCGGCAGCGGAGAACAGAGAGCCGATACTAACTTTTGGTGCCTATGAAAAAAAAGTCACCCCTACGGCTCCATAATAGTCGTAACATCCATTGCTTCGACCTATGGCGGCTGCTGGGGCCCCGCATTCACCATGTCCTCCCACGCCGCGCTGGGCGTCGTTCGCTCCGGCGTCTCCGTCCTCAAGGGAACATCCGTCCGCATCAACGCGATAACGGCGGGCCAAATCGACATCGGGATCTCGCTCAACGACGCGGCTCTCTCGTCAACGACGCAATTCCCGCCGGCGAGCTTGCAGGATGAGGAGGCGCAGAAGAGGGTTATTGGGCTGGAGAGGGCGGGGAGGCCGCAGGAGGTCGGGAGGGTGGCGGGATTTCTGGCGAGTGGGTTTAGTAGTTATATTACAGGAGCGGAGTTGAGGGTTGATGGGGGGGCGAGTGTTATGAATCCTTTGACTGTGCCGGTTTAGAGGGTTTGGTCAATGTGGTTGATGTGTAGGACGGGACAAGGCTGGAATGATGGAATGGAATATTGGATATTTTACGGAGAAAGGAAAAGACGAGTCTGGGAAGAATACATGTGACTTTTTTTCTTCAATAGCTCAAAACTCACGGTTCACAGCTTATAGCTCGTCCTTGTATACCTCCTCACTCCCCGCCTCGAACTCATCTTCTTCCTGTACCACCTCCTTCTTCGCCCCTTTCTTCGCAGTAGTACCCTCACCCTGCTTCTTCATACCCTTACTAGCCCCCTTCTCGCCCTTCTCGCCCTTCTCTGCCTTCTCCGCCTTCGCTTTAGCATCCACCTTCTTCGCCTTCGCCTTGACCTCCTCTTCATCTCCCTCTCCCTCGACCTCAATCACACCCCTAAACTGCCTTCCCCGCGGCGTATCCACAAGATCCAACTTCCACCCCCGTTCCCCCGCATACTCCTTCAAGTTCTTCTTGAGCTCTTCAACATCCTTCGGATCGTTAATATTCAGCTTCTTCATCTCAGCCACGCTCATCTGGTTTCCCGCTGAGTCTGCTACCGTACCCACGTAGACTTCTTTACCGCCACCGGCGATGACGCTCTTCTCGATGACTTTGCCCTCGCTGCCGACGAGGATCTTGGCACCGACTTCAATGCCGCCGATGGTTGGGCGGCGCTTAGTGGCGCCATCAGCACCTTCGGTCATTTCGCGGAGCGGGTTTTCGTTTTCGATGGCTAGGAGACGGTCGCGGTCACGTTGATCTTCTTCGATTTGGCGGAGTTCCCAGGCTGGGCGTTCAGATTCTGAGATTACGGGTTGGCAGGAGATGGGGTGGGCAAGGTTCTCCTGGACGGGGAGGAAAGCGACGTCGTGGCAGAGGCGGTTCGTGTAGATGACCATGAGGTAGGCGCAGGTGGCTGTTTCTTTGATCATACCGATCTTGTCGCCAGAGGAGGGATTGCAGTGGAACTATAGATCCGATTAGTTTTCGAGGTTCGATTGAATAAATGAGACGAATGCCATACCTGAACTTCGATCTTCCGTTCCTTACCCGTCAAATCACACTCCGTCCCTCCGCTCAGTTTCTGCACCATATACGTAGACCCACCCTTCGTCACCAACTTTGCGACCTCGAGCGTAGACCCAACCTCAACATCATGACTCTTCACATTCTCCTTCTCATCAAGCACCTCCTTACTCCCCTCCTCATTCCCCAGCGTCTTCTGCGTCTCCCTCTTCTTCCCCTTCCCCTTCCCCTTCTCCTTGCCCTTAGCATCATCCACCTGAGGAAACCTTCCCAGCACAAAGCTCCCCTCCGTCGTATCCTCTACTGGTGGATACAACGGAACCCCGCGACTCGGTGGCAACTGATGGAACTGCTTGATCTTGTCCTTGTAGCAGAAGCTGTAGCTCCACCACCCACTAAGATAGTATATGCAGCTCCCCTGCATCCCAGCAAGCAGCTCCCACCCGCGATCCGTCGCGCGCATAAGCTCCTTTTCTTCATCTACTTTCGCCTGCTTCGACGCCGTGGCATTGACAGGCTCTTCATCCGGGATTATAGGAATGCTGCAGAGATAGCGCTGGCCATCGAGAACGAGGGCTTCGTACGTCTTTTCGAGAACAGCATTGGGCGATTCGGGTGAAGGCGATGGCTTGCCTGCTTTGGAGAGCTCTTGTGTTTCCTCGGATTTGGGGCTCGTTGAGGGGGTGCTGCGCGAGGCGGATTGGGAAAGGAGGGACGAAGCGTCGTTTTCGACTATGAATGAATTGGGGAAGTCGACTTCGTACTGTGCGTTGGTGTTAGATTTCGTGGATGTGAGCGGATTTGGTGGCTTATGACATACCTGAGGGAATGCAAGTAGGTCGTCAAACACACTGAAGGCATGTTGGCTTGCAAGCGCAATGCGCAAAACTGCTGGGAGAGCCCAGAAGCTTCTCATTTCTATTGTCGCAGGTTGAAGTGTTGAGTATAGCGATGGTTGGTTTAGAATGGAGATGTAATGGCCGCGTGGTATCCGCAATAGACAGATGTCACTTCGGAGCTGGATTGCGCTTAGCCATATGCGGTTAGATTATACCAGCTCGCATCAGATTTCATACTGATAACTACAGTTTATGGTGGTATCTCCTACTATTGAAGCAGATGAACTGCTTAATCTATATAATGCATGTCTAACATGCTATCCTCGCTCTTGAATGAAGAGACTGCTCAATCAAAAATTTACAGGGTCAATCCATCCCATACAGTTTACCACCGCATACCTTCTCAATAGATCGACCAGGTGTAGAACTCCGCAAGACCTGTAATTTCATTGACCTCAAATGATTGACCATTTCCCATGATGTTCTTTATATGAACTCCAAACCATCAACCTGATATGTGAACCTGACAAAAGAAAATGTGAAGACTCCAGAGATAACGGAAAATTAACGAACTCCCGCTAAATCTCAGACTATGAATTGTTGGAAAACGGTAGGTGAATGACCCAGTCATATGATGTTGTTGCGCGTACGCCACTCACCCGTGTTTTAATAAATAATTAACAGGGATACTGCTCAAGAATCCGCAAGTTTCACGCCGGTACGGATATCGAACGCTTCACCTGGACGTCGTGGTTCCTTGCCAGAGCCATGGTACAGCTCGCACTTGAACTTGAGACACTCTGTACCATGTGGGTCATGGAAGATTTGAATAACGTCGCCATTATGGAGGTTCCCGTACAATGCCCGTCCCTTATCGTCTTTCTTGCGTAGGTGTTTCCCGTTGATGCTGATACCAGATGTGGCAGAGGTAAATATACCCGTGTGAAGGCTGCTGAGGCTAGTCCAGTCCTTTCCTTGCTGTGACAAATCGTCAACTGTGCCTGAATCGGCATCAGATGAATACCAGAAGATGAGGAACGCCGTCTTCGGGATGCGGATATCATTGCTGTTCTCATAAACTAGCGTATTATTCAGTTGACGGCCCCAAGTCGTCCGATTTCGGTCGATCATCAAAGTAAGTCCGGGAGTAAATGAGTCTGCAGTGGAAGTAAGCTTGCCCAAGCGCTTCGGTGGTGGCTTGATGTCAAGTTGGGCAGGCAGAGTGGGTACCCCTTCAACACCGTATTTCTCATGACTTTCTGTCATACTTCCATTGGCGCTGACATCAGTACTAGCAGCAGCACTACCACTAACGCTCGAATCTCCGTTCTCGGTTGAGAATCGCATCGTGTCGGGGACCATCCGCCCTCGTTGCGCGATTTCCTCGTCAGTTACACTCCCATGGGATATAACTTCGCCGCCGAGAAAATCGATTCCGCTGACCTCGCTCGCATACTTCAGATTATGCGTACTTGGGTCATATGGGTCGTAATAGAACGATGCCGTGCGAGGGATACTGATCTGGCGAGTCAGAGTAGGAGGTTTGGCTTTCGGCGTCGGCTCACTAGCCTGGCTTGGGTCTGTGTGCTGCTCCAAAGAGTTGTGCTGAGGCACGTCTGGTGTTCTGGGTGTCGCAGGCTCAATCGGACTATGGGCTCCAGATACAGGTGAGTGAGGAGACGCCATATTCAAGTCGCGGACCATGGATTCTGCGCCTAATAAACTAGGCGAAGAGAAAATGCCCTGGAGTTGTGATTCCGATGGTTTACCAGCCTCCAAGTCGTCCCTGGTTCCATCTTGGCTGGAAAGCGCCACCTGGTCAGGAAAGACGTGGTCAGGAAGTACTTCGCCGCTCGAAGTCTCCTTAGAGAGGGCCTCGTTCGCATGGACAGTGAGGATACCAGAGCTTTGAAGTGCAGATTTTCCGATTTCTCCGAAAAGGCGGGGACGATTAGACGGCATTTCCATGAGCTTGAAACTTTCATCAACTTGGTCGTGACTAGCGAAGTGTTCCGCGTGGAAAGATGGCTCGGCACTAGAGTCAATCGTATTTTCACGATGATGATGCCTTGGGACGAGAGGATCTACACGGATTCTCTTCGACTGCCTGTTGCTGATGAGCCTTTCGAACTCTGCGTCTTCAAGAAGATCGTCATCAAACTCGTCGTCCGATTCAGGAACTTCTTCCTGAATGCTGAGTTGCGAAAGCTGTTCACCGGCACCTTCTGACTCGTCTTCTTCCACAATGGATTGGAGCACGGGATCATTGGGGACAACAGCTCCGTCTTTAAGCCATGGGTGGTTGAGGCATTCTCTATCGGTAGGCCGGAGTGACGGATCAGTCTGAAGCATCTTAAATAGGAGGTCGATGCAAGCTTCGGAGACCTTTTTCTCCCGCAGTGGTGTTGCGTCCAGCTGTGTCGACATAATGTTGTTGTACATAGCACGACCTGTAGCGTCGGCGATGCCTTCAAAAGGTGGTTTGCCACACAGAGCGTACCAAATAACGGCCGCAAAAGACCAAATGTCTACGGAAGAGCTGTACGAATGATACTGTTGCTTTGCGCTACGGCGACGTTTGGTGCCTTTGGTTCTCGTTCCGTCGAAATCAGGAAAGACTTCAGGCGCGCAGTACAAGAGAGTACCACAGAACGTCTTGAGGAAGGTCTCGTCATGTTTGACGACTTTCGACAGGCCGAAATCTGACAACTTGACTGTGAAATTATCTATGTCCGAGATGAGGATGTTGTCGGGCTTGATATCTCGATGCGTGATTTTCATTCGATGGAGGTAGTTTAACGCGCTCAAAATCTGCTGGGCCATCTGTCGAACGAATTGTTCCTCCATTGGGCCATTTTGGTTGAGGTAACCCTGAAGATCACCAAAGCGGACGAATTCCATGATGATGTATAGGAAATCACCTTGGTCATGGTACTCGACATAATCGACAATGTTAGGATGCCTCAGATCTGACATAATCTTCATCTCGTTATCGATTTTCTTGTCAAGTTGGCCATTCTTCATGAAGCGGCGTTTCTCTAGCTCTTTCGCAGCCAGGAGTGTGCCGTCAATCTTGGTAGCGAGTTGGTGAACAGTGGCAAAGGCACCTTTACCTAGGAGACCTAAACGGTGATTAATAATCGCATAGCATTGTGATACAAGGTCGAGTTTACCTATGATATTGTATCGATCGCCACCGTCCCATTTCATTGTAGGTCCAGCACCTTGTTTGTTCAACCGTTGAAGTGCGCCTGGATTGATTAACAAAGGCTTGAAACCTGAATACGAAATCAACTTACCTTTCAAAGTGTCCGGGTTGTCGGCGCATTTGGTCAAGAACCCACGAAGATTATCATGAAATCGCTCGAGATGGGATACCCGAGAAGGGATGCGAACGATGAACTTGATAATCTCGTTGTCGTTGACATTTTGAATGCAGATGATGGATCCTGAACCCAACATGCGCACCTTATTAAACCTAGGGTCACGGTTGCGGAGAAGTACTTCATCCACCAGCGTTCCGTTGGTAGACATGTCCTCTAGCATGAGGATTGCGTCAGCATTAAGATAGATGCGGAAATGTTGGTTGCTAATCCTCTTTCCTGAATCTACTCCTAACACGACGTCGGAAGTCATGGGATTGCGACCAAAAACAAACCCCAAGCTAGGAGTCTTTAATTTTGATGACATGCGAAGACAAAGGTCAGCGCCGGCCCTTGATACACTAGGGTACGCGTTAGTCGGATTGATTATGATGGTTTCCTGCTCTTCGATGTTCTCTTCAAACTCATCGAACGAATCGTACTGATTACGGAACAGGACGTGCTCCTTCCGATCTTCTGCCATGTCTTCGACAATTTTCATGGCACCAGGAGATGCGGGGTGGAGAATAGCGAGTACGTCTGCTACATCCTTCTCATTCAAACCGGAGTTGTTAAGGCCCACGCGGCGAGGATCAAGAACCTCTTGGGTCAGGCGTTGCGTGGGTTCTTGGCTCGCCATATTGAAGAAACAAAAGAAATGTAAGGTAGGATAGGAAGTGCAAGATTGGCGCTAAAGGTATACTGGGACGTTCCAGGCGATCTCCCTCGAATCCAGTAGATTAGAAGGTGAAATTCGCGGGTCGCGATGAAGGTGGGGTTGTGCGGTGGCAGCCTGGGCGAAACTTTGATGGGGAAGGTGGTTGTATGCGCTGCGAGGTTGGTAATTGACGTGACCAGTTTCCGTTGTTATGACACCCAGTTTGGTTTCCTGCACAACTGACCAAGCCCCATGCACTTTCTAAAGCGTCAAAGGTTTGATATGTATTCCAACCAAATGGCACATGTCACTCCGCAAGGGTTTCGACAATCGTTCGCCCGTCCAGCTCTTCGTGCAATCTTCACTCCGAGGCCTGCCAGTCTTTCGCCAGCCTGGCTGAGGCACGCTCAAGCCAGGCTTTCTAGTCACAACACGGATCTCTTTCCCCGGTATGACGTCTGGTGTCTTTTCGCAATTCTACAATGTATAGGTGCTCCAAATACTGTCCAATGCTCGGAATCGCAGAAGGCTGTGGGATTGTGAAGGTGAAAAGTGTAGTATTTAAATGAATCGAGGGCTATGATATTCGTGCAGGCAGTATTGGAGATTGTCTGCTTCGTAATCGCACGCAATGGTTGGTGGAAGGCAGCCGTTTGCCTCGTTCTCGTCGAAACACAGGTGGGATGGAAAGCGAGAGAGGTAGGTTGCCCAGTGAACAGTGCTACATAATACATTTGTCAGCTGCGACCCTCAACTTCACACAAGCTGATATCAAGACCAGCGAAGAGAGAAAATCATACCGACAAATCACCCAGCACGATCCTCAAAGTTCTTCTGTTGTTGTTGTAGTAGGGGGGAGGAACTCGAAAAAAGTGTCCGACTTTGGAGGAGGGAGGCTCGCCCGTGCGGGACACGTCCAAGCGTTCAGTCCATCTCACGCGTCATTGGCCAATCGAGAAAGCTTATATAAAAGTGGGTCTGGAGCTCGCAGAAACACCATAAACAGTGGCTCTGGGCCAGGCAACAGTGTTCGCTACATCATCAAAATCTTGGGCCTGACTCGCGATGCGCAACACGTTGCGACGACGACTACGTATTAATCACACCGTACACGTAGTTTGAGAAGAATCCCCTCCATGTTGCCTTACAAAACTCAGTCATTCAATATCACGGACATATTTACTCAATGAATCGAAAATTAATCGAAAAACATTTAGTTTCGCGCATGTTATTCCGTGCATATTCGAAAACACATCTTGCAGGAACAGAAGACTTCATATCAAAGAATGAATTATTCAATTAGGGGATCGGGGGGATCAGGGTAGGGGGAGGGGATATCTGTGGGAATCTTGTTTCTAGACAGGGAAAGAAGGAGATGATACAAATCAATCATCAAACTTCGACCAAGTCATCACATTGTCGCAAAGGAGAAGAGGAAAAAGGCAACCCCCAAATTCGAAAAGAGAAAGGAGGGTAGGTAGAGGAAAAATTGGAAAAAGCGCCCTTCCAACCATGGTATCATGCCGCTGTCTATGACATACAAAAGCCTTGTCGTTTCATGTCATGCAATCCGTCTTTCACCAGTCCACTGCTCATTGCGTTCGTCTGTCTAATCATCGTCTTCAAAGAAGTTCAAAATAGCCTTGACCGCCATAGGTCCCAGCCCGTGTGGCGGATAGCAAATATAACTCGGGTCGTCTGTAGCACCCAACTTCTCCCTAAACTCGGTCTTGTTTGTCAACTTCAACTCGGTAGCAATGGCGTGGTATGCTCTGCTGAGCACCTTGACCCTCGTACCCTTGACGTTGTGACCTGGAGTGAATTTGGAACTCGCACCACCACCAAATGTGACGGTGGTAGCGCCGCCCTGTGCTACTACCTTGAGTGCATGGGTGACAATATGCTCGATGGATCCTCCGGGGGCATTGGGGAAATCGAGCGAGTATTTCACTTGCCAGCCGTGATCAGCCGAGAGTTGTGCCATAGCCACAAAGGCAACGATTGTTCCGTCACTGGTCTGCGCAATGTGATATTGACGATGTTCCACGTCTTGCCAGGGGCGAATATTTGTAAGGTGAACTTGGCGACCCTTGCGGTTGGCCAACCAATCATTCACACGAGCGTCGACCCTGGCCCGAACTTCCTCTGGGGGTGGCGAACCGAGCGGGAAGTCTATGATCTTGACACCTTCCTTCTCAGAATGTCGAATCTTTCGCTGAACATCGGAGTCTTGGAGTGCGGGGTTGTTGGCCGGGTCCACACGCTGCTCCGAAACAACGGAGAATGTCCGCCAGTTGAACTTGGATGCCAACACTTCCTCTGCATCTGAGCCAACAAGCAGCCATAGCGGTTTCAGGCCTCGTTCCTTCTTAATCCACTTGAGATAGCCAGTCATTGTCTTCAGGTACTGAGAGACATGGCAAAGAGGGTCGCCGACAGTAATAGCGAAGCCATCTTGTGGCACGAAACCAACAGCTGCACCAGTCGTCTCGTCTCGCCAGATCTCGGTCCTAGGCTCCAGCCAGGAGGTGTTCGTGGCATCGCCATAGTTGGCAATAAGCTTCTCAATCGGCTGGAAGTCGAGCTCTGCAGCGGCTCGATCCTTGCCTTCCCACGGCGGGTGCATGGTACTGGCTTCAGGATGATGAAGTTGCTTGATGACTGGCCTCGCTGGCAAGCTCTTGGGGTCGCGGGGGAAGAGGGAAGCGTGTCGAATATTTCCGAGGTTGAGGAGTAGCATGAGAATGCGCTCCAGGCCAATACCGCCACCTCCATGCGGTGGGGCACCCCACTGGAAGCCCTGAATATAGTCCTCCATGGACATTGGGTCCACTTTGAGCTTGGCCATTTTGTCTAGCAACATGCTCGCATCATGTATACGCTGCCCACCGCTAAGGATCTCTTGACCGCGGAGGAAGATATCAAAGGAGTTGGTAACGTTGGGGTTCGTTGGGTCGGGCATAGCATAAAATGGACGGGCGTTGACGGGGAACTTGTCTAGAACATAGTAATCAGTTCCAAGCTTCTCCTTGATAACACGGCCAAGCTGCACTTCATCTCGTGTGCCCATATCTTCGTTCTCATCGAGCGGTTTGCCGTCCTCGTCGCGCCACCCCGAGTCGTTGAGCATGCGAATGCCCTCAGCGAATGGGATAATGGGAGTCTCATCCAGCCAAACCAAGTCCTCGTGTGGGAACTGACGCCTGACGAGCTCAATCTCTGGCTTGAAGTTTTCATAAATGCCTTTGAAGATGGCCTTGAAGGTTCGATCTAGCGTACGCAAGACCTCGTGGTAGTGCTCGTCGATGGCCATTTCCAAATCTAGACCGGTGTACTCAGTCAGATGACGGTAGGTGTTGCTGTTCTCGGCACGGAACACGGCTCCGATTTCGTACACTCTGCCCATGTCTGCTGAAATACACATCTGCTTTGCCAACTGGGGACTCTGTGCCAGAAAAGCCCCTCGACCGAAGTACTCGACCTTGAAAACGCTTGCGCCAGACTCAGTAGCACCACCCTGGAGTTTGGGGGTATGGATCTCAATGAAGCCCTCGCTGTTGAGGTGGGAGCGGAAGAACTGGCAGATCCCAGATTGAATGCGGAAGATTCCTTGTGAAGTAGTGGTGCGGAGGTCGATGACACGGTTACTGAGACGGGTCCGGTCGTTGATTTTGACACGATGGCCCTCTTTACCTTCGGCGTTAGCCACTTCCTGATCAACGTCTCTTTGGGAGACCTCGGCCTCGTGGACGTTGAATGGTAAATGTTCGGTAACGGGAGCTTGGACGTGGAGGTCGTGGACGGCAATCTCGACATCGTGGATAGTCGCGCCAGTGACTTCGCCCTGTTTTGACTGAGGTTCTTGCAAGATACCTCGGACTAGGACGACAGTCTCGGGATCGAGATGTTCGGCCCAATACAACATGTACTTTGAGATGTTGCCGTGTTCCGCCAGGACACCTTGGATGGTGGCCGTCTGTTGACGGAAGACGAAGAAGACAAATTTGGAACTCATCTTTCGTAGATGGTGGATCCGAGCTCGGAAGACGACCTCCTTGCCAACATCGGCGGCCGTGAAGTTTGCGATGAGGTCCCTGTGCTCGTGCTTCCACTCACCGGCGTAGCTGTTTGGATGTATGTCTCCATACTTTGCTTTCTGTTCCGGGGTGAGCTCCTTATCGGCCTGTTCAGCTATTTCCTGCTTTCTTCTCTCAATTTCCTTGTATTTCTCCTCGACTTCCTTCTTCCGTTCTTCTACTGCGGCCTGCTTCTCATGCTTCCGCAATTGGTTCTTTGACATGGGCTCCCCCTCTCGGTTCAGGGGGACATCGCCATCACTCGAGGAATTGTCGCCAATGTGAAGCTTCTCCTTGATGGCGCGGACTGGGCTGTGGGTTCCACGTTTTGAGATGGAACCGGTACGGCGATGAGTTCCTATGCTCGCTAGCGAGCCGAATGTCTGACTGCGATTGGGGCTGTCTGTGCGACGGTGGAAGATGCCGCTGCTACGGGGGGAATCTGTCTTGGGGGTCTTGTCAAGGCTTGACCTGCTGTCTGTTGGAGAGGCGACAACGTCCTTGTTGCGGTCAAAAGTTCCGCTGTTGCGCGGGACATCACCAGCGGCATTGTGGCTGAAAACATCGTTTGTAGTCCGCGGCGATGCAGCAGAGGTTGGGGTGGCTCCGTTGGGGTTGGGGGACGACAAACCGCCCTCGTCGTCTGATGCGGGGTTGCTGCGGCTGCCCGGCTTGAGCTTGCTCAGGGCCTTCTTGAGAGACATGGCGAAGGCTCAATACTCCTCCAGCACCGCGAAGCAATAATGGTGATTGTTGTTATTATGGTCGTAGGAGGGTTTGGGAGGGTGGGGCGGGAATTCGGCGGGGGGAAGAGAGAGGAAGACGTGGGAAGAGAGTTTGGTTTGTCAACCAAGGGATATCCGGGCAAGGACAGGTCTAAAAGAAGAAAAGAATGGAGCAGGACGCAGATTGCAGGTGGGAAAGGATGCAGGTGTGGCTCGTCGGTTTTCGCTATTTTGGCTCACTTTGCTGGCCGCGGACTGCCGCTCTCAGTCTCTTCGCGCTGTCTTGTCCGCCAGTTGCTTGTGCCTATGACGAAATAATCGCCAAAGCGGCCGCCAGGTGTGGCTCGTGTCAGGCTAGAGCGCAGTGAGCAGAGTGAGCTTGCTGTGCTGTTTGCTGTGCGTGTGCCGGAACCGACCAACGATCTACGCCCAAAGTCCACAAAGGAATGTCCAAAACTGCTCTTAGCGCCTGTGTCGATGCCACCCTCAGCCGTACGTCAATCAGACGTCAGGCCCGCAGCTTTTGATTGCCTGCAACCGCCCAATGGGACTGGGACTGGGACTGGGACTGGGACTGCGGCAGGGCAGGAGATGGGATTTGGAGGAATACCGGTTCCAACAATCCAGCAATTTCAGGAATCCAGTCTTTCCCAGACCGGGGCCGTGTCCAATTCTATTCGACGAGTGGACAACAGGGTGTGTGTGTATGTGTGTATGTCTGTGTGTGTGCGGTGCGTGCAGGTTCAGTCGGAAGATGAGGAAGATGAGGAAGATGAAGGAGGGGGGAAAGGGCTGCAGCGGGGGCGGGGAGTAAACAGCCAGACAGACGCTTTTTGTTGTCCATGTAGGTTGTATGTATCTATGCCCCCCTCCTCCAGCTTCAGCTACATTACGCATATTTTCGGCCTGAGCCCGTACCAAAACACAGAATAATACATAGTGTGTCGCCTACTCATGCACGGATTGCACGCTTCTAGCATTTCGCTCCCTGCTTCCGTAGGCCTGCAGCCGCTGACACATCCGCGCCGGTCCGTGAAGAGCAAGTCTCGGTCCATTTCCAGTTGATTACACACACGTGACGCCCGCACTTGACGCCCGCGCACTCCAGGGAACACTCCGCAGCCAAAGCATTAAGAAGCTTTTTCCTCCAAGCCTTTTCGGGGGGGGGCATGCCACCATGTCGGTGGCATCACCATGTCTAGCGTCCAACTTGTTCTTTTCCTCTGCTTTCCGCCGGATCCTCAATCATCAATCAATGACTCTCAGACTCTGAGAACTCTCAGATCCTTCCAAAACTTCCTCCGCTTCCCTCCGCCTCCCTCCGCCAGACTTCTGGCGGCTGCCAGCAACACCCGCAAGCCGTGCATCGCCGATGGCCCGGCCCTGTGTTCGATCTTTTGGCCCTGACCCGCTCTTGACCGTCCAAACCTGCTGATACCAAAATTCTTCTGCATGACTGAGCTATCCGCATCCCCCATGCAGCTTAACTTGTCCCTGTCAGCACCAAACCGGCTCCTCTTATTCATCCCGTCGACTCGTCCACCGCCCTATGACTCTCCTACGCCACTTCCCCCCTGCTGCTGAGCTGGCTATGAGTAAGCAATTCTGTTGTCTTCCACATGCATTTTTACATTTCCTTGCCAACTGCAAGGCGACTCTAGGCCCCTTCGATGACTACTCATCATCGCGACACCGGCCCGATTTGAACTTGTGCTTATCATATGTGTTGAAATGCGGGGCCACGATTTCCCCCCATAGCCCCTCTCTCCCATTCTCAGACACAAACCCAACCATGACCATATGGCCACCGACCACATCGCAAGCCCTCGTCAATTCTACTGACGTTCCGGGTAATTGTACGTGACTTTGTTCGCTGGCCCGAAACCGCCCCAGTGCTCGAATTCGCTCGCAAACTTGACTGCTGCTTTGAGATAGTACTGGCTCTCGTCTCCCCATGTCTCCGATGCTACTTGCATCGACCGCAGCGCTGGACACCATTAGACACTATTGTTATTCAAAATCGGACATGTCTTACCTTTCACAAAGTGCGCATCCACCGAGTGCAACGAATTGAGTGCCTTATCTGTAACGTACTTCCAATTTTTGCCCTCCAAGTTGAAGTCGCGAATCGTGTTTGGTTCGACTGCGGGTCTGACTTGAGCAATATAAACTGCGAGCGTGAAAAGCCACCATTGGCGGACAAGTTTGATGTGGAACTTCGCAGGAATCAAGGGCAGAAGTATTCTAACCGCATGCGACGACGTTAGAAGATGGACGAAGAAGAAATCAAACTTCGCTTTCTCTGGAGGCTCCGTCCCTACCAGAATTGCGACCGCCACCTCTTGCGATTCATGGAACTGCTCCTTGGGCTTGGTTAGCTCCCATGCGTTCCAGTATTCTAGGAACACTTCCTCCTTCTCCTCAAAAACTTTGCTGATGTCTCCGCTGCCATGATCATAGAGTCCATCCAATCGCTTGTCTTGCCTGACTTGCTCGAGAATGTCTAATAGACCTGTTGAACGGATGGCGCTCGGTTTTGTGTACGATTCATCGTCAATGTACTTATGCAAAGAACTGTAGAAACATGTTCCGAGGGCAAGAGCCTCGACTGCAATTGTCCGCGAATCGAGCTCATAGGCAAATCCAAGATGAATGAGCGGATGCGCCACTGCGCCAGTCAACATATGCATAAGAAATCTCCGAGGGCATGCTTACGTCCAGAGATCAGACCATTGATGAGTGGCTGCTTCCCCTTGAATAGGTACTCCTCCAAAAGAGCCTTCCAGTCGTACCGCTTGGCCACGAGTTGGTCCTCGAAGAAATCCACGAATGCACGTTGATACCTGCCATTGTCAATCATTTGGATGAACAATTGGATCGAAGAACACACTCCCTCTTCCCTAGGAAGTCTCTCCAGTCATCCTTGGAGACTTCTCCAGGAGAGTCATGCCATGGCTCCAGCTCTTCCGACTCTTTGTCGTAGATAGCGTTCAGGTGCTCTGCCGTCCCTCCCAGTAAATACGCTGAACCAAGAATCTAAGCCTGGAATTTTAGTGGCTGATCTAGCTTCAACCATCGTGGCACCTACGTGGGGAGTGTGGTTGTGGAAACGCAGCTCATGGTATATGATCGAATGATTGGCGTGGTTGGCTTTGAGCAGGTGCTTCAGCGTTCGCGGCCGCTTTTCTGCTGCCGTTTCCACATCGTGAATGACTACAGACGGAAGGTCAATGGAAGGATAGTTGGTGTTATCAGCACTGAAAAAGGGCACTTTGAACGTTGGTATTGTGAACATTGTGGTTTTGCTGTAGATTTACTGTCGTTGACAAAAGGTTGAGGTGAAGCGGGGATAAATGGAGCTACGATGATGTTGCTGCCAAGCTCACCATGCCCCTTGCGGAGCTGGTCGCGAGACGCACCACCGCGAGACTTGAACAATCTAGAGGCATAATAATTGAACTTCAATCTTTCATGCACAATCACTCAACCAATTTGAAAAAAATTCATGTGTTGGTTTTGTATGAACCGGACACAGAACACAATTATGGATTGAAATAGTGCAGACCATGAGGTGCTGTTTGGACCGAAGTACAACCAGGACAGCACAGGAACTGAACGATTTGGCAACATAGTTGGTGCGATATATATTCAGAGCCTCCAAGACCACATATTCACATGAGGTTCAACCTTTCGACATATCAAAGCCAGAAAGGGGCCCCAAAATTGAATCGTTGCGAGGGTATAACGCTTAGTACTCGCCCTCCTCGCCGCCCTCCTCGTCAATAGAGTCGCTAGCAACCTCCTCATAATCCTTCTCCAAAGCAGCCAAGTCCTCACGGGCCTCGGAGAATTCACCCTCTTCCATGCCCTCGCCAACATACCAATGAACAAAAGCACGCTTGGAGTACATGAGATCAAACTTGTGGTCAAGGCGAGACCAAGCCTCAGCAATAGCGGTGGTATTGCTAAGCATGGCAACGCTTCGATCGACGGCGGCAAGCTCGCTGCCAGGGACACTGATAGGCCTGAAATCATTAGCATCAACGAGAGCAAAACTTTAATACAATGTAGACATACTTGGTGTAGTTGATGCCGAGCTTGAAACCAGTTGGGCACCACTCAACGAGGTTAAATGACGACTTGGCCTTGAGAGCGGCAGCTGCAACACTGCAGTCACGAGGAACAATGTCACCGCGATACAGCAGAGCAACAGCCATGTATTTTCCATTGCGTGGGTCGCAAACCACCATCTGGTTGTTGGGCTCAAAGCCTAGTTTTGTCAGCACCGGACCACGAGAAATTGTACACTGTATCACTTACACTGGAATGTCAAATCGCTGACCTTGAAGCTCTCGTGAGAGCTCTTCTTGGCAGAAATGACCGGAGCGTAACTGATCAAAGGATAGTGGATACGCGGGTAAGGAACCAAGTTCGTCTGGAACTCGTTGAGATCGACATTGAGAGCACCGTCGAAACGCAAGCTCGATGTGATGGAGCTAACAACTTGGGCAATAAGACGATTGAGGTGCTCGTAGTTGGGGCGGGGAATGTCCAAGCTGCGACGGCAGATATCATAGACAGCCTCGTTGTCAACAAGGAACGTGCAGTCTGAATTCTCAATGGTGCTGTGGGTAGAGAGCACAGCGTTGTAAGGCTCAACGACAGAGGTAGAGACTCTAGGCGCAGGGTAGACGGCAAATTCGAGCTTGCACTTCTTGCCGTAGTCGGTAGAGAGGCGTTCGAGGAGGAGAGCACCAAAGCCGGATCCAGTTCCGCCGCCGAAAGAGTGGAAGATGAGGAAGCCTTGCAGCGAGGAGCAATTGTCTATCCAAAATATATTAGAATACGTTCTGACCGTGTTTCCTGCATTACTGACCAGCGACACGTCGAATTCGTTCAATGACGCTGTCAACCATCTCCTTGCCGATCGTGTAGTGACCGCGGGCATCTAACAGTTTTGTCAGCAGGTGTTCATGGTCCAATGGCAAGTCTCCGTACAGTTGTTGGCCGCATCCTCCTTGCCGCTGATCAACAGCTCGGGATGGAACAGTTGGCGATACGTTCCAGTGCGGATCTCGTCAATTGGCGATGGGTCCAAGTCGACGAAGATGGAACGCGGAACGTATTTGCCGCTACCAGTCTCGGTGAAGAAGGTCTCAAAAGAACCACCCTCGTTCAATTCCTTCGCATCGGGGTCGGGACGACCATCGGCCTTGAGACCATGCTCCAGGAGATAGCTATGATTTGCGTATTAGCGGGGTGTCATCATGGGATTGTGGTCGACTAAAGGGCGAAGACTAGGAGAGGTCGGACACGTACAGCTCCCAGGCACTGTTACCCAGCTGGGTACCAGCCTGGCCGATATGGAGGTGGCAAATCTACAGGTGTCAATTGTCAGTGCCTGAATTCCAACGCAGACGGCAAAATCGCTAGGGGTCCATGGTGGGGATGTCGCTTCTCTTCCAGCGTGAAGTGCGCCCACGATGAGGGTATTAGAAACATACCTCTCCGCGCATGATGAATCACCTAGGGAGTTTGGTCAATTCTGTATCAAACAGAGATTGGAGTAGAGAAGGCTCGGGGTCAGGAGGTTGTCGTTGTCCGTCGTGCGAGGCGGTGAAGTGCTGGACGGTTAGTGGGGCAGGGCGGGTGTGTTTATTTGGCAAAGCGCAGGTGCACGGATGTTCCTCTAACGCGACGAGCTTCTGCAGCCGGCCCGCATAGGCACAACGAAGGGAACGAAGGGAACGAGAGGGAGTCCAGAAACTAGGCAACAGAAAGTGTACTCGACCATGTTTCTCTAGCATACAACGTACCTACGGCAGTGGAACCGCTGCTAGAAACAGGCAGGCGAATTCTCGCGGTCCTGAATGGACCACATCGCGCAGAGACTTGACAGCAAAGTTGAACTTACGCATGTCATTGGTTCGCTACCAATTTTTTGTGCAATGCCTAGGATAAATGTTCACGTCTAATATGCCCGTACAGGCTTGGACCCACTCGTCGTTGTGTTTTTGAGCTAACCAAGGTAATAGCTGTTGATGTATGTGTGTTTAGGTTTTGTGGCTCGTATTTCGTTTGTAGGTGTTGCATTCCAGAATGCAGATGTGAATAAATTCTTGATTATGCAATAATAATACCTACTTCTTCAAATCTCGAAGAGTGAATAATCATAGCCCAAGCTTGATGCTTTGGTCCTCAAAACGCCATCACAGTGACCACCCTATGCTCTAATGCAATCTATACTCCCCCACTTAAATGATATCGTTACTTCTAATGATTCTATGCATGAGAAAGGGAAAACTCTTCGAAAACTCTTTAAACCCTTCCGTTAATGGAAACGTCTCATTTCGATGTTGTCCGTCTGGGATCGGGTGGGAACATGAAATGTGTGCTCAGTGTCTGACGTCCTAGGAAGAGCACCAGATGGTCGGACAGGTGCAGCATTCTCAGCGCCCTCAGGCCGTACAGCCTGCGGACTGATCAATCCGGAGCGGGGATCCAAGCGCTCTTTTGAAGTGTCATACGGCATAGTCCCCTCGGGGATGTCAGCCATGCCGGTCTCTTCATCGCGATGGCCACGGCTGCGGCCGAAAAATCTGTTCCTGTGGCTGCTTCGTTCGCGAGCCTGACTGCTATCAGTATTGACACGCTGAATACCGCTGTTACGGCCAGACTTTTCGGCTATCGAGGTAGAACGACCCGTGTCCATAGATCCTCTAGCTCGATCTTGCGAGCGTGATGGCGACGTCACCCTGACAATGGCAGCCCTGGTGCGACTCTGCTCGTCACGATCCTCGAATATGTCACCACCAGGCATATCGCCAGCGGACATATCTTTCATCCCCAGGGAGAAATCAACACGACGACCCATGGCAGCGATGGATTCACCACGAGGTCTTGCACTGCCAGTGCGGAGAATGGAAGCGTATCGTTGTGGGGGTTGACCTGCTGCATCATCTGTGACACTAGATTCGCGAGGCACAAATGGTTCGTCCTGGGGCGCATCTCTGTTTACAATGCCGCTAGGGTTATCGGGGGTCCCGTTATGACCCACACCGGGTGTAGCAGTGTGGGGAAGATTCTGAAGATAGACAGGGAATGACTCCTTCTGGCCAGGATAACGCATGCGTGGGCCTTCGATGCCACAATCCTGCATGGCGATCATCAATGCGCAGATAAACTTGTTGCGACGTGTGAGACGTAGTAATTCGTTCTGCCAGTTGGATTTGTAGAAAAAGACAACGTTGAGAGTCAAAGAGTGAACCTCGGCCACCTGGCGCAGTTCGGTCAGGATCTTTCCTTGGTAATCTCGCTTCTCGGTATTGACAAATTCCAGAAGTCGATGACGAAGTGATTCAATCTGTTCGAGCGTGGTGCCGAACTTGATGACGACCGGCACAGCCTCAGCAAGTGCGGCCGATCTTCGCTGGTTGAGTATGAATAGCGTGTTCAGGTAACTGTTCGGTGCCTGAACAACGTGGCCCTCCATCTTCTTGAATTCGGTATAGAAAAGTGCAATCTCCTTGACGAAGTAATCGTCACCAAGTCCAGCAGCACCCGTATTTCCGTAGATGCCGACGCGATCGCCTACGTCATAGGGATGCTTGACGAAAACGAAGATGACTGACTGCAAAAATTCCTGGGCAGTCACCGAGAAGAGCCAGGATAGAGCAAGGACTGCTGATCCAGCAGAGGTCAAAACACCAGCGGCAGAGGTGGAGATGATGGAGATGAATACGAGGATAGTAATGACAAGGACAATGAACATGAAGACATCGTCCAGTTTACTGACAACGGAATCCAGGTCCTTGAGGGAAGCGGTAATAGCCTTGCGCTCACGACCAATCTCGACACAGACTGCTTCAAGCTCTTCCATGCTAATGTCTCCATTCATATCTTTATCAAACATGGTGAAGGCAGTATCCGCTTCCTCATCGTCCTCGAAGGCGTTTCTCAGATCTTCGGAGTGGACCGTTTCCGTCTCCTCGCGCGCGAAGGTACGATACAGCCGGCGGGCTAATACTTGACCACCGCTATTACTGCTTAGAAGAGCGAGTACAACCTGGTGGGGATGTGTGCTTTTGGTGACTTTTCGACCAGTGAAGTCGCCGGCAACCTTTCCTGCGATGTCTCCAAACTTGGTGAGGGCCTCTTTTGTATTCTTCTGCGCGTCCTTGACGAACTGACCGGGGGTTCGTGCGCCGGAACCTGTTTGCTGTTCGAATTCATAATCTTCCATTGTGATCTTTTCTTTGGAGTATTGGTACAGCTTGGTAAGACTGCCAATCTGGAATTTGTTCGACACGATTCGGTCTTCGTAGGTCCTCAAGTGAAAACTGATGGCAATGAGCTGGATAATGATCTTTTCGACGAAATTCAGAGTCATGCCGACGAAAATGGATATGAGGACTTTGTTCATGGTTCGTTGCCAGGAGCGTGTGTTCTTGTCACCATTGATGTGATGGTTTGTCATGGTCGGGAGAAAGCTGATCTCGATGGCCAGCCACCAGAAAAACAAGGTAGCAGGGAGTTCGAGTTGCTTGCCCATATCCCTCCATTTCTTGCTGTTGTTGGTGAACAGGCTCGAGATTAAACCAATGGGTTTGGGAAGGCATTTTGCGATGATCTGCCTTACAATTAGCCCTAGTGCCCTCGATTGACAGAAATTGGTATTTTCAAGAGGTGAAGGTGTGTGGGACCACTTACACGACCAGCCCACAACGTCAGCCACACAATCTCGAGCCATATACAAAACCAAACGAGTTCGACGCCGCCGACGTTGGCATCTGGAAAGACAAGCGCGCCCAAGAGCAATGGTATGAGTATGACGAGGACTAGTGGGATAATGTAAATGAAGTAGCGAACAATCCAGATGGATTGGTGGACTTTCTTGAAGAACTTTGAAAAGCTGGTGGAGGGATTCTCGGGGGGTTTGTAGAGGGCAGTCTTCTCATGAAGAGGGTTTGTTGCGGCGTCGAATTCGTCAACTATATCCTCACGACGAGACCGCTGCTTTTTGAGAGAGCGATTCTGCGATTGCTCTCGGCCAAGATTGTCGGCGTTGGATATCTGGCGTTCAATCTGAAGCAAGGTCAAATCGTCGTCGAGGCGACTAGCCTGCTCGCGCGTCTGTGAAGGCGATTGTAGCGAGCGCCTCGGGTCCGTGTAGTCGGTGTTGACAGTCAAACGACTGGTGGCTCTTGGTCTCCCGCCTGTCATGTTGTACTGGCTATGTTCCTCGTCAACGATTGTGCCGTCATCGTCGGAAGAGCGTTGGTGGTGCATGGGGAATTGTGTGTCTATAGGCGCAGGAGTGGTTGTGTGCTTATGGCTGTCCATGTGGTAGGTCGGCTCAGGCCGATCGTCGACTGGAGTAGTCATGATGGCGGGTTAAAAATGGTGTAGCCAGTAGGCGGTAGGGTGTGTAGGAATTGTCAGTGGACTGTCGTGATGGTGAAGATTTAATATGGTCGGCAAGCGGGTCCTGATACGGGTGATGACGTCGTTAGTAAGGCGCGAGAGAAAAATCGAAGTGAATGTAGTAAAGAAATCAGCCAGTGAGAGTAAACGACCGTGGACATATGGAGGAGGGGGAGGAAGTGAGAGGAACAAGAGAACAAGAGCCAGGAGGAATATGTAGAGGTATGGCGGAGAGGGATCGACGTAGGTGGGAGGAAGAGAGGGGATGAATTGCTATATACCAGGCTGAGCGGGGATGCGACTGGCAGGTCTAAATATTGCGACGACCATGGACTGCGGTCAAGCGTCCGGCGGCGAGCTACAGACTTGGAGGATTAATTACTGTGTACCCTGATTGCCCTAGATCGGCGGTCTTCATTTCGACAAGAATGCCAGTGGACAACTGAGAGACATTGAGTGGTTAGGAAAAACTGGGGACGGAAGCATGGACAAGTCGATAGCATGTCGCGGCGACGTCGATGGCGCATCTCGGTGGGACCTCGTCTGCGCGTTGTTGGGAGTCGGGACGGCGGAAGGCGGGTTTTGCTTCAAGAAGAGTTTTCTCCAGGCGCCGGCGGGGTGCGATGAACGAAGCCCTAGGAATGAAGATGCAACCTCCCGGTCCAGCGTGGGACGTCGGCGGAGTGGCCGAATGTGCTCTTGAGTCTTGAGAAGAGTTTGGTTCCGAGGCGGCAACCGGGTTCGATGCTGCGTAGTTGCAACCTGCGACGTTGGCGGACGGGCGGCCCAAGCGAATCAAGCGAATCAAGCGAATCAAGGCGGCACGTCATTCACATGCAGGTCCCACAGGCAGACAGGCACACTGGGCACACTGGTACAGTATGCATAGTATGTGTACAAAGTGCATAGACTTTACAGCATGCAAACCCCTTTCTGGACCTATGTGGCGGTATCAAGATATCTAGACTATCACTCTCTAGGGCCCTACAATACAGTATCGTACAGACGTAGATAACAATCCGACAAACCGTCCGAGTCGACTGTTGAACCACTTCTCCCCCTGCCAATAGCTTCCGCTCCATTATCGCTACAGATCTGGGCACCTGGGCTAGGTTGAACCCATCACGTGCCAGGTCATTTACATCCAGCTTGCCATGTCCACAGGGTAGGAGGTTGACAAGTCTCTACCAGCATCCCATCAGCATCATGCTATCAGTACAGATCACGTCAGGACCATCGTGCATCCCCTTTCTCTGCTTATCGGGAAGCTGTTTCACAAACGGCCCGTGGCTTGCGGCAAAGGCGCCATGACCGCCGATCGCACTTGCCTGCGCGACCCCTGGCCCTTGGCTATCGCGCGTGGGGGGGGGGAGGGGCGACCATCTTCATGTGCATCGACTATCGATGGTCCAATGTCTTAACAACTGGGTCCACAACTCCAGGTTGCAACCTTGATTGCTCCGACCCATCGATGATCGCCTTCTTCCTTCCCCCTGGAATCCCCTCTCCGGGATTTCTCTCCAGAATTTCTCTCCAGAATTTCTCTCCAGAATTTCCCTCCAGGTTTCCGTCTCCATGCCTCAGATCTCTTGTGAGGTTCCACTTTCAAAATCCCTTTGGGACCAATTCACAACCGTCAGCAAGTCCAAATATAACAAATATAACCAACATCACCTCTATTTGTTTTTTCATCACGTAGGAAACAGAGCACCAAATCTCACGGCTCAAACAACGCACTCTCCCGTCCGCCACCTCCTCTGATCGACATGCCATACTGCAAGTACCGTAGCACTGAAGCCCACAGAAAAATACGAAGCTCCATGTGGGAATTCCAGATCCACTGCATCGTAATCACACAGTACCTACTATTCTGTGTATGCTCCAAAGATCCACTTTTTTGCACGTCATAGCTGAACTGGAGACTTTTGTGCGGTGACAATAGCCATAGCCATGAATTCGGAAGCACTTGTCTTCGCCAACTGCTGAATGGCAGCGAATACGGTCCTGCATGCACTGACAAACCTGCACGGCTGACTAATATCGCACATCTCATGTTTTGATGTCTAACTATACTCAAACCTAGACACATTACATAGGCAACCCTCTGCTACGTCTTACTACCTGAAGGTGAAAGTAACAATCGTCTTAACGTACTAATTGGTAGTGTATTAAATGTAATATAGTGCTATTCTTTCCCCTCCTCGTTTGCTTCTCGGATGTGTCTCCCATCCCTTGTCAAAGAATGATCATCATTTTCTCTCTCGCAGCAATCCCTCTCACCTTTAGTCAGCACATGTCTCATGGACATTGTTCTCTGCTCGCACAGGTGTTTAGCGGGAATCAATGCATGGTAACCAAACGCCGACAAGATCTTGCGCGTACTCGTGCCTTCCGCATAGAAATGCTGCGGTGAGCAGTTTCCTCCACCGGTCAACCACCTGCTTGCGTTTGCTTTCGCGCTTTCCTCCTGAATATCACATCGCTTCACACACCTAGGTCAAGACAACTCCCGGTTTCCGTCACCCCAAGCTTGAAGGCGAGTTGTAATAGCAGTATAAACATATCCGGCCCAAAGTCATTCAAGGCACTGTTACCAAGGCTGAAGCCGATCACCTCCACTCCCTCAAAGCTCGTACCCACAGTCACGCCGAGAAAGGAAGTCTCACTGCAATCGCCCAGTCTGTCATTACCAAGCGTGAGCGCCAACTTTCTCTCTCTGAAGGGTTCTAACTTGTTCGACACTCGAGCGGAGAAAGTCAAACCGTTCGACATGGGTGATATGACATGTGCGCTTCGTCCTAAGGTCGAATACACAACTCCCGTCGTTGAGTAAGATATACTCTTGACTCGGGTCATCGATGGCTTCATGTGGTGCATTCGATCCCAAAGGCGTTCCAATCGGAACATAGATACCCTATCAAGCTCTCGAGGGGGGCTCCAGAGACCAAATGATAAATTAGGTTAATAATGACAATAGCAGATGATACTGTGCTCCAATTTTCCACTGCGCACTGGTCTACGTGACTAACAAACTCCTGTTTACAGTGTAGAAAGTGATATTTTGCCCTCCTAACAACCACGGTGTTGAAGGTTTACTAAAAGAAAACACTCTTCGCCGCGAGTTTCAAGCCCCTAGATAGAGAAAGTCGATTATTGATCTCAACCGCACAACTAACTGGTATTATAAAAAAAAAGGAAATACATATCCCATATTGCCCTCTATTTACCCACACTTAGCTTCGAAATAATATCTTAGAAGCTGTAAATCCTGCTCAGATTAGACATATCTCCTGCAAAAGACTATAGAACGAAGGAATGTTACTGAGACGGGTTGTCTTCTTATTTCGATTAGCTGTGAATGCTTTATGAAGTAATGACGAGGGATTAGTGTATTGATGATGGTGGTATAATGTGAAGTGTTTCATTTATGGTATCGCCAGCTAGCCTCTCCCTTCTTGAATTCAACCTCCAATCCGTCACATGTATGTACTTGCCTACCCACACTGATCGGATCTAGAGCACCCTCGTAGTCCTAATTTGTAGCTAACAAGAATGTTCATCCAGCACACTGTCTGATAAATCCAGTACTAGCGACTTTCTCTCTCAACGAGCATTCAGCCGTTCCTTATTTGATCTCTGTCTTTGCCAGCGCATCTGCCAGATCGTCGACCTTCTTGTCGTTGTCCTGGGCCACGTTTGACTCTTCGGCTTGCTGTGCCTCTGCAAGTGCCCTGGCAGCCTTCTCCTCAACCTCAACACCTTCCTCCTCGTCATCACTCCCAGCCTTGGCCGATGCATCCTCATCATCTTCCTCATCGCTGCCCTCCTCGAGATCGTCGAGATCGTCGATACCCCAGTAATCCTCATCATATTCGCCCAAGCCACCGGCGTTCTCTTTGCGCTCATTCAGCGTTTCGCGCAATTTCTCAATATTCTCGTCCTCCTCGGAGAATTTGTTTCCGTTGAGTTCGATTCGGCGAAGCGCAGGAAGCTTCTCTACGGCATTCGCGAGACCCTTGATTCCGTCGGCTTCGATTTCGTTGTATTGAAGGCGGAGAATCTCGAGCTTAGAATGGTTGCCCTTGCTGAGTGCGGTGGCGAGCGCGACACCACCACGAGCACTGAGCAGGGAGTCGCCAACACCTAGCTCCTTAATTTCAGTCCAGTTTACAACTACCGAGCTGAGAGCGTGTGCACCGGTCGCAGTGAACGTATTGTCCTGAAGATCAAGGGTGACGAGCTTGGTAGCGTGTGAGAGACCTTCGGTAAGGAGGCGTGTTATTCCCTCCTGGCGGATGCCGTTCTGGACCATTTTCACTTCTCGAACGCTAGAGTTGGCTGCGAAGGCTTTGGACCATGCTGCCATGCTGCCGGCCTCGAGTCGGTTGCGCCCACAGATGATTGTTTCGAGGTCCGGGACGGCCTGGCCAGAGTTCTTCGCAGCAGCTTTCTTCTCGGCGAGGGATGTGAGAGCGTCGGCGATGAGAATCCCAGCAGCGGGGCCGAGGCCATTGTTGTTGAGAATGAGGTGGCGAAGGGGAACATGTTTGGAGAGGAAGTCGACGAGAGGTGCTTGGGTATTTAGACCGAAAGCGTTATCGGAGAGGTTGACGGTATGCAGGTTGGGAAGAGCAAGCAGGGAGGTAAGAAGATGGGATAGGGCGGTAGGAATCTCATTGAGGAGACGACCTGTGAATATGTCCGCGAAGTTTGCTACCTGGAGATACAAAGAAGTGTTAGTAGGCTTGTTGTGCGCAAAAGGAGGGGCACTGAATAGGATTACACGAGGACAAGGTAACGCACCTGCAATTTCTTCTTCGTCTCCAGAACCTTTGCAAGGGCCTCAGACGCTCCGATACCCAGTGTGTTGCCTAAAAAGCGTACTTCCTCGACATCGTCGTTGGCCTCTAGGTCCTTGATATGGGGCTCGATGTCCGCGGCAGTGTCGAGCTTAAGGACTTTGCCCTCTAGGGAGAAGACCTTGGGGGAAGCCATGGTTCTGAATGGAGAAGCGGATTTTCAGAAGAGGGAATAACAATAAGTGGACTGGAGAGACCAAGGTGGTGGGCTTGGAGAGAGAGGGAGAGCGTGGGGCAGATTTCGTGTGTTGTTTTGGCTGTGCTCGGCGGTGGAGGGGTCCAGGCCGGCCCTGTTGTTAGCTGCCAGCCGCCTGCGCTTTTCTTCTGCAGGGTTTGCGGCGAGCCGGGGAAGCGCGCCAAGGCCTTGATGACATGACCGACGCTTAAACGCTTCGACCGGGATATCTTTCTTCGATTGCTAATCCAAGCATTCTGCACCTTTACACATTTTTCTACCAGCCACAATGGGATCGGGACAGTCAAGTACGTGGAACCGCAATGTGCATATCGAACCGTAGCTAATTGTCGTGTTTGAAGCCCCCACCGCTCCACCGCCAACCACCGCGAATTTGGGCGCAGACCTAAAGACTTCCTCGGGCGCACCGGCGAAACCAAGGGTATTATGACTCTCTATCGCAAGAGCAGTGTATACAATGACTAACGCACACCAAGCCGTGCTGCGTGTGTACAGAAGAGAAGTCAAAGCGTGACGAATGTATGCTCTTCTCCAACGCCGATGATGCCCAAAAAGACTGTGCCGACCTCGTGACGAAATACAAGGACTGCATGGCTGGATATGGGTTCAAAATATAATGCCCACAACGACACATACGGGTGTGTACGATTAGAAGTCATTGTAAAATATGCACACGGCATGGTGATGGCGTAAAGCACTGAGGGGAACACTAGATTTGGGTTCACTTGTACATTATAATCTGTGTTAAAACATATAGTACATGAATGAAATCGGACTCTTCCCTCCACCATAAGAAATGGGTATCGAACGAAGTCGCCAAAAAACCTTCTAAGCCTTTCCTCCATTTACTCATTGTGTTTTGTTCTTGTACTTGTCTGCTGCTGAAGCACCCAAAACTCCACTCTTCCAAATCAAATTCCACAAGCACCACAGGTAGCAAATTCCAAACCCACCACAGCCGATGACGGCGTTGAGTACCGTCCAGAGATCTGGCTTGTCGGTGGGCGGCAGCCAATATGCCTCTCCAACGTGCCAAGCGACGATGGCAACGTAGAATATGAAGTGAATGATCTTAGTCAATAGCCGCAAACCCCCTTTCTCTCCATCGTTGAAAGCAGATAGCGAGACCAGAGGCAAGCCGAGAAGATATGCCCATAGAAGCGATATGACGAAATAAGGGACTCGAAGCTCGTCCCTCTTCAGTAATGGAAATATGGTCCAGACCCCGAGTATGTTTGCGAGGCCGACCCATGCCCGAATGGACGGCAGCAGCCCGCCCTCGCCACTCAATAGCATGGTCATTGGAAGCAAAGGAAGCAGGACATTCTTCTCATGAACCTGGTACGAGCAGAGGAAGAAGCCCCACGATGTGGCGGCAAAGCCGAGTGGCAATAGTTCTCGGCGGGGTTTAAAGAAAAGGACAAGACAAGGAATAGATATTGAGGCCGTTGTTGCAGTGAGAGCCGCGCGCTGAAGCAATGCGCTGGGATAGTGGTGAAGTTTATGAAAAGTGTGAATGGTGCACCATATATTAGCAACCTTGTCCTCAAATAATCCGCGCGCAAATGGAAAGATGCGGTGAACAGATTGGGCCAATTGGAGCAAATATGGATAATACCAAGCATCGTCGTTCAATGGTACCGGTATGGAAGCTAGGAGCGGAGGAACAGGTAGGTCGTCTATGGAAACTCCGCCTACGTGAGTGTCGTAGTACACGCCGAGCAAGAAGGGAATATACAGTACAATAAAGGACAGTATGGTGACACCTGCGATTAATATGAGACGCAGCGGATTGATGCGTGGAAAAACACATATTCCAAGGAGATAGGCGAATATTGCGGGAGCGTAGAACAGGGCCATTTGTTTGAATCCGAGAGCACCGACAAAGAACACACAGCCCCACAGTGGACGCCCAGCAACCATGCTCGACAAGCTCGCGACAGTGAGGCCGAGCATGACTGTATTGTATTGAAAATGGCCATGGTCAACCAGCATCGTTGCGGGCTGCATCAATACAGCGACCAGGGCGATGGAAGCCTCCCAAACGTTGACCTTTTCAAGCCGCGAGAATCTGCGCAGGAATATGATGAGAGCGGGGACATATATGAGGTATTCGGACACAATGACAGTTGCGCGCATGTAAATCTTGAGGGACGGGTCATCAAGAGCACGCGACTTGTAGAGGGTAAACCACTTGGAGTCAATAGTCGAGCCACTGAGGGAAGGTCAGCAACAGCAAATGCCTATGTTTGGAGTTGCATAGAGATACGTACATGATCCCAAGAAACCAGCTGTGATATGCAGTTAGGGGCGGATAGTCCAACCCCCACCATTCTAAGTCGTGGAAATACCATTGGGAGACGGGGAGTTGGGTGGTGATTTCCATCCAGTGCCGCTGGGCCTCAAAATCTCCGTGCATTGGCGGCGATTGGAAGCCCGAATAACCCCAAAGACCCGTTGTCCATCTGAACAGGCCTACGACCATCAAGATGAGTGGTATGGTGACCCATTGCGACACCGTGCCTTTCGCGGGCCAAAGAAAGGCGACGAGGGGGAAGGCGGGCTTGCGGGTGTTGGTGGACAGGTCGAAGTCGAGAGTACCGTGGGTCACATGTGCAAGAGAACCTTCCTCGATTTTCCTTCGCCGCCGGGGCTTGTGAGCAGATGCCATTCCAAAGTTAGGGAGGGGGGGGGGTGGAAAGCTGGTGGAAGTTCCCTCAGGGTTTCGAGGTTGATTGAGGTTTGGCCACGAAGCTCCGACAGGCCAACAAGCCCAAGCAAGCCAGGGTTTAAGCACTGAGTCCACTAGGAGGGATCACGTGGGAACCGTCTCATATTCTTTATCTTACATAAGATTCAAATGTCCGTCCAACATGTCGTCTCGCTTCTCACCGCCTTTGCAAGCCAAAGGTGGCCGCGGGCGGGAACTGCTGTGGAGCTTGGGCCACTTTCAACTCACCTTGGCGCCCGCCGTTGCTGCAGAATTTTTGCGCGGTGCGCTAGTCCCCATCCACGCTAGCCAGCCACCCTCGACCCGCATAAAAGTTCAATCCTTTCCGCCTCCCAAAATCTTTTTTCCTTCCACCGCCATCACACATCTTTTCATACCACGGCTACTTTTCCTCTCGATTATATCCAGTTCGAGACTTATCTTGTGGGGTTACTGAGGGCTACTGAATCT
This sequence comes from Dendryphion nanum, assembly GCA_020744415.1. Classification (NCBI taxonomy): domain Eukaryota; kingdom Fungi; phylum Ascomycota; class Dothideomycetes; order Pleosporales; family Torulaceae; genus Dendryphion; species Dendryphion nanum. The sequence continues at coordinate 1,818,236 of JAGMWT010000008.1, forward strand.
TCTGAGGGCTTCTGAGGGCTACTGAGGGCATTAAGTACCAGAAACAAGCATGTTAGTGGGCATTTGCGGCATCTTTCCTTGACACACATACAGATCTGTCGCTCTCACGAGCCGACATGATCTAGAGGGCTTTTCGCTACTGAGGGTTTTCTTCTATCGTCTTCGCGACCGGTGTGGAAACACTGCGACGCGATCTCGATCTCCTGTGGGCTCCTGTGGGCTACCTGTGGGCTTGAGGGCTTTTTGACGGCTATCCGCTTTGCGCGGTCTCGAGAGATGCTACCAGTGGGCTTTTCGCAGCTTGAGATTTTGTCTCTAAGCAGCAGTTGGGCACGCTTGACCTTGTCCGTCTATTCGGCAAGGCAGCGATAGGACTTCGGTCCTCCTCTTTCATTTCCTTTTTCGTCGCATTTCTATTGCGGTTCAATCTTTCCATTCCCTGTACTAATCTATACTAGATCAAATCATTCCACCATGTCTAAGGTTAAATCTGCCAAAGGCGCCGTCGCCTCGTCCAAGAAGGACTCCAAGAAGGCCGATTCCGTAAAGGAGGGTCGTGTCACCAAGGCTGCCCAAACACCCAAGGCTAAGAGCAAGGAGATCGCCAAAGCCGTCGCCTCCAAGGCTGGCAAAGACGACAAGAAGAAGAAGAGCAAGAAGGCGAAGACTCCTACCCCAGAGCCCGAGTCGGAATCTGAAGCTAGTGAGAGCGAGGCCGATAGCGACAGCGATAGCTCGGCCAGCAGCAGCGAGGAGGATGTCAAGGCAAAGACCACCGTCAAGGCCAATGGTACTGCCAAACCTGCTGCCAAGGCGGTTGATGCTGAATCCGACTCGGACTCTTCGTCTAGCAGTGACTCGGACAGCGAGGAAGAGGCTGCACCCAAGGCTAAAGCCAACGGTGCTGTCGCCGCCAAAGCTGATGCTGACAGCGAGAGCGAATCTGACTCTGGCTCTGATAGCAGCGAGTCCGAGGATAAGAAGCCGGCCACTAAAGCTAAGGCCACCAAGGCTTCTTCTGATGACGAGGTTGGTGCTCAACCTTATCTTGAATGTGCCAGTTAACTAACTCATACAGGCTTCTTCCGACTCTGATGCCGATTCCGATTCCGATTCCTCAAGCGACTCTGAGTCTGAGAAGGAGGCTGCACCTTCCAAGAAGCGCAAGGCCGAGGCTGAAGCAGAGCCCGTCGTTAAGAAGACCAAGACTGAGGCTCCTCAGGATGGTGACGCTACAAAGAACTTGTTTGTTGGCAACCTGAGCTGGAATGTCGATGAGGATTGGCTCCAGCGTCACTTTGAATCTTATGGAACCATCACTGGCTGCCGTGTCATCACGGACCGTGACTCTGGCCGTTCCAAGGGGTAAGAATTCCGTCCTTGCAGTTTGCGATCAGACATGGTAAACTAACAATTGGCAGATTTGGTTACGTTGAGTTTGAAGAGGTTGATGCTGCCGTGAAAGCTCAGGCTGAGTTGAACGGCTCCGACCTTGATTCTCGTGCCATCCGCATCGACTTCTCTACTCCTCGCCAGAACCAACAGGATCGCACCAACAACCGAGCCCAGAGCTTCGGCGATAAGAAGAGTGCACCAAGCAATACTCTATTCATTGGCAACGTCTCATTTGACGCTACCAACGATATGATCTCGGAAGCTTTTGCCGAATATGGTACCATCACTCGTGTCTCCCTCCCTACCGATAAGGACACCGGAAACCCTAAGGGCTTCGGATACTGTGATTTTGAGACCATTGACCAAGCCACTGCTGCTTTGGAGGCTTTGAATGGCGCTGACATTGCCGGACGTGCTATTCGACTTGACTATGCAGGTGCTCGCCCACCCCGTGACAACAACAGCTTCGGCGGAGGCCGTGGAGGTCGCGGCGGCTTCGGCGGTGGCCGTGGTGGCGATCGTGGTGGTTTCGGTGGACGCGGACGTGGTGGCCGTGGCGGTGGTCGTGGCGGAAGCCGTGGTGGATTCAGCACCAACCGCGGGGGTTTCGGAGACTTTTCTGGAAAGAAAATGACCTTCTAGGCTAGTATCGCTCTTCTGCGCATACCCTGTAGTCCCTGCTTCGATCCCATCATGTTCACGCCCATGTAGTAAGTAAGGTAATGAGCTTTGTCAGGGGCAAAGTAATTGCCAATGCCTGATCTGGCATAACATTTATGCTTTGTCGCTCGGTGGGCCTCTATCAGTTGCCCGGTGTCCTGGCGTATCGGTATCCAAAAGTATTTTCCATTACTTAGCTTTTAGTGAGATCCTGGAAGGGGACCTCGCGAAAGTTACTTATATAGTGTGTATTCTACAGCCATTTACTCTAAATTCTGTCTGCTTGCAAGTGAGATCTTCTCTGAAATATAAGTTATCGAACAACAGATTTGTTAAAAGACTGAAAGTCTGGCTAAAGCATTCTGAAATGTTTGCATAGTGAATCTGCCACACGGATTTGATAGACGGCTGAGAAGTTGTTCGGTAATAAATTCATAAATGAATTCTACTTCAAAGTTCTCAAGTCAAGATTTGATGCCACACAAGAAGACAACAACAGATACACTGTTTCAGAGTAAATTCCTTGTTGACGTCGCTATATAGGTATTAGTTTATAGGCAACCTGACATCCTAGGCAGTGATTTGGAGCTCAATGTCCCGACCCGAGAGAGCTGGCTCTTGAATGCAGCAAGTTCACCTAGGCAGTTCCTAGGCTGCGGGGTCGGATCGGGTGCCGACTCGCCGTTAGGCAACCTCCGACTCCACCGATTTAACGGGTCCCCGACTCCAAGATCTCCTTCATGCACCTTGCATCGTTCATGACCTCAGGTCCGCTGTGAATTCGAGTGTCATCAAAATTTGCGCAGCTAATTTCCGTATAATATCGTCTTACTCGCTTGTACTTTCTGATATTGTCGTCTATGTCACCATGTGCCCGGCACCTATCCCCTCGTGAGACATTCCTTCGAGCATTCCTTCAGGTGCCAAGCAGCCACTGCTCGTATGATATTTCGATCACAATGAGTCTTGGAGGCGCCCAGCCTCAGCCGGTCTTTCAGCGCGGCGAGAATAGGAACAATTACGCAACCTGTTTTGCTTGTCGCGTGAGCACGGCCAGTCATTGTCGTTCAAGATGGATATAACCTCCACTTGGGCCTTGAATCACGGCCCCTGTAACTACTACCTAAGATACGACCCTTTTCGCACATTTTGCCAACGCTCCTTTTAACATTCGGCTTCTCAGATGCCTTGCCGGCGTTTCTTTTTGGTCACCCCTTGAGTTTGACACCGCCTTATATAGGCCATGGGAGGTCACCAACAGTCCATCACCGAGGCTACCACGAATCGTGACAGTGCCCATCCGGAAAAGCAAACAAATGGGCATGATTATTCTCAGGATAACGACTCCAGCCCAGAAAAGCAAGACCACGGGTCCCCTGGAAGCTCTTACTTCCAACTTTGGTCTTTTGCGACTCCCCTTGATGTCTTTCTCCGATGTCTAGCGGGGCTCGCAGCCGCAGGAAGTGGGACCGCCGAACCATTGATGGCTCTCATCTTTGGCAACCTGGTCAACCTGTTCAACGGCAATCCCCCCGTCAGCCCAGAAGAGTTTCGATCATCGGTAAACAAGAACTCGCTTTACTTCGTGTACCTTTTCATAGGGAAATTTGCTGTAGGTACTCCCGTTTCAAGGTTTTTGATATCGGAGCACTTGGCGTATCTGACCCCAAATAGTGTGTCTATATTTCTGCTGTCCTTTTCAACTTTACAGCTTCAAGGATGACGAGTAAAATCCGCTTACGCTATCTGAGTAAAGTTCTACATCAACCTATATCCTACTTTGACAAAAATACACCCGGCACTATCGCGACTAGCCTCGCTAATGATACAAACATTGTCCAGGTCGGGCTGTCTGAAAAGCTCGGTATAGTGTTCCAGGTCACCTCAATGATTCTCTGCTCTTTTGTTGTGGCCTTCACCAGAAGCTGGAAGTTAACACTGGTCACCGCCACTTCCCTACCATACCTGATCATTGTCGTGGGATTCTTTGGTGGTATGAGTGCAAATGTGGAAGCCAAAGTAAATGAAATACTCAACCAAGCTTCCGGTATTGCTGAGGAGGCACTCAGCAGCATATTGAATATCGCAGCAATGGGGGCATCGGAGAAGATAGTTCGGCGGTTTGATGTCCAAGTAAAAAGCTCAATGCCTCATTTCCGTCGTATTGGTCCTCTGCAAGCCATAATTTACGGAAACAGTAAGCAATTCAATGAATTTAATACATGGGACGCTAACTGCCATTCTGTAGTGTTTTTCGCCGTTTATTGTGCATATTCTTTGTCGTTATTTTATGGCGCGAAGCTTGTGAACCGTGGCGAGATTACCAGAGGTGGAGATGTAGTTGTGTACGTGTAATTATGCGGACGGGATATTTCATCTTTGCTGACCGCAAACTTCAGAGTTTTATTTTGCATGATTCTCGCAAGCAGTGCGATGGGATTCCTAGCTCCCTTGATTCCCGATTTCACTAAGGCATCTGCTGCAGCCCAACAGATCATCAGAGTTATTGGCTCTCCTAAAGAACAAGACACAATTAAAGATGATGAGCATAACGCGAGGCTCGAGGCCTTGCGTGGCGATATCGAGCTCCACGAAATATCTTTTTCTTACCCTGAGAGACCAGAAGTTACAGTTCTCGACAACATATCACTGAATATCCCGTCAAACAAAGTCACTGCCCTCGTAGGCCACAGTGGTAGTGGAAAAAGTACAATCGTAGGATTGCTTGAAAGATGGTACGATTATCAGCAAGGCACTTTGCTCATCGACGGACAAGATATCACCAATCTTGACTTGGACTGGTGGAGAACACAGGTCGGTCTCGTTCAGCAGGTACGTTCGAATCCCTTGAGCGAAGTGATCTTATTGATTCGGTAAAGGAACCCATGCTTTTCAATGACACGATTTATCACAACGTTTTGAATGGACTTCGTGGTCCATCCTTCGACAATATTTCGGATGCGCAGAAGCGAGAGCTTGTTATTGCTGCTTGCAAGCAGTCAAACGCCCACGATTTCATTCAACAACTTCCAAAAGGCTACGACACACCGGCTGGAGAAAGAGCTGGCATGCTAAGTGGCGGGCAAAAGCAGCGAATTGCCATTGCCCGCAGCATTATTTCTAACCCAAAAGTTCTGCTACTAGACGAAGCTACCTCGGCCCTAGATTCGGAATCAGAACGTGCAGTATCCGCCGCATTAGAAATTGCATCACAAGGTCGAACTACAGTAATGATTGCGCATAAGTTGGCAACAGTAGTTAATGCCGATAACATTGTGGTTCTCAATAAGGGGACAATCGTGGAGCAAGGGACACATCTTGAACTCCTCGCTCTCAATGGTCACTACTGCCGCCTGCTTCAGGCTCAAGGATCTTCGGACAACGAAAAAGGCAAGCAAAAAGCTGTGGAAGACGAAGAGACCTCTCAAAAACTCTCTCGCAATTTGACTCGACAATCTACCAAAGGAGCCTTAGATCCACTCAGCGAAATGACCTCACCATTGGAATCAGCACAAATTGCCCGCGCTTACGGAATTTTTCACTGCATATATCTGGTATATGCTCAACACCCTTCTTTGATATTTCCAAGTATCATCTCTTTTGCTGCTGCCGTTATGGCAGGCGCTTCATTCCCCCTCCAAGCGTTCATGTTCTCCAGACTAGTTTCGATATTCCAGGCCCAAGGATCAGAACTCACATCCCGCGGGAACTTTTGGGCTCTCATGTTCTTTGTCTTGGGAATCGAGCAACTCATATCATACATGATCCTTTTCTACCTCTTGGGCAACGTAAGTGCAAAGATCAGTCAATATTATCGCCGCAATTACTTTCGCGCCATGTTGGCTCAGGACGTTGGATTCTTCCAAGCTGGGGGAAACACTTCTGGAGGACTGACTGCGCTTCTATCCGCTGATGGGGAGAATATGACTATGCTTTTCGCTATGAGTTCAGGTATAATTGTGGTATTTACTACCTGTCTTATTGCTTGTTGCATCTTATCCCTAGCTGTGTATTGGAAATTGGGATTGGTTGGTGTGTTCGGCTGTCTTCCCGTACTCCTTGGAGCCGGGTTTTTACGAATGAGGATCGATCTAACCGCGCAGGACCGTTGTGCAGCTGCATTTTTGGAGAGTGCGAGATACAGTACTGAAGCTGTGGCTGCTATCAGAACTATCTCGAGTTTAACGATGGAAGGAAAAGTGGAAAGTATGTATCACGACAAACTCAACAGTGCATCGGCGGCCACGATCAAGAAGACATTGGTCAGTATGATTCTGTACGCATTGTCTGATGCTTTGTCGCTTGCTGGTAAGCTATTCTCCTTGTTCGAGCTACAATGTGCATCTTATTTTAACTTGAGGCTGATACATTGTAGCTGGCGCTCTCGTTTTCTGGTACGGAGGTCGATTAGTCTCCTTCGGAGAGCTTTCGTCTACACAGTTCTTCATTATCTTTTCGGCTATCATATTCGGAGGTCAATCTGCGGGGTTTATGTTTGGATTCACGAGCAGTAAGCATCACTTCGTCCTCTTTTATGCTGAAAGAATGGTCACTTGCACTATTCAAGTGTGCTCTATTAGTCATCAAGGACCATTTCCAATAACTGTGTCTTTAGGTACAAACAAAGCTCACGCAGCCATGAACAGGATCTTCTATTTGATCAAATCCAAACCTCCTATCAACTCATCCACTGGCAAAGATCCCTCATCTTCTTCGCCTCCACCCAACACTCCAACCATCGAATTCCGCAACGTTCATTTCCGCTATCCGTCCCGTCCCACTGTTCCCGTGCTCCGCGGCCTCTCCCTTTCGATAAACCGTGGCTCCCACGTCGCCATAGTCGGTTCTAGCGGATGCGGCAAATCCACCGTGATCGCACTTCTGGAACGCTTCTACGATCTCCAAACAGCCAATACCGATACAACCGCCGAGCAATCCGCCGATTCAGGGGAGATTCTCCTCTACGACTCAGCACTACCCTCCTGGGACATCCACAAACTCCGCTCGCGTTTCGGACTCGTTGCGCAGGAAACAACGCTCTATCAAGGTACCATTCGTGACAACATTCTCCTTGGTATCGACGAGACGACTCTTTCGTCGAATGAAGAAGATATACAATCACGCATTGAAACCGCATGCAAACAAGCCAATATCCACACATTCATCACATCACTTCCACAAAGCTACTCCACCTCCATCGGTTCACGCGGTGTCGCACTTTCCGGCGGTCAACGTCAGCGTCTCGCGCTCGCCAGATGTCTCATTCGAAATCCCGACATTCTCCTTCTGGACGAGGCGACGTCAGCTCTTGATCCTGAGAGCGAGAAGAGTGTTCGAGAAGCGCTGAGGAAAGCACGGAAGGAACGGGAAGATCTTACGGTCATCAGTGTTACGCACCAGGTTGAAGGAATGAAAGAAGCAGATAAGATTTTTGTGATCGAGAAAGGCGTTGTAGTTGAAGAGGGTCATTGGGAGGAGTTGGTCGGGAAGAGGGGCAGGCTTTGGGGGATGGTGGTTAAGGGGGAGGTTGAAGGGGGCAATGCTCCAGTTTGAAGCTGTGTCGAGGTGAATGGTGGCATTTTCTGGGAGAATTCATTTGTATCATTGCGATATGTGATTTAATTGTGGAGTATGTACTTATAATGTATTGTTCGTAGAAAAGTATTTATATGTAAATCAGTCTCGATCTTCTCTGCCATGTATGCCACACGTATCAATGAGCGCAAATTCCCATTTATGTCTAGTTCTCTGATCACATTGTCTAACCTTACTTTGATCCAATCCGTCCGCCCGAAATACCTAATAAAGGACCCTCAAACCCCCATCTTCCCAAACCAACATCGCATGAAATAATAACAGAGCAAAGACCCAGACAGCTACATATACATGCAACCCTCCAAAAGCACAGTACCTCGCTGTTCACGAAATCCCAACAATTCCCTTTCAGACCTTGGTATTGATGCCATTGGAAGTGTCAATTGTTGTCCAACGAAAGATCATTCTGCATGGACACACCCACAAACTTACATCTATGGCCTTATACAAAGCGATTCACAGATTTCTCATTTACACTATGTTTGTAGCATCTGCAAGTACCCCATCAGCTCCAGAAGTGGGAGTTTTAGACCAAGTTGGCGAAGTCGTCTGTAATGTGAAGTCTCATAATTCTCGCCAAGTGGAGTGAACTTACAAAAGTCGTCCTGAGTCAGGCTGTGTTTTCATGCTCAATGCCTTAGATACTAGTTGAAGTTACGTAAAGTGACAAAATAACAACATGAGCATGGATACAACACGACAGATGATGATCAGGTTGCCGGTTGCAGGCTGTAGGGAAAATGATATGATAAACTAACGAAGAGTAAGGAACCTTATGTATAATGCTTCGAGTTGGTGGCCTAGCTTGTGAGATACGTATATTCTGTAGGATATTGGTATTTTATAAACAAGGAAGGGGCGATAGATTCATTGTTGCGGACTTCCGATTACTGTTAAAAACGTTAAGGACACCGCTTGCACTTATTGGTCAGAAGATCTGACGGGAGAAGCTGATGGCGTTTAGATAGGTACGCTTCAGTAACGGTGGTCAGGATAGACATTAAAAACATGAGGCCTAGCATGAAAGAAGAAGGGATGGTCCGTATAAAGGACTCAACTCATTTCAAGTTGTGTGCATTCACTGGCAAACGAGAATGAGTCGAAACCGACCTTGCACTCAAGAACCGCTCAAGTGGTAGCCACTCTCCTTTGATGTTTCCGCTGAGACCACCTTCGCAACTCATGTCAGTCAACTGCTTAAAACGCCATGTATATCACGGAAGACATCTCTCGCCAGAGAAAATCTGGCACCGAAACGCCCGAAACGACTCATCTTACAAAAACCCCGCCAACTGAATAAACACGATTGGCATAATACACATGGTCCGCCTATAGGGAACCGAAGAAAAGACATCCTGTGCATACTTTCATCTCGCCGAGTCCCACCTATGCGGGTTGCACTTCCAGAGCGCCATTCGCTGCTACCGACTCCATTTTGACCTCACTCTCGATTTCTAACACTTGGGGCCTCCACTTGGCCAAAAACTTCTTCGCGGATGGTTTGGCTCGGTCATCTGAGGGAGGTGTTAGTTAACGCGCCTAAAAACGTGAATATCAGATCTGAATGCTTACTGGTTCGCCAGATATCTTCGAGGATATCAACACATATTTCACGAGCTGGTGGTTTGAACATGTAGAGATATTGAAGAACCATGATAGCGAGATCAATTCGCTCTGGGTCCTCGGCCATCTTTTTCATGCGTGACAAGATGCTCTTGTCAATCTCAGGAATCTCGGACATAAGCCGCAAGAGACCTTTGTCGTTGCCTTCAATGAATGGAAGAATGCCATCTAGGACTCGTAGCACACAGCGGTGATAGTGACCCTTCGGGTCCGGAACGCTGGCGGCATGCCCATTCATCGTTGCTTTGGCCCTTTTTCTCGAGGCATCTACTTGGATTCGGTCATTGTACCATTCTTCGGTCAACCAATTGATTGCAACATCGATACGTTTCCTCCAATCGTACATGATGTAATTGTACAAGTTCTCCCGGATAGTGTCACCAAGTGATAGAGATCCCTTTTTTGGCATGTCACCCTGGAACTCCGATTTAATGTCTTGCTCATAGTCATCTAGGCCGCCAGAAGCCCGTGTAGCCAATCGACATAGGATTGTCAGCCAAGCGTCACGGTCATAGTTGGTGGCAGCGAGGCGATTAAAACCTGATTTTGTGACCATTCCTTTCGAGGAGGTGTCGTCAGAGGCACCCATTACACCAAACATCCGCCGAATCGTCAAACCGCCGTACCTTTGCGCCTCGTTTTCACTGAGAGGGGGTGCTTCAGGTAGTTTATATGGGGCTAGTGGCGCATCGGGAACTCGAGTGACCATTGAGTTAAGAGGCGGAGCACCATCAAGTCTATTGCTGACTTGTTCGGCATCTTCAGGTTCAAAGTCTGGCTCGTACTCATCCTCATCGTCAACTGTATTGGGCACTGGGACAGGAATATTGCCTGGAATAGCGCCTTGCGTACGCGACGCGTCTTTGCTCAATTGCAGATAACGACTCCGAACCGCCTACAAGTAATTGTTAGCTGACAAGATGCAGAGAGAAACTAGGGTTCGCGGGGCAAGGCACATAGAGTGTCACAACATACATTGAGAGCATTATTCAGTTTAGCTTCATCAATAGAGTTTAGAAGAACCATGACCATCCTCAGCAGATGTGCAGGATCTTGGAAGGCCTGCACATCAAAGATAGCACCACTGTTATTGGGGTCCAGTGTATAGAGTTGGAGATAGCTCACCGGGCCTGGTGGTAGGGGAGGAGGTACAGGCAACGGGGCAGATGGGGCAGTAGAGGGGGCAGGAACAGTAACAGGAACAACGACTTGGGCTTCTGCTACCAAGCGCTGCCTCTTGGCAGGATCCAACCCATCTGTTGGCTCCACAGGAGCGGGCCTCTTGCGGGACTCATCAAATATATCAAGGCGTGTACGGTGCATTCGCTCAAGATACTGTTGTATTTTGGCATTATGAGGGCCCTCTGGATTCCTATTTTTGGATTAGGAGGTTGCGAGAGAATCTGACGGAGCGTGAGACGTACCTCTTGAGGATATTTACGAATAAGGCTCTGGTGGTTCGCTCAATAGACTTGAGAATGACCTTGTTTGTAGGAGTCATGGGCGAATTCGCAAGCTTGAGGGCATTGAATTGAAGCAGATTGTGGACAATTTTGGGGGCAATGATTGGCCGCCGCTGTATGAGGGTGCCCAGGGTGTTGAGCGTAGCTGTAATAAGCAAAGCATTACTGTGTCCAGTCAGAAGTAGTCCATAAACCGTCTCGGAGCCATCTAACCTATGGTCGCCATTTATGATGCCTAAAAGCCGATCGAGAAGGCCTGACGCTTCGGCCTCGAGGTTTGCGTAAGGTAACAGGGGGTGTTCGCGAGGCACGAGAGCCAGAGATATGTCATTCTGTTCGGGACGCTGGGAGATAGGTGAGATGCGATGTTTGATAGCAGGTCGGGAGGCCATGCTTACCCTAGGGTCGGCTACCATGCCTGGGGTTTGAACCAGGACTACTACTTGCAAGAATTTAACACAGCAGATGCGCACACCTGGCGGTGCCGTGTCCATGCGTCGGAGTATGTTTGATTTAATGGCCAGCATGATCTTCCAATTGTGGCTATCGTGAGGGGCGGATATGCTGCAGCAGGTTCAAAATGAGACATGATTCTTGGAACAAAGGACCATATGGGTCCGAGTGGGCAGCGGATCAAGACGAGCATGTTGCTCAAAGTGCAGCAAAAGCACCAAAGGTCGCGCATGATGATCTGAATGGAATTCTACTTGAAGGTTTTGGGGAAGGCGAAAGGAGAATGGGAGGGGAGGATAATACTCACATATGCCTGTAGACGAGCGGGTAGATGCTTGCAGCCGCCTGGACGGCGCTCTTGACCACGCCTGTGTCGTGAGATTCCATCATGTCCATCAGGACCGGCAAGACGGTCAAGCTCACGGGTTCCTTTTCGTGTGATGGCCATGCGGGCGACGCGAATGTCTCTGCTATAAATTCGGCGCCCCATCGCTGTATGTCGGTGTCTTCGTTTGTGTTGGCAGAGGTGAGGATGGGGATCACGCCGGGCAGGATGGTGGCATAGTATCTGCCCTCGCCGAGGGCGAGAGTACGGGCAGACTCCAGCTGGGCGAGGTTATTCATGGTGCGATGTCTGATTCTATTGCACAAAAAGTGGTGACGGAGAGAAGGAAGAGAATGGTGATGATGAAAGTCGCGAAGGTAGCAGCAGCAGCGGCAGCAGCAGCGGCGGCGGCGGTTGGTAGTGGTGATGCCCACTGGGGAGAGGTTCCTTGAGCGGCTTTTTTCGTTATTGCACAAGGCGTGTCTAGATATTGAATGCTAGGTGATGGGTGATGTAGGTACTGAGTGCGCTTCCTGCTCGTTGCTTGATGCTTGTTCCACTCACGCGCGCCCGTTCCAATTCAACTGTGCAACAAAGCCTGGGTGGACACGGGGGAAGAGCAGCCTCATTCCTAGACCTTCACGGGTGTAGCGCAAAGCCTAGCAATGGGACTGAGGAGATGATGGAGAGCGAGATGGAGAGTTCGGTGGTGGCGGTGGTTGTGAGGAGAGGTGAGGAGAGGTGGGGTGAAGGGTTGGAGTGGAAGGAAAGGTTGTTGTCGTGGGTCAACTGGTCGCATCACCACTGCACATGTGCAAGCACAGACAGACAGGGCAAGAGCAACAGGGCATCCAGTTCCATGCACGCCAAGAATTCCGCCCTTCTTCTATGGCCCGTGCGCCCGCCCCGTCGCGATTCCTGGAGCCGCAACACCACCGGCTGGAGCCAAGACTGCCTTATTCGACCTTTCTTTAGTTGGTGGTTCGATTCCGCCCGCTGCTGCTTCCTCGTTCCCAAAGGCCTTACGCACCCTCAGCTCCCTCTCCCTTTAGCTCGCCGCCGTCACAATGCCTTAGTGAGTACAAAGACATCTCCTGCAGTGCTCTCATCTTCTTTCTCTGACAATTGCCAGCCGCCCGTTCCAGTCCACCTACTACGATGCCCAGATGCGGGCGTCGCCTGCTCTCCTCCGAGCCCGAGCACCCTACCTGATTAAAAATACAATCACCGGCGGAGCCATCGTAGCCACCGCCATTGGTATCTGTACGCACGTCACGACACTTTTACGCACACTACCTGACATTGTCTAGATGCCTACACCATTCACGTCATCTCGCAAGACGAATTCGACGATGTTATAGTTCCCGATGAGCCTGCAAAACGAGCACAGGCACAGAGCACCGCCGAGTACGTGAAGCAACATCAGGCTAAGAAGCAGTAGGGGTGGTGTATAGAGGACCAATACCATGAGAAGGAGATGGGACGCATGAACGAGTAAAAATCCCACTTATGTATATTTCATGTACAAACTATCTGCATCTGGAGCCGGCGTTGCAAGGTTGGCTTGACATTCTTGTTCATTCTGCACATTTCTGCAGACTCTGACACATCTGTGCTTTTCCACTTCTCACCAAAACTATACTGCGCATCTACATCATTTCCTCACGTCTACAGTCTGGCCATCTTCGTCTTCGTCGTCTTCGCCGTCTTCGCCTTCTTTGGACTCACCTGCCAGCCAAAACTCTTCATTGGTAGTCAGTATGTGCTATTCAAACTTATATCCCAACCTACCGGCTTCTCGACTTTTCCGCTCTGGATGATGATGTTGACAATCACTGGCACTTTCGCATGGAACCCGGCAATGGTAGCACGGTGCAGTTCTTCTGGTGTCCGTACGAAGAATCCAATGCCACCCACAACCTCGGCCAGCTTCTCATATTTGGTTTCCCAACCGAGTCCCCAACTCCGTAATCCAGCTTCGCCCCTGATGGTTCGCTCCTGTCGTTGGTACCAGTCTTCTGCCGAATTCGAATCGCCAAAGTAAATTCCTCCATTGTTGATAACAAAGATCAATACATCCATCTGAAATCGCGCCATAGTCTCGATTTCTATTGCCGTGAAGCCAAACGCGCTGTCCCCTTCAATCGCAACAATCTTCTTGCGCTTCGTCGTGTTGCTCCCATTTTGCATCTCTAGCCCATTGTACGCTTCATATGCAGCAATGGCATAGGGCAGACCAACCCCCATCGTGGCGTATGAGCCGGCGTCAAGCCGCAAGCGCGCATCTTCTACCGGAAATATCGACCTGGATATATCCATGGTATTGGCACCCTCGGCGACATACACTATCCCTCCATCCTCCGGTGGTGATAAGGTATGCAGGGCTGATTTGATGACATCAAATGTATGTGCATAGGTAAGTGGTACCGTCGAATCGGCGGCTGCTTGGGCTACTAAGGCTTGGTTTCTTGCTTGAGCCGCATCTAGCTTCTTCACGTATATCGAAGAATCTGAATCAAATCGCCAGTCGCCCAAATGCCTCACTAATTGTGCCACCACAACCTTGACGTCACCCAGGAGGGCCAGATCTGCATCTGCAGCATTATTCCCTAGCTCTTCTGCTGATATGTCAACTTGTATGAACTGGGCCGTTGGAGACCACTTGGGCGGTTCGCCATAGTGAAAGATCCAATTCAACCTGGCTCCAAGTACTAAAATTATGTCAGCCATTTTCAACGCCGCCGATCTGGCGGAGGACACGTTCTGTGGATGCGAATCCGGCACCACTCCTTTGCCCATTGGGCTCGGAAGAAATGGTATCTTTGTTTTGTCAACCAACTCTCGTATCACTTTCTCGGCCCTTGCATATGCCGCTCCTTTTCCTATCAATATTAACGGCGCTTTTGCACTTTTGAGTAAGCCGGTCACTTGTCCTAATCTCGCCTCATCAGCTGCTGCTGTAGGCGGTATCGGAACTCTCGGTGTTTCGTCTACATTTTTGGTGCTCTCCACTGGATCCATGATGATATTCGCGGGCAAGTCGACAAAAGCAGGTCCAGGACGTCCATACCACGCATACCGGTATGCATTGGCAACGATCGCTGGCAATGATTCCGAATTGGGAGGTCGAACAGCATGTTTGGTATGTGGAGACAGAAGAGAGACAGAATCCAATTCTTGAAAAGCGCCTTTTGTGATAAGATGGGTTTCGATTGAGCCACTGAGGAGCAGAAGAGGAAAGTTGTTGGCAGAAGCATTGCCCACCTTCACGTGGTCAGTAAAAATACTACTTCATTCACCAGAAAATCCAACGCCGTAAGAAATCTACAAGAGTACCCAACGTACACCAGCAATTGCATGCAGGACCCCTGGTCCACCGACTACAAGACACACCCCAGGCTTCCCTGTCAAGTACCCATACGCTGTTGCTGCATAACTTGCTGCCTGCTCATTGCGGAATCCAATAAATCGAATCCCAAGATTGATTGCTTGCTCAGCGATGTCAGACACAGGGACACCAACAATACCAAATATGACAGCTACATTAAGTTTTTTGAGGGTGCGTGCAATGATATGGGCGCCGGTTGGTGGTGTGGATGACATGTCTGGTGATTTGATGGGTTTAGTTCAGAAAATGCGATAATGAAAGACGTTCAGGAGCAGAGTTGGATCATGAGAGACTTTTGACTCATAAGAGTTATAGCTGGTGTGGATGTATTGGCGAGAGGAGGTGTGGTATCTGGGCCGAGGTTGAGAATCGGCATTTGTGAAGCATGATATCTATCGCGTTTACTACCGGTGGTAACCACGTATCGCAAATCGCAAATCGTATCAAATTCGTACAGAAGCGATGCATTTTCCTCTGATTTACTTTGTAAAATCTTGTATTCTCTATACATTGGAGAGACCAATGGCTTAGTGGCCAGGGGATATTTTCTAAAGGGTACACAAGAAGAAGCGTTGTATAAGTACAAGATATGCGTCATTGGTCTATGCGCCTCGTTTGTTGATTACACATCATCTTCGTATTCAAATTGATTCTTTTCCCTCACACAGCTTGTATAATGAAAGCTGAATTACGTTGCCCATAATACACATGCTTTGAGGCTGCATTACGCTACTTCACATTGGTCGAGACGGAAGGAACAATCTTCGAAGACGAATGGAGAGTTGGACTAGATGTAATATACATGCACCTAATGTTAAACAGAGCAACGAAAGTGTAATGAGTTGATTGATTGATTGAAGTTCCAAGCGATCGCTCGAAGCTGACTGTTTAGTCAAACGCTAGTTACATAATACACTCACGTGATGGGCACACGGGTCACCCAATTCAACACCTACTACCTAGCTACACGCTCGCCTCAAGGAGATCCCAACAGAATGTCTACATCGAAACGACCAAGACCACCCAATACCCATCAACGGATATGTGAACATCACAAGTCCTATGAGGCGATGTGCAATGGAGCAAAGAGAACTGGTCAACGCTGTACGAACAGAGCAAGGTAGGTGTCTGGTGTGCATAGATATTTCATTGCTGTTTATTTAACAAATCACTTGTTAGTTTATTCCCAAAAGGATACTTCCCAACCTGCAGACAACATTCAAGTCAACTAATTCCTACCCGCCTGGGGTATTGCCAAGCGCTTGCAGAGTGCGGTGAGGCATGTGGGAGAATATGCCACTACATGCCGCCAGAACTTGAACTATGCAATGAGCACGCAGAGGGAACTCCAACTCTACCCTGTTATATACTCCGGCTTTCCACCGAGATTAGAGTGGCAATCTTTCGATATCTTTTTCCTGAGAGGATTTCGGCATTTCATCCCAACAGTCTTATGGATGATGGAGCGCATTTCATCCACAAGAGTATCTTACGGGTAAATCGGCAAATACACAATGAATCCAGCGCTGTCCTGTATGAACAGGTACCATTCGATGCCGAGATATCCTTTTTCAACATCAACATGCTTGGTATATCTTGGAAATGGAACAATTTGTACAGGACTGAGTCTCTCTCTAAAATCACCCAACGCATCCGCAATATCGCCTTGTTCATCACTATACCCGCTTTTGAATCGGATGATGCTCAATTATACAAGACTCGAGATAACGTGCAACATTTTACAAGCTTATTCCATCCGTCTAGCCCAAGCCAAAGATTCTCATATCCACATCAACTACATGTCCGGCCAGAGGTCGAAACGACGTTTACAGTGTGTAATTGGAACGATGAAGAGCGTGTATGCGCACTCATATTCGTCCTCAGTCCACTACTTGAATTGCGGAATATACGCAATGCGAAAATCAATCCTGCTGCAGAACCGCCCCGCGGCAGGGACAACAGTCCTAGCTTCTACTCCCATAATCAGTATAATAGCGATGGAACCGTGATTGTGCAGAGGGATCTGCAGAGGAAATGGAATCTCTTGAGGGCCTGCGCAGGCCTCCCACTGTGTGGAACAGCAGATGATTTTATCAACGACCAGACTGAAGATTACACAAAGTTCAGCCGTGAATTCGAAACCAGCCTCTGTCGACCTTCAGAGAGTACAATAGACCCAGATTCACGTTTGCATAGAGAACAAATTGCATCGCTCCGAACCGAGTTTTCGAAAATCAAGTGGTTCGTAGCCATGGTGAGGGACCGAGACAGTCTTGCCATGATACCACCGAGGGATGACATGTATGCCGAACCGCCTCCCAGATGGGATCGTACTATTTTTAACGGTATTGATCAAGTCATTGATGTCGCGCGACGTCTTGTCATGAACGAAGAGTTTGAACAATTTTCCGCCCTCAGGCAGATTCTGCAGAAACGATGGCTCGATCACCTGGAGCGCCAACGACAAGATGCAATATTTCTCGGAAAGAGCCTGTGGAACTTCTCTGACGAATCCGAAAGGCTTACGATTCTGGCTGCAATGCCTGGCAGTGTGTCAACAGTTGGAGATTTCGAACCAGACGATGACGCCATTTCCGCGACTTTTGCACGGTGGCCTGAGATGGATCTGAATTTTGGTCTCCCTTTTGAAGAAGAAGACCAGGAATTGGTGGAGAAATGGGAGGACGAGAAGCGCCTTTATTTCAAGTTTGAAGGAAATACGAGGTTTCGCTTGAAAACACCGCACCTGTTACGAGAGTTGGGGTCGAGGGCATGATAGACCGATATTCGAGAGCACTCCTGCAGAACGTCTTTAAGCTGTAGGAGTTCAGCGATATGCGCTCTCATTATTGACACATATTGGGACAAGCTTCAAGCGAATGTGACTGTCGGACTCATCATGATCTTCTGAAGCAATTGGAGTAGGTGGTTTGTATTTGACAGAAGCGGTTCATATCGATAATAAAGACTAGAATCTACGATATGTCTCGCCGAATTCTTGTAAACGTATTGGCGAAAATAATATTATTCAAGCCCGCGTGCTATCCTTCGGCTTCCATGTTTCAAAGTTCCCTGTATCCATGCGAGGCTGAAGTAGGTACTTCCACAATAGCCTCTACAAGTTGGATCAACACATCACATCCAGTTTCAAAAAAAGCAGGCTGTCTAAACCAATCATCGTAGACTTGAATTAAGTTCTGTTTATCGATTTGCGTGCGCACATGCAAAACCGCCAAGACATGTCCGTTCATCTGATCATTACGTGACCATGGCACGCCCCTTCTCTCCCCAACCACAACTGCAACTGCAACTGCAACTCAAAAGACACACTGGCTCATTGGCAAAAAAATGTTGACAAGTGTGGGATTCGAACCCACGCGGGCAAAGCCCATGAGAAAGCACTTCTAGAATGAAGCAAGTTTGCACTTGAGTCACACGCCATAACCACTCGGCCAACTTGTCGCTGTTAATTTGATGGAAGATTTGCATCTCGTAAAATATATAATGGCAGAAAATCAGAAAGGATAACATGCGAACATCGTCGAGGTGGGCAGCAATTTATCAACCCACTGTCGAGAAAGTGGGAAGACGGCAGGGCTATGCATGACAAATCCTATCCCGCATCAGCCTAGTGGCCGGGAAGCTGTGTGTCGGCAGGATTCCTTAGCTCTTGACTAGTCCGCGACCGCGCAACACATTCTCTTACTCATGCTACCCTAGAATCGAAACTACTAAAATAATGTACTACTTCCTGCTCTACTATTGTATCTTTACTGTCAGGTCTTTCGTCTGTTTGTTTATCATGGCACACTGTCCAATGAGTCCTTAGTAAATTAATCTACAATTCCTGAATCTTTACTAAAACAACAACAAGTTAGGAATGTTAACAACTTCAGCATGCATTACGAATGTAACTAGCAGTTCCAATACCAACTCATGATCTGCAATTTGGAATAACACTCCCTGCTTCTGAAGCTTTTCGAAAAGTGAACAAGACTGAAGTAGCATAGCGTTCCAAGGCAAGGAAGCAAAAATTAGCGCAAAGGTTCAGCGCACAAATGTTAGACTTTTGCAATCAGGCTCTCACTCAAACACCTGGACCTCTTTTTACTAGCTAGAGGACTCTAATCCCAAATCTCTAACTGTACATATTTCAACAAAACTTGTGTTGCAAGACACTTTCTGTTATGGTATGGCCTTAAGATTTAGCTGCGATAAGGGTCCAAGATAATATATTGAATGTTACGAAGAGGTCTATCTGTTATCCTCATGTTTACAGAGTAATACCCTTCCTCTGCTATGCTGCTTCTTTCCCTCATCAGATGCATCTCGTCCGGCAGCAGCGGCGCTGCTGCTCCAATCTCATATACTAGCTAGGCGAAGCCTAGCCCTTTTATACTTTCTACTTTTTATAATAGTACTATACTATATATTATACTCTTACTTTAATAGAAAATAAACTAATAGTAAACTTATAAATAGTTTTAACTAAGTACTATTTTATATATAAATCTTTTATTATATTATTAACTTTTTTTCCTTAACTAGTTTTTAATAAATAATTTTATTTTTAAATATTTATTTATATAGTTAAAATAAAGCTTAATATTATTTATAAAAAAAAGCTACTTTAAAAGTTTAAATAAGTTTTAATAATAAAATAAATAAATAAAATATATACTAATAAAATAGATTATTATTTTTAATAAAATTATTTAAATAATTTATTTCTAAAGTTTAATTAATAAGTAATTTTAAAATAATAGTTATATAATCTATTACTTTAATAAATTTTAACTAACTAAACTAAAAAATAAAAAAAATTTACTAATTTAATTTATAAAATATATTAGTATAACATACCCTATAGGCAAGTTAATTAATAAGCAAGTTAATTACTTTTGCTAAGACTATACTAAAGTACTCTCCTTATACTAATGCCTTAATAATAGTAGAATATTAATATATTAAAAGAAGCTTAAGTATAGCTTATGCTTTAAGCTCTTAAATAAGACATAAATCTCTTATAGTAATATGCTATAGCTATTTATAATATTCTCTAAGCTATACTAAGTAACTAATATATAAGATAACTTTTATAAGCTAATACTATACCTAACTTATAAAAGTTAGATAATAATAAAGAGTAGGTAATTATTAGTTATATACTTAAGCTAGATATATAAGGATTTAGCCTTTAGCTTATAGATATAGCTGCTATAGCTAATTCTCTATATACTATGTTACAAACATAGTTCTCTACAAAGCCCTTGAACCCTAGTTCAACCCTATAGATCCTAATTTGTTAGGAAGCAAGGCCTATAGAGACAAAGACTTCTACGTAAGAGAAGACAAGGCTAAACACAACCTTAACACATAACTAATCTATTAATCTATTACGCTAAGAAATATAGATTATAGATTATAAGTAATTTATAATAGTAAGTAATCTATCTAATATAGATTATAGAAAATATAGATTATTTCTTTATCTTTTATTAAATAACTAAGCTAAGCTAGCATCTCTTAGAGTAATATATAAACCTATAAGTTTTCTATATAGTTAGTTTTTATAGTTAAATTAATTATTATTTTAAAAGTACTCTTAATCTATTAGTACTAATTATACTTTATTCTAATATCTTAAATATAAAATATGTTTTAACTTACTAACTTATTACTATACTATTCTACCTTTGCATTACTTTCTTAACCTAGAACTTAAGGTTCTTATACCTTAACTACTAGTCTTGTAATAATAATAATAGTATAGTAGCTAGCACTTCTAAGAAAAGAATACTTACTTTAGACATAGCATCTAGCCTATCTATAAGCAATACTTAAGCTATAGAGTTTAAAGAACTTAAGGCTAAGAACATAGTAGTAAAAGAGTTTATAGCTATTACTAAAAAGAAGATAAACACTTTAATAGACTAAGTAGCTAAGTACTAATCTAAGCTACTAAAGTTATTAGTAGCATAAAAGTTTAATAGAAACTACTCTAAGCTTAAAAAATTCTTTAGAAACATAGTAATCTATATAATAGCCTAAAAGAACTAGTTAATAAATAATATAGTAAAAGTATTTTTATTTTGTTATACTTTAAGAGAAGACTTTTTATATAGTTTTAAAACTACTTAGAAGAATAGTTCTAACTACTAAAGAATTAATAAAGCTAGAAGACTTAACTAATATTTACTAACTACTAGTACTTTAAGGCTAAACTTAAGAGAACTTTTAGAAATATTAACATAAAATAAATAGTAACTTAGAAACTAAATAAACTTAGATAAACTAAGTCTACTTTTATATATACTTCTAAATTTAAGTAACTAGCCTCTTAAGTCTAATAGAATAACACAGCCCTAATAGTAAAGTACTAAAAGGAATTAAAGAATAACCTCTGCTATAAACTTATCTAAATTAATAAACTAAATATACTTAGAGAACTTATTAACTAAGCTATATATATTAATAATAAACTATACTTATAAACATAAGAAAAAAAAGAATAGTTAGCCTTTTAACTATAAAGAAACTAACTATATAGATAAAGAAACTACTATAAGCTATAACCTATAGAGAATATATATATTAGCACTAACTATAAAAAAAAAAGCTAATGCAACTCTAAGAAAAAGAAAAAGCTTTAAAAGAAAAAAGCTTGCTTTAACTATAGAATACTAGGACACTTTACTAAGAATTATAAAAAACTAAAGTAGACTATGTAATAGACTAATAATAAAAGCTAAAGAGTATAAGTAGCAGCTAACAAAGAATCTGCACCTAAGAAAACTAGACTAACTAAAGAAAGAATTTTAGTAATTAGCTAGCATAATGCTATAAGCTAAATAGCATGTGCTAATAATAGATACATAGCCTATTATAATAGTAAGGCTAGCACTAGGTACTAGCCTAAGAAGAGTTAAGTATCTATAACTAGAAGCTCTCTACTATAAAAGGAATTTATACTTAGTAATAATAAATAGTATACTTAGCTACTAGAAGAAGATAGTAAAAGCTTGTTTATAAAAGAATATAGCTCTAATAAAGCTATAGAAACACTATCCTAAATAGTATACACAAGGTTATGCATAAAGGATATCCTATCTACTCTAAAAAACAAAGACCTATAGAAAGAATAAATATATAAAGACAAGGAGGGCTAGCTAAAGATAGTATAAGTAGCCTTTTAAAGAAATACTATATATATAGAAATCTTAAGCTTAGCAGAAGCTAAAGTAACTCTAGAACCTAAGAATAAAGTAAATAACTTTTAATTAGTTAATAAGATAGGACTACTATATATAGTTAGATAACTATATATAAACTAAGTAAATATTACTCTAAGAAACACCTAATTTATAGATTTTAAAAAATAAATTAAATAAAACTTTTAGTTTGTAAAACTAGACCTTAACTTAAATATATAGTAAAAAGTTATAAAAATAATATAAGATATTAATAAGTACTAACTTAAATAAGTACTTATAAGGTAATAGATTCTTATAGAAGTTATAAACTAAAGGCTTAAATAGAGATATAAAATAGTTTCTAAAGATAATAAATAAATACACCTTAACTATATAGCATACTTTAAAATTATATAAGCATTCTGCTTATTTAAGTATAGCATATATAAAAGAGCTAAAGTTAAACACTAATACTACTTAGCTAAGAATAATAAGGAACTTATACTAAAGGCACTAGTAAAAGAAGAAATCTATAAATAAGCTTAAGCTATAACTTAAAATAGAAAAAAGTATGTTTATATTAAACTTAGACTTTTTCTTTCTTATAGATGCTTAGTTAGTAGACTATAGTACTAATATTACTATAATAAATATCTAAAGCATATATAGTAAAAGATTAATATATAATATTAGCCTAAGAAATATAACTATATAATCTAACTCTTAACTTTAAAAAGCAAAAAAAGGTATAAGCAAACTACTTAAGAATATATAATAAACACCTCTACTTTAAAGTAACTTTTAAAGGTAGAAAAGCTTTAGTGCTAATTAATAGTAGAGCTACTAAGAATTATATGTCTAAAAAATACATAAAGAAAGTATATATTAAATAAATAAAGAAAAAGTACTTAAAAGTAGTATATATAATTAAGGAAAAGCCTTTTAAAAACTTAATTATATATAAAGTAAGTAGTATAATAACTACTAAAGGCAAAGCTACTAAGTATAAATAAGAACTAAATAAATAAGAAATAACTTTTAAGATAACTAACTTAAGTAGTAAACAAATGTTATACTAGAGATAACATAGCTTAAGGTAGCTAACTTAAGGATTAACTAAAATAGTAAAAACCTAATATATAGCTAAGACTACTAACTAAAGGTTATAGCTAACTAAAACACAGCAAGCATCTTAAATAGTATTAAGAGTTTAGGGAAATATTTAAAGAACTTAAAGACTACTTCTTAGAATATTAAGACTAGGATTATAAAATCTAAATTAAAAAAAGAAATACTAAGGAACAGGCTACTCTACTCTATAAACTAGAAAAAAAGCAATTCTAAAAAATATATTAATAAAGAGTAACTAAAGAGAAGATTAAGTAATCTAACTTACTTATTACTTACTTTATTTTTTTATAAATAAAAAAAAAGACTTTAAGCCTTAACTTTGCATAGACTTTAGAATAATAAATAATAAGAGTATTAAAACTAATAGCTTTTACTACTTATAATAAACTATAGTAATAAGTGCAGGGGGCATAATACTTTACTAAGCTAAATATAATAAATACTTACTACTAAATTAGGATAAAAGAAAGCAAGAATAGAAAATAGTATTTAAAACAAAATTTAAACTATTTAAATACATAGTTATGCTATTTAGGCTTATAAACACCTAGCTATGTTTTAGTAAAGAATTAACATAGTACTATAGCAATTCTTAGAAATCTTTGCTATAGCATACTTAGACAATATTTTATTACTTAAAATACTTAAAGAATATAAAGTATATATAAAAGAAGTCTTTAGGGCACTAATAGAAGCTAAGCTATACCTAAAGCTTAGGAAATATAAATTTATATATAATAAACTATATACTTTAGATTTATTATTAAACTAAACACTTTATAAATAGACTCTAACAAGATTAAACAAGCTAAAGGATAGCTAATGCCTAAGAATCTAAAAGAAGTATAGTTCTTTATAGGATTTGTAAACTTCTATAGGAAGCTAATTAAAGACTAGACTAAAATACTACTCTACTTATAATACTATTAAAAAAAGACTAACTATTTATATAAGAGAAAGAATAGAAACTACTTTTAATTAGGTAAAAGAATAATACTTAAACAACTCTATACTAGAGCTATATAACTTAGAAAAGAAACTAAGAGTTAGCACTAACGCATTAAGATACGCAATTAGAGGATATACTAATAATAAAAATAGAATAAGATAAAGAAAGTTATTAGCTACTAGTCTAAAGAAATAACTAGTACTAAAAGAAACTATAATATATATAACTAAGAGTTACTAGCTATTATAAAGGCACTAAAAGAATAGAAAGTATATCTCTAAGGTAATAAGCATAAAATCTTTATTTACTTAGATTATAAAAACTTATAAAATTTATAATTAATAAACTTTTATTAGTAGATAAATTAAGTAGGCCTAGGAACTAGCTACTTATAACTTTAAGATTATTTATATTTTAGAATGCAAAACTAAGAGGTAGACGCCCTTAGCTAGTAAGCAGACTATAAGGTTAAGATAGAAAAAATAGCATGCTGCTATAACTTAACTTAGATAGCACTATAGTATTTAACTACTTATAGATCTTAGCTAACTAGGTTATACTTTTAAAACAAAGCATAAATAGACTAAATAGATATAGAAAGCAACTAGAGAAGCTACTAAAGAAGTTAAGAATATATAAATAGCTATTAAAGAAGAAGATAATATTATATAAATTATAGACGCATATATATACTATAGAAGATTAAAAAGAATTTATAAAACAATACTACAAAGCCTTAGCACATAGTTATTAAGAATTAAAAAGATATAAACTATATCTTATAAGAATACTACTTCTACAAGTATAATAGCTAATTATAAAAGCACTAAAGGAATATAATAATTACTAAAGAAATAAGCACACTAGGCATAAACTATATAGAGAACTCTAACAAGTAGAACTAGCTAAAAAGGCCTAGGAACAATTACTATAGACTTTATTACAAAGCTACTAAAATCTAAAACCTATAATAGAAATAATATATAATATAATCCTATAGTTATTAACTAACTTATACACTACGCATATATAATCCCTATTAAAAAGCAACTATAGCAGAATAATTCTTATATACTATGCTTAACATATTATCTCTAAGCATAGCATGCCTAATAAAATTATATTAACAAAGATATTAAATTTATATCTAAGTTCTAGATAACTATGCTAGCTAAGCTAGAATAAAGTAGTTAATATTAATAGTATTCTACTTATAGACTAATAGAATTACTAAAAGAATAAACTAGATAGTTAAATCTTACCTAAGATGCTACTTAAACTATAAATAAATAATTAGGTCTTATTAATACTAGTTGCTTAATTTGTATATAATAGTTTAAAATATAGTGCAATAGGCATAATACTTTTATAGCTAACTATAGAATTAAGCTAACTATATATAACAAAGAAAAGTTAGTAAACTCCTATAGCAAGAATACTAAAGATATAGTCTAGACTATTAAGTAGCTATACTAATAGCTTAAGAAAGACATAGAATTTATATAAGATAAATAAGAAAATACTATAACTAGAAACATAAAAAAGAACCTACTTTTAAAGAAGAGAAAGAGTCTAGCTTTATAAAAAATATTAAAAGTAGAAAGCTAAATAGAAAATTAGACTATATTAAGCTAGACTATATAAGATTAAAAATAAATCTTACTTATTAATTTTTAACTAAAGCTACTTAAGACAATAAAGATCTACTCTATATTCTATGTATTACTGCTTAAGAAGGCACTTTAAAACGCTAGACTAGCAGTATACAAAGCTAATACATACAAAAAAGAAACAAAAAATACAAAGTTAAAGAAATTAAGAGATAAAAAAAAAAAGAAAAAACTACTTCTTATATAATAAAAAAAGCTAATAATAAAAAAAAGCCTTAGGACAACTCTAAGAACTAAAAATAACTTTAGCTACTTAAGAAGTTAGAAGCATATTTCTAAAACTAATCTCCTTTAGGAAACTAAGGGATAAGGCGTTAAAACTAAGATTATATTATAGCATCTTAAAAAAAGCACTATTAATATTTAGAATAGATTAGAGGCTTTAGTTCCTGCTAAACCTATTTATAAGCTATTTCTGCTCTTCTACGTCTAGCTTAGCCTTAATAGCCTACGCCTAAGATATGCTTTATTAATTTAGAAACTCTTTCTATTTCTATAACTTATAAGCTAAGCCTAATGCTTTGCTAGCTTACTTAATAGTTTACTATTTAAGCTAAGCAGCTTTACGCTCTTTCTTAGCTTTTTCTATCTAGAGTTAAAGTTTTTCTTATAATTAGTTAATAAATCTCTTTAAACTCTATTAGTTTAAATGCTAAAGTAGAAATCCTTGCTTTTACTAACTTATATTTACTTAAGAACACACTAGCTACTTATATAAAAATAAGCATTTAAATAGATACACGCTTTGCATGCTTTGCTAAGACAAGACTCTACTATATATAATAGTCTATTCTTAGAATAATAAGTATAATAAAATTTAAGGACTATTTCTATACTAGAATAGAGTACGTAGTTAGCTAACATAATATAATGCAAAGTGCTATAAGAAGACATAAGAGAATATAGTAGTTAATTTATAAATACAACAAGTAAGACTACTCTACTTATATAGCCTTACTATAGAGTTAGAGAAATACTAACTCTAAGACTTTAAAAGAAAGAATAGTGTTATAAACATAGTTCTTTATAAAGCCCTTAAACCCTAGTTTAACTTTATAAATTCTAATTTATTAAGAAGCAAGGCTTATAAGAATAAAGACTTCTATATAAGAGAAGACAAAGCTAAACATAACCTTAATATATAACTAATCTATTAATCTATTATACTAAGAAATATAGATTACAGATTATAAGTAATTTATAATAGTAAGTAATCTATCTAATATAAATTATAGAAAGTATAGATTATTTCTTTATCTTTTATTAAATAACTAGGCTAAGCTAGTGTCTCTTAGAGTAATATATAAACCTATAAGTTTTCTATATAGTTAGTCTTTATAGTTAAATTAATTATTATTTTAAGAATACTTTTAATTTATTAGTACTAATTATACTTTGTTCTAATATCCTAGATATAGAATATGTTTTAACTTACTAACTTATTACTATACTATCCTACCCTTGTATTACCTTCCTAACCTAGAACTTAGGGTTCTTATATACTAAGTATAATTTAGGCTTTATTAGTATAAACTAGCTTAGTATATTTATAAAGCATTAGCTAGAGCTTAAAGTAAAGTTTAATTATAAGTATAACTATAAGAGAGCTCTTTGCAAGAATTCTAAAGTTATCTAAGGCTAGTTTAGCCTAGTAGCTAATACTAAAGCTAAGTATAGTATCTAAAATAATAATATATATAACTTTAATAAGATAGGCTTTATAATAAGCTAGATATTAACAAGAGTAGTTATTATAGCTTTAAAAAAATAAAGAAAGCTAAAGATAGTCTAGCTAAGCAACTAGAAGTAGATAATAGTTATATAAAGTATTAATACTAAAGAATAGGCTATTCTACTTTTTATTATCTTTAAGGTATACTACTACTTCTCTAGCTAGTATAAAGAAGAAGACTTATTTTATAATTAAGTTATTAGAGTCTTTAGTAATAGCTAAATAACTAATAAGCTTAGTTTTAAGTAGTTAAAGCACTTTAACGCGCATATAAAGGGGCGTACTATTAGTTCCTACTAACTACTAGTTATTAATAGCTATAAGAGCTATAAATTAATCTAATTTTAGAAATACTATAAAAATAATAAGATTATAACTTTATATATACTTACTTACTTATTATACTTCTTATAGCTACTTAATATAAGCTATTTTACTTCTTTAAAGATAGTATATAAGCACTAAGCTAAAATGCTTATATATAACTAAATTAACTACTTTACAAAGACTAAGTTTCTACTATGCTTTAAAGCAGCTTATAATATAGTATTTATTATTAGTAATATCTAAAAAAAGTTCTAAAGTGCTAAATTAGTTTTTTTTAACCTAGAATAGGTTATAATAGCCTTTAATATAAAGCTTTAGACTCTATTATTACTACTCTCTACTACTAATAACATAGCCTAGTAGTTGCAAACCTTTAGTAATACTTTAGAACTTATGTTATAATTAATACTTATAAAAATAAAAATTAATATATATATAAATAGCTCTTTTATATTTATTATTAAAGCATTTAAAAAAGTATTAAAAAGGGCTATAATTATTACGCATAAGCTAGTTTTAGCTTAATAGGAAATTAGTAAGCTTTAAGTAGCTAATAAAGCCACTACATAATAAAAATTATATAAAAGAAAGTAGATTTAGAAGAAAAAAACTTTAATAGTTTAAAATAGCTAGTAACTAGTAGCTCTAAAAAAGTCTAAGGCTTATAGTAATAGAAAAAAGTGTAAAAAAAAAGCAAAGGCTAAAAGCAATAGGCTTGCTAAAAGGTACTATAAAAACTATAATAAGAGTAGACATAATTTATGCACCTATTAGAAGTAAGTATTTATAGCTAAATTCTAGCTATAAATATTATTAATTATAATATTTCTCTATTTATACTATTAGTAGTAATAATAAGTAGTAGTTTTAGTATAGTCTTAGCAAAAGTAATTAACTTGCTTATTAATTAACTTGCCTATAGGGTATGTTATAACTTTAATAAATTAGCTAATTATTTAATATATTTAATTTTATTATTAACTTTATTATTTAAATTTTAATAAGTATAAAATATATTTATTATAAATTAAAAAAGCTATTTTTATATTTTTATTAACTTACTTTAAATTAATAATTAATTAGAAGTATAATAATTAAAGCTATTTATTAGTATTTACTTTATTATATATAAAGTTTTAAAATTATAGCTTTCTATAGGCAAGTAAGTAAGTAGTAGGAAATAAATAAACTTTTATTATATATGCACTGATTTTTGTATCTCATAGATTTGCATTCTAGCTATTCTATTGTCTCAGGAGTAGAAGGTAGCCTAGAAGGCAAATGGGTTGTAGATGGAGCCTATACCTTTGGTTTCTTTACGACAGATGATGATCCAGCTTCGTTCGAAGCAACGCGTTTTGTTCCTTGTTTTGTACGCTGTGAGGATCCAGGATTGGGGCCACCCAATTGGTTCCCAGCCGGGCGCGCAGGGCTGTTCAATGGCTTGAGCTTCCCAAAGGTGTCAAGACTAAAGTTGTGTTCATTATAATAAGACGAAGATTTGAGCTTCCGGGGATTATCAGAAAGCAGAGCAGCCTCAATATCATCCGCTGAAATAATTGACTTATTGTTATGAAAGTACTCGTTGAGGGCCCGAAAGCTTCCCATGTTGCCCTTGTACAAGTGTGTCTTTGCGCGAATCTTTGCATCTTTCTCGCCTTGCTTTAGAACATCGATTATTGGTCCAATATTAGTGGTCCAAATGTCTAATTTTCGAGAACGTGTACAGTTGACTGCTACATTCTTAGCGTTACCAACGAATTGAGTTTTGCGATTTGCATCAGTAGGATCACGCGATACATTGGAAATGAAACCGATGGGCGTATCGCCACCTTGCAGGCCATGGGTTGTGCCAACAAAATTGAGCTTGTCTGGGGTTCGAATAGTTCGGCGAGAGTATTGGAGGCCTGCAGTCCGGATCTTCTGAATAAAAAGACGAGCTTGCCCAGTGTACGGAGTGAAAATTGCGCAATCTTCTGCTTCTGGCTTGATCTTTTCCGGCTTGGGGACTTCGCCGTCGTCAACAGGATCGAATGCGATCATGGCAATGATCAGGCGGACAATTAACTCCGCTTCCGCATCATTAGAGAACGAGTTTGAATTTTCATATCTAGTGGACATGGCGCTTCCTGAGCTTACGTCGATTGCAATCCGCCATCGTTTATTCCAGGCGGGCCCAAGGTTGGCAAAGAATTGACGCAGAGTCTTATGAATACCAGTCTCATGCATAGTTGAGCCATGGTTCTGGAGTTTGCCACCGTAGAAATTATTGTTTGCGAATTCCATGATATCGGGGTGTGATCGATACTGCGTGTCCAACAGATGCACTGGATGAGGCTTGTCTTTATTCTGGACGATTTGTTGGAATAGAGAAACTTCCATGGTTTTAACGCACTCATTGGAAAGCTCAGACGTGACCACGGGGCCTAATTGGACATGATCACCCGCAAGCTGGCACGACTCGAGGGATTCCTTGTAAGGAGCGAAGGCCATGCAGACTTCTCCGATAGCGGCTTGACCAGCCTCGTCAATGAAGCCGACACGAGGCTTGAAATTATTCGCTAATATATCGTGACAAGCCGAAGAGCAAGTGACGAAAACAACATCGACAGAGTTGGCAAAAAAGTACTGGGTTAGTTTTTTATCCGCCTCTTCTTTTGAAACGATAGCAGATTCCTTGTCGTCCTTGTTCTTTGCATCCTTTAGTTCCGCTTTGGACTGAAGATACTGATGTGCGATATCCTTCATGACATGACCGTCGTGGTTATTCCACCGTACAATCTCGGCTTCTTTGCGAGACTGATAGAGATGATCCGGATGGCCGGCTTCTCTTAAATTGAAATGTTCAAGATACATCTCCCATGTTTGGTCCAAAACTTCTGTCGCAGATTCAGCGCCAGTTGCGTCCGCGGTATCTCGAGATGGTGCTTTCATTGGGGAACTACGGAAACCTCCGATGAAGCGGATAGCTTTTAGATCCGGATTAGCTTGTAGGCAATCACCCATTAATTTATCAGTTGCTCGGTTGGAGGGACATGTGAATATCTGAGGTACGTGGAATCGAGCCAATTCCGTGACGATTGCCTTCAAGGTTTCAGTCTTTCCAGTTCCTGCAGGACCCCAAACAAGGCTGAATGGTGATCTGATCACTGCCATTGCAGCTGTAATTTGTTCGTCGTTGAGTTTGTGAATATCTAGAAGACGCTTCTCAACCTCGTTGACCTTATCGACTCCCAGGTGTGCTTTAAGGGTGTTTAACTTTGATTCGTCGATTGCGCGAGGCGCACCAAGGATGACATTGCATAAATCAATGCCGCTGGTTCGCTTAAGACCTTTAGATAGCCAAGAGATGGAATTGATAGCTCGATCTGTCACCGTGGGATCGTCGACGAGCTCTAAGCATACTGGCACTCGATCTTCAGGCACCCCAGTGAGAGGGCCGCTGACACCAGCGACTATATCACACCCGTGGCCCTGGGCTCCGAAGATATCATCCATGATCTTTCCATGGAATGTCATTTTATACTTATTCTTCTCCACAGTCAGCTTGATACGAGTCTCCGTCGCCGGTTTGAGTGTCTCCCAACGCCCGATGTTCTGAGATTTCCCTGGGACAAAGAGGTCGACTAGAAACTGGCCTGGCATACCCGGATTACTACGGAAAATCGCCTCAATGGATGTTGTGTCGCTACTCAGCATACTTTTAATGGATTCCGTATTGTTCTGCTGTTCTCTAACCAAAGCGAGGGAGGCCAGGAATGCACATGATTCTGCATTGGGGTACTCGATAACTTTGCTCAAAGGCTTCCATGAAGATGGTTTGTAGCTTACAATCTTGCCACTACTCTTTTCTTTTGTGAGCTTCCAACTCTGAACTATCCAGCGGGGAACTTCAACAGTATCGAGAGGAAAATCGGGCGACATGAGGGATGTCTGGGGAGGCGCCTGGAGCTTGTAGAACCACAAAGGTCCATGGAAAATGTTAGCCCACATGCATGCTTCAAAGTACTTGATGAAAGTATCCGGATCGGCTGATGGGCTGCCATCAATGCGCCTGAAAATGATGAATGAACGGCTCTCGTGGAGACACGCTATCATACATTCATCAGGTTGTAGGGGTTCGTTGGCCTTGTATCGACGGATAATATCCTGGATCTCGCTAGGGTCGATATTGTAGAAAGAGGGACGTAGAGGAGCCCCGGCCCGATCCTTCGAGCCATGGGACTGGAGTAGAACCATTGTTGATATGAGATTTTTATCCGTCGCTAGCTTTGTAAGTACGGGATGGTTAAAAAGGCAGGTCTTTTGTGGTGATCCATCGGGGCCTGTGCCATCGTACTTGTGCATAGCGAAGCCAACTTTACCGTTCTCTTGTTTAGCGAATGCTGGCCCATAGATCCTGTATTGTATGTCTCGCTTCTGCTTATCACGACGAATGAGAAGCAAACGCACACCAGTGAACTGCGTGCTAGTGAGAAAGTTCACACGGGCAGTAACCAAGGCTTTCTCTTCAGCTGGAGCATCGCGTGCTGCGGCATGTGAAAGTATTACTGGTTGTTGTTTTTTTGAGTCGAGGATATCAAGGAATACGACAGCCGCCGCGCATGTCTCAGTGGCCTTAATTGTCCTGAAAGCAATAGCATCTTGGGACCGATATTCGCGATGTACAAGACTCATGTCGCCAATGCAAGACTTGAAATTGTATGGATTATAATCCTTTTCAGCCAACTCTTTGAACTGGAGGCCCTCGGGAAGATCGTCTACAACTTCAATCTCATGCGGCGAAGGTGGAAACACCTTGCCTGGACTGGCTGATGTCTGAGTATTGGTAATATTCAGACTACCAACTGGTAAGAAATCCGCCTGCCAGTCCCAGACCGTTTTGAAAGAGTTCATATCCGCAGTAGGGACTGTCTGTTGCTGCTGCTCTATTTGCTCTGCGTCCACGTTAGATTCGTTCGAGAGAGTAGCGAAACGATTGTCCGAAGAAGACATGCTTGGAAAGAGCCTAGTGGAGGGCCAAAATGACTCGGGCGCGCAGAAAGCTACCATTGTAGCCTTCCGATAATAACGCGATGATAACAACGCCCGTTTGATGCCAAGACAGAGCTGGTTCGTGCACAGTGACGCCGACAAGAAGGTAGAAAACTCTGCTGTTCGTGCCAACACGGTACTCACTATGTAGTTCTTGAGAAGATTCTAGAATTGTTTTCCAAATCAATACGGACTCACTCCACAAAACAAGTAAAGGCAGTTCACAGAGGATATATTACACTACCGCGGTTCTCTATTGAAGCTAGAATAAATAACTACACATAAGCTAGGACCAAGGGGCGAGGAGACAAGAATGGAGGGAACAGGATGCGAAAATCAAAGTGAAACACAATTATTAGGCCAACACGCTAGCTGGTATTGAGAGATGTAGACAAAGAATTGGCAGGGAGTAGAAAAAGAGTGAATAGGAAAAACAAGGCATAAATTAGCTTGGGCAGGGGCAGGTAGTAGTGGTAGAGGCGGCCCCTTGCAGCGGAAGCGTGTGGGGCTTGAGCAACGTAGGCGAATTTTAGGCGTGCGGGCGCAGGCACTGGCGCTGGTCTTCACTGCTCAGGCTGGTAACCAGGCTTCAGGGACAAATCACGGTGGCTTTCAACACAACATCTCGACATTCGACACATCAATCAATCCCAATGATCCTGATGATTGATCCCGACTGTATCGCTTACCTAGCATGCGCTTCCATACCTTCTGTTAACATACTTCCAAGTTCGTACAAAGGTACATCCTCCCTAATTACCTCGTCCCCGCACCCCATCTCAACTCACTCCGCGCGCAAAACAATCCTGGCGATCCTGGGTATTCTTATCGAAGCAGTCATGTACTACGTACTAGGTACAATACGAAGACCGCGGGCCCGGATACTCTGCAAAAGATAATATGATCAGCCCGCCACGGCACAATCCCACACATTCCCGCCTGCCACCCTCCACAGCAAGGCATCCAGGCTGTCCGTCGCCCAGCTGAAAGAGGCTGAAAGAGGGTCTCGCCCCCCCCAAGACAGCCTTTCGAGGCCAGTTGACCCAGAACTGGCCGATCCCAGTGGACGCGTCGACCATCATCTCACATGCCTTGGCGTTTAGTGCCGTCTTCCGTTGTCGTGCGACATCTTTCTTCCCCGTCTCCCGCTCGTACCTCTGGCACGACCAGTCCAACCCATGGCTGGCTGTTCGTCTCCCATCGCAGTGTACACGTCTATCTCTTACTATCTCTTGATGTGATCTCATCTCCCCCCCCAGCCTCACCCATCCACCCCGCCCGCCGACATGTTGGTCAGGTCGCTGCGCATCCAGCCGGCCATCTTGCTCTTCCTGGCATTCTGTGCAATCTTCGGATGGCACCTCAGTTCTGGGGTTGGCGAAGGAGCACCAATGCCTCCTGAACCACCAGCTCCTCCTCCGCCACCGCCAGAGCAACCAAAACCTGAGAATCGCATACCAGAGAAGGCCGAACCTGAACGCCCAGCTCCCATAGTCAATCCCCCGCCTCCACCTGCTCCTCCACCGCCTGCACCAGCGAAATCCAACACCCCCCCTCGCATTGCCGTAGTAACTTTTGTAACCGAGGAGAGATCCTACCTTCATTTATCGCTCAAGAATAAAGATCGTGAGCCCTCTCCGCTCCCCCCCAAAATTGAATCCTCCAAAACTAACATCCTTCAGACTATGCTCGCCGCCATGGCTACGATTTTATCGTCGACTACGAATCCCATACGGACCGAGGAACAACCTACTATAAATTCAACATGATGGAGCGTCTAGTCAAAGAAGGTAAATGGGACTGGATATGGTGGATTGACTTTGACACCCTCATCACCAATACGGAAATCAAGGTCGGCGACATCATCGCCAATCATCTCAAGGATATGCCCAAACCAGACGAGATCGACTATCTACTTACACACGACTGGTAAGTGTTGTTGAAGCTCCGCCGGGAGTGCTTCCAAGCCGTGGCTAACCTCTTCGTGTAATTCCTATAGCAACGGCTTGAATCTCGGCTCTTTCGCCGTCCGCGGCCACGAGCGCTCCATGAAATTTCTGCACGACGTCTACGCCATCCACGACGCAGGCAAGGCCAAGGAAGAGAACCTGAGCGAGCAGGACAGCATGGTGCGGCTTCTCAAAGATGATCCTGTTTCCGCTTCTCGCACGACAAAAGTCCCGCAATACCTGATGAATGCCTTCCCCAAAGAGATCGCTTGTTTTGACGAGGAACACAAGGTTTGGAGTCCCGGCGCATTTGTCCTTCATTTTGCCGGCGCCTGGGCACATGTCAAGGGAGAGGATCCCACCGGTCAACTCATGAAGAAATACGAAAACGAGATTATATGGGGCGATTGGCGGGGTTTCTACGGAGGAGACGAGAAGGGAAAGGTGATTGAGGCTAAGACGAAAGAGTCATGATGCGACATTACGATTTCCGGGGGGGGTTTTTTTTTGGATCTTCGCATTTTGTCCAAGTGGACATTGGACATGGATGGATATCTATCTTTTTGCTTTCTAGACCGGTGAAAGGCTGGTTTCGATACCCATTTGACAAATGTTTATATTTTTCTCTTTGAAGATTCGATCTTATATTATTTATTCTTCTCTAAATGAAAAGACGACATTGCTCGATGAAGAGATAACTAAATCGTCTAATGTATACCAACCTGTCTAGTTGCAATTGCACATATGTGTGTATGCGAGGGAAAAAAGGATATAATGTATACGATCCAATTGGCCAAAACGGAAGCAAAACAAAACGCTCCAAGACTATACCACCAACGTCCATCAATGACATCTCTTCAAGTGTATGCCCGTTCTCCTATCTTCCTTCCGCCTTTTCCTCTTCTCTTTGTCTCTTCTCCCCTTCTCTGAATTCAGCTTCCAAGTCTCGATCTCCCTCTCCTCCCCCTCCGCCCACCTGCTCTCTTGCCTTCTCGCTCCACTCTCCCGCCGAAGCATCTACCGCCCTCGTAGCCTCTTCTCTCGCTCTCCTCTTGCCCACCTTTCCGCCTTTTATCTCATCGTCTCTCTGTTCATAAAACTCCATCATCTCTCCGCAACCCCTCGGCACTCGACACATCTTCCTTGCACTCTCGGGCGCCGTCTTCCACACCACCTCCCGCAACTCCTTGCCCACCTTCTCGATCGCGTCCATGGCCCAGATCACATCGAGATGTTCGTATCCCTCGATGATCTTGGCATGCACCACGTCGACGTAGGGTTCACGGTTGCGTTCGAAGCGACGAAGCAGTCGGCGCCCATCCACCAGGTCGTCCGCGCCGCAGATCCAGAGGGCAAATGGTGGCGTGCCAGGTCCGTACCATGCATAGCGCGCCCGCTCGTGGTTCTTGTCTTTATCAATGAGTCGTGATGAGCTGGCGCCGGGTTGTTGGGTATCCGAATCGGATTCGTCGCTGCTAGTGTCGACGTCGGAGGAGGATGGCTGTTCTTGTGGGCGTCTTCGCAATCGGTGTTGGTCTTCCTGCTCATCTTCACGATCTTCGATGGTTTTTTCTTCACGAGTCGTAAGGATGCATTTCTGCTTTGCAAAACATTCCCTCCCCAGCCACCAGCGCATCGATTCCGCCGAGACATAGACGGGTGCAAATTGGAACATCCGATCCCGCAAATCGCGTTCCCAACGCTCATCCGTCCAATTGAAGAGAAAGGAGAAAACCCGATATCCCATGGCACCATAGAAGCGTGGCGGAAGAATCGAGTGCATCGTCATCATGAACGGGATAAAGGCATGAATGCCGAAAAAGGCACGAAACATTCCGGGAGATATGATGCGCATGAACTTGAAGTACATCTTGCCGATAAGAGGGCCAGCGTAGGCAGCTGGAGCAAGTGCGCAGAACACACTGATTTTTTCCGCAATCTCGGGTCGTTGTTCTTTGGCCAACGCGACAAAGGTTT
Organism: Dendryphion nanum; assembly: GCA_020744415.1. NCBI lineage: Eukaryota > Fungi > Ascomycota > Dothideomycetes > Pleosporales > Torulaceae > Dendryphion > Dendryphion nanum. The sequence continues at coordinate 1,855,100 of JAGMWT010000008.1, forward strand.
GTGTCGTGCCTTGGCTATGTGCGATGAGACCGAGTTTCTCAAACCCAGTTTCGGAGAGGACGCGCGATATCAGGGCCGGTAAATCCATCACTCCCATTTGTCTGATGTTCCATGCCCACATACGAGGATCGGAGTACTTTAGCATAGTATGACGGGGGTTGAAGCCGCAGCGATTGCTTCCAAGCCAAACATCATAACCTGATTTGGCGAGAAAGAAGGCAAGACTGTCATCGTCGTTGGTACAGTATGCACCGGCGGACTGCAATAGGCCATGAATCATAAGAACGGGATATTTCTTATCTCCAGGTTTATACTGGTGACCAGTTGCACCTTCCGATGCCCCCTTTTCTACGAAGCCCTCTGGGAAGATATCAGGACCATGGGGACCTAGCCCGGAGGCATCGGTCCGCTTGTACTCGCGTGGATTATACAGGTGCCAAAGCTCAATTATGAACCCGTCTTCGGTTTGGACGTCGAAAATCTCGCAGTCTAGACCAACCCGTCTGGCATAGTATCTTACGTCACAGGGGATATGGTCCGGCCCTCCTTCAAGTGGTATGAACTCTTCAGCATCCGGTGCTTGCTCTCCTCCACTGGCAATATCTGCTTGACACCTCTCCTGCTTTTTCCAGGCCCTTTCTGCTGCTTTGCGTGCCCGTCGGCGCCGGACTTCTTCCTGGTAGAAGGGTCTTCTTTTGTCGGGGTTCCTGAATGTGAGCCGTATCCAGATGTGTTCCGCAGCTAGTGGTATGCTAGTGAATGCTGACCCAAGGATTATAACAAGAAGGAAACAGAGAGACAAGATGGAGGATGTGAATCTAAACACCCAGCATTGTACGCGTCTCATGAAAGTGGGCGGTCCATACAGAGGCATAGGAGGGAAAAGTGGATTGGTCCTAGAGGGCGCTTTTGCGTCGTGGAGTGGAGCATCTGTAGTTTCCTCTTCACTTTTTGACCGATCAAGTGGACGAGCACCGTGCATTGTACCATCCTTTGATTCGCGTGGTTCTACTTTGACGTGAGGATTATCGGATGCACCTCTGTCATCCACGACGTCCCTCAGTTTGTTCAGCTTGACAGCCTCGTCAATAGGTACTGCTGGTAATCGGCCCCCATCTGCGGTTTGAATGACAGGATCCTGAGGAGTGATAAAGCGAGCTTCAACGGCTTGAGTGGAACCAGTAGCGTTGTCTTCTTGACCTGGAGTATATTGCCCCAGACGCTCCGCTTGATGTGCAAAGTCTATGGCAAGCTTTGTCTTCGATTTGGTAGCTTCCTGCACTCGATCTACTTTCCCCTTGACGGCAGAAATACTAGGCATCTTACCAGAGCAAACTATCGTCTTGTGTAGAGAAGGATTTGTGGAGAGCTGCCATGTGCAAGTCAAGTGGCTGTGGTGAAATTTGGGGATATTGAAATTGGCTGGGTTGGGGGGAATACAAAGCAGAAACGGAGCTTGGTCAAAGGAAAGGAAGTTTTAAGACAGTCAATATAAAAAAAAAAGGAGGCAAATCTTATGCTCGACGTTAATCACAACGAAGAATTGATCGTTGTGGCAGGGAGATCGGCGGATCTTTTTGTTCTTCCTTGAATTTGGCAGAGAGATCACTCCGCGGCGCGAGGCCTTGGCTGTACAATGATGTCAGGGGATTCGCTTCTAGGTTACGGTGAATGGCGGGCGATCAGGTAACATCGATCGGCCAGTTCCGAGGTCGGTTAAAGCTTTTGTTATGCATGAAATAAATGCATTTCGTGGGGGCGCGCTCCGATACGGAGCACTACAATACCGTGTGGGTAGGGAATGATAAACACATGGTGCTGGTCCAACTGGGCACTGGCGGAAACAAAAAGGACGGCGGGGTGCCCAGATGTCTTGGCATGTCCGCACACGTGACATCTTGATGAAGTGACTTGTCACTGGTCAACCCAATGTACGTCTTAGGAAGATAGTGTGATATCGTTATTGATGAATGTTAGTTTGTATTGCAAGAACGGTTTTCCTTTGGTCCCAATAATGCAATTGACTCAAGAACTCGACTCTGCCTGTTTTCCAAGATCACAACACTACTCCAGCGCCGCTGCGCGTGTTCCGAAACGGCGAGACGCGGTCCACTGCCGAGGTCCATCACATTAGATCCAACTCCAGCTCCAGCGGCTTGCCTTTGGGCTGACTGACGACTTTGCGACTATTCAAAAGAACATTGAACCCTCGCCCCTTCCCCCCCTCTACCCTTTAACTCATCCTGTACTGGATCATGGAGACCATGGAGACACGCAATGGGATCCTTCAGCCACGCAAACGACAAAGAAGACGACGGCTGGATCGCCCTGCCAGCTCTGCGCGACTGCTGGTTGACGACCGTATCCAGGGCGAAGTGGGCGTGCTCTCGGACGACTTGTTGGCGGAGCTGTTTCCTGGACACAGTTTCCAGGCTTCTCAAGGTCAGTAATTATTTGTCCACTCTCTCGAATTCCCCCATCGTCAGTTCCCATTTTTTCTCTAGAACCTCCCAATTGATATCACCAGATCTCAACGGAGACTCTCCACAGTCAGAACCCACCACCCATCACGTTGCAATCACTCCATGGCTGCCGAGCTCTGTCGTGACACCATCGAATATTCCATGGACGCTTCTGCCCGTCAAGGCCGCCACCAAAGCCAATGCATCCCCCGTTCGCCCTCACTCATCGCTACAACTTCCCTCCTCCTCTCTTGCCCTCCAATCCTTCCTGCAAACGCTGCAGGCAGTCGCGCCGACCAAGACTCTCCGACGAGATACGCCCATCGATATACGCATCCTCGACGTCGTTCCAATTGGTCTAGAAACGGTTTATGTGAATCTGGACACTGAGGCTTTACGAAAGCTAGACGAGGTTCACGCGAAATTCGGCGGCGGCTTTGGTATCGCTCGACCGAATGGGACTACCAGAGGACCCCAGGGCAGATATCTCAAGGCGAATGGAACGAACGGAGCCAGTGGAGCCAACGGAAAGAATGCGGGCGCCATAGACCTGGCTGCACAAGAGCAAGTCTGGACAAGGGCTGTACGAGACGCGCTCGAGTTGCCTTCTGTGCTTCACTCTGGAGACCTGTTGCCTCTTTCCCTCCCCGCGCATCCCATTACCCATGCGCCGCCACCCCCAGCAAAGATATCAGGTTGCGAGCCCGTATCTCAGGGACTTCTACTGCCTACTACCCGAATCGTGATATTGCAGTCTCATCGCGTCTCCAACACAGCCCGTATCCTCCCACCCACGAAACCCATACCTATCCCGAACAGTTTCGGGGACGACACCGAAGAAGATACGTCGAATGAACAATTCTACTCTGCCGCAGAGGATCGGACTCAGTCCCAAACTACAACACCGCCCGACGGAGAGTCAACAGACAATTTGGACTCCGACCTCTCAGGCACAGACGCTGGAGATCTTTCGGACGACTGTGAGGATATTATATCTCTCAATGCTCCCCTGCTACCGCCACAGTCCTCTGGTGTTCTATCCTCCTTTTCATCTGCGACTCCCCGCCCCGGTAACTATCACACCAATGGCATAGCAACTCCAGGCTCTGTCTTCTCCAGCTTCACCGCCACAACCGCACGCGGACCTTCTTCTTCTTCTTCTTCGAAAGGTCGAGTTTTCAAGGCGCAAGGCCTACTTCAGTCCATTCCAGACGAGTTGGTACACCCGAAACCGGGCCTCGAAGATGACGAGGAAGCACGAATTTTTGTTGACACTAACACTCTAGTCAAAGTTGGCTGCTTCTCTGGGGACTGGGTTAAGATCGAGGCATCCGCCGAACCATCTAACAATCCTCTTTGGACACTTGGCGCATTTGGTGGTGCGAACGAAGACCAGGCAGAATGGCGCCCGGCTCGAATATTCGGTCTGCCTGAAAGCATGACGAAAAAGGTCGCACGATATCCGGTCAACAAGCTGGAAAACCACGATAGAAGATCGAGCTTTTCCGCATTTCCTCCGACCAACATCTCCTCTCAAGCCTATCTCTCCCCCATAACCTTGGCCAATCTCGGCAGTCCCTCCCATCTCCGCATCACTCCACTCGCAACTCACTCTCAATCACATCTACCAAGGAACGTCATTCCGAAACCTCGCCTTACTAGCTCCTCTTTGCCTCCTTTTGCGAAAGAAGTTACGCTGTTGAAGCTCACGACTCCTCTGTCCTCGGACCGACTTCTCCAACCAAGTTTGTTTGCCGCACTCAAGGAGCATTTTGAGCAAAAGAGACGTGTTGTCAAGACAGGGGATTTAATTGGCGTAACAATCGACGAATCCCTTGGACGAGCCACATTTCATTCCGTCGTAACAGAAGACGACATTGGCGAGGACGAACTCATTTCACAGTCAAGGAAGCCTAAGTGGGGAGATAACTCAAGCAAAGTGGACTTGAAGTCGAAAGCCGTAGCCTGGTTCAAGATTGGGACCGTGGTCGCAGCATCTCGCACTGAACCTCGAGATGGCGAAGAGAGTGATCCTTGGGGTGGCATTGTCGCAATCGATGCTTCCAGTACGAAGATCAACATGAATGGTAGTGAACAAGGCAAGGTGCCAGCATCAACTAGCAGTGCCTGGCAGTACTATCTTGGCGCAAAACCCGCACCTGTAGGATCGGCTTCTCGCACATCTGCCCTCGACGAAATACCGAAACAATACATATCTCCACTCCGCCGACGGTTGCGAGAACTAATATCTGCCGCTACAAGCCCTAGAGCCATACATCTTGGCTTGCCGCCGATTGCTGTGCTGATCACCTCAACTCAGCGCGGAATTGGAAAATCTACAGTTGCAGAATATGCTTGTGCGGACTTGGGCTTGCACTCATTCCTTATCGATGCCTTTGATATTCTGACCGAAGGGGGGTCGGGTGGTGGCGATGTCAAAACCGAAGGTTTCCTTAAAGCAAGAGCTGAGCGAGCACTTTGGTGTGGGCCGGAACATACCGCCCTGTTGGTTAAACATATTGATGCTCTTGACGCTGACCGCATGGTCACAGCGCTCAAGGAGATCTTGGCCGATTGCCGTGTCCTGATTGCGACCACCACCGACATTGATAAGGTGCCTGAAGGTATCAGAGGGTTGTTCACACATGAGATCGAGATGACAGCTCCAGACGAAGGAGAGCGCGAAGGTATTCTGCGAACGATTGTCGACGATGTCGGAATACGTATCTCTCCTGAAGTGGATCTTGGTAACGTCGCCGTCAAAACAGCTGCCCTCGTCGCTGGTGATCTAGTTGATGTGGTGGATCGAGCACTTGTCGCAAAACGTACCCGTCTCGAAGCACTGGCCGCATCGGCATCTAAGTCGTCCGCCTCTTATCAAAATGTCACGATAAGGGATCTGGAGGTAGCTGGAGGTTATTTCAGCAGTAGTTTGGCTAAGGCCGATTTAGACGCTGCAGTGGAAGCTGCCCGCAAAAATTTTGCAGATGCAATCGGCGCCCCTAAGATCCCGAATGTTAGTTGGTCGGACGTGGGTGGTCTCTCACACGTCAAAGACGCCGTCATGGAAACCATACAGTTGCCCTTATCACGCCCGGAGCTCTTCGCTAAGGGAATGAAAAAACGAAGCGGTATTCTGTTCTATGGTCCTCCTGGAACAGGGAAAACCCTCCTTGCAAAGGCCATAGCCACCGAGTTCTCACTTAACTTCTTTAGTGTGAAAGGTCCCGAACTTCTGAATATGTACATCGGAGAATCAGAAGCAAACGTACGCCGTGTTTTCCAGCGCGCACGAGACGCTCGCCCGTGCGTTGTTTTCTTCGACGAATTGGACTCCGTTGCACCAAAGCGTGGTAATCAAGGCGATAGTGGGGGTGTCATGGATCGCATCGTCAGTCAGTTGCTGGCGGAGCTTGATGGAATGAGCGACGGTGGCGAAGGGGTCTTCGTCATTGGCGCAACGAACAGACCTGATCTCCTAGATCAAGCTCTCTTGCGCCCTGGTCGTTTCGATAAGATGCTCTATCTGGGCGTTTCGGATACTCATGACAAACAGCAGACCATTCTGGAGGCATTGACTAGAAAGTATAGTCCTCACTTTCATCGATATGCTGCCAGACTCAAACTGACAAATTTTTTAGATTCACACTACATCCCCACGTATCGCTACAGCGCGTTGCTTCGAGGCTTCCATTCACTTATACGGGTGCCGATATGTATGCATTGTGCTCAGACGCGATGCTAAAAGCAATCACTAGGCAAGCTAACGCAGTGGATGAAAAAGTCAAAGTCACCAACGCAACTCGCGACCACCCAATATCCATCGCTTACTATTTCGATCATCTAGCATCAGAAGAAGATACGGCCGTTATGGTCACTGAAGAAGATTTTATTGAGGCAAATAGAGAGCTTGTGCCTAGTGTAAGCGCCGACGAACTTCAACACTATCAGCGCGTGCGTAGAGCTTTTGAGGGAACGGGGAAGAAAGAGGAGCAGAAAACGAAGCTTTTACCAAGGGTGGATTTGACTTCGAACAAGGGAAAGGGAAAAAACAACTCTCCAGACATATTACAGGGCATGGGTGGCTCTATCAACGGTGCACAACACGACGAAGACGACGACTACATCATTCGAACCGGTTCTTTAGACATCAACAAATCGGCCGACAGTGAAACTGCTCAGGGGAAAGGAAAAGGCAAAGCACCACTCAATCATAGCAAAGGAAAAAACAGCGTTGATATTGCAGAAGGTGGATTTGGCGATGCGGTGGACGACGAGGAGCTATATGCTTAGCCTTTAATAGCTGTATTCATGTATTACTACGTTAGCTTACGCTACACCATCAAGTAAACGATTTTAAGTAGAGTCTATATATTAGTTCACTCTTCTATACCTTATTTCTCCAACAATAATCAAAATATCTAATGTTGAAACAAGAGAAAACAGTTGAATCTGTTCAGAATAGATGCTACTTGCTAGGTTGTTATTTCATAACGATGTTACTAGATTTATACAATAACAAGGCAAGCCTGTCCTTCAATCTCAAAACCCCCTGTAGATTCAAGGAATGAGTGATCGGGCCGACTTTTTGTGCTTGACCTGTGGTGGTGGAGTAACTAACCCAGCTGCACTGTGTGGTGAATTGCCTGAGTTGAACTTCCACGTAGGTCGATCTCTTTCCCATTTTTCCGCATTGCTTTCCTCCTGGAATGCTCTCCGCTTATTGGTTTTTCGTTGGTGCCAGGCCAGGGAAAGGTACACAATGATGAACACTGCAAGAACGACTCCAACCACGACACCAGCGAGTGCTCCTTTGCTCAGTTTTGTATTGATGCAGTACCTGCGTCCGGCCTTACACTTTTTCCTAGCCCGCGCAACAAGAGTGATGTATTCATCAAAACTTGGCAAGAGTTAGCAGTTGTAGAGTGATTAGATGGAGAGGACGGATAATGTATACTTCGCATTGCGAACTGTAGTGGAAACTGCGGGCATATGTTTGTGCGTTCGTCAAATGATATTATAATTTGCAATAATCAATTAGCTGGTGGTTTCTAGGCCTCAAGTGCTTGCTGCGAAGTTGAGCTCTCAGAATATGCGCTTTAGAGCAACCACTAGGGCGTGAGCGTAATACACATATTATAGTTCTCTGTGCCTCCTTTGCCATAAACCGTGCCTCAACGTAGACTGCTGCATCACGTCACTGGTTACAAAGGTGGCACAGTTTGGCATGGGATTCGTGGATACCTAGACATTGATGTTGGCCATGCACGAGATTAGGCGGGTGATATTGGATGTCTAGATATTCCTTTCAGTAATTTTTCTGGACGTATGAGAAGCCCATACATATAGAGGGATAGCATAATATGTGGTCCTAAGCTCGCATATCTTATATCTCCTTCGTACTGCAGGGTAACAATCTGACGTCAGCCAAGGCGGGTTTTCTCCTCAGCATCAACCTTGGAGCCTAGCTGGATACCTCCCCCCTTCTTGAATGAATTCTCCCGGCAGTCGTTCTAGGTGCTGTAGACGCACACGTGACGCATTAGCTAATACATATTCTAGCGTTACATGGTCCCGAGTCATATTAGAGCTTACCCAGGCAATAATCCAGCTTGGTAGCTGCGCATTCAAGACGCAACGCCTCCAAGACCCAATGGCACGATAATCGAACGTGTCCTGACATTATCATCTCATCAACATCTACTATCCTTCGAGTTAGTCGAGAACTAGCCCTTCGTGGATGTCCTTCAGCTCAACACTTGGCAGCCAAGCTTGGCGAGTGTCCTTTTGCCGATCCTGAACCGATCTGGTCGCCTATGAGTAGCACATAACGTCATTGGCTGCGGTGTCATTCGTGAGTTGCATATTAACAATTGCTCAACATTTGTAAAATACTTATTCTCACCTCAATTTTACAAATTCTTCAACTGTTATTCGGTTCGAAAACTTTACACTACAATAATGACCGAAGCCTGGAAAGAAAGGCAACTACTGTGGCTTGCACGTGGGCACGAAGTGCGTCGACGAGAGGTGGACTCGTCCGTGGACTTCGAGGAGTCGCCACAGCCTGGATCCTCTCAAGTGGCTCTGTTACAGATCTTCACAGACGTATTAGATGAAAAAATTACTCCAGTAACAGCAGCAAAGCAGATCTCAGGCTGGGTACTTTCAGTGCCAGATAGTGATATCTGCTACGATATATTCAACGCCTATATGAATATGATTGGCGTCTTGTTTGCAGGCGCCCGACAACTTTCATCTCGGACACACCTCAAGATCCTAGCAGATATTACAGTTGAGCTCGCCAATTTACCTAATGTGTACAACAATACAAACAGAGTTATGGATTTTGAAAGTGGTTCCGTTGTGGTTCAACCCGGGGAGAGGATCCAACTACCGTGCCAGAGTGGAGGAGCATTGTGGTCTGGGCTGCCGGATTTTGCTTTCAGTGTCAGTCTCGATCTCCATGGGGGGCCTAGAAGCCTCATCCAAATCTTTGAGCCTGGCCGTGACGACGAGCAGCAAAAATATCGCCAATCCGAAGACATGTACACGAACATCAACACATTTGCTGCTCTGATAGCGCAACAGCACCCCCCACAAGGCTCTCAATTGTGTAGTTGTCTCTACTCTGCTTTTGCAGTGTTCGCTTTCTTGGAACACGGACCTGATACGGCTCGAGGACGATTCCCACACCTCGTAGTTCGAGCAGCGGTTACCTGGCTCATCATCGCAGGCGAAGAATTAATAGATTTAGGGTCGCCTCCCACCAAGCAAGACTATATTTCTGGCAGTTTATGGGCGGCTGAGGGTGGTACCAATACAGTGGATGTCAAGCGATTACGGTTCTGGAAAGAGAGGTTTCGACAGCTCCGGGAATCTGGAGGACTTTTGAGCCAAGAGGCTGTGGATGCCACGGATGACGTTATGGCAGTCCTTGATAGGTTGATAGATCGTTATACAAAGTTAAAATAGCTCTCGGGGGAAATATAGCGGGCGAAATTGAGTCTATATGGTCAAAATCCGATTCAAGCTCAAACGAAGAGGCTCTCCGCGAAATTTATGATCTTGTAAGAGTTAGCCTAGACGTGAAGGAAGAGAAACGCTACAGCGATGCTGCCATCATGAGGAAAGCAGCATTGTGGACCCCTATGAGCGAAGTCATCGAGTACTTTCTAGGCCCAGATCGTAAGAGCCGGCTTCTTTCAGCACATCCCTATGCAATGGAGTTTTCCCGGATGGAAAGAATAAGAAGCACGGTTCCCGGTGCAATCGAAAGCTAATCTCGATAAAGATGTTTGTGTAATTCAAAGGCCGTTGGACAGCCTTACAAAGGGACGCAAATTTACAGTCACTAATCTCGAACACTGGGTTGTTGATACGGGAGGCTCCTTTCCACTCACACTACGGCCCGACAGGATAACTATAAGTGCTGAACGATCGGAATTGAAGTTGTAGTAGATTATTAGCCTGTTAGATAAACTTCCAACGCGCTGGATGTTGGACCCTACTAAATCTTTTGATGTAAAATTTTGTCCAACGGTCTATCGTGTTAGAAAAACAGAAGCCCCTAATTAGTGTAGAAAAGCGTGTGTTTTATATTTTTAAAATACTCTAACGCAGGGCAAATATGCAGTGCTTGCTAGAGTTTTGCTGAACACTAGAGCATTTGATACAGCGCTAGATCTAGCGCTGGAATATGGGAAGTTTACTGAACAGGTTACTAGTGTGAAGTTTGAAAAACGCTAAGCAGTATCCGCCTGTATCGTAGGCTGTAATCATGGTGGCCCGATTCATGGTAGTGTAGTAAGCGTTGGAGTCGTTGGAGTCGTTGGAGTTGTTTCACAAGGATGCGCTTGACAGTAGCGTGTTTAGCTACTGCTATACATAGCTTTTGATAGTATAGCTTTTGATACTAAGTCAGACTAGTTGAACCTTCTACTTACTACCTATTATATAAGTAGAAAAAAGAGTAGAGTAAATTAAGTAGCTGCTGTAGTAGCGTAGCTAGCTACCAAGCGTATCAACAGTAATAGTTACCTACTATCAAAGGCCATGCTGCTATAGCATTAACAACTCTATCAAGAAACAAGGCCATTAATGCTTGAGAGTCCAGTTCTCTGTAATTTCTTCGGTAGGAGTGGCTGGATGACGCGAAGCCAAACCGTGTCGTAAAGTCTCGACCTGTTAGCACAACGTTCTTTGAACATGTTGAATGTAAACTTACGAGGCCCCGCCATCTGAGGCTTTACTTCCGGGCTCTAAACTACCCCAGGAGTGCCCATCTGAACAACACGGACTATTGGACCCCCAGAAGGGACCTGCTGCCCATGCTGCCCAGCCAATATACTGACATGCTGTTAGTATTCGTTCTTAAGGTCAACTATTTTTGTAGAAGAAAACTTTCGACATACTTCGCTGTTCCTTGCCACGTATGTAAGCATATCGTTAACATAGCCCGCACACTGAGTGCCATTCGCCGCCCCCCATTCTGTTACCATAGCTTTTAATTTGTATTTTTTCAACCATGCTGTTAATGGCGCATACACAACTGGTGCAGAAATCGTACACACGTTTGAGCCACCTTCCTCAAAATACTGATGGACATCAATCGCTTCAAACTTGTAAGTTTTCTTAAACAGGAGTACAGCTTACACTGGACATACCTGTGTTGTTGAGGGTATCTTGTAGCTTGTACATTACAGAACTAGACGATGGTGAGTTCCCTTCCCAGTCTTCTGTCCAATGTCTTGCTCCTGACCAGGCATTACCTGGGGCGAGAATGCTGCATATCAATCAGCTAGAATGCTCAATATGCCATTGTAGGATTCCTACAGCTGCTTAGCACCCGTCTTCCGGATGCCATCAATGGCAGCCTGGTTGTTGGCAAATATGAGATTGGTGTCCATGGAATGTGGCTTGTCTCTCATTAATACCAAGAATCATATTTCAGATCCAGATTAATTCACCTCGTTCATCAATCCGAAAATTACTTTTTCATTATCCTTGAACCTATGAGAGAGTTCGTTCCAGAAATCACCAAATTGGGCAGTGGTAGCTGCCGTGGGATCAGAGCTATTGCCAATGACACTTCCGCTGTATGGCTGCTGGGAAGGGTTGTTATAACGCATATAGTTGTGCGGATCTAGAATGCAGTATGCACCCTTGGTGACGGTGATGTAATTTACTGCATCCGCAAAATGTCCGTAATACTCGAAAAATCAGTCAATATTCCACAAACGTAATTTGAACACATACAGTCTCGTCAAATTTAGCACCAAGCCCGGTGCTCGGCGGGCACATTCGCTCGAGCAGGAATGCGAGACGGAACAAATTAATCTGTATGCGTTTGTTAGTCAAAAGTCTCCATAATGTTATTACTATCCTACTTTATTTTTGTCAATGTACACATCGACTCCAGGCTTACTAATAAAAGCGTACTCTTTTCCGAATATCCCGGGTAAACCAGTGGTGGGATCTGCCGTCTGGCCTTTTGTCTTTATCAGGATCTGCTTCAAGTTTTTGAGGTTTTGTCTTACTCCATACGCCAAACTCCCCGCCACTCTCAGCAACCCCAGCATACAGAATTGTAGCTGCTGCTTCCAGAACAAGCAATGCCAACACAATCAGACCTATGCCCAGCATATTTCAAAAGAAGAACTACTCAGTAGATTGCTAGATGAAGTTTTAAGCAGTTGATGGTGTTTTTCTAGCTGAGTACAAAGTAACAAAACTCCTATCGGAGTGCCAAAGACATCCTTATTATACTTCACTGCAGTCGATGACTAGCTAAAAGGGCCGATTGCGAAAGTTCAGCTACATGGGATCATTATTAAAATTAAATCTAAAAGGTTGCGTCTTCTAATGGTTTGAAAGTCGCAGTATTTATAATTACTTAAATCTACGGAAAAACTAGGCCGATACTATAGCCGGTACTATGCGGTTGGGTACAGGCTTGAAGAATGATGCTTAGACTGCGGGGAAAGCAGGGTTGCAAATTTAGGTAATCTTAGGTTAGTAAGCTTAGGCAACTTAATTTCTATGCACTCTTAGTTCTTATGTACTTGCTTTATAAACTACTTTTTAAGACTGTAAAATTTCCTGTTCTATTGCTAAGCCGAGCGATTCTGTTGTACCATATGCGTCACCCATATCCGGCGTAATCACATTTGGTTCTTCTCTAGCTAACACAGTTTCAATCGCTTTCAACATTGCCGCCGCGGCGTCCTTGAATCCAAAATGGTTCAGCAACATCTGACCGGCCCATATCATGCCTACTGGATTGGCTAGTCCCTTGCCAGCGATATCTGGGGCACTGCCGTGCACGGGCTCAAAAAGGCTAGGAAACTTCCCCTCAGGATTAATATTGGCAGAAGGCGCAATACCAATGGTTCCAGTACACGCAGGACCTAGGTCGCTCAAAATGTCTCCAAATAGATTACTTCCAACAACGACGTCGAATTGTTCCGGGCGGAGAACAAGCCAGGCCGTCAAAATATCGATGTGAAATTTGTCAATCTTCAATTCCGAGAAGTCTCCTTCTTTCACCAACGTCTGCAACCTCTCGTCCCAGTATGGCATGGTTATGCTGATTCCGTTGCTCTTTGTTGCGCTTGTTAGATGTTTCTTTGGTCGGCTTTTCGCGAGCTCAAGGGCGTACTTTAGCACTCGATCTACGCCGATGCGCGTCATGACAGTTTCTTGCACCACGATCTCTCGATCCGTTCCTTCAAACATCTTTCCACCGATGGAGCTGTACTCGCCTTCGGTATTCTCTCGTACAACCCAAAAGTCGATATCTCCTGCAACTTTATTGGCGAGTGGAGTCTTCACCCCAGGCATCAAGCGACAAGGACGGAGACTAATGTACTGGTCGAATTCGCGGCGAAATTTAAGCAAGCTCCCCCAGAGCGAGACATGATCGGGAACCAGATTAGGCATGCCTACAGCACCGAAATAGATCGCGTCGAAACCCGAGAGTAAATCTTTCCAGTTTGCAGGAAGCATGTCCCCATACTTTAGATAATAATCGCAGCTAGCGAAATCGAATTCCGTAAATTCCAGAGAGAGGCCGTATTTCGAGGCGGCGGCTTTGAGACACCGTACGCCAATCGGCATGACTTCTATTCCGATACCATCACCGGGTATCACGGCGATTTTGAGCGTGTGCGAGGACATGATGGGTAAGTATGGAAACTTCCAACGTTACAAAGGTTCTGGCGAGGCAAGTACAAAAGATATTGATCAGGGAAGCGATCTGAAGTGTTTGAATTGCATTCAGAATAAGTCCAGGCAGGACTACGATCCTAAATGACATTGGCGAGGACCTACGACACACAAAGCTAAGCCATGCAAGCAACGCTGGGTAATATTTCTACCGCAAAATATGCGCACGCATTCGGTTGGAATTCAACCGCACAGCGCAAGTGGCAAACAATCATACCTCGGCTTCGAAAGAGAAGACGGCAATTAGTCGCGGCGATTCCTAGAAATGCGCGCTAAAAAGAGTTCATAGCATCTGTGCGGCTAAACTATCAGATCGGGACCATTAGTATGGACATAGTGATGGGGTGTGAGGTTCGATCAACTTATAAAGACGTGACGGGACGACTGGAACAATGTAAATTAATTGAACCAAACCTGAGCATACTCACCCCTTTTCCTACCTTACGAGCTCCGCATTGAATCACACAGACATCATGGTCAACGTCGCAGTACTTGGAGCTTCTGGGCAGATCGGTCAGCCACTTAGCTTACTACTCAAATCGGTGCGTATTATATTCTCCACATTGAACCAACCTCTTCCCAACGCTGATAAGTAACTTGCAGTCCCTCATGGTTACTGAATTAAGACTATACGATGTCGTGCACTCTATCGGCGTTGCTACGGACTTGAATCACATCGATACTCCCGCTACAGTGAGCGGATATTTACCCGCGGACAATGGGTTAGAGAAAGCACTCACTGGGGCCGAGTTGGTCGTCATACCAGCAGGTAAACTTGAATACATGGCTCAGCTTCAAGGACTAGCGCTAATTTTACTAGGTATTGCACGTAAACCGGGTATGACCCGTGATGGTAACTGACCACTTTGTGCAATCACCTACATTTCGAGCGCTGACCCTCTTTAATGCAGATCTGTTCAAGACTAATGCCAGTGTCATCTCCGATCTTCTTTCGAGCGTTGCCAAACATTGTCCCACTGCGTTCGTTTGTATTATTACCAACCCTGTCAACAGTACAGTACCCATTGCTGTTGAGGTACTTAAGAGGGCTGGGGTTTTCAACCCGCGCAAGGTTTTTGGAGTTACTACCCTTGACGTTGTGCGTGCATCTACGTTTGTCGCCCACGTACTTGGAGAGCAAGACCCTCAGAAGTTTAAGGTGCCTGTTGTTGGTGGGCACTCTGGCGCTACGATACTACCATTGTTCAGCCAGAGTCGGCCACCCATAACCCTAAAGAAGGAGCAATTAGACGCAATAACCCATCGTGAGTCAGATAGTCTATTTCTCGTCAAACTCTTTGACTAATTATGACACGATAGGTGTTCAATTTGGTGGAGACGAGATTGTAAAGTCGAAGGCAGGCGCTGGCTCGGCCACTACATGTATGGCGTACGCTGGGTTTCGGTAAGTCAGACATCGATAGATCAGTGAGATCCAATCAGAACAAACGAGCACTGACCTGCGCCCAGTTTTGTTCAATCTATCATAAAGGCAGTTCAAGGCGAGAGTGGGATTATAGAACCTGCCTATGTCTACCTTCCTGGTGTGCCTGGTGGGGATCAAATAGCGAGGACCCTGGGAGTGGACTATTTCGCAGTGCCAATAGAGCTCAGCAGTGTCGGTGCAAACAAAGCATTCGAGATCGGAAAATTGTCGGAATACGAAGAAGGTCTTCTAAAAGTGGCAATTGAAGAGCTGAAAGGAAATGTTGCCAAGGGGGAATGTTTCATCAGGGGAGGCGGAGCATAATTTCATCGTTAGGTGGGCAGTGAGTTGGTTGTGCGCAGCTATGTAGCTTTAGGAGAGCAAGTGTGTAAGATATTTTGAAACACATGCTGGATGTCGGTTGATGTAAAATAGTGTCACAAGGAGAATTTCAATCCCCAAGCGGTATGAGCCCTCCGATATCTTCGGTTAGATCGAAGAGAGAACCCCACGCAGCGCCATCAAATACATCATGAAATGTAGAAGGTTCTGAGTCCTGCACGGGTATATGGACCAAATTGTTCCCAAAATTGCTCGAGTGATGGTGAAAGCCCAAATTACTGGGGTTACGGTGCTGCATGGTAAAACTTGGACAGTGAGATTCACAGATAATTTCTCCTTCCACTGGTTGAAGTCCCATGTCTGTGGATAGAAATTGATCGTTATTCTGGGTGGACAAAATGGCGTTGTCGTACTGTGCATTAAAATCCTGTTGGTGATTTATTGGCTTAAACCTCAGTGGTGTGTGGTGAGGAGAATGTCTTGACATTCTTTTTCTCTGTCGGGTGTCAAGGTTGTTACTTCCCACGCAATTCTCGTCGCAGACATCGCACCTTTGTGGCCGTTTTCCAGGGCGAGAGTGCTGGCGTTCCTCTACATGTGTTTCATGGTTTCCCGTAGACATTATTGGTGGTTCAGGGTTCTGGATGCTGTCCAAGAGCATTTCCAATACCGCTTCACAGTTTTGAGCCATTCGCCACCTTTTTTTCATGACTTTAAGAACCTTAAGTGAGGAGATAATATCACTATTATAATCAGCTGTTTGGCCAGACAGGTATCCGGTCAGACAACGTACCAAACGGACCTTGACACTTGCTGAAGTTTTAGTTGGCAGGTGAACGCCATGACTAGACCACCCATCCAGACAGCATTCATTGACCCTGGCCAAAAAATTGATCCTCCAGAATTCAGGTGTGACTCCAGTAATCGAATGATGGATCTCGCTGCTCCAATACAAATTTGTGCGGCATGATTAAACTCAGCAGAAGCTGGATTCAATGAAAGCGATGGTCGATTAACAAGAAGCAGCAACTGTTGCTGTGCAACCCGGAGAAACACATCTCGGTTGAGAGAAGTCAAATCTGTACTATCCGTTTCAGAATGACATGGGTAAGAAGGTAGATCGTTACCCCATGCATCGATATCTGCTTTAAGGAAGAGTACATGCTGCCGATCCGCTGAACGTGCATGTATAGACTTATGAAATAATTCCATCATACGCCCCGTCAATTGCGAGCATTTCACAAATTGTGGTTGGGCTGTTTGGTTGTCCCGGCGTTGCCGCGAAACATGCTCCACGTCAGCTGTAACACTACCTGCTGCGGGGCCCCGCTCTTGGTTATTATGGCGAAAATGACTACCCGTTTGACCTGCTTCGGGACTACTTTGATCCTGATGCAGGGAAATATGTGTTCTGCTTGGATGGTTTGCTGGTAAATGTAAAACTGTTTCTTCCGGAGATGTGCCCAAGTCCGCTTTGTTGGAAGTGGGTACCGGTTCATGGAGGTCCAGTTCGCCTGGTTCGCAGACATCGAAATCTGAATCTTGGTAGCCAAGAGGATGGCCAAGGGTCTGACATACGTAGCGGTCAAGGCAATATGCACTCCAAAAAATTCTTTTCCTAATGTCGCGATCATCGGTCTTTAGGTTGGTGTAGCGGACTGGACAGCGGTGCAGACCTGACTTGAACATGGACCGTATGACCATACCGCCGACTGTTGATGCCGAGCGAAAGTCCATGATTGCGACAAGATATAGTTGTGCAGCAAGAAGTGCCTGCAAAGAGGCCAAGTCGCTTCGGAGCGACACAGCGCCTAGTGCGAGCATGAGCTGTTCCACAGAATGACCTTGAGGTTTTTCGGATAAAATGAGATCTGGTGTGTCGAGCTTAGCAATGTTGAAGAGACATTGAAAGATGATTGCAGTACTCAGTGACTTCGGCTTCTTTCCCCCTCCTGTCACATATATCTCCTCTATATCTTTTAGACAGGTAGGTCCATGTAGGAACGGAAACAGCGGGTGCCAGGTTTGGAAATACGTGACTAGGAGCTCTTTAGCAATCGCGTGGGTTGGTAATTCCCCGAAATCATTAAGGGCGCTTCGGGTCCATGATGCGTCTGTATTTTGGGTGGTTTCTGTTGATTCTGTCGTCATTGTCCTTCCATTCGACGACAATTGACTTGAGCGCGTTTCTGTCCCAATAATGCAGTCTTCGGGTGAGGGTAAATTAGCGAAAGTTGAGCTAGCATCACCCTCATTTCTTGATATTTGATTTCGCCTTGAATTCGCGGCCGCCTGAGCAAACGCACGTCTAACAGTATTGATGAAAAAAACGCCCGAGGAACTCCCCACAAACACGCTCTCGCCGTTAGGATGAGCACGCAAAGTGCCAATCTCGTTATGTATATGCATGGGCTGCTCAAGACAAGTTACCGGAAGGAGTGTAGAGGATGCAGTGCGCCCGGCAATGGGCTATTCTGTTGCGATGTTGGAGCTTGATGCATAATACCAGCTCTGACGAATAATTCATAGTGGGTGTGCAGTTGGTTCGACTATTGTTTCCCCGCAAATGTTCCAGAACGGTCGAACAAACCGGAGGTTATTGATTAGTAAGGCGGCAAATCATTTAGCCCCGCTAGGCAAGATACAGGCACGACAAGATCATGCTCACATACTAGGTAGTAGAGTCCGAATTGTTCCTACGTACACATCCGGTCTACCTGCGATCAACACCTGCTCGTGCGAAGTACAGTATTGGAGCATCTGAACCTCGCACCCGCGAGGCTTCTTCCCATACATGTTTCCGACTGTTGCAACTTCAGAGCCCTCACCCTACACTGCTCCAAGGCTTGCAAGGGAGAATATCACGTCTCCGCACTAATAAACGTAGAACAGCACTGCCTCGCTGTTGCTTTGACGCATCTGGCGGTTCTTTTGTACTAAGATGAGTTTCATTCCCCATGCGGCAATCATACAGGCTAGAGAAAATCCAGCACTGGAACCCATAGCGAGGGCGTACCGTGGCTCGTCGGATTTTGGCCATAGGTACTAGGCTTCTGTTAGCAGAGATCATGTATGACAGAGCAGAAGTATACAGTACCGGAGTCCATATGAAGCTGACGTTTGCAATGGAGTTGACGATAGCATATGCGGATGCCTTCTTCTCCTGAGTCTGTCCACACGTACTTCCAAGCCACCCAAGAATGATACTGTTCACTCCATATGTTCCGATGGTGAAAACAAACATCGCGAAATACCTCACTGCAGTATTCAGCGTTGCGCAACCGACAACAAACCCAGTGATGGCAATCAGTTTCGATATCGTGATATGCCATGTCCTTTCGTTAAATCGTCCAGAGGAAATAGACCAAGCAATAGAAATTGCTCCTGCGATCAAGTATGGAGGACAAGTGAGAACTAGCGTGATAGTTGTGTTAAATCCCAAAGTCCTAGGTAGTTTTGGTCAGATCTTCGCCCAATTAAGTAAGGTGACACTTACTCCACCACAGTTGGAAAGAAGTTTTTGAACCCATTGGCAGCAAGATGCATGTGCTGCATGAACGCAAATATCCAGACTCGGTAGTCAGATATAGCTTCTTTAAGTCCAGAAAATGTGGAAGACTTTTCCCGTTTTCCCACTATGTCTCTAGTAACTCGCTCATGAGCGAGTTTTCGTTCTTCAGGAGTGAGCCATCTTGTGGAAAGGGGTTCATCAGGAAGAGTAAACGCTGCTCCGATGGCGACCACGAACGTTACAACGCCTTGAAGAATGAAGAGCCAAGAATAGATGTTAGCCTATGTTTGTGATAGGACGTGTACTGTCTCGTACCATTGCCAACCTTTGATACCAGCCACTGTATCGAGGCCATGGAAAATACCTGCCGCGATCAAGCCTGCAAAAGCTGTGGCCAAAATGTTGCCAGTATAAAGTATCGAAATTCTCGTTGCGACTTCTTTGCGCGTGTAAAAGGTGGACAACAAGTATAAGGCCCCAGGATAGTAAGGCGCCTCCGTTATCCCTAGGAAGAATCGGGTGAGCAAAAGGCCATGGTAATCTTTTGCCAACGCTGTCAAAGCTGACACAATTGCCCATACTGCCATCCAGAATGAAAGGTAAAGGGATGGGCGCACACGTGTGAGTATCATGTTTGACGGAATCTGGCCAATGATGTACCCAACGAACAGAATTGAAACACATGTTTGGTATTCAGTTCCTTTGAGATTCTATGGCCGAGAGGCTAGTCAGTATTCGACTTTTGAGAATAATATACAGAACATGCACCCACCAGATCTTTTTCTAAGCGATTAAGGCGTGCTAGAGCGATTGCGTTTCTGTCCAGATAGTCTATCGACCATATGTCAGTCTATCCATATCGTTTGAAAAACGGATAATACCCCAAACATACTTAACCAGAACATCAACCAGAGGGTGGGCTATGAAAAATTAGCAAATGGATAGCTGTTATTGGAGATTCTCACCATAATCCACAGGTCTAATTTCTTAACCAACTTGATCTCAGCGGTAGATTTCTTCATAACAGCGCCAGAATAATCTACTTCTTGGGTATCGGATCGAAGAGCTTCGGTTTTGGAGATACTCTGAATAGTGCCTACATCTTCCAGTTGCTCACAGGTAGAATTTTTCGACATAATCAAGGCAAGGCGAATTTTGGAATATAGTGATGAGATTAACGAGGGGAGTGCTGGATGAGAAGTTAGAGTTGACACTGACCGGCCGCTATCTTTATACTACACCACTGGTATAGAAAGTCACTCGGGCTACCCCGCATTCTCAAGCTTCTCCGCATGCACCCCGCAAGTGTCAGGTCTAAAACTGAGTAGAGGCAGACTATAGTGTATCGCAGTTGAAAAGAGGCTGATCTGTTACCCCGAAAGTCTTCTCGTATAAGCATCATTAACTGGAGAGAACAATTCTGGGGTATTTACCCGCCCCTAAAACATAATGTATGTCATCGACTGAATCTTTATCGGCTAGGCTTCAACTCTAGCAGACCTTGGGGTGAGTTCATGTAACCGACTCCTTTATGCCAAAGGATGTATGTCAAGTTCAGAGAATTGAGTTCACTAAGCAATACTACATCATAAGCCGATGCGTCATATTGAATAAGAACAGACAACAAGTTTGGCTAATTGCGCATACATCTTCGCTCAAGCAACGAGCTCTTAGATGGAACAGGAGACATAGTGGTATCTGATTGGTTGAAGCGTTTGCACGTGCACTAGCACTAACGGCAGAACATTCTACCGGCACGGAACCAAAAGGGTTGAAGCTGCTGGAGTACTGACCCTTGCTCTCAGACAAATTGTACCGGCAACCGCAAGATTATTTTACCACATCGTAACCTTTTCCTCGCTGTATAGCGTCGTTCCAAAGCCTATCGCTGGCCGTGTTTGAGTTGTCGGATGGCTAGTGAGTCGGTAGATAGGACTACGAGAGCAAGCGCGGCTTGCGCTGCATGCCGTGCAAAGAAGCATCGGGTATGCTGCTTTTTGCAAATGCTGGAAGTGCCATCGCTAAGATATATATATTCAGTGCAGTGGTGAGAGGTAGGATCCGAATTTATGAATAGTGTGTTTGAACTTCTATTGATTTTTCTCCGAAGGCCAGAATGTGCGCAATGCAAAGCGAGTAGCGTCCCGTGCGAATGGCCAACTCAGCAGAAGAGGTATGAATTACGTCCCGTGCGTATTTAATCTTATATTTACTATCAAGGGGTCCACCAAAGCAGTATATTCAGAGCCTAGAAGCCCGTCTTTCACAAACAGAAACCGCCCTTCTTGCACTTCTGTCCCATGTTTCTACTGAACGACTCGACGTCACGTTTGACGGGGCGCTGCTTGACCGTGGGATAGACCATAACTCTGCAGTTCCATCTACAATCTTAAAGCAGAGCGCCCATTGGAAAGAATTCCCGCTAGACTCGTTGGACGCGATTCGACGTTGGTATAAATACAAAACCTCACCAATCTTGGGTGATCTCCCTAGAACAGGCTTGACAGAAAGCGAGACCATACTTTCACAAGATGATATATCAGGCCCAATACCATCAGACGGCTCGTCGCTAGTCCCCAACGCTCAGAGCGAGGATCCATATCCGCCTAGATGGGAAACGGGATTGCAAGCAATTGAAAACGAACTCTCGACAAGTCAGGCACTGCAATTTATAGCGGAAGAGGAGAACGCCATAAGAACAGGCGCTATTTCTGATACTACTTTTGCTCTGCCAGCACATGAATTTGAAGAGGACTATGTCATGCGAACAAGTGATAGTGTTGGTGAACCACAAGCTAGATCTGGAGAGTCGGAAAAAGGAACTCAAGAAAGAACGAGCGTTCTCAATTTGTCTGCACAGTTTAAAAATGATTATATATGGTAGTTCAAAACAATGTATTTGCTTCTAGATTCATTTCGTTGTCAATCTATTACTGTAAGTTTAACAACGCCATATATCAAATAACGAAGTGGTTTGGAGAATCCAAGTATGAGAGATGTTATTAGAAAATTAAGTTCTGAGTACATCTATTGTCATCTAGCATACTCAAATCGCTGCCGATACGAAGACTACACAGAGAGCATCATTATCCAGCGTTAAAGTTAGCGACTTTCATCGTAATATTTGTACTACGCTTGTGTCTCGGACTGTTCACTCACTACTCAATTCTGGTCTACTTTAAGGATACAATTTTCATTAACAAACCTGTTCATGACTTGGGCGGCTATTTACATGCATATTTTGCCACCCATAGCTTCTACGCTGTGTCTATTCAACGCGCCATCCATTTTAATAATATGCAACACTCTCCACAATCATATTCAGATTTTAGCCAGGTACCTAGAAATAGGTAACATAGTCAATAGCAATAATACCGATCTCACTTGAAAATTTCTCTTGTCTTTTCGACACCTTGCACTTCCCAATTTAATCTTCAACACTCCACCCCATCCGCCAAACCCTATCACAGTTGCTCCGGAACAACACTCAACAATTCTTCTCCAAAAACACCCCGTCTAGCATTCTCCATTGCATGGGTTTCCATTTTCGCTAGAGTCTCCACTGTATGCGTTCCTAAATGCGGCACAAGTAATGCTTTCTTGCTCTTCAACAGCGACTCATTGATGACAGGTTCATGCTCATACACATCAAGCCCAACAGCAGCCAGTTTTCCGCTATCGAGCGCTTTCGCCATAGCAATCTCATCTATGATGGCGCCTCGTGCGGTGTTGATGATGATAGCACCGGGTTTCATGCGGGCGATTTCCGCTTCGCCAATGAGATGTACGGTGTGGGACGAGAGCGGAACGTTAACGGATAAGATGTCGCTCTGAGTAAGGAGGTGTTCGAAATCTACATACTGGGCTCCAAGGGATTGAGAGACCGATAGAGGGTTTCGATTGTGGTAGATTACTTTGAGACCGAAAGGTTCCGCTCGCGTCTTGATGGCTCGCCCGATTCGCCCCATACCTAGGATACCGAGTGTTTTGCCCTCCGGATCATGGCCGAAGGCTAGGCCTTGTTTGAAATTTCCTTCACGCAAGCTGCTGAGGGAGGGATTCAGCTGGCGTAATGTGCCAAGGAGGAGAAAGATGGCGAGGTCAGCTGTTGCGTTTGTGACGGGATCGGGTGCGTATGTAACCGTGATGTCGCGAGCAGAACAAGCGTCGATATCGATCTGATCATATCCAGCGCCGTTGTGACAGATGAACTTTAGAGACGCTGGAAGGTGGTCGATGAATTGTTTGTCGAATTTGCCTGCGACCTATGTACCGTCCAGGCATTGTATCAGTCGGAGAACAGTACAAGTTTGGAACGTCTTTGGCAGACTTACAGCTCCGCTAGCGGAAGTTCGGTAAATAGCTTGAATATTATTGTACTTTGACTTCACGTCGCTGAAGAATTTGTCTCGCGATGTACTTGTAACGACTTCTGTGTCAGCAACATTGGATAAAGCGTTGTATGCTTTATGTGCATGTTGGACTGGGTTGAAGAATAGGATACGTGGTTTTACAGCAGCCATGTCTAGATAAGTAAAGCAATAATATTCTTATGAACAAAGCCGTGAATACATCTAGCATAGCAATTCAGATAGTCGTGCGTATTTGGCTATTTTAATAAATATCCCATGCAAACTACCCTTGGTCGCTCGATTATTTAAGCGATCCGATGAATGCATTGCAACTTTGTGCTATGGTAGATTATTTAACCGCGCAGAGACTACAGAATATTACATGTTCTTAGTCTAATTACTAACGTACATGCATAGCGAGCTGCCTATTATAGGAAGCTGCCTACTATAGCAAGCTACTTATTTTTACTAAGACTTTACTAAAACTAAAACTTTTTATTACTATTAATAGTAATATAAATTACTACTAAGCTAGCTCTTTTATCTTAGTATCATAACTTTTATATATAGTATAAAATATAAAACTAATTAATTAAAATTAATTTAATAAAGATATTTAAAAATTTAAGAAAAATTTAATAGAAAATATAATATAAGAATAATTAAATAGAATATAATAATTATAAGTTATATTTCCTTTATAACGTTCTTAATATAGAGATATAAATAGAAATAGAGATAAAGATGCTATTCTATATCTTAGAGCTCATCTTTAAAGTGCTTAAATTGCTTAATATTTTTAGACCTTTTTAAATTTTTTACTAAAGAAAATTGTCTAATAGTCTAGCTTAATAAAAAAAAATAGACGCCTCTAGTAGGTGCAGAAAAGCAGGTATTTTATATTTTTAAAATACTCCAACAAAGAGTAAATTATGCAGCGCTTGATAAAGTTTTGCTAAACGCTAGAGCGTTGGATGCAGCGCTGGAACGTTGGAAGTTTATCGAACAGGCTATAATTGACTCAACTAACGCCCTGTTCTACCCCACCTCCTACATTGGTCTAAATGCTTCATTGGTGACTTCTATTGCTTTGGCGTAGTCTTCATCCAGGATAATCTCATTCTTTAACGCGTCTAATATATCCATGACATATTCTTGACAATCCATTCCGTTCTGTCGTTATCGATCGCGACTGACTCGATAGCATTGACCAATTCCTGACGATATGTCCTATAAATAAATGGATGCCACGAAGATGACTTTCTTGCAACAACGAGTACTTTTTGGGTCGACGTCCTGCACGTTCTTCTCGAAATCAGGGTGAAATCCAGTGACTACATATATGGTGAAGGTGTTGTGCCTAGTATCGCGTACAGAAGACCAGACGATTGTATTTTAGACACGTATGAACGGATTTGGGGAGGCAGACGACGATGAAATCAATCAACAATGCTTTCTAGACATACGATCCTCCCTCAAAGCCGTCACAACCGCTCCACTTGTTGTCGTGATAGTCTTTGTCAATCTCAATGAGGGCTAGCATTGGAACTGCAAGCATAACAGCAAAATTCTCATTTGCATTGCATCGTCCTTCCAAAATTAACTACTTCACATCGCAAATAACTGATTCCTAATTCATTCACTACATTGTTGCCCGGTCAGAGGTGTTAGTTAGAGTCTATCATCTCATTCCCCTGCTCAGCAACACTCCCACTTCCGCTTTCACTAACGGTTAGCCGCTGCCCTTTGGGCACTCTGAAAACCCAATACACAAAGAAAGTACACGCTACGTTGAACACTATAAATACCCAAACAATTCCAAAATAGAACCATCGATCTGAATAACTGATATTGAACCGGACAAGGAATTCAGAGACATTGCTCAAAGGGCAGTACGCGCACATATCGGTAGCCTCGCGGTTCGCCAGTGCACCGCCCGCATACCCAATATATGGGTCCAGATACCTTCCGCATGTGACATTAGCGGGTGGCATGAATTGTAGTAACTCCGTCTCAGAGCAGATGATAGGACTGCTGCCAACGCCCACAGCAATCATACCAGCGATGAGGTAGGTCAAGGGCGACACGCGATACATAAAAATCCAAAAGCCAGGGAGCGCAGCCTTAGGTACTAGGACTCCACAGAACATAAGGATTAGGTAAAAAACGAGCTGGCCAATGTTGACGGCGGTGTCTACTTGGTCGATGCCTGCGATGAGGAGGTTCGACATGGTCGACGTAAAGAGGAAGAAAAGCCACATGAACAACCACATCAGCACCGCATCTTGGTGCTCACCAGAACTGTACATGCCTATTGGAAAGTAGAACAGCACATAAGCTAGAAGCGAACCTATAGTTTGCCACACAGCCTCTGCAACAATTGCTGCGAGCAGGAAGGCCGGCCACGAGTAGGTTTTCGATTGCCTCTCGCGGGCTTCAAAGAGAAGGCGGCGTGCGGAAAACACGGGTAGGATTTGTTGCATAAGGTTGCTAAAGTTTGTAAAAAGAAGAAATATAGCGAAAAGAAGAGTCTGGAGTCCTTGTAGACTGCGCGAGGCGTTGGAACAAGAGATACTGATTATGAGCGCTGCGCCGCAGCAGAAGACTAGCTTCGCCCATAGGTACGTCGGTGTGCGCCAGTAGTCTATCATATTCCTGTTGAGAAGGGCTTTGAATTGGAATAGGAAGGGTGTTGCAAACTGTGAGGGGCCTGTGGCTGAAGAGGCTGGTGGTGGGTTTGTCGTATCAGGGACCTGTGGGTTCGACGTAGCAGCAGTGTTTGGATTCAATCGCGCAAGATGGGTTCGCACCGCTGAAAGCTCAGTAGATGCATTCCAGATTTCGGAATAGTGCGTCCCTGCATCATGGGATGTAACTTCAAAAAGCCATTCTGCTGGGTTCTCGTCCACACGACATGGTGCAGCTCCTTTTCGTTCGAAGTAGGAAATAACGGTTTGCGAATCTGGTCCGATGTCTCCAAAGTACAAGGTTTTACCTCCATTCGCAATCAGTAACAATTCGTCGAACATGCTGAAGATCACCGAAGACGGTTGGTGAATGGTACAAATCACTGCTTGTCCGTGGTGAGCCAAAGTTTGCATAAGGGAGCATATAGTCCAAGCGGTCTGACTGTCAAGCCCAGATGTTGGCTCGTCCAAGATCAAAAGTTCAGGCTTTGCAGCCAACTCCACGCCAATCGAAAGTCGTTTTCTTTGCTCAACATTCAAGCCCTGACCAGGCTCGCCCACCATGGCATCAGCAATGTCTCCAAGCTCTAACACGCGCATAATCTCTTCGACGTAGTCGAGTTTCTCCTGTAGTGGAACATGTGGCGGCTGTCTCATCAAGGCGCTGAACTGCAAAGATTCACGGACTGTCGAGGTAGCGCAGTGGATATCTTGCTGTTGGACATATCCGGTTTTCCTGCGGAAATCGCTATCGCGAGGTTTGCCATTGAAGTAGATTTCTCCACTCAAATCTCCAGTAGTTGTGCGTTGCGACAAAACGTCCAACAGCGTGGTTTTGCCTGCACCCGTGGCCCCCATGAGTGCGGTTAGTTTCCCGGGTCTGATCCAGCCGTTGACATCATTCAATAACTGCCGTTGAGTATTATCGGCTGATATTTGGTAGAAAACCTTGCTCCAATGGATTGCCCCTTGCCAGCTTTGAAGGCCCTGAGGAATCTGACGGGATTCTTGCCTCGTGGTTCCTTCGTTTTTGGCTTCCGTTTTGGTTGCTATCCGTAGGTTGGTCTCATCATTACTTCTTTTTGTAGTTTTCTTCCGTGATATACCCTTTGGAGCATAAAGAAGGATTTCCCCACGAGGTTTGCTCGCCAGGATTACTTGGGATGCAATCAAATGTATCGCAAAAAAACCAATCATGAATAGACACAGTATCCATAAGTTCCTGGTTAGGTTAGATACATATTGCAAGATAGCCGAGTGAGAAGAACTATACGTGCCTCCAAAGGTGTGACTTATGGAACTGAAATGTCTCGGCAAGATGCTTGTCGCCATGCACGGTATCTTCACCACGTATAGCGCCTACCAACGCACATACTTTCTGGCTATCGCCGACCTCACTGTAAGCTGGACCCGCTGGAATGAAATCAGAACATCTAAATTTGCGATCACGAAACTATACTGCGTCAGTTGCACTTCAGAACATCAGTTGGGGTATCGTTTCGGAATCATACTAACCTCGTTGATCATCAAGCTTTCAAATGAATAAGATATCGGGTTTAAGTATCGAACCCATCGAATCCAGCCATGCATATAAGTGACAGGCACCACGAAGCCTGTATACGTGATGAACAAGATGACAGTTACCCCAAACGGCACCATTGTCTGAGTGATCGTACGCGCAAGTGAGCCTACGCAACGGAAAAACATAGACATGGTCATCATGCCAACGAACGAAAACAGCATATAGATGAAGTACGCAGAGACAGATCTACGCAGGTTTGCCATGAAATACAGGCATGTGTTGAAGATAACCGACGTGAAGAGCTTGGTTGGGATGTCGCATAGCAAGGCGGATAGAGAATCTGCGGCGGGACGGTAAAAGTTGTATGCTGCCTGCTTTTCTACAACTTTTCTTTGGCTCCACACAGATAGTATCTAGAAGAAAATCAGCCGATACTATGTAGTGATGAAGGGTTATCACTCTACCTCAAAGCCAGTCATGAAACTGTTCAGAAGAACAGAATAAAATATCAAAATCTCCCGTGCCGAGATGCCGGCAGTATTGTTGTCTAGATTGTAGAAAACACTACCCACTATAAGTGCCATGATCGCATTACCGACCACAAAAGACACTGGAAGCGCAAGATTGTTCAGAATGCGACGTGACCCGCGATGCATACACAATTCGACTTGGGCTAACGGGGATAAAACATATGGTGATCCACGCCTGCTGAGGTAATTAGCCCTTCTGAAATCGAGTTGGGTAATATCGTTACGACTAACCGGGTGCTCTTGCCTTTAACTATACGGGTTGGATGATCCTCTTCGAATCGAATTATGCATCGCGATAAATCTTCTCTCTCCCCGCTACGAGTCCATAGTCTCGCAAAGTCGTCGGCTGTGCGTGGATGATGTTGGAAATCTGATCTAACCAATCTTGCAGCTTCTGTAGGGTTGGTGAGGGATGTTAGGAAATCGGCAGTGGTCATGTTAGAGGGACGGTCGAATCCGAGACGTGTAAAGTAGGCAATAGCGCTTGACTTTGAACCAAAGAAGATTTCTCGGCCTTCATAGAGGACAAGAATCTTGTCAAAGAGGTTCAAGATTGGCTCAGGTGTCTGATACAGCGTAGCTATTGTGGTTGCCTTTTGATGAGTGGCAAATGATCTCAGCACATTCATAATAGTCAGTGCCGTTGAAGAGTCCATGCCTCGGGTGCTGTTATCCCAGCACTGCAACGAGCTCCATCCTGTTAACGCTTCGGCAATACTGACACGGCGTTTCTCTCCACCGCTGATACCTCGCTGTATTTCGTCACCAATTTTGGTGTTGGTAGCCTGGTCTAACTGGAACATAGAGAGCACATCATCTCGCATTTGGGAGATATATTCGTTACGAGAAGATTTTGAACTCCGGGGTTGCGTCCGGCATTTTGCGGAAAAAAGTATTGTTTCAGCGACGGTGAGTTCTGGAAAGTGTATATCTGTTTCCGCCGAGTAAACACAGCGTCCGCGGAATTCTTTCCTGAGATTCTTAGGGGAAATACCTTGCACATTTGTCAGCAAATCTTGTGAAGCTGACATGAGTCAACTCTCGTACCCTCGTAGTTCAATACCGATTGAGGATCTACGTAAAGTCCTTGTATCTCTAGAGCCAGAGTCTTAAGCAACGTCGAGCACCCACTGCCAGGCCTCCCCAAAACTAGTAGCATCTCCCCCTTCTCAACCAATCCATCAATCCCATGCAGAATCGTTGTCTTGGTACCTGACGGCCGAAACATGGTTTTTAAAACAGAGATTGGAGCATTAAGAAAGGTCTTGAAGAACCTGTCCTCTGTACTTCGACCTTGGACACTCATGTTGCGGAAGGATACTCCAAACCGTCGAGTTACTTGATCAGACCATGGCTGCTTCTGGGTCTCCTCGAGGTTCTGGAACCAAACGTCGATGCCTCCTTGTTCCATATTCAACCTTGGTTGGCGCGTATGCTTCAGTTCACCTCCCATGGCGCCTGGAAGTATTCTTGAGGCCGCGATTATTACTGAAGTCACGGAGTTGATCTCACGCGTCGAATTCTCAGCACACTTGTCACTTGGCAGTCAAGAATTGTTATAACACCTGGGGGAGATCAGTACAGAGGTATGCCAAGGCACGGTACTGTGCCGCACCATCAGTATTCAATTTACCCATCGGGATAAATGGATGTGTATGCGCCCCAACTGCGCAAGTATCCTAGTTGTTGATTGCCTTTTTTCAAATGGAGGACGATGTACGGTAAGCAAAGGTGGCGACACTACAGGACAGCAAGGTTCGATGGAACTCCGTTCCCCATGGTGTATGGAGGCGGAATGCCGTCTCACTTTGTGACACCTACCCAATGCTACGCCGCCATTACCTCCCTGCACGACCTTGTTAATAAGTATACACCCCATAATTTCCTCAATTATCGCTAGCGATAGCAACGCCTAATCCGAACTCAATTCGAATCATCTTGTCGACCTTCTGCCGCCATGTCTATGAAATTACCACCCGGTGTTCCAATCGAAAATATTCCTTTGATGCCTCCTCCTCGCGGCAAGAAATCCGATTTCAATGCCCCTGCACATGCTGTAAAGTCATTGGTTATTTTAAATGGCGTCTGGTTGACCGTTATGGTCATCATTGTGTTGATCCGGTTTATTTCGAGGCAGTGGATATCTAGACAGAAATTCGGACTGGATGACGGTACGTGAATCGAAAAGCGAGAAACGGATATGTATATACTTGCCTAAGCTATATTTATCCATAGCTTTATGTATAGTCGCGACCGTATGCGCTGTTTGGTCCCTTTAGAATTGGCGTTTCACTGACACCTTCCAGGCCGGGTCCATAGTGCATTCGGCGCTCCTCTTCGCTAGTCAGTAGATGCCACTGACATGCAGACTCCGAGATACTGATTAAAAGAAGATGTGAAGCTTGGTTATGGGCAGCACATGTATAACATTCGACTCATAAGCATGACGCCGCATCGACTTTTGCAAATTTCAGTCGTGGAGACGATATACATCGTCATTGTATACTTCGTGAAGCTTTCCCTTCTCGCACTATTCCACCGTTTGTTTGGAGTCAGCAAATCCTCACGTATTCTTATCTACGTCGGCATCGCGTTTTGTACCATCATTACTATTCCATTCTTTGGCGTAGCCATCTCCAGAAATGTCCGGTGCGACGGCCCGAATGTTATATACGAGACCGTTTGCCATGCCAACACGACGAGCCTTACCACTGTAATCTTCAGTGCATTGAACGTAGCGAGCGACTTTTACGTCCTTTTTATACCCATCAGACAGCTGAAAAGCTTGCATGTGAATAGGAAAAGGAAGATGGGCCTCATTGCGCTTTTCATGGTTGGTTTTGTGTAAGTCGAAACTCGGGAGACACTGCGTATATCAACTAACCGGCATGAAGGGCTTGTGCAATGAGCGTCATTAGGCTTGGATTCCTGGCCAGTGAATATGGGATGGGAGACCAGTTCTACTCCATCGCCTTGGTTTCTCATTTTACGTAAGTGCATGTCCTTGAGATACAACAGTGCATGTCCTTGAGATACAACAGTGCATGTTCCGCATTCTGATCCGGCTTGCGGCACGGTCGAGATCAATCTGGCCATTATATGCAGCTGCTTGCTGTCCAAGACGGGGAAAAGCCGGAGCCAGGTGGAGATTCCAGATGGCTACGAGCCGCCGCCACCGCCTTCGTCGCGTTCGGGCGACTGGAAAAAGTTCCAGCCGCCCACCACATTCGAGACAGAGTTACAGGAATTTGGTGATGCCGAAAATATCTTGAAAGGGGACCGGAAGCCTTGAGCTCCGTCGGTGAAATTCCTCCTGGTTGTGGAGCTGCATGTTGGATTTAGTGAGGGCGGAACTGCCAAAAGTTACCTAGGTATTGATGAATGACCACGAGTAGTTTTTTATGTCCATGAATACATAAAGTATGCAGATGTTTGGGGCAAGATGAAGGCGGAGGAGGGGGGAACAATGTTGGGTGTAACGCATTGCTCACGTGACTGTAAGGTCTCTTGGCACTACATAGACCTTTTCTCTCTCCGCGCGCGCCTCTTACAGGTGCGCGACGACAATCATCAACTTAATCATCCATCCTGTCCCCTCTATCTAACACACATTGCTGAGATGGGCTCTCGTAAAACACTCCGGGGCTGTGGAGGTACACGTATGTGTTGTACTCGCATGTGACTGGTTCAGCCAACTGGGTCGCTCTTCGCTCACTGGCTCTGTTCCAAAGAGATATGTTGCTACATGTTTGTTCGCGCTTAGGCTCTCTGCACGTCCCCGGCCGCTATTGCCTTGTATATTAAGTTAATGAAATGCTGTGCTGCCTATCTCCATCCTCCATATCGCTTTTGTCTCGTCCCTTTTGCATGCTTTTCCTTTGGATTTCTACCACACGACTTTTCTCCCACGCCCTCTAACACTCCCACCTTACACAAAACATGGATCCAGTTCTTGTGCTTGGCGGCTGTGGAGGCCTTGGCCACCATATCATCAAACAACTTCTCGACACCAACAAGGCATCGGATGTGACTGCTTTCGACATTCGTGTTGACGTCAATCGCGTGCTAGGAGCAAAGTATATCAAGGGGAGCATCGCCTCAGAGGACGACGTGCGCTCGGTGCTCGATACCGTCAAACCGAAGGTCATAATGCACACGGTATCTCCGACTCTCATGGGCCAGAAAAACACACAAAAGCTGTATGAGAATGTCAATGTTGGCGGAACAAAGATTCTCCTCGACTGTATTGCAGAAGCAGACTATGTGAAGGCTCTGATCTACACATCTAGTTCTTCCATTATCCACAACAACATCACCGATCTTATAGAAGCTACCGAGGAAGGCCGCCTTTTCTATTGGCCCGAACAAACCGAGTACTATAGCCATACCAAAGCTATGGCCGAAGACTTGATCCAAGGCGCGAATCGACACAACGGCTTACTTACCACCAGGCTTCGTGGCTCCCTCCTGTTTGGCGAAGGCGATGCAACGGCGACACCGCAAATGGTCGCAAACGCCAAGACTGGCCGAACAAGATTCCAGATAGGCGACGGCACCAACCTCTTCGATTTTACATATATTGGCAATACTGCTCATGCCCACATTCTGGCTGCAGAAGCCCTGCTTCGCGAATCCGTCGGCCTTGCCGACCGCGATAGCCCTCTGAAAGTAAATGGAGAAGCTTTCTTCATCACGAACGACGACCACTGGCCCTTCTGGGACTTTGTTCGGGCCATGGCCGCCGAGGCTGGCCATCCGGTTCCCAAGGACAAAGTGACAGTAGTGCCAAGCTCAGTGTACTACGCCTTCGCCGTCGTCGCAGAATGGGCCGTCTGGGCATTCAGCCTTGGATCCAAGGAATCCCATGTCAATCGCCGCATGGCCAAGTACCTCACCATGACTCGGACATTTAACATCTCAAAGGCGAAAGAAAGGTTGGGATACCGACCGCAAGTTAGTATGCAGGAAGGCATCAAGCGAGCTGTGCAACATTACCTGGCACACGAATCCGACAAGAAGTCGAACTGATGTATATTAAACATTCCCGATCTGAATGTGCTTCCGCGTGATGAGGGGAGGAGACTCGACTCACTTGATGGAGATATTAGAACAACACCGTCACGTTTATGACGCCAGAGGACTATTTATGAAGCTATAGCTTGAATGGACATCTCCGACACACGCGATGTATTTCCCACACCGAGTATCATAAATGTACAGCAAGTCCCTCGTGCCAATTTCCCACGTTATACCAGCCAATCGCCTACATTCAGATCGAAACTGTAATCATCCAATAACATACTAGTGCAATGATATGTCAGTGAAATTAAGCTAAGAAATAGCGTCCCAAATCAATATGGAAACGTCTCGAGCCATGACTATCATTACTTACTTATCTTATACGATATCACTTATTGGCAGCACGAAATCAATCACATGTGCATCCTCTGTCGTTCCCACATTCCATCCCAGCCTCAGCCTCTTCCGCAGTAAGCCTCAGCAAGAGGAAATGGACCATCAAACCGGTCAATAAGCTGATAGCGCAAAGACCTGGGAGTGCATGTTCTGAACTACTCAGGGTAACGAAAAAAAGATGGTTGAAAGACGCCAGCATCGTTTCCTGGTTAGAATAATAGGTTCAGCTATTCACACGAAGTACACAGCTGACGACTGAAATGTGGAGTCTTGCCCGTCTACATTTAAGAATGCCCTCCTTCTAAATAGTCGGCCAATCCGGATGTTTGCCGGCTGCCTAGTCGCTGTGTCTCAATACTATGATTTACGCTGCATTCCTGTGATAATGATTGGCATCTGAAGTAAGTATATCTGGATGCAATGTACTCACTCGAATTCCGCCTCGTACGTATATCTGATGGGTAGTGCTGCGCACCTACAGAATCAACCTTGTATCACATTAAACCGCCTGCTCACATAGCTGCGGGACCTTACCAATCAGCTGTTATAAGAATGCATGTTCCAAATTCCTGTTGCAAACGTCGCGCTCGGGACATGGTTCACTCACATGCAACACGCAGGCTGGCCGTCGATGAACGTTGCCTTTTCTAGGACGGACATCTTTAGGTGTCTTTCCGTTTCCAGGTTGCCTGCTTGTGTATCGATTAATATAAATTTCCGTCCCTCAAATTCGTCCATTATGCGTGTTCGGGCAATAGAATAGCTTTGGGGCATGGCTCACCTGGCGTATTAATCAATCTGTGGTCGGTTCCGACAAGGATGCGGAGTGAAACGCTACTTCTTTGGGCAATATAGTAGCTCTGTGGCATAGCTCATCCAACATATTACCGTAGTAAATCTATAGTCAGTTCCGACAAGATTCTAGAGTGAAACCCTTTTTCCTACCTTCTTTCATTCCGCCCCTGAGTTTGTCCCATCGGTTTCGCTGGATGCCCTTCCACAACACATCGGCCACCGAGAGAATTAGAACAAGATCACATCTATGCATAATGCCTGTAGGTTTGTCCAAAATAAGTTATGCCAGACACCCTGGCTCTATCACGCAGTCGTACAACAACCCTTCAAGATACAGTGGAATCCTTTTCGTAGCAGGATTCTAAGGGTAATTTGACGGACTTTTAACCTGATACTGTATGCTCCTAGACGTCATTCACAAGGAAAGTTGTCATGATAGTACAAGTAAGGAAAATGATGGTTCAACGCAGTGCACACTTGCAGAATCGACTGCGTATCTCCACAGCCTGATGTAAAGTGTTTGATCTATGTCTTGTAGTTCATTTCTTTTTCAGCTTGTGTAGACTTGTAGCTATATTTGATGAAACAAAGACACAAGTTGAGTCGACACAAAAGCAACCTCCGGCATCAAACTTCCCCTCTTATGACTTGAACTTGGACGTTGATTTATTCTCCTAATACTGCATTTTCCGAAGGCACCTTTCTGTTCTTGCAAGTATAAGCCATACGAAAATAGAGAACCCACCGGGAACGATATGCTTGCTAGCATACCACCTCATTTGCCATTTGGGCTCATCTTTGCCTTGGTAGTGATCTACCACCTTGCTAACCATGCCTCTCGAAAACGACTGCCGCCTAGTGCTCCTAGCATCATACCTTACTATGATCATATAAGAGGATTTTTGGAAGGCGGCGGTAGGCTGTATAGCATCATGATGTAAGTAGGACCCACCTTCATCCCCCTCGCCCAAACTGTAGCAGAGCATCCAAAAATGGACGCAGTCCGCTGACTACCAACTATTCATCAACGCAGAGTACACGCTGGTTCTCGAATCTCGATTCGCTTCAATCTTCCAGGTGCGAAGGTCTTCCTCATTACCTCGCCCGAGTTGATACGCACAACGCTGTATGACACCAAAAGCTTCGTTGCCCACCACGCCCGCACCCGCTTCATCAAGAACGCCCTAGGGTACTCCACAGCCGCGATTCGGACCATCGAGAACGACACATCCGGCTCGGCGAGAGAGCCTCTGCCCGGCAGCTCCACCCCAGCAAACAAGCGCATCCTTCGCATGCAGCAGGTTACGACCTTGGATGTGATCTCTTCAAAGGACGGGATGGAAGAGATGCTGCATCAATTCACGCGTGTTTACGATGAGATGCTAAAAGAACGCGTCAGCGGGAACGCATGGGTAGAGCTTCACGACTTGCACGGATTCATGCGGCACATTGGGTCGACAGCCATCATCACGGCTCTGTGCGGACCGCGTTTACTGAAAAAACGTCAAGGATTTCTAGATGCTTTCTGGACTTTTGAAGAGAGAGTGCATTTTTTCCACATGGCGCTACCCAACTGGTTGAATCCACGTGCGAGTAGGGCCCGAGCATCTTGTATAGATGCTATCACAGAGTAGAGGAAGGGAGCGGTGGAGATGGCCACGAGTGTGTCCCATGGTATCTATGACAATATGTGGAATGAGATTTGGGGATTAAGGCTATGCGTTTGAGGAATGAGATGTACGACAGTTTCTCAGAAATCGACGAGTACTGTGGGTCTGGCGCGAATCTTGGGATTTTATGGGCGTAAGTGGTTTCCTCCACCCCGAATGTCTCGGTCAGAGCAAACCCTTCCCTACTTCGTGGTCTGTAGATATTGACGTTAGATTTGTTTCGAAACACAGCTCCAACGACAATATCGTCCCCATCATCTCTGAGTACATCTTCGCGATGCTACGCTCAGCACCCCTTGTCGTACGCTACAAAGCTGAGATGGCTCAAGCACATCTCCCTACCGATCAACCTGGCAGCGCGGCTGAATTCGATCCGTCTAATCTCATCAAGCAACTTTTACTCCAATTGCTTCTCAACGAGGTGCTGCGCACGAAAGCATCCAGCCTGATTGGACGGACTGCTCGCGAGGACTTTCAAGTAGGCAACCACACAGTTCCTAAAGGATCCATGGCATTAGTGTTGGCGCACCTTGAGCACATGAGCCAAGCAGTGTGGGAGGCGCGGTCAGGCGCACGCAATCTATTAGATTCACTCATTAGTAAAATGCCAAGAGGCTTGCTTATTTCTATTAACCCTTTTGTTTTTACAGGGAGATAAGAAATTCGTTATTACTAGGTTACTGTTATAATTACTTTGCTATTACAAGTTAAAGTTAGAAATATAGCTTATAAATAGCTTATAACATAAAGCACTACTAATAGCCTGTTTAATAAACTTCCAACGCTAGGTTTAACAGGGTCTAACGCTCTAGTGTTCACCAAACTCTAACACGCGTTAGATAATTTGCCCTCTATTAGAGTATTTTAAAAAATTAAAATATTTACTTTTCTACACCTATTAGAGGCCTCTATTTTTCTAACGCGTTAGACTGTTAGACAATTTTCTTTAACAAAAAATTTAGAGGGGTCTGAAAACGTTGGATGATTTAAGCACCTATTCGAGCACCTATTCGAGCACGTCGAGGACGAGCTCTAGGAGATGGAACAGCATCTCCATCTCTCTCCATCTCCGTCTCTCTCCATCTCCATTTCCATAGGGAGACTACTCAAGGAGATAGAGATGGAGATGGAGATGGAGAGAGAGAGAGAGAGAGAGAGAGAGAACAGGCTATAAGCTAGTTACTTTATCTCAGCATTATAAATACTATATATAGAATAAGTAATTACTTACTGCCTTTTACAAAACCTACATATAATATACTTCTATTAGATTTGGAATCTTCTTCTACATTTATATATATATAAAAGTACTATTGCTAGTCTTTCTATCACAAGTAAGAAAAAACCCCGTGTGTCTTACGGGAAGCTAGAAGCACAAGGATGTATTGATCTATCGGATAGAGCAAGAAAGAAACCTCTATTAGGTGACGGGGATCCTCATCGAGCAACCAAACTCCAGAATATAATACTCCCCCCCGGCTCTCCCCCTCCCCTAATCAGCCTCTGATCCGCACAGTCTCGCAAACCTAAGCATCACACCCCTCCCCCGGGTCAACCCTACGGCGCAAAAAGTCAGCTCAGCCCAGACAATCTCCTTCTACCCCTTAGCAGCAGCAGCAGCCATACGTACCTAGCTCGCCACCCAACCGCAACATCATCCATGCCACCCCTCCTACAATTCACCACAATCTCCCTCATGAAGCCCTTACACACCTCAGGATCCAGAAAATGCGCGACGCCATGCCCGTTCTTCATGCGCACCATGAGTCTCGCGTTGCCGTTGTCGAAGTCGGAGTAGCAGTCTTTGACTTGCTCGTCGACGCCGAAGTAGCGGCGCCCGATCTGATCGCACCATTGGTAGGCGAGGTCTATGGCTTCGAGGCGCTGGGCCGTGTCGCGGAATTGGTAGCCTGTTTCGTAACAGGTGTAGGCGGAGCTGAAGGTAGAGAGGGTCAGGGTTGTGATTGTAGTTAGGAAGAGGGAGGTGTTGAGCTTCATAGTGATAAGTCAGGGCTGGTGGGAAATTATGGGATGGGAAGTGGAGAGGTTTTATCGAAGGGTGTTTTTGCTTTTGAAGCGACGAAGAGGATGGGAGATAGAGATGCCTGCACTGAGGCGCTGTTTAAATACATGTAGAACTGTGGGAATCACATATGCTTTTAATGCTTGAGACTACTCAAAAAACATTCAAGTTGCAAAAACGATTCCGCTACGCCAGTTTCAGGCAATGGTTTGGTAGTGTATTGGGGCCGAAGGATTCAAAATGTTATAAGCGCTTCAATTTTCTTACAGCGCCCGCCCAGAACGGAAAGGCGTGTGCTTACATACCCGCCAAGGGGGCGAGAAGAAAGCCAGGTACAGAGTACATGTCACCGGTTCGCACCAACACCAGATATATGATTTTCCGTTGGATATATGTGCTAGTCAAGTAGTTTGGGATTCGAAAGGTCAAAATTGGTTAGCTTTTCTCGGCAATGCATCTTCTTTGAGGAATATGCCATCTAGGGAAAGGTGTAAGCTGACTTTGAGTGGTTATTATGTACTGATATTGGGCGGGTACATGGTTGGAATTATTATTGCTGTCTCAAGTAGAAGCGGTTTACAGTCATGCCGCAGTCTCCTTATCTGAAAGGCTCTCTCAAGTCTCAAAATGGGGTCCAGAATTGGAATATATAACTTAAGAATGAGGGCCCCTTCCAAGAACTCTAGCTACGAACACCACCATCTCACGGCCTTACAATTTCAGCCATTCTTTCCCAATTTCCTAACTCCTCAATCCTCACCAGCCCATCCAAAAATGCATCTCAACAGCCTCCTCCTCGTCACCTCCGCCCTGACCATCTCCCAAGCTGCAGTCGCAGCCGCAGCCGAGCCAGCCTACTGCTATAAAACTGGAGGCTTTTGGGGCACCGAAGATCAGAACGTCGAGGCTCGACGCAAGGCCCAAGAGTGGTGCCAGACGTACGGCAACGCCTGGTACGGCCCAGGAATACAGGCTAAGAGCTGTGTCGACTACTCCAACGGGAAGATCATGTTTCGCATCAAGAACGGGCTCGATACCGTGCAGTACCTGGCTGAGGATACCTGCTGGTTGGAGCTATTTACCTATATCCTGGATTGCAACAGGGGTGGGATGAATGACACTTGGGCAGGTTGGCGTGGAAGGTAATGGCCCCCCTTAATAGTATTTAGGAAAGGGGGTTTGCTAATCTGTGGTCTTAGGGCGGACCCGGGTACTGGTTGTGACTAAATGACCTCTGACTGATGGGAGCCGGAGGGAAGACTGAAAGTGCTTTCAAGTAGGGAACCGGAATCGCAAGTAGAGGTGGTACCCTAGATAGAGTCAAATGAAGTAGTTTGAATACGATTGACCAAATGTATATTGCAATTTGAACAAGCATCGAGTTGTTATGGGTCAGACAGAGGATTATAACAATGGATTATATTTGCTAATATATATAGAATAAAAGGTCAAAGAAAGAAAGAAAAGGTTCTTTAGGGGCTTATACGTTAAAGAACTTTTAAGCATAGGTAAAGAGAAGTAAGCATGCTAGTTACTTTTGCGTCTTAGTTGTATACAAAGCTTAGCAAGTTTGTAAGCCTTATTAAGGCGCATAGATTAGAAGCACTACCTATAATATTATCCCTCTTTTTTTTTTTTTTTATATATATAAAGTTATTTTTATTTGTTTATTTATAGGGTTTTTTTATTTATATATAAAGTTTCTGCCTTACTTCTACCTAGCTAAAGTATTATACATAAATATATTATAATTAGTGCTAAGAGAGGTATATAATCTTTTCTCTTTTTTCTTTCTTCTTTTTTCTTTTTTACTTTTTCTTTTTATCTTTTCTTTATGCTATATAGTGTTTTTATTTATTATAAATAATCTAGTATTTAATAATAATACTATTAGGCCTAATAAGGTAGCTACTAGCTATGTAGCTACTTATATAACTCTTTTTAGTACTATAGATACTTTTTTTTAGTCTACTTTAGTCTT
This sequence comes from Dendryphion nanum, assembly GCA_020744415.1. NCBI lineage: Eukaryota > Fungi > Ascomycota > Dothideomycetes > Pleosporales > Torulaceae > Dendryphion > Dendryphion nanum. Next base: position 1,895,042 of record JAGMWT010000008.1, read on the forward strand.
AGCAAGTAGGAGTAGTATATAAGGTTTTAATATTATAAAACCTAGTTAGACTATCTATCTAAATCTTTTATCATATAAAGAATTTTTAATTTTTAATTTAATAATTACTAATTATTTTTTTTAAATTTTTTACTTTATAGTTTGCTACTTTTGTTCTATCTATTATTATATACTAATTTATGTATAAAGTTTTAAAATTACTATTATTACAAATTTTTCTATTTAAGCTCTTAAGGTGTTTTTATATAATTCTTTAAAGACTTTTATTATTACTTATTATAACTATGTCTAAGCTACTAGTCTTTTACTTTAATATTAATTTTATATTAAAGCTATTCTTATTTATTTCTATAGCTAGTTTAATATTACTTTTTATTAGTGCTATACTATAGCTTATAATTGTAAAGAATAGAGAAATAAATAATATTTCTTCTAGTCTCTTTACTACTATCTAGGACCTAGTGAATTTACTAGTAGTAGTAATATCAGGGGGAAGTGTAAATGCAATATATAGAACAAAGTTCACTTATTAAAATAAATATAGAATTTATTTTAACTAAGCATTTATACTAAGGAGTTAAACCTTTAGCAGAACAAATAATATATTTTACTAGGTAAAGAACTAAATACTAGGAAAGAGAAAAGTAGTTTATATAAAAGAAATAAAGTCCTAAGTCCTTTTTCTTAATTCCTAATTCCTAATTCCTTTATCTTAATTCCTTATTATTAATAGATAATTAATAATTATTATTTAATAATTAGTAATTATCTCCTATTTCCTAGCTTTTAATTCCTAAATCCATAGAGATTAGAAATTAGAAGTATTACAAAATATTGCGTATGTTTGATAGGAGAGATAAGAATAAGAGTTACATAAACGCATTAATAACATGTTATACTAGAATAAGAAATACTATCTAAATAGAAAAAATAACTTATTTTATAGTTATAATTTTTATAAGTAAAAACTAAGCTAAACCTAAATAAGAAAATAAAAATAAAAAAGAAGTTTATATAAGATTATACTTATAAAACTTTACACACCCTCTTAATCTTTTATAAACTTAAAGTTTATTTATTTAGAAAAAGAGTTTTTTATTTTTATTAACTTTATAAATATAAATTTAATAAATAATAAACTATATATATAGTATGTTAAATACTAATATATATTAAATAGATAATTAATTTTATTATATCTATTTTATTATATAGTAAAATTAAGATTACTATATTATAGCTAGGTAATTTTTACTAAGCCTATACTACTAATATATTCTTTAAATTTAATAGTATTAGTTGCTTTAGTTAAATTATCTGCTAGTAAATTGCTAGTAGGAAAATAGATTAAATCTATTTCTTTTTCTTCTAGCTTTTCTCTTACAAAATGATAAGTTATATCTACGTGCTTAGTTCTAGCGTGATAAATAGGGTTTTTTGCTAGTTCTATTGCAGATAAACTATCTGTTTGTATAGTATTTAATTTATAAAATAAATTCTTTAAGTTATTTTCTATAGAATAACTAATTAATTCTTTTATAAAAGATTGTAAATAAATACTTTCTTTAGTTGCTTCTTTTAAAGCTATATATTCTGCTTCTGCAGAACTAATAGCAACAGTCTTTTGCAATTTAGAAATCCAACTAATAGAAATATTACTATTATTATTATCTTTATTATTATTAATTAAAAAGATATTTCCTGTAGTGCTTTTTCTAGTATTTATATCACCCCCCTAATCTGAATTACTAGAGCCTATTAAATTAATAGATTTAGAAGTATCTAATTTATCTACTAATATAGTATTATTATTTAAATTCTTTAAATTATTATTATAATTGTTAGAATTATTAATAGGTTCTTGTGTAGATTGTAGAGTTAAATCTAGTCCATAATCTTTAGTTAAGACTATATATCCCTATAGATAATCTAAGGCTTTATAGTGTTCTATACTAGGATTAGACATAAATCTAGCTAGATAATTTACAGAATAAGATAAATCAGGTCTAGTAAAAGTAGTTAAATAGATTAAACTACCTATTTGTTGCTGATAATTATTTATTTCTTCTAAAGAAGCTTGTTCTTTATTTTTATCTAGGCTTATTCCTATAGGAAGAGGAATATATTTAATCTTATTATTTTGTTTATTAAATTTAGTAATAAGTTTATTAACAAATTCTTTTTGTGTAATAATAAGATTATTTGTTTGGAATTGTTTATTATTAATAGATTGTCTTATAATTTCAACTCCTAAGAATTCTTTTATATTTCCTAGATTAGTTATTTCTAATTTAGAAATACTAGTAATTCTCTTATATAAAGAATCTATTTGTTCTTTATTTTTTGCAAATACTATAATATCATCTACGTGCGTAGCTAATACTATATTATTCTTATTATTAATATAAATAGCAGTGTCTGTTTTTAAACTAGTAAAATCTAATTGTTTTAGAATTTTACTTAAGAATAATTGCCATTGTCTAGCAGATTGCTTTAATCCATAAAGTGCTTTATTTAATTTGCAAACATAATTAGGATAATTAATATTTTCAAAACTAATAGGTTGTTGCATATAAATTTCTTCATCTAATTTAGCATTAGGAAATGCTTGTTTTATATCCTAATGTATAATTTCATAATTTAAATAATTAAATATAGCTAATAATAGTCTTATTAGACTAGGTTTAGCATTATTTGCAAAAGTTTCTTTATAATTAATTCCATATTTTTGCAAATAGCCTTTAGCAACCTATCTAGCTTTATATTTATTTATAGAATTATCTATATTATATTTTTTATTTAATACCCATCTACCTTTAATAATAGTAATTTTATTTTTATTATTATTATTATTAGGATTAGGTACTAAATCCTAAGTTTTATTTTTATTTAATTGCTCTAATTCTTTAGTCATAGCAAATAAATAGTATTTGCTATCTTTATGCTTTAAAGCTTGATAATAATTCTTAGGTTCTTCTACTTTATTACTAAATAGAATATTTTCTATTAGTTGATTTAGTAGGAATTTGTAACTATTATTAATATTAATAGTTTTATTTTCTAGATTACTACTATAACTATTTTTATCTAGATTTGTAGAATTAATAGTATTAATAGTATTATAATTAGGGTCTTGTAATTCATCTAAATCAGAGTTGTCTAAAGTAATTACTTTAGTTTTAGATTTAGTTAATTTCTCTTTAGAACTTAATCCTAAACTAGAATCTTTATTTAATTCTAAATTAGAATCTTTATTTAATTCTAAATTAGAATCTTTATTTAATTCTAAATTAGAATCTTTATTTAATTCTAAATTAGAATCTTTATTTAATTCTAAATTAGAACCTAATTGTTTAAAGATTTTAATGCTATTATTATTTTTTAAATAATCTTTATAGAAATAGCCTTCTATAATTTTAACATCTCTAGACCAAAAAGTAGTAAAATTAGAAGGATTAAATAATTTATATAAATTATTACTTTTAAATCCTATTAGATAATAAGGTGTTGCTCTATTATCTAATTTTTTAATTAAACTATTAGGTTCTTTTTTAAATACTAAAGAGCCCCAAATTTTTATATTGTCTAGATTTAGCTTTTCTTTATTTTTTAATTCAAAAGGTGTTTTAAAATTAATAGCAGAATTAGGAGTTCTATTATATAAATAGCAGGCTGTTAATATAGCTTCTCCCCAAAGTTTTTTATCTAAACTAGCATTAACTAGTAAAGCTCTAACTCTATTAATTAGAATTCTATTTCTTATTTCTATAGCTCCATTTTGCTCAGAGCTATAAGGAGCAGAATATCTAATAATTATTCCTTTATTAGATAAATAATTATTTAATTTAGTAGACTTAAATTCATTATCTGCATGTAATTGCTTAACTTTTCTATTACTTTGCAGTTCTACTTTCTTAATAAATAAGTCTAAAATAATATATAGATCTTTTCTAGATTTTAATAATTCTACTTCTAAATATTTAGAGTAAGAATCTAGAAAAGTAATATAATATTTATATCCTCTAATAGTCTTAGGAGTAATAGGACCTCCTATATCTATATAGATTAAATCAAGATAATTATTTACTTTAGTACTAGGCTTTTTACTAATTTTTTGCGTTAATTTAGCTTTAGCACAAATTAAGCAATTAGTAGATAATTTATCTTCTTTATTTAAATTAACTCCTAAAGAGTTATTAAGTAAATAATTAATAGCTTTAGCATTTATATGTCCTAGTCTATTATGCCATAGTTCTAAACTATTATTTAAAACAACTATATTATTATAGTCTTTATAAGAATTATTAGAATTATCTTCTAAATCTTTTAAATTTATTTTGCTATTATTTTTAGCATTTAAATTTAATTCTTCTTCTTGTAAAGGTCTATATTTTCATCAGAATCAAGTTCTAATTCAGAATTTCCTAAATTAGAAAAATAGTCTTGATTATTACTATTATTAATAGCTTCTTTAGCTATTTTATTACTATTTTCTTTAATAGCATTAAAAATAGTTAGGCCTTGTTTATAATAGCCTTGGCTTATTAATAAGTTATTATAGTAAATATAACAATCTTCTTTATTAAAAACAAGGTTACAGCCCTTTTTAGTAATAGAGCTTAAAGACATTAAATTTACGCCTAATTCAGGTATAAATAGTACATTAGTTAAATTAACTAACTTATTAGTACTAGTAAATTTAATAGTAATATCTCCTATTCCACTAGCTTTAATAGTTTTATTAGTGTTTCCCCACTTAATAATAGTATTTGTAGGTTTAATATTATTAAAATATTCTTTAATAAAGCAAGTATGAATAGTAGCTCCACTATCTAATATAAAATTAATATTATTATTACTATTACTAGTAATAGTATTACTAATTATATTAGTAGTTAAAATAGTTTCTTTAACTATATTAATCCTTTTAGTATTAGGATTATTATTTTTTAAATTAGGATATTTTGCAAAACAACTAGATTCTAAATGTCCTAGTTTTTTACAATAAATACATTTCTTTATATCCTTTTTAATAGAATTACTACTATTATTAATAGTTTTTATATTAGTAGTGTCTTTAGTAGTATTCATAGACATTTCTACGTCTTTATTATAGTTATTATTCTTATTATAACTATTATTTTTATTATAGTTATTAAATAATTAAAAGAATTATTATTCTTTTTAATAGAATTAATTCTTCTAGATTCATCTAGTAATTGTATAATAATATTGTCTAGATCTATTTCATTACTATTCCTGATTGTTTAGTAATAATAGTACAATATAATTATATTCTTTTGTTAAATTACTTAATAAAAAGGCAATAACAAATTTGTCAGGTAAATTAATTTCTTTAGCTTGTAAACTATTTAAAATTCTTTTAATAGTTTGTAGATATAATTCTAGATTATTTTTAGAATTATATAAAGTAGTATTAATTAATTCTTTACAAAGCAAGAATTCACTACTAAAGCCTTTTGCTTCATATAAATCCTTTAGTTTATTCTAAAGAATAAAAGGATTAGTAATAAATCTAGTTTGTAATAAAGGGCCATCTGCAAGGCTTAATCTAATATAGCTAACAGCTTTACTAGATAATTCTTGTAGTGATTCTTGTTGTTCTACTGATAGAGTAGTAATATTAGTAGTCATTACATTTAGATAGCCTTGTTGAATTAATAGAGCTTCTATTTTAATGCACCAAATATCATAATTTAATGATCCTAGTAGTTTAGGAACTTTAAATATAGAATCAGACATTTTTAATTAATATAAAACAAGCTAACCAACTTAAATTAATTTAATAAGAGTGTTTTTATTAAAAAGTTTTTAATTTAACTTTATAGATATAATATTTAATATTTAGATTTGTAATTTTTTACAAACTAAATTTTTTAAAAAGGCTTGTTAAAAATTAGGCTAAGCTAATTTTTATAATTTATTATTTTATTATACTATTATATATAAATAACTTATATAAATAGTTATAAAAATAGTTATATACTTAATAGAGTATAGTAAAGTATTATTTTTAGTTCTTTGCTCTTTATATTTTTATAAGAAATTTAATTCTTTTTTTTTTTTTAATTTCTTTTGCAAAGAGAAAGAAGTAGCTAAAGTAGCTATTTTCTTAATACCTTTTCTATTTTGTTTATATTTTATAACAATTCTTTTTTAATAAAGAAAGGTTATAATAAAATAAATAATAAACAAAATTAGAAACAAATTTTTATTTTTAAATTTTCTTTAATAGATATAATTTTCTATTAAAGTAGAAAAATAAAAATTGTATATATCTAATTAAATAGTTTTAATTATTAGGTCTTATACCTAACTAACTAAAGTATTTAAATTAGGTTACTATTTCTTAAAAATAGTTCCTGCTAATTTAATAGCGAAAAATAGACTCTGCTCTTTGGCAAGAATACTCTTTAGAAAGTAATTATTACTATTGCCTTTATAGTAATAACAACTAATATATTTTTAATAATTATAAAGTACTAGTTTTCCAAGCTAGGTTTATAACTATAAATAAAAATATATTTTTTCTTTCTTAAAAGAAGTAAAAACGCTAGCTATAAGTTTGTTCTTAGTTATAAAAGCGTGATTCTTTCATACACGTTATCTTTTATTTAACCTTATTAGTCCTAATTGCTTAGGTAAGGCGAACAGGGACTATACACTAGACAAAGTCTTAAACAATACTGTTTTTATTATATAGCTTAGCTAAGCCTATATAAGAAAACTATTGTTTTTATCCTATTAAATAGAATTAATTCTAGAGGCTCTAAAAAAGAGGTACTAGAAAGAATTGCTATAGAATAGTATGTTTTATTTTAAATAAATATTTAAATAACCTATAGCTATAAGAATAACTTAATAGATTAAATAAATAAATTTATTTAAAATATAATAACAAAGAGTAATAGAGGTAATAGAAGTAATAGAGGTAATAGTAGTAATAGAGGTAATAATAGTAATAGAGGTAATAGATCTAATAGATCTAAGCAAAATTAATTTGCTAGAATAATTTAATTACTATAGCCTAGAAAGCTAAGTAATTTAAATAAAGATAATAACAATTTACAAGCTTGCCAGGCTCATAACCTGTAAAGAATAGAGAAATAAATAATATTTCTTCTAGTCTCTTTACTACTATCTAGGACCTAGTGAATTTACTAGTAGTAGTAATATCAGGGGGAAGTGTAAATGCAATATATAGAACAAAGTTCACTTATTAAAATAAATATAGAATTTATTTTAACTAAGCATTTATACTAAGGAGTTAAACCTTTAGCAGAACAAATAATATATTTTACTAGGTAAAGAACTAAATACTAGGAAAGAGAAAAGTAGTTTATATAAAAGAAATAAAGTCCTAAGTCCTTTTTCTTAATTCCTAATTCCTAATTCCTTTATCTTAATTCCTTATTATTAATAGATAATTAATAATTATTATTTAATAATTAGTAATTATCTCCTATTTCCTAGCTTTTAATTCCTAAATCCATAGAGATTAGAAATTAGAAGTATTACAAAATATTGCGTATGTTTGATAGGAGAGATAAGAATAAGAGTTACATAAACGCATTAATAACATGTTATACTAGAATAAGAAATACTATCTAAATAGAAAAAATAACTTATTTTATAGTTATAATTTTTATAAGTAAAAACTAAGCTAAACCTAAATAAGAAAATAAAAATAAAAAAGAAGTTTATATAAGATTATACTTATAAAACTTTACAATAATTATATAAGCAACTTTCTTTACTATGCTAAGTATATTTCTTTTAGTTTCTAGTATTATAGTACTTATTTAAACTATATCTATAATAATTATATAGCTACTTATTCTTATTAAGGCTAGAATAATTATAAGTTATTATATAATAACTAGTTTAATAAAATAGATTATTATTATTCTTAGTCTTTTTATTCTCTTAATTATATAAAGTAGGATAATAGAAAACTTAGTAAGAGTAGTAGCTTTAGTAGTTATCTTATAATTCTAGAGTAGTATAAAAAGCTACTTAAGAGTTCTTTTTTATTCTTTCTTAAAAGTGCTTTTACTAGTATATATAGAGGTTGTTTTCTCTTTCTACTTTAGATAAGCTTATATCTAAATTAAGTAAGCCTTTAGCTTTTTAGTAGTATTTTTATATTCTTTTTACTTAACTATAAATATTAGTTTTTTATTCTATATATATTTATTTAAGATATTTTTACCTCTTACTTAAGATATTCTTTATTATCTTTTTTTTTATATAATAATTAAGGCTAGAGGAGTATTATTATTTTTTTAAAAAAGTAGTAGGTCTTAAGCTATAAGTTATAGTTAGTTTATATAGTATAACTTTATTATTTATAGTATATCTAGTTCTACTTAATATAAGTCTTATATATATGCTATATAGAATTATCTATTTTTCTAGTTAAATTTCTTATTTCTTTTTATTATTTATATATTCTTTAAGTTTAGCTATATAAGGTTGCTTACTTAGTATTTTAAAGCTACTTTTCTATGCTTATTTACTTATATTTCTTATTATTATTATATATATATTATAGATAATATTGCTTATTTAGTAGCTTACTATATCTTTGCTATAATTACTTTTACTTTTTCTTTTTTAAGCTTAAAGTTATTTAGTTTATTATTTACTCTTAGGTTCTAGTAACTAAGAAAAAAAGTATTATAGTAACTATATTATAAAAAAAAAGCATTATATTTATTACTAATAATATATAAAAGTTTAATATAAGTTCTAAGATTAGATATAAGCTTACTTAATTATTTTAGTTATAATTATAGTATATCTATATAATAGTTTCTACTTTTATATTTTTTCTCTTAGTAGCACTATTTATTTAAGAGTAGTATACTATTAATAAGCATTATTTAATTTTAAAAAGTAGTATACTTCTCTTTATAGTAAGTATATAAACTAGAGGCTTTTATTTAATATAATTAAGTTAAGTATTTTATAGTAATAAAATACTTTTTATATAAATATCTAAGCTATACTTACTAATATAGTCTTATTTATTAAGACAAGAATTATTATTTTTCTAACTAATTTATTATTACTATTAGGCTTATATACTTTAAGCTTAGTAGAAGTTTATTAATAAAGTTAATAAATAAGTCTTTCTAAATTTATATAAAAACAAGTAGTAGATATAAAAACTTAAATTTTCTTTTTTTTAAAGTTTACTTTAGTAGTATAAGTTATAGTTTATATAAACCTTTAATATCTTAGCTTATACTTAGCTAATACTATTATATTATAACAATCTAGTAAGTTTTTTTCTTTTTAAGTTTTAAAAGTAGTTAATAGATAAGTATATTAAATAATTTTATATATAATAGTTTATTATATAGTACTTATTTTCTAAGCAGAAGTAAGTTATTTTTTATATTAATTAAATAATTCTTAATTAAGATAGCTAATTTCTTATTAAGTAGTATTATATAGTATTCTTTCTTAATAGCTTTTTAAATAGCTTAATATATATTATCTTAAAGATAGCTTAGTTCTATTAGTTTTTAATAAGTTCTTAGGTTTAAAAGCTATAGTAATAAGTTTAAAACTAGTAATTTAAGTAATGAAAGATATATATAGCTACTACTATTACTTAGTAGTTTATATAATTATAATATTATAAATTCCTTATATAATATATATTTTTTATAAAGTCTTTAGTTAGTCTTAGTTTTTCTTAATAAAGCATTAGCTTATATATTCTTTTTTTAAGCTAGTACTTAATTATTAGGTTAAAGCTAGTAAGTAAGATTACTTATTATAATGCTATTTTAAAGCTTTTATAACTAAGTAAAGTACTTAAGGTTTTTATAGTTTATAATTACTTTAAATTTTAATATTAACTATAGCTTAGTGCTTTATTCCTTAAAGTATTATATAATAAAAAAGAGTTCTTATTATAATAAAGTAGTTATACTTTATAAAGTTAAATTTCTTTAAAAGTAAGCTACTATATATAATTATTATTTAATTATATTATAAAAGTATCTTACTTATTACTTAGCTTAAGAGTTATACTTTAGTATTATATATTTATTAATATTAAATAAAATAAAGGCTTTATTAGATATAAAGGCTTTTTTAAAGTATTAAAAGCACTATTAGTTTCTTATATTTATTTAAAAAAACTTTTTTTTTATAAGCTATATAAGTAGTATAATATTTAAAATATAGTATAAAGATTTATAAAAGTTTATAAAGCTAAAGAATCTTTATACTTTATACTATAGTAAAAGTTCTTACTTTATAATAGCTTTACTTTTTAGAGTCTATTTATATACTTTTTTTATACTAATAATAAATCTAAGTATTTTATATATTAACTTTAAACTTATATTATTAAGTTCTAAGTAGAGCTAGCTTTTTTTAAATATTTTAATACTTATTATATATTTCTTTATATTATGCTAATATTTTTTATAAAATTAATATATTATTAAAGTAAGTAAATATAAAGTTATTAAGATTTTATAATACTTAGTTAATATAGTATTAAAGGTACTTAAGTATTTATAAAGCTAAAAGAAGTTACTAGCTACTTAAATAGTCTAAACTATATATAAAAGGCTATTAGCTATTTATCTTTTTAGTAATATAAATTTTATAGAATATAGTAGCTATATCTAGCTTTATAAACTATTTTACTTTTATAATTACTTATAGTATTTTTTAATAAAAGAAAGAAAGTAGTAGTTTTTCTAGTAAGCGTGTTTAGGCTTTAATAGTTTATATAGAACTTTAGTTTACCTTTAGGCTTTTATATAAATAGTACTAAAAATATAGCTAAAAAGTTACTAGCTCTAATAAATTCTTTTTTTAGATAGTTATTTAGTATACGCCTTAAGACTAGTAGTTTATTTTTTAATATAGAGTAGAAGAAGCTATATAGTAGTATTACTTTTTTTTTTCTTTTTCTAGTTTAATATTATAGTTTTATTTTATTTTATAAAATAAAAGAAGTTGTTAGCTTTAGTAGAGAGCTAGAGGTTTATATATAAGTAAAGATATAAAAGTAGCTTAGCCTTAATATTACTAGTTTTAATCTCTACTTTTAAATATAATACTTTTTTAATATCTTTTACGCTAGCTATAAAGATAGTTATATTCTCTTTTTTCTTACTTATTATATATTTTATTAAAAGGTAGCAGCTAAAATAAGTGTGTATAGTAGTATTATTAGGGATTTATTTATATCTTATACTATTATTCTATATCTAGTTAAGTATAGCATCTATTTTTTTTATCTAGTACTTTTTAAATTATAGTAGCTAGAATTTCTTTAGTATTATATTATATTTGTATATAAAGGAAATAATATATATAGCTATATACTAGGTTATACTATTAATATTAATTATAAAGTTAGTAATTATAAAGTTTTATAAGTATAATCTTATATAAACTTCTTTTTTATTTTTATTTTCTTATTTAGGTTTAGCTTAGTTTTTACTTATAAAAATTATAACTATAAAATAAGTTATTTTTTCTATTTAGATAGTATTTCTTATTTAGTATAATATATTATTAATGTGTTTATATAACTTTATTCTTATCTCTCTTATTAAACATACGCAATATTTCGTAATACTTCTAATTTCTAATCTCTATAGATTTAGGAATTAAAAGCTAGGAAATAGGAGATAATTATTAATTATTAAATAATAATTATTAATTATCTATTAATAATAAGGAATTAAGATAAAGGAATTAGGAATTAGGAATTAAGAAAAAGGACTTAGGACTTTATTTCTTTATATAAACTACTTTTCTCTTTCCTAGTATTTAGTTCTTTACCTAGTAAAATATATTATTTGTTCTGCTAAAGACTTAACTCCTTAGTATTAATAAATGCTTAGTTAAAATAAATTCTATATTTATTTTAATAAGTAAACTTTGTTCTATATATTGCATTTACACTTCCCCTGATATTACTACTACTAGTAAATTCACTAGGTCCTAGATAGTAGTAAGGAGACTAGAAGAAATGTTATTTATTTCTCTATTCTTTACATAATTTAATATGCTAATAATAATTAAATAATAAGTACTAAAAGAATTTATAAAACTATTATTTAATAATACTATAAAGAGCTACTTTATAGATATCCTAAAGTAAGGTAGACTACTAAGCTTATCTAGCAAAGCTATAAGATACTAAAACTTAAAAAACAAGTTAAATAATTTATTAAGAAATATACTACGTGCTAATAAATAAATATAGTATATATGTATAGTATAAAGAATAATAAGCAATATAAATACTTATAAAACTATAGACAATATTATAATAAACTTTATAATAGAGCTACTAATATTATAAAACTTACTATAAAATATAAATATAATACTATTATAGTAGTAGTAGACTAATTTACTAAAGAAATAGAAATAATACTATTTTATAAAGACTATAATACACTAAAACTAAGAAGTATATTATTAGATTAAGTTATATAACACTATAAACTACTAAAAATAATTATTAGCAATAAAAATAAGCTCTTTATATCTAACTACTAGATAATACTAATAGAAATAATAAGTATAAAATAAAAACTATTTATAGCCTATTACCTATAAATAAATAAACAAATAGAAAGAATAAATTAGATAATAAAAATATACTTAAAGATATATTATAACTAATAGTAAATAACTAAGTTACACTACTACCTATAGCATAACTAGCTTTTAATAATAAAAAATTAGTAGTAATAAAAATAATACTATTTTATATAAACTATAAGAATACTTAAACATACTACTTGCACTTATAATAAGATATATAGTAAATAGCAAAGTAAATATATAGTAAGAAATATAGAAATACTATAAAAACTATATAAATAACTATAATTAAATATTAAAATAGCATAACACAAGTTAATTTTATATATTAACATAAAATAAAAAATATTACTTTAGCTAAAAAAAGAAATAAAGTATACTTTTATATAAAAAACTTTATAATAAAATAACTAAGTAAAAAACTAAACTAAGTTAAAGTTAAACTATTTTATATTTTAGAAGTATAAGGACTTATTAATTATAAACTTAACTTTCTAAAAAAAGTATAAATTTACTTAGTTTTTTATATATCTTTATTAGAACTAGCTAACTTAGAAACACTAGTATAGACTACTTTTTACTATATAACTAAAAAAAAAATAAAGTATAAAGTTAAAAAATCTTAAACTATAAAGAAATTAAATAATAAGATTTTTAAAATACTAACTTTACTTAAGAATTCTTATTAAATAGAAAAGATACTTAAAATTAGAAAGTATATAAGAACTTAATAGCTACTTAAGTAACTATAGAAAATTAGTAAATAAATTTCTAAATAAACATAATTTATACTACTTACTATAAAAAGTAAACTTAGGAAGAATAAATACTAATAGCTTTAGTATTAAGATTTTAAAAATTAGACTAATTTACTATTATAGTGCTAATAAGAGCCTTTAGATTTACTAAAGATACTTTCTAACTTAACTACTTTAATACTATAAAATACTCTAGTTCTTTAGCTATTTCTAGACTATTATTAAATATCTTTTACTTTTTCTTCTTTAATAAATACTTTTACTTATATAATTAACATAACTTTATGTGTGTATTATATATTTAAGAAAAAGTAGCTTTTATAATAGCTTTATTAGCCTTTAGCTATGCTTCTACTTTATTTTTAGTCTTTTTTAACTTTTCTATTTTTTTATTAATTTTTAACTAATTTAGTAGTAGAACATTAGCTAGCTTATACTTTATAGCACTATTATAAATATAGTTTTTATAATAACTATTTAATAATAATATCTTATACTTTAAACTTTTCTTTGTATAATAAGCATAAGATACTATAGTAAGAACACTAATCTAGTTTATATAATTACCTTAGTTATAGTAATACTTTATAGCATAAGAAAATATTAATTAGTTTATAAGAATATAAACTAAAAAAAAAGAGATAATATTAAACTTAGAATTCTAACATACAGCTAGCAGCTTTATAAAAGGCACTAGGCAAATATAAAAGATAACTAAAGAAAGAAATACTAAAAGACCTAGAAGTTATATAATAGTTTTATAGTTTTAAGAAGTTTTATAGTGCTTAAAAGAGTATAAGACTTTAAAACTTATAAGACTTATAAGAACTCTTATAGTATATAAC